>JAUCBN010000005.1:24002016-25212016 GCA_035048815.1 Abelmoschus esculentus
TTCATTCTATTGTCTCGGCTCGTCCGAAATACAATAAAAAAGTCTCCTCAAAAATCGAGAATCTCAATGATGTCTTGTCTTTTATTTCTTTTTATTTATTAGCTAGCTTATCCATAAGAATACGAATGAAACCTCAATTCCTCTGTTTGAGCTAGAAGAGAATGTACAAATATTCCTTGAATATTCAAAGTTGTAATTTTGTTTCTTATCATTCAATGAGCGTCTTGTATTTCATAAAAATTGGGGGCAATATAATCCTTACGTAAAGGCCACCCTATCCAACTTTCGGGCATTAAGATACGTTTCAGTCGTGGATGATTCTCATAAGAGATTCCCAACATGTCATAAGATTCTCGTTCTTGAAAATCCGCACTTTTCCAAACCCAGAAAACAGACGGAATTCTAGGGTTACTCCTTGGAGCAAATACTTTTATACATACTTCCTCCGGTTGATCTACACCATACTCTATTCTCGTAAGATGATACACACTGGCTAACAGTCCGCCTGGTGCTACATCATAGGCACATTGGGAACGGAGATAATTGTAACCATATACATATAAAATAACAGCAATGGAATGCCAATCCTCGGGCTTTATTTGTAAAGTCTCTATTCCTTGGTAATCAAAGCCCAAAGATCTATGAACCAGCCCGTGTTTGACTAGCCAAACAGACAAACGACCCTGCATCTTTTTTATCTCTCCCGCACTTTTCTTTTTTATTTGTAATTTGTATAAGATAAGTATTTCACATTTACGATGAAATCGAATTTATGAAGATTAATTCGTTGTTTGTTATTCTGTTTCTGTAAAAAAAAATCCTACCTAATTCACTAATTCGTGGGAAGATAGTGAACCCTTGTAGTTGAAAAACGTTTCAGGAGGAATCTCTGAAGTAGATGGTGGTTGATAGAGTAATCCTTGATTATAATTTCCAGTACGAGTACTGCGTACAAGACAAAACTTGTGATTGGTAGTAAAACACCGATCCCCCTGTTGAGATCTAATTCGATCTTCATAGATTTCGCGAGATATTTTCTTACGAAGTTTTGTTATAGCATCTATAACTGCCTCAGGTTTAGGGGGACAGCCCGGCAAATAGACATCCACAGGAATTAGCTTATCGACCCCCCGAACAGTACTATAAGAATCAGTACTGAACATCCCCCCTGTAATTGTACACGCACCCATAGCAATAACATATTTAGGTTCGGGCATTTGTTCATATAATCTCACTAAAGAGGGAGCCATTTTCATTGTTACTGTTCCAGCTGTTAAAATTAGGTCCGCCTGTCTAGGACTCGATCTTGGTACCAGCCCATAACGATCAAAGTCGAATCGTGAGCCTATTAATGAAGCAAATTCAATAAAGCAACAACTGGTACCATAAAGAAGTGGCCATAAACTGGAGAGTCTTGACCAATTTGAAAGATCATTTAATGTAGTTGAAATAGCTGAATTTTGGGTTGTTCGATCAAGTAAGGGAAATTCGATGGAATTCATACTCAATGTTATTATTATTTTGACTTTTTTCTTTCTTTTTATTATCTGAATATTCAGGAACTAAGACCATTCCAATGCTCCTTTTCGCCATGCATAAACTGAACCAACAATTAGGATAAGCACGAAAATGAAAGCTTCTATGAATACGGGTACCCCCAATACATCGAAACTCATTGCCCATGGATAAAGAAAAACCGTTTCAACATCAAAAACAACAAAAACTAGAGCAAACATATAATAACGGATTCGAAATTGTAACCAAGCATCGCCCATTGGTTCTATACCCGATTCTTAACTAGAAAGTTTTTCTGGACCCTTTCTAATCGGGGCTAAAACTCCAGAAATTAGAAATGCCAAAATAGGAATAACACTTGATATTATTAGAAATGCCCAGAAAATATCATATTCGTAAAGCAGAAACATAGACGAGCTCCTATGAATGTGAAAAATAGATCGGATTAGTCGATTCGACCTGGAATTCATTGTGAAGTCATCCACAACTATTTGTTTAGTCAAAACAACAATTCAGTTTGATCGAATCGTCTAATTTCGTTTGTTTGATGTGTTTCCATGTTGCGTTTTAAGATTTATTGATTGGAATTAATCCTATTTTATTTACATTACACCTATTTCTTTCGATTTAATTTCGATATAGTACTAATTTGTATAGTAATAGTATAAATATATATTTATACTATTATTATATACTATTATTATATAGTAATATAGTATACAAATCCAAAACAAGTAATACTTTTTCGTTTTCACTTCATTTCGATTTCGGATTTTTCTAAATTATTTTTATAAATAAAAGGAATAAAAGGAATTCGAATATCTAACTAATATCTAATATGTATTAGAATTTTAGAAAAAAAAAAGCCTTCAAATTCGGAAATTCTATTTATTTATTCTATTTATTTTATTTTATTCTATTTATTTTATTCTAAATCTCAATTTTTTATTTTATATCTATATTTTATATCTATATATATTTCTATATATTATTTATATATTATTTATATATATTATTATATTATTTATAATTTATATATATATATATTTATATATTATATATTATATATTGATTATATATTGAATTGAATATATATATATTGAATATATATTGAATTGAATATATATTTAATAGATTCTGTATGAAATTATGAAATTATGTTTATGAAAAGATCTTTCTTTGCTTTGTTTTTCAAACTCTGACGTGTCAACAAATCCATACAATCGTGTCAACAAATCCATACAATTAAGGCGCTCTTAGATCCGTGCGACTCAATATTAGATTCGATTTGAGTTGAGTTGAATTAGGTTGGTTTTTTTTTCTTTTTTTTTTTTTTACCTTTACCGGATTCGTGTCATAATTTTGACTCCAAGGATTCACACAAATTTGGTGGTATACCGGAAGAAGTCTCACCAACTCTTTGATTACGGACAGTAAAATATGGGAATGATTTTAACCAAGCAACTGGAAGATACCAGTTCCAATCAACAAAGAATACAATAATTAGCAAAAAAACTATACAAATTTTTTAGTTGTATTTGGATATTCTTTATTGTTTTAGTTTGCTTTAGTTTTAAGAATATTATTTTCATTTTTATTAATTTACTGAATATTTAAAATTAATAAAAGAGAAAATAGAAAATATAGGGCTATACGGACTCGAACCGTAGACCTTCTCGGTAAAACAGATCGAACTGATTATTATCAAAATGATTCGGCCTATTTCAAAGACCCAACATGCATTTTTTTTGCATTGGGCTCTTTCATTAACTGATAGAAAGATCAGCTAGTCTACCATATAATATATATATTTTTCTATATATATATATTTTTCTAAGAGAAAAAAAGAAGATGGTTCCGTGTGCTCTGATTCATTACTGATACAGGAGCACTCCAAAAGTGTTTCAAAGAAAGGAAGGGTTATCTTGACGTAGGTCTGCTTCTGGCCTAGATCAACCTAAGTTAAATGGAGTCTCTATCCTTTGAGGAATAATTCTAGAATCCAATTGAATCTAAGATATGAAAGATTGGTTTACGTTATGTAAGAAACACATGTATATGGGATATTAGATATTGACTAGTTCTATACGAATTCAAAATAGATCTAATCCAGCCCACTACTGTGGAGTTAGATAGGGATTCCAATAGAAGAATAGAAGTTCTTCTGTTTCGTCTTTGACTCTGAATTGAATGAATAAAGAGATAAAATAAAGACAAAAACGAAGAATTCAAAGTAAAGAATGGGTTGGAAAAAGGAAATGGCAGAACAAAGTATGCGCGGATTCACAAAAATCCAGGGGATAGGAACTAAAAAAAAGATATCGAAATAGTTCTGACGGTTCAATAATCTTCTCACTTCCATTCGGAGTTCTTAGTTACTTCGGCAGGTTGAATCTTAGCGATGGAATAATATAATTAAGTCAAAATTCATTGGATGATTGTATCATTAACCATTTCTTTATTTTGGTACGAGGAACTTATCATGAATCCACTGATTTCTGCCGCTTCCGTTATTGCTGCTGGGTTGGCTGTCGGGCTTGCTTCTATTGGACCTGGAGTTGGTCAAGGTACTGCTGCGGGCCAAGCTGTAGAAGGTATCGCGAGACAACCCGAGGCAGAGGGAAAAATACGAGGTACTTTATTGCTTAGTTTGGCTTTTATGGAAGCTTTAACTATTTATGGGTTGGTTGTAGCATTGGCACTTTTATTTGCGAATCCCTTTGTTTAATGCTATAAGTATGAGAATTATGTATTTTTTTTCTTAGTTTATGGCTTGGGACTTACTCCTCGCTTTTTCGAATTATATCAAGATTTCACCCCTACAATTAATTATTCGTTGGGACAATAATCCACGGGAAGGATTAATTTGAGGATGAGGAATTATCACACTGACTCGCTTTCTTCCTTCCCCTTCTTAGTTCAAGAGAAACCTTTTTTATTAGTTATGTTTACTTTTTTATTATTTATGTTTAAAGGAGTGTTGCAACAAATGAGGTATTTTGCCATTGACATGAAACCTACCCCCTAATTCTAATAAGAATTATTATTATTGGGAATTTTCAATTGAAAAAAAAAATACATTTCTAGCTAAATTTCTAGCTAAATAGAATATATTTTTGACTCCGTTTAGACATTAGACATAGGTAAATGAAAATTCATAATAATCAATAATTTAATAATAAATTAAATTTAAATAATAATAATAAAAAAGAAATACATAAAATTAGAATAATATAAATATGATAAAATAGAATAAATGGAAAAGGAGTCAAAGTGATATAATAAAAAAAAAAGAACCGAGTTCTTTTTTTTTTTTTAGTCTATCTAAAATAGGAGATCATATGAAAAATGTAACCGATTCTTTCGTTTCCTTGGGTCACTGGCCATCCGCCGGGAGTTTCGGGGTTAATACCGATATTTTAGCAACAAATCCAATAAATCTAAGCGTAGTCCTTGGTGTATTGATCTTTTTTGGAAAGGGAGTGTGTGCGAGTTGTTTATTTCAAGAATAGGCTGGATTCGCCCAGTTGTACTTTTTTTCATTATAACTAGGAAAGAAAAGAGTGCATGATCCCGCGAATTACTTCTGAATAAAATTTAAAAATCATATTTAAGAACCGTAGCATTTCGTGATTTATTGGTACATCGACTTTGATTCTCTATTAACCAATAATCTGGGACCATTAACATGGTTAAGGCCAAACCAAACCGTTTGAAGTTCAGATGCAGCAGGGTACTCTTTCTACTACTATTTACTAAATACAGAAAGATTTTCAAAACAAAAATGTTTTTTCGATATAAAACACTCATGTCGATAAAACGATTTGAGCCCCTTTTTCCAATGCTGAATCGATGACCTATGTATAAAGGGATAAGAATTCTTTGAATTTGAAGAAAAAAAAGAAACAACTTTGCTGACAAATTACAATTAGACATTATACAATTCTAAGTACAATTAGAAATTCTAAATTATATGTAAATTTTTTATTTATTTATTATACATTATACTTTAATTATACTTTTTAGTTTTTTGATATATTTTCTATTTTGGTCAGAAGAATCCTCCGAATATTCTGGTCTTGGATTAGTAATTGGTTTCGATATTTTGGAATATGACTAGAGATAGGATTTTAGAAATAGAGATAGGATTCTTTTTAGAAATAAGGAATAAAGAAATCATGGATAAATCCAAGCGACTCTTTCTTAAATCCAAGCGATCTTTTCGTAGGCGTTTGCCCCCGATCCAATCGGGGGATCGAATTGATTATAGAAACATGAGTTTAATTAGTCGATTTATTAGTGAACAAGGAAAAATATTATCTAGGCGAGTAAATAGATTGACCTTAAAACAACAACGATTAATTACTATTGCTATAAAACAAGCTCGTATTTTATCTTCGTTACCCTTTCTTAATAATGAGAAACAATTTGAAAGAAGCGAGTCGACCGCTAGAACTACTGCTCTTAGAACCAGAAATAAATAGGCTTACCCCTTCAATTGATTCAAAATTATCAAACGTAGACTGATGCTTTATTCAAAAAATCTGATAATCAAAAGAAAAAAAAAGAATCAAATCTGGTTGGGGAAGAAAAAGAAATCTTTTTTTTTTATTGAGCGTCTTCGCTCATCTTGTTTTGATGACCTTATCAGAATCAGAATTTTTTATCATATTAATTTCTACTCTACCTTCCCCGGGTTCATTCTCGAGGGAACCCTATTAAAGCATTTCGTTGGATTCCTTCCGATATCCTTATTTTATAATCTCGTTGGAAATCATATAAAGACAATTCTTATTTGAGATAGCTATTTGTGCAAGTATTTTACGATTCAGAAGCAACTGTTTCTTGTACAGATTGTGTATTAATCTACTATAACTATAGGATACCCCCATTCCGCGAATTACTGCATTTATTCGAGTAATCCACAAACGACGAAAATCTCTTTTTTTCCTATCTCTATCCCGATGAGCCGAAACCAAAGCTCTTATTCTTTGTTGAGTAATAGTTCGAGTAAGTCTTGAATGAGCCCCTCGAAAGCTTGATGCAAATAAACTAATTTTTGTTCGACGTCTCCGTTTAATTCTGGTCATTGAATAAAAGAAATTTTGATGAATAACTAATTCTTTCTTTCAGTTATTCTTTTCTAGTCTATTAATAACAAAACGGATTCTTCCAATGTATAAAATAAAAATTCCAATGGCTTTTGCTACTATAACCGTCCCGACCACGATTTTTCCTTTTTTCTAGGCATTTCGCCTTGAAATAAGAAATTCTATTGATACTAGGTATCAAAAAAAGCATATTAACTAAAATAAAGGAGTAAATAGAAATGGATAAATAAATAGTGGGTTCCATCGTTTCTATGGTTACTTCTTAAACGGTGAGGCCCTCTCTATACACCGGAGCCCATTCCTTCATTTAATTGGTAACTTGTACAGTTCACACTCTTCGGCTCTACTCATAAATTTTCCAGTATAGATCTTTCACAACGAGATCTATCTTATACAGTAACGGTATGTAAGTATGAGGATTAATTGGGTAGCTGACCCTGTTAGTCCGTTCTTTGCAAGAGTCGAAGCATAATCTTTTTGCTTTTTAAATAGGATTTTCCCCGCTTAATGGATAAGCATTTGCTACCAATGGGGAATTTTTTCTCATCTTAAATCCCAAGATTGGATTTGCGCCAACGGAAACCATAAATTTCATACACAATAGAAGGATATGGTAGATCTATCTTTTTTAGATAGTGAACGGAAGAACCCCATTCTATTCACCGGTACTGATCGTTGATACTGAAAAAATTATTTCTTTTTTCTCAGCCCATGATCTGAACAAGTCGCACATACACCCTAGTACATGTTCCTTGGCGCTGAGGACATCCCCCAAGAGCAGGGGATTTCGTGACATTTCTAATTGGCTGTCTTGCATTTCTAATAAGTTGTTTAATAGTTGGCATACTGAATCATATACATAATAGACTGGTTTAGATCGATCCTAACCAGATGATTCTGAATTACTTCTTTTAATTCTATTTAAAAGATTAATAAAATATTAGCTCCTTAGGCTTAAGTTAAGAAGGATAAGGAATAAGAGGGATTAAATCAATCTTAATTAAATTGTGGATTGGTGTTAAACCGTTGCTGTTTGTTATGTAACCGCTACATGATCCACAATTCCATGAGCTTGGGCTTCTGTTGCTGACATAAAAACATCTCTTTCCATGTCTTCGGATACAACCCATAGGGGCTTGCCCGTTCTTTGTACATAAACCCTTGTGAGGCTTTCGCGAAGTTTCAGTAGTTCTTCCGCTTCCAGGATAAATTCTGCCGCTTGTGCCTCAAAAAAAGAACTAGCAGGTTGATGGATCATTACCCTGATGATATAACATAATAAAAGGTTCTTCTAACTCACATAATGAGGCGAGAAGAATAGCTAAAGAATAATAAGAAAAAGATAGAATTGAACAACCGTACAGGCATTTTTTGCGCATTGCATACGGCTTTACAATGGAATTCTCTTTTTTTTTTTCTTTCATCGAAAAAAGAAAAAGAGAAAATATAGAGTCTATTAGACCCGGATCAATAAATAATCCAATTACCACCCTTCTTTTTTTTTGGATAAAGTTAAAAAATACTATGATGGCTCCGTTGCTTTATATATTTATTATTTATTTCGTCTGTGATTCAGCAATCCCAAAGTTTCTTTTTTTTTCAAAAAAAAAGAAAGAAAAAAATAGTCTTTTTTTTTCGTACTCTTTTTTTTTATATTTATAACATAAATATTGTTAATAGCCTCTGGTGTGAAAAGAAAAAAAGTTTGTGACGCTGAGATGGGCCCACAACAGCTAAGATAAAATTGGAAATCCCCTTTCTCTCATACTACTCTTTCGATACATAATCTAATATTTGTGAAAAAAAAAAGAAATCAAAAAAATTTCATATCGAATTCGAAGTGCCATGCTATTATTACTTACTAATTCATATTTCATATGGCGAAGGCATAGTCTTCCTTTTTCTTTCCATCAAATAAAAAAAACTCATTGGCGCCGAGCGTGAGGGAATGCTAGACGTTTGGTAATTTTTCCTCCGGCCAGGAGAAAAGATCCCATTGAAGCGGCCAATCCCAGGCATATTGTATGCACATCTGGTTGCACAAATTGCATAGTATCATAAATAGCTACTCCGGGTATTACCCATCCGCCAGGAGAGTTTATAAACAAAAACAGATCTTTGGTATCATTCTCTATACTGAGGTATATCATAAGAGCAATAAGTTGATTCGAGATCTCGCTATCAACCTCTTGGCCTAAAAAAAGTAATCTTTCTCGATAAAGTCGGTTGATTAGGATAAAATTGTATCCCTTAGTAGCCGTACAGGCACCTTTTGATGAGAGCTGTGTATTTTGTCATTCTGCTCAGGAAACTAGGGACCATATTTTTGCTGGATGCAGGTTGTAGAGACGCATATGGGCTGTTGTCTTGAAAATGTGTGGATTACATAGAATGATGCTTGAATGGAATGACGAGCCGCAGTGGTTGAGCTCCAAATTGAAAGGAAAGTCTTTGATAGTTCATATTTTAAACCTTGCCTGGGGTACTTTTGTTTACTTTGTGTGAGAAGAACGAAATAAGAGATTATTTAGGAATGTGAGTAGAACTGTTGAGAGTATTTTATGTTGCATTAAGGAAATCATTTGTATACGAACTCGGAATAGAGTTATATGCATGGATGATGTAAATAGAATCATTTGCACATCTTGGGAAATTTCCTAGGGGGATGGATGCCCAAGTGTGATTACAGGTGATGTATTTCTTGTTTTGGATAATATACAATGCTTATCCAAAAAAAATTATTATTAAGATTTAATTTTTGAATATAATAATTTTAAAATATTTATTAAAAAATATTTTTAAAAATTAACGAGTTCACGAACTTATTACTCAAGTTAAACTTTGATCGACTTAACTCCGTAACTCATTAAGTTTTAAGTCATGTTTAAATTCGAGTCAAATATCTTTATTAATTTTTAATCAATCAAATTCGAACAACTTATAAATTGCTTTACTCGTTAAACACATCCGATCTTCGTGCAAATATTTATTTTCGTTTCAAGAACACGTTTAATATGTGCGAGATTAACGGAAGATAAAACAAATTTTACTTTATTAATAAAATAAATAATTTCATTAAGATTTCATCAATCAATCAATAATTATTTATATGCAGTATTTATTATCTTTCGCCCTGGTTTGTCCATCTGTTACGCCATTCTTGGATGGATTCAATACCGATTCCAAGCTCAAATCCTCGTCGTTTTCTTTGCTGATTCACCTTTTCCAATACTTTTATATTAATATTTTATAATATTATAAAAATCCAATCTTTTTTTTACTATATAAATAAACCAAAACTTGCAATGTAAAAAACCAATGTATGTACATGCAGGTATTGGTGTTTCCTGCTCGCTTTACTTTCAAGTTTTCCCGCTCTGTAACTTAGAAATAAACAAAGGGTATCCAAAGAAATTTCCTTTCTTTATCATTCCCAGATTATTTTTTATTTCATCTCAGAGCAATTTCAATGGCTGTTGCTTTGTTTTCTTACTTTTGCTTGCATTGTTTCTTTCAGGTCATGCAAATATTATTACTAGTAAAAGACTAGAAGTGTAGATATTGTTGGGTTGTTTGATTTCTGTATTTTGATTCTTTAAACCGAGAGAAGAAGAAGATGAATACAAGAGTCCGCACCGCCCTTCACTCCATGAAAGCTCCTTTAAATCATGACAGATACAGCAATAAAGTAACTTCTCCCTTCTCTTTTCCCTCCTTTCTTTTTACCTTTAATTTGTTTTTACAAGATTTGGGTTTTTGTTAATTGTTGGTTTGAATGTCCAAACTCCGATTATTTGGGGATTAAAAGTTGAAACTTTGGATTGTTTTTGGTTTGAACATTTTGGAATTGTTTTAATTTCATATCTTTTTTTTTTCTTTTTCTTTTTTGCTGTATTATTGCTTGTGTCATAAAAGAGGAGTAGGGAAGCACTTTTGATCCAAAAATCTGAAGTGTGACCTTACACTTGTCTCAAGGAAGGAATAGTGTCTTCTTTAAGTTTCTTTCCTTCAATTATTTCTTTGTATAAATCTTTTTCATTTACTGTAAATTCACCATTTTTCCCTTTGGAATATACAAAGGAGAAGATGGAGAAGAGTCAGGGAAGTAGAACACTTGGTACCAGCAAAGCAGTCACAAATAGGAGAAGATCAATCAGGGAAAGGAAAATAGCCTTATTACAAGATGTAACCAAAATAAATTATACTCATTTAGTCTATTCAATTGATTTCCTCTTCTTTTTTTTTTCTTTTTTTTTGTTTTTGCTTGCATATTTTAACAAATTTGAGGTGTTATTGGTGAAATTTGCAGGTTGATAAGCTAAAAAGGAGGCTTAGACATGAAGAGAATGTGCATAGAGCTTTGGAGAGAGCTTTTACCAGACCTTTAGGGGCACTTCCTCGGCTTCCTCCTTATCTACCTCCATATGTAAGCCTGGCTTAAACTGCATGCTACATTTGAGGAATAATTGTTCAGATACTTGAAAATTGGAAGTTTTTACTTGTTTAAGTGAATTTTGGATTCAAAAGTGAATTGTTTTTTCTTTTTTGAGGGGTTTTCAGACACTAGAGTTACTTGCCGAGGTAGCTGTTTTGGAAGAGGAAATTGTTAGGCTTGAAGAGCAAGTGGTGAGTTTTAGGCAAGGCCTTTATCAAGAAGCTGTCTATGCAACTTCCAAGAGGAATGGGGAGAATTCGAATGAATCCACCGTCGAGCAGTCTCCGGTTCGATGTACTAAACACCAGCGCTCCAAATCTTTGTCTGTAAACGAGATGAGTCCTGTACCAACCATTTCCAGGCCTCAACCATCTCTTTCAAGAAGTGTATCAAGCAGAAAGCTATTGCCTCCCGAGACTATTCATGACCGATCTGGACAGTGCTTTAGCAGGCCGACAAATGGGAGACATGCTTCCGCAAAATCCAATTCTGCTTCTGGAGATGTCAGAGGAAAAGAAAACCAATCATTTGCCAATGCTTTGAAGGATAAACAATCTCCAGATAAGAAAGTTCCCAACATTGTGACTCCAGTAAAGAGACTTCCAACCAAGCTCGAATCAACAGACAAATGTTTGGATCCTCTTAAGGTGCAGGTATGTACTGATTTCTGGTTAAAAGAAGAATCGTACTTCACTTCATTGCAGTTTTATGAATTGTGTTTTTTTGGACCGTCCAGCTAGATGGTAGATTAGCAAACCAAGATAGTGCACAAGGAAGTCCTCCTAGTTCTTCAGACGATAAAATGTCGGAAGCTGATTCTACACCGAACAAAATATCTGAGGATATTGTAAAGTGCTTATTTTGCATTTTTGCAAGGTTGAGCACCCTGAAAAATAAAGTCGTGGAATCAGGTACCTCACCTAGAAAGAGTGAATTCCGAGACCCTTACGGTATATGTTCAGATTTGAAAGATAGAGATATTGGCCCCTATAAACATCTTTGTGCAATTGAAACGAAAACAATTGACCTAAACCGTACTGCGAATGCTTTGGTTCTAATCCATAAACTAAAGTAAGTTCTTGGGATGGTTTCTCTTGCATAATATCTTAGTTGTGACATTTCTACTCAAAGCTTATCTATGTGATTATTATTTCAGGTTTTTACTTGGGAAGCTAGCCTCTGTCAATTTAGAGGGTCTCAGCCACCAGCAGAAGCTTGCATTTTGGATAAACACTTATAATTCCTGTATGATGAATGTAAGAATGTTCATTTTGATTAAATTCTGATACACTCCAGGATCAAGAAAATTTTGTTGAGCTTAATAGGCAAAAAATAAAAGCATAACTCTTATACAATGTGTCTGTTAGGCAATTTTGGAGCACGGGGTTCCTGAGTTTCCTGAAACAGTTGTAGCACTAATGCAAAAGGTATGTTTCGTTCAGATTTCATGTTATTATTTCCATTTCTTTTTCTTTTCCACCGGATGGTTCTACCTTGTGCCATTGTGTTCCATGCTCATACATTTACGTCTGCATGTCTAATAGTCCTCACCATATTGGACACTGTGACTTAAAGTTTGTCTGTGTTTATGGCGGTCTCAGGCTACCATAACTGTGGGAGGACACTTGCTAAATGCAATAACCATTGAGCATTTTATATTAAGGCTGCCTTTCCATTTGAAATTTGTAAGTATAAAAAATTGTTCTTTCTTCTACATATACTTTTGCAGGGGAGGGGACTGAATTCATTTTGCTTTAAAATTTTGATATTGCTAACTGGATTTGTATCCCTTTTCTCTTTTTTCTATTAAAGACCTGTCCTAAAGCAGCAGCTAAAAATGATGAGGTGAAAGCCCGCCATATGTTTGGTCTTGAGTGGTCCGAACCCTTGGTTACATTTGCTCTTGCATGTGGAAGCTGGTCATCTCCTGCTGTAAGTTCACTTTGACATCACCATATATGTTTCTTTCATGTTTTTATTTCAAGTGCTGAAATGTCGGTTTTTGTAATGAAGGTGAGAGTATACACAGCGGCTCACGTCGAAGACGAGTTGGAAACAGCAAAGAGAGACTACCTGCATGCAGCAGTAGGAATGTCAAGAACAAAGAAGCTAATAATTCCGAAGCTTTTGGATTGGTATCTGCTCGACTTCGCAAAGGATTTGGAATCGTTGCTGGATTGGGTATGTCTGCAACTCCCAAATGACGTGAGAAATGAAGCAGTAAAATGCTTAGAGAGAAAAGGAAAAGAACCACTTTCACAGCTTGTGCAACTAATGCCTTATGATTTCAGTTTCAGACTGCTTTTGCATCGTTGAGGGTTATATTTTTTATGCTTTCTGGTCAGCAAAGAGTTGATGGATTTGGGGTTGATGGGATTTGTATACTAAACTGCTGCTACCTAATATTTAAAACTTAGACACAGTGAGAAATACATACGTAATCTAGCATCTGTAAAGGGGAGGTGGAGATGAATAACTGGTTTTACTTCGACAAGTATTGGTGATTGGTTTTTTGAGAATTTATGTTCCATTTTTGTGCATTTTTTGGTTCTGTTTCAATGGACGGCATTTGGTTGGTCGGAGGGTATCTTTTAGGTTGACCAATTGACGCATGATCTACCATGAAATAGTACACAGAATGGTTCTTTTAATTTATTTTAGTCAACAAAGCACAACAAACAAATAAGCCTGAGCCTGATCTGAAAAAGGGGTAGGGCTCCGAAAAAAGAATAATATACAAACAAATGAAAAGAAAAATTATACATATACCTCGTGCCCCCAGCTAGAGTCTCAATTCAATGGTGATGGAACTCAACTTTCAAAAGGAAGATTAGTGTCAGAGGCATCTGGTTATAAGAGAGAACCATCCGATGGATTATAGAAATGGCAATATATGATTTCAGCCAAATGGAGAAGGAACTGGGCCAGACCCTCCAAGCGCATCTGATCTTTTAATACTTCCCATACCACATATAATGCATCCAGGAGACGAGAGTGCGGAAAATTTGGCCCCACAAAGATCACAAACATCGTATCCGATAGTAGACAGACGGCTGAGGGTGGCAGCACAGAAATGAGAAGGATCCTCCAGTGGATCAATGGATTTGTTGGTTAAACCCCTCTGGATACAAATGTCGATCAGGCTCCTCAATTCCTCTTGCTTACCAGGAGGTGCCTTAGATAGCAGAAGTTCAAGCATCTGTTTCGCATAGGCATAGTTCTGAACATCCATATTTCGTTTTATGGCAGTGCGAATGCAATTTATTCGGTGCTTAGCCTGTAGAGGCAAAGAACCTAGATGTCTAGATAGTCTAGCCATCTCATCTTTTGCGCTGAGTGCCCTTGGGCCTTGAACTTTCTGCAATCTCAGAATTTCCTGCAGGGGAGCCAAAGCAATATATATCAAGTCACAAACAACAATTTCATGTTCCCAATTATATCATAAAGGTTGAGGCTTGGAAGGACTAATAAATGGGAATAAAGTAAACTCTACTACTAGGCTTAGCCAAATCCGTCACAACCCTTTAGATACAGACTTTTTAATTTATGAACCGTCAAAGTATAATAATTAGCATAAACTACTCAGCATGTAAAGATCAAAACTGAATTATAAGTTACAAATAATGGTCCAGGTACCCAGAATACTTACATTCTTCTTCAGTAGAAAATAGAAATCACATATAATTTCATTGTATGATATCTAGCACCATGAATCCAATACAAAGACTACAGAGTTACACTGATGAGAAACACTAAAAACTGCTAGTAACAACAAAGAGCCTAAATAAGAGCCTAATCATGCTATCTGCATGTGAAATGGTGAAGGGCAGAATTAAGATACCCCACAGAAGAGAACATTGAAGCTAAATGGTCGGAAAAAAAAAACATCATCAACAATCCTTTTTATGTCTTCAGACAACTAAATCTGAAAGAAAAATGCTTGACTCAAGTTAAAATTAATTTGGTGCCAGGAAAATAATGACGTACCTGAAGAAGGGTTACAGCTATCTTATATTGAGCACAGATAGTAGCTTGGGCTTTAATATCAGCTCCACGAGAGTTATCCTTAGCCAGTGCCAGAAAAGCTTCATCAAAACAGGATAATGAATCAGGAAGTTGATTCTGCTCAAGGTGAGCAAGTCCAGTCTTAAAACATATGGCAGCAGCTGCCCCACGTGGAACCTATAAAAAGAGAAAATATAGTAAATGGAAGAATAGAGGAAGCGATGTGATGAACAAATCTCCAGGGAATGACAGTAGTAAGCTGCCAAGTCACAAGGACAGATTCTTAGTAGAAAACCAAATCGGTTAAAAGAACCTTTATTCCAAATACTTAGAAATGAACTTTTTTCCCGACAGCAATAAAGCAACTTGAAGTTATGGGAACAAACAGATTTTTGTGTTAAAAAAATGCAAGTGCTACAATCAGTATTGGAAAGGAACACAGAAAAATAGCATAATGTAAATATTCACCTGTCCAGGGCGCACAGATGCTGGAGCAGATTCAGAGGAAGTTGGTTTTCCAGACTCTGCAGGCATTGGAACTCCAAGAGCACTAAGGTCAAGAGGCTGTGTGGATAACGGAATTTGAGCAGACTGAAGTTGAGGCTGTGGCATGCCAGCAGGAGCAGCTGTGTATTGAGGAGGAAGACCACCACCAGGAAGTGCAAAAGACTTGGGAGGAATTGGTTGTTCAGCAGACTGAGGTGGAACCCCACCACCAGGGAGGCCAATATCAGATGAAGGTGCATTTACATGCTCTGGTGGTACCTTCCCACCAACTTCAACTTTCTGAGAAGTTTGGTCCAACTTTGAAAGATAAGTTCCAGGAGGAGGCAAAGAAGCTGCAACCTGGAGGGATGGTATTGTGTTCTGGAAAAAGTCTTCTGGTATAGGCCCAGCAGCAGTCCCCACACCTTTGGTTGCTGGAGCTGATTGTGATGCCAATGCAGGTTGTACCCATGAGTCAGTGCCAAAGAGATCTCCAGCAGCAGACACTGTAGGATTAGTCACAGAAGCACTGGTAGCAGGATAAGGCTGTTGTTGACTCTGACCAAGATCCTGAGAAATGCCAGTCAATGATCTTGTCCTGGCTATAGGTAGTCCCAAGCCATCACCAAGTCGCTTGGTTGCTTCTTTAATCTTATTGACATCCACGGCACCTGAAGTCGGCTTGTCTCGTATCCTGATCTGCAACTTCTTAGTTTTTGATACTCCTTCCTCATCACTGCTGCTACCATCATCAGCTGTGCCATACATTGTTTTCTTAAATTCTTCTGCAGCTTTAGCCTGTTCATCAGCAGCAGCGGAACTTTGATTTGGTTTGATTAATGTTTCCAGACCCATCAACGAACCAACCTTGGTTTCACCAACTGGAAATCCCTTAGAACTATCAACAGTTTGAGTCATAGAAGTATGTACTCCATCTGGCTTACTGTCACCTACTGCAGGTAAAACCAAACTACCTTCCTTTACCTGAACAATATTCCCTCTTCCTTTGATTGAACCAAGGTAAACACCAATATGATCTGTGATAATTGATGGAATGGCACCATCATCGGTCTTCATGTATGGCATAACTTCTGCGGCAAGCTCCCATTGCGGAATACTTTTTAAGTTTGTAGGGGTTTTGATTTCCCAGTTTCCACCACCCCATTCAGGCCCCTTGGGAACCATACTTTCAGCAGCAAAGTTGGCAAAAATGCCTTGTGTCCAACCACTTGAGCGGACTCGTAAAATCCTTTCACAATATCGCCTCAATTCTGAATCAGCACCTTCTTCCTCGAGCCTCTGAGCAAGACGCCGCATTGCACTGGGGTTGAGGTGGCATAGAAACAGGTCTAGCACGCTTTCATAGTCTGCTATGACTTCAAAAGTTTCCTTTGCACTGTCAAACTGGCCATACCTGCAGTTCCAAAATTTGAGTCTCATCAAAGCAAAATATGGGACCAGATAATGACAATTCGGATGTTAATGATCAGCAGATTCCTGAGTAATGCTATTAGTGAAGTTATATGATATCATAATGACAAATCTAAATACAGATGCTTAAACTAAAATGGATACATTATTTTATATGTTTTGAAACTTTGATAAAGAACATAAAGGGCACAGGTAACTTTAAAATAAAGATACAATAGGCAAAAATAACAAAAACCTGTCATATTTCCCAAAATTAAACAAAAAGAAAATTTGTATGAATACTAAATCAAATTCAGTACGAATTGCAAACAATCAGTAACCAACATATTCACGAAGGGTCTTCTATCCACTCAACCATCGAAAAATAAGGTTATTGACTAGCTCATTAAAATCGTTTACAAAACCAAGAAACACAGCAGAGACAAAAATTAAGGTCAATGACTGTGATTACGTACTTGATGCAGGCATATCCCAATTGGCGGAACCGGTGGAACAAATGAGAGGTTGGTGGACATTTTGGATAATCTCTAGAACGCACAAACTCATCCTTCAGTACAGATAAAGCAGTAGAAAAACGAAGTGCTTTGATTGCATATTGTCCCCGCAGCACCTAAGTTAGTTTTATAGCAAGTTCAGAACCAAAAATAAAAGGGTAACAAAATGCGACATAAAACAGAATTGTTCATCTACCTGAGTGAATTGTGGACCTGATTGCGATAATGATACTGCAAGATCACCACAAACAGGAGGACCTCTAGCTAGAATATCAAGAGATCGGGGAGTGATACGTAAGCTGTCAAACCTTAAAAAAGGTAAAAAAAAATAGAAGTCAGATGCCAAGTTTCATGCATGAATCCACATTGCTATAGCTAATTAAGAGCTAAAACTATTAAAAAAACACTACATTTTACACATCAAGCCCGAGCAAGACTTCAATCATCTGAGTAACATTAGGCAAAAAATATGAAAAATACAAAAAGGGATAGTAAAACCTTGATGTTATTTGGTATAGTATTTCAGAAAGTTCAAGCTTCTGCTCAAAGTTTTGTTGCATGGTAGCAAAACCAATAAGAAGAGGTTCAAGAAGCCCAACAAGGCAGCTCTTAATCTCAATACCCTTCTTTTGTCTAGGATTTATATCTGTAGGGCTAGCCAGCAGCAACCGATCATTTAGAGCCCCAAGAAGAGCTGCAGAATAGAAGGTCTCAGTAACTCCACAAAATAATATGCAGCAGAAAGTTGCATTTGATACAATATAATGGCGTGAAAATATTGGGAACAAGAATACAAACCTGCATTTGGCATGCTAATGGAGAGTACAGTCCTCACTTTCCCATCCCATCCTAAAATACAAACTGCTGTAGCAGTAGAAAAAAGAAGTGCGGGTCCAACCCACAAAAGGGATCTAAAGTGCACATGAGTTAAAAGTAAAACAAATTTATTCATCTTGCCTAGATATATGACATGCATGTATTAGTACAAGGATGCATGCGAATATATACAAGACTAACCATGTATTGTAGATTTAAAAAAAAAAAAAACTCTTTCCTTGATGCATAAAGGAGGTTGAATTTAATTGGTTAAGTCCTGACAACTATACTTGGCTCGGGCAAGACAAGAGTCTAATTCCAAGGGGGAAATGGTACAAAGGACCAAAACAGAGAAAAGAAAATAATGCAAGAAAAAGAAAAAAGAAATGCTAAGATTAAATAGCTATCAGCCTATCAGAATTCACAGCTAGCAGAAGCAGGAATTGTACTAATGGGAGTCAAAGAAAGACACTGATGCATGAAATTGACTTTTTGTTAGTACCACAAGGGGGAAAAAGAGATTTTCAGTTGTTATCAAGCAGAAAACAGAAGGACTAGAACATGCATATACTTTTACAAGCACCATGGACATAATTACTTTTTACACAGGTATGTAAAATCAAGTATTCATGTATGTATTTTAATGCCATGATTTATGCTGCGCATTACGTATTTAGGATATTGAAGGATTTCCTTTGTCAAATTTCAAGGAACTGCTTGCAAGTACATCAAGGTCTGCTGAAACCATAAGCACCCTGTGAGTAGTTAATACTCCTGCAACATAGCCTCTAGGAGTTTCCTGCCAATGCACCTGCAGGTGATGGATGAACATAACTTTTCCCCTCTAGGAGTTTTCTGCCATAATCTTCCCTAAAGTTGAATTACTCACCTGAAGCACAATCTCGTTTGCTTTTAACCTTATAAACTTTTTCCCCTCTGTTTTTGTTGATATATAGTGGCCATCAGATGATGGATGAACGTAACTTTGAACCAACTTTGCCAAGCCAATCTGCTTCCCATTACAAGCAAACATCAAAGTGGACTCTGAAATCACATACTTATCAGTGTCATGTCTTACAAATGGTGATATCTAATATGAGGATCATATGAGCCCAATCACCTATAGGAGTGGAAAATATTCTGTCGATTTCAGTTTCAAACAAAAATGACATAGGACCCTGAATAGAATTAGTGTTTGCTTCCACTGGTTGATCAGGTAAAAGATTTGGTTCAACTGCACCATTTTTTTCACCCGCTTCTTGTAAAGCTGCTCCGGGAAGAATATACAGAGCCAGTCCAGACTTATCTTCATCAAGAATAGCAAACTGATTTTCATTGGGGCCAATAAATGCTGCATCGCAACCTACAAATTGAAAACAAAAAATTCATAAACAAATAGTAGACATATATAGTAAGAAAAAAAATATGGAAACAAACATACTTTGACACACATACCTTTGGTCGTGCTTCCTTTACTGTTAGCCAACTTTACATCACTATTTTCCCAATAGAAGACTACTTCATTTGTGGTGCCACTGAACTCATAAACAATTAGAAATAGATGCCGCTTCTTACCATAAACCATACGTTTAGGATAATATTCTACATTTCCTGGGATCTGGAAGAAAGTATATTGTTAAGAACCAAAGCCTTGTCATAGCATTAAATATACACCTTTCAAGCATTTACCGATGTAAAAAGTTTCTTGTATATGCTATCTCCACCAGAAGAAAGATTATAAGCCATGAGGTTCACACCATCTACATAAAAAGCCCTGACAGGGTAATGAAGAACTCGGTTCTCCTTATTGAAGAAATTGAGCTCCAAATGAAATGGCTGCCAATAAAGTAAGTCGTGTCAGTCAAATATCAAACAAAAGCAACACAGATATTGATGCATAATCAATATCACAAACCAAAGTACCTGGCAAACAGGAATGTCCTTCAGTTGATTTTTAGGATCCACAATAGTAATGAGAGGCAGCCTAGATATTGGGGCGGTTATAGCATGACCTTCCAGGAAATGCTGCAAAAGTTGAGAGGGTAATAAGTAAAAGTAAATCAAACAGTTCAGGGTTCTTGAAAATGACATTAATATATATTGTAGAAATTAATGTATAAAATAAATAACTTAATTTGAAATGAACGAAGTTCAAAGGAGCATACACTATAGAGAAACGCCTTTCGTGCAATGTCTGAAATTGTAAGATCACTTTGGCTGCCATGAAGTTCATAGATAAATGGTCAACAATGATACATAATTACATAAAAGTTACAACATTGTATCATCGAATCAAATCATATCAATGTAAACATTTATCCGTGATATTACGTAACAGCAACAAATGTATGATAATTAAACATTTATCTGCAAATTAAATACATTTCAGCCTCCAAACTGTACTACCACAAGCAATATTTTTGCCTGACAAAACTTACCCCTTAATATGTTGCTCTTCCAGTTCTGCTTTAAGCTGATGATCAGCCAAAATTCCAGAGGAGCCCATGGATGAAAGCTTCTCCTTTAAGACAGATGCTGCACATGATATTGACTTTCAGCAAATATAGTCAAAAAGTCGAGCAGGATATAACCTATGTTACAAAGACTCATGAGGCAAGTGTCAGATACAGAGGTGTCCCCACACAGGCATGCTTAATTTTTATGTCTTCCAATATATACGGTGGATCATACCCTCAATACCATGTCCAAACATGTACCGTATATAGGTGTCTCGTATGGATATTTGAGGAAAATTTAAGAGTCCAGGAAATCCAGGATACCACAGCAAAGAATATTCGTAGTGATTTACAAAAAATTACATAATGTAGAGAGAAGAATGAAAAGGCATAGACAGCTGTACTTATTTTTAGCGAGAAAGCAAATGTACACAACATTTCAATATAAAAACTCAGAAATTTTCTCAAGAGTCGAAAGATGAACACAGATTCTGTAAAAGCAGTTCTGTTTCAATCACCTCAACGAGGATATCTTTGTACAAGACTCGTGCCCTTAAAGAAATCATGTCATCCTATTCAAAGAAAATGTTCCAATAATATACCGTAAGACCCTTCACAGTTGACATCCAGGCATATTGAGAAATTAGACTGCCATAAATTATTTTCTTCATATGAAACAAAGGACGTACAGACAGATGATCAATTAAACACCCACCTGAAGATCCCCTGACGCTTTGCAAAACTGCAAAAAGCTGTTTCCTTCCTTCCCTAGTGTAAGCAGTCCTATTCTTTAAGTTGTTACCACCACTCATATTCTATCACAGAAAATTCATATTTAAATCAGAACTTAACAAATAATGATAATGCAACAACATAGGTGGGCACTCTTAACTGCAAAAAGAATAGCTGCTAAGTTCAACTTTGGGTGAACTTCCAAAGCTCTGATATTTGGCAGGGGATAAACTGCTTCCCCACCCTGCTGAGACAGAATGCGTGGGATGTCCAGTGATTCAATTGCTGCAAAGAAGACACAAAAACGTCTTGAGAATGTGATTTCGATTTAAGATAAATATGCATGCATCTTGGCCTCTTTCCTTGCCAGAGAACAGTTGTACTTACAAGCAGGCTCAAAAAAATTTACTTGCGTCGGAGGTTTATTTGGATTAACTACCAATCGTGTTTTCCAAACTTGTAAAGTCCCATCCTTGGAAAGAATGACAAGTAAACGCAACATTGGAAGCCAAGCAATTGATGTGATAGGCTGAGAACCCACTTGTGTACTATATGGCAAAAACAGAATATTTCAACAAAGAAGTGCCTTCTTCTACTAACATCAACACATATAATACAGTCTTGAAAATAAGGAAAACGAGGCAAAAGGTGATGAAAAAGGAAAAACAAAAGGAAAAAACTTACATTCCAATCATAATAGGTCTTTCTGTTGATACATCCCAGGCAAGAAGTGTACCGCGTCTATCACCAACAAAAATCCATTCCAGGGATGGATGAAAAGCAAACGCACCGGCACCAACAAGCTTAATGGTATTATCAACTGAAGGAAACAAAACAAGAAAACAGCATGATAATTAAGCATGGGTAATATAATAAAATACAAAAAAGTAAAAAATATTTTCCCCTCAACTTACGTTGTAGCGTATAAAGAACGGCATATGTATGAATGTTGTAAGCCCGAATCAGACCTTCTGCATACGCTACGTACTTTTGTTTTCCAAAAAGGTAGTGACAGAATCCAGAAAACAAACAGTTTTTCAGTACATTCTTAAATAATCATAAGAGATATAAATACATCAGATTGCATTAACTACTATATAGATAGTTGGATATGTCAGAACAGAAGATGATACTAACTATTCAGATTTTTAGAATATATAGCAGATTTCTTACATATCTCATGCACATTAAATGATCAAGCCAACAACCATGAACAGATTCAAATTTCAAGTTTCATGACTATCCTAGAAAGCAACAAAATATAATAAATATATAAAAATAAAACCTATCACCGGAAAATGACAAAGTACCAGAACAGGAAGCCGAGGATGACAGGCAAGATTCACAACAGGTTTCTTCAAGTCTGTCTTAATTTTTGTAGGTGCTCTTCCACCTTCAACAGTCCCAACAACTTCGTGTATGACAGTAAAAACATTAGAAACATCATTAAACTCCCATGGTATAATAATATGATGATGCATGTGCAAAAAAATTCTACCAGATAAGACAAGGATCAAACTAACCTGTTACACTCATTCTCTTGTGAAAACCAAAAAACACAACAGGTTGGAGAGGTGTCAAAGCCAGATGAACTTCAGTTTCATATGAAATGTGTTCTGTCTTCTTTTCCGGTGAATGTAAAACACAAGTTTGCTCAGCATCAAAGTCACAAGAGCGTATTGTACAATCCTGCAACATGACATTTTCAGAAAAAATAAATAAAGGTTACGACTTACGATTAGCACAAGGAAACTTCATACATAGGGGAACTATAAGGAAAAAAACAAGAGGGATCCTTTCACATAAAAGCAGGATCTTAAAGACAACAACCATACTCACTACTGAATTACATCAAAATGTGAGAGGATGTAAATACTTCATATTCAAAATGCAATCTAATGCTTAAGTAAATAAAAGGGGTACAGTCTGTTGTGGAAGTGACCTTGAGAAAAACATCAAGAATAAGTCACTGGGATTTTAATTATAATCTAAGAACAATGAAAAAGAAACAAGTTTGTTTTCTAATACATAGGTGATAGGTCAACAATATATTTATTCTCAAACTTCGGAACATCCACGTGAAATATATAAACCCTAGAATACAATAGTATCATGGATAGGTTATAAACCCTCTTAAAATACGAAAGAAGATTAATCTTAGTCGGCTATCTAAAAGATCAAAGCCACACACTGAAATAACACACCCTACTTTAAAATGCCTCTACATTCATAGGAACAAAAAATTAAAATTCAAACTATTACCTCATACCAGATTACTTATAAACAAACCCATCTAATGGAAGTAAAAAACTAAGACTGAACTAATACCAATCTTAGCATGGACTACCATCTCCGTCAACTAGTTTAATTATTGCATTAATATCAATCTTAGTATACAGTAATCCTATTCTCGTGATAATTGAATGCAACCCCCCCCCCCCCCTTTTTTTTTTGAGGTAATGATAGAAGCTAACATTAAAATTGTGGAACCAACCTCAAGAATAGCAATGACAGAATGACCACTTGTAGGACTATAACCCATCCGAACCACTGGAGAACCCATGTCGATAGTAGCTAACTTACTTCCAGTTAATGCATCAAATTCTGCAACCAAAACAGATCCATAATGTTTTTTCTTCTTTTAAACCAGATTTATCTTCAAAGTTTAAAAATAAAATCCAAAACATATCTAAATTCTAAAAACAAATTATCGACAAAGGTTGTACTGTAGCCGTAGTCGGCATTACCGATGATGTAAGTGCCGATTGCCGCAGAAACAAGAGCCTGAGTAGGATGAAAAGCTGCAGCGTGCGGCTGTAACGGTTTGAGAATGCCTCTTGCGACATGGCGTAGATCCAAGTGTTGCAACGTCGTCCACTCCATCGATTCTTCTTCTTTTCAACTCTCTATTTCTCTCACACCTTACAAACAAATTCTAAAATATCTATATATCAATACGAAACTGAAGTTCAACTCTTTAAAAAAAAAAAGCAACTAAACAGTCAAAATTCATGATCAGGAAATTAAAATTAGAATCTGGAAGAGAGCGGAGACCTGGATCCGATCTGAACTGCAAGCTGAGAATTAAAGGCAAATTTAAAGTTAACTCATTCACCACTTATTCTCTATGCGAAAAGAGTGTCCATCCCTTCGAAATCTGAAATGTGAAGAAACGAGATCGATATAACAAAAATAAGCTATGAAAATTTGTTGAAAATGACGAGGAAAAATGTCTGGGCTGGCTGATTGCTGGTGGCGTAGCGAAAAGGAAAGTTGGACTTAATTGAGGCACAAATATTTGGGCCTCACCTTTATTTGTCCATTATCAGATTCATGTCGGTTCCAGGGAGAAATTATATATGACTTATCTATGATCCAATAAATAAAAATATATATTATTATTTTATTTTTATCAAATTAATCTAAGATTTTGTTTTCTATTGAGGTAAATGGGTATTTATAAAAGTCAAATTTTTTGGTGTTTCGAGATAACTGTTTCAGGAAAAAAAAATGACTGATGAACATATATTTATAACTAAACATAAATTATTTAAAATCTTTATCATTGATAAACAGGTGTTTTTCACCGCAATAACGATATAAAAACACAGCTTAAACCTTCAAAGCGAACTTCAGACCATTAAGATGTTCTTTGGAGTAATAGAGACGAGTAAAAATCATTTGTCTCTTTATTATGTATCATTTCATGTTTTTTTTAAATTTTTTTAAAAAAATTGAGTTTTAAACCCTAACTCTTATTTTTTATATCCTAAACCCCACACTCTACACCCTAAAAATACATAATACCCCTAATTTCTTAAACCTTAAACCCTACATCATACGCCTTGAAAAATATACCCTACCTCTAATTTTTTAAACTCTAACCACAATCTTTGACCTTGAACTCTAAATCTTTAGTCTCTAATTTAAAACAGACGTACATATAAAGACATAAGAAAAAAATAGATGATTTACGCCCAACAGAAACCAATCATTTTAAGCCATGTTTAACGGAAGTTTTGGTTCCTCTGACGTGAATATGGTTTCAAAACTTACCGCAATTTAATACCTCTTTAAGCTGCTCTTATCCTGGGACAGTTAACTCCGTGGGTCATCAGGCATCAGCAGTGTCTATCAATGCCTAATCATTGGCTCATATAAGACCCAACTGCCCGCCTACAAAATCCACAACCCATACACTGTAATGTAACGCAATGGTCTTACCATTGAAGTGGATCCAATATCATTGCCGGAAAACTGGTGAGCTGCACTCCGGTGATGAAAATTTTATTGAGGTTGATAAGAATTTAGATCGGCGCCAGCATTGGAATGAAGAATGACACATGTATCTTCAGTGGAATGAACAGGGTTTTACTTCCTCTCTAATCTATCTTTTCTACATGGCCATGAGTAGGACTCTGAGACGGTACCAAGGTAGCACGCATCCTATGAGGATAGATTCATGACTTTTATTATTTTTTTAATTCTATGGGAATGTTCATCTTTATTCTTTTAAAATTTCTTAGGTCATAAGTTTTAAAATTTTAGAAATATTTTTTTTTCTATCCTTCTTCCTCCTCTTTTTTACATTGAACTAAGATTAAAATTTACTAAAATAAAATTATTTAACGAAATGTTCTATAAAGGGAATTACTAATAAAGAATTCATGGTGTATAAAGAAATGAGAATAAATGAAAGCTAGCCAAATTTAAGCACAAATCAAAATTGACAAAAATAATTATACATCATTTTTTAATTAAAATATCATTTATGTTATGCATTGTTAACCATTATCATCAACCAAACCAAACCAAAAGTAATTATTCTGTGAGAACCAACATAATTCAAAGACAAACTAAAATTAGTAAAATTGACTATACATCATCAACGAGGTAAAAAACACCTGGGTCACTTAATTTTTAATTTGATAATAAATATTTTTTTTATTCTAAAAGTGATAATTTGATCATTCAATTAAATTTTTATTATAAACATATTACTATGCTCTTAAACTTGAGACGTCTGACTAAATGTAATAGTAATTTTAGTCTTGACATTTATACAATCTATTAATTTGATCTTATTTTAAAATAATTCAACAAATTTGATATTTTATATTTAAAATTTTTATTAGTAAAATAGTCGTAATGGGTTATCAGATTTGTCAAAGATTGAGTTAATGAACCATAACATGGAATTTGACAAATGATCAAAAGTGTATAAGGAGAGTACAATGTCAAAAATGTTATTATTGCAAACAATCTTTTAATTTTAACGACATAATAACTTATTATACCAAACAATCTTTTAATTTTAAACGATTACTTAATTATCAAATTCATAATTAAGTGATAGTTTACTTTACTCAAACTATTATTACGGGCCATAGAGGACCAACCAGACCTTGGCATTAAGGATTTAAATTTGAGAATCTAAACTAACCCATAAGAAATATACGAACAAAGATAGAATAAATAAGCCCTCTAACTGAACCCTTTTTTCTTATAAATATGCATCAAACCCATTTTGCTAAGACCAAATATGTCAGATTTTTTAAGTCCCTTACAACCAGTTTGAGATGTATATATTTATATATATTGAAACACATTCTTTTAAAAACTACAGCTTTACAGTGGGAAAAAAAAAACACATAAAATGACAAAGCTTTGTCAATGTTAAGTTGCACTTGGTTGAGGCTAGCGGCTTCAATCATTTGTTTTTCATCCATTTTTTAAAACAAGGGTGTGCCAGACAAATGGAAATAAGCCATAAACGAAGCGCTTTTGGGATGGGAGGGGGTGATTGAGATGGCAAAACTCGGGATGGCTAGCAAAGACCTCATCCAATTCATTTATTAGGCAAACCAGCTCAGGAAAGATGTAATTCTTGGAGCTCTTACCTAAGTTCCTAGGCTTCTATTGAGCTTTTGCGAGGGTTCGACTCGATACACCATGCAACAATTTGACAAATCCGAGAAAACTTAGCTTCCCATCGGTGTGTCTAATCCAGTCATGCAGAACAGCATGAACAGGCACGGATGGGCTCAGTCCAAGTTCCTGAAAAATAATGGTAAAAATGCTAGAGATTAGTAGATGGTCTATTGCTTCACAGCTTATAAGCATCCCAAGAAAGGGTAACAAAAGAAAGAAATGGAAACTCTTTGCTAAAGATAACATGGAAGTTGGAACATTAACATTTGCAGTGTTAAAATTTATAAAAGAAGAATTTAACTAATGAGGACACTCTTTAAAGTTGGATAAATTTATGGACATCTGCATTTCATATAATGCTACCACTATAAAGAGTATATTAACTGCACTCTCCTAAGGGCATACATTAGCAAAACCCTTAAAATATCATGAAAAATAAACTATGATGATCTATGCTACTTCCACTCTTTCTTGAAGTACTCGTGTCATGCCCGTGTCAAAAAACATTTTCAAGCATACAGCTATATAAGCATCCAAACCCTCCAGAGTTGAGATGCATGGAAAATCTAAGGGAAAAAATGAACATATTCATGTGGCACACATCCGTGTCGGAGTAATATATACAATAATAAATACCACCATCAATAGTAGTTGGAAACATTTACAACAAATAAAAGAGAATTAAAGGAGGCTTCAATGCACATTAAAGGGAAATAAATGCTCCTTAAATAACTCCTTTTTTATCATCAATATTCACAATAACTCCACAATTCTGCAAGAAATTTTATATAGACTACACAACTCCCTTAATCACAATTGATACTGACAAGTAAAAAAGTAATATTTTTTTAATCTTTTACCTTATCTCGAGGGTATTCGTTCTCACCCTTCTTTCAATATTTCTTAACAATGAGGTGTCATAACATGTATAGACCAAGAATGAGTAGTCCACAACAAAGTCGAAATGAAAATCATTTTCTAAAACAGGTGGAAATTGAAGTCTAATTCGTGCTAAGAACTAAAATATAAATGCCATATATATGACTCATTAATCATGCCTATAATAGGAATTAAATAATCATCCAAATGAGACAGAGATGCAAAAAGTTTCCTGGATCATGCAAGATAAGATCAACATACCGAAGGTAGCTCTTCAATGACAATAGGTCTATTTCCATCCTTCTCAAAGAGTTCATAAGCACAACGTGCATGTTGTTCCCACCGATCAAGGGCCTCTAGCTGATGAACAGATAATGCAGCTGCACAGAATTCATCAAAGTCCATCCGTCTGTATTGAAGTGCATTTAGCTGCCACAAAGGCAAAAAGTGTACACAATTCAGACCACCACTTAAATGTTAACTACATTTCCTCATCAAAAAAAAGATGAAGCACCTACTGATGCAATAAACTCAGGGATGCGAGAATCCTTCATAGCATCTGTTGCATTTTTCATCAGAGCCTGACCAGAGCAATTGAACAAAATAACTACTCACAAGAAAATTGTAGAAAATTTTCAGGATTATGTGTGTGGGAGTGGGGACCAACCGCTTTAATATTTTCTAAGCTTATAGAGCCATTTTTGTTTGGTTCCAATAGTGCAAATTGCTCCTTCAAGTAAAATAGCTCATCCACAGTCAAAGTTTTAGACAGGGCCTGCAAAAATACCAATGAGAGGAAAATAAGCAAATCAAACAGTATAGGAGCTAGAAATCCAATGCAGAATGAGGAAAAGGTTTGCTTTATAAAAATGGGAATCTATTAGGGGTAACTAGAGAAAGCTTCAAGCAATAAAAACATATGCCCATGATAAAATAAGCAAATTAATATCTAACGGAAGTACTTATTTTTTGAAAACAAAAAATCCACCAGACACCGAATGGAAACGCTAAAGAGTGATATAAAGAGAACGATGTTGATATATATCACCAGATACAGACCCTTAACGCAGCCTTCCGAAGAGATGAAGAGCGCATGTAAGCCTTCAAGAGTTTGAAAATCTGTATATCCAAGGGTACTTTCACATCACTGTACGTTTTTATCCAGGGATGACCTGTGACAAGCAATTGTGACTGAAATTTCAAGAACATAAGAACGATGAATATAATAGAAGATAAGACACTCACTCAAGGCTTGGGCTGCAGTCAATCTTTTCCTTGGGTCCTTATTCAGTAAACGCTTCACAAAATCCCTAGCCTCAGAAGATAGAGATGGCCAAGGTGCTTCATCAAAACTTGGATCAGCTTTTAGAACAGCTCGAAAAATCCCAGACTCTGTTCGTGCCCAAAATGGTCGACTACCACACAAAAGAATATAAGCAATCACACCTATACTCCAGACATCTGCTTCTGTACTGTAAGACCTATGTAGAACTTCTGGTGCTACATAGTATGCGCTACCAACAATGTCATTAAGCCTTTCATCTGAAATGGAAAAAGAAAACTTGAACAAGTTAATCAAATAACTAAAGTTGTATAGCATAAGCAATAAAATTTTAGTACAAACCTGGTTTCACAAAATCAGACAAGCCAAAGTCTATGGCCTTCAATTGTGAATCTTCATCCTTTGACGTAAACAAGAAGTTCTGTTCCACAAAATAGCAAAAATTGGAATAATATTATGTAAGAAATTTTACTATATCAATATTAGAAATTTTATTATATAAATATTAAAACCTTGTGCTGTTAAAAGGACCAAAATGCAATATACTAGAATATACTAGAATGGAACACAACTAAGAAAGTAAGCAGTAGCTCTTTGGCTATGCATCAGTCACAGTCATAATAACCAGAATATTTAGCCCAATGTTATCCTCAATGAAGCACTTACATAAACTTTAGAAATCTTAAATCGGAACCCCAAAACCAGTTCAGTACCACTTAGTAAACAATATCAGAAACCTTATCAGAACAAGAAAGAAATTCACCTCAGGTTTAAGATCCCGATGCACGACCCCCTGAAGATGACAGAAGGCTACAACATTAAGTATCTGAATCATCACAGCTTTCGCATCATCTTCAGAGTATTTTCCACCCCTGCATGAACAGAAGCATTCACTTCATAAGTAATCAAATCCTAGCAAAGTTCATTCATCCTCAAACTCCTATATTGAACTCGGAAGCAGCTATTATTAGAATTTAGAAGAAGTACCTTGAAAGAATTCTGTCCAAGAGCTCACCTCCTTCACATAACCTAAAAGATACATGGTAACTAATTAGAACACACCACAAGAAACACATGACCGTCATCGAAGCAAATGATCCTAAACACACGAAGCCCAAAATCAAGTTCATGTTTTCAAAATGATACTTACTCCATTACTATGTAGACATTATCATGGTCCTCGCAGGCATCGTAGAATTGTACTAAATTGCTATGTCCAGATAGAGCTCTTAATATTTTTACCTCTCTTCTCACATCTTCAATGGCAATTGCAGTGGTCATCTATCAACAAAAGAAATCAACAACCGTAACATGTCAGTTCAAGGTATAAAAATGGATACTCTTCAGAAGTGAAATTGCAGAAAATGTTGCATTCCAAAAATACCTCCGTGAGTTTACATATAATTTTGAGTTATGATCATTATTTTCTTATTTAAGTAAATATAAAAATTCTTCGAGGTACTTCTCAACGGATCTCATTTCTTCAGTGTCAAAGGTTTTAATTCAAAATCATAACGCAAAAAGGCAAAAGTTCTGAAATTAAATAAAGTACTATGCAAAAACAAAAAATAAAATGAAACCTTCGCTTTAGGTATAACTTTAACGGCAACTTGTTGTCCTTTAAGCTCTCCTTTCTTAAACTTCGCCGCACAGGTATAACCGAAATGGCCTCTTCCTACTTCGTCTCCGAGCTCATATTTGCTCCCGAAGTGCTTCGAGAACCCGAAGCTCTTATCCAGTCCAGTACCGGTGGCTCCCTCCGCGTCAGCCGCCTCGTTTCCTTCGGGAATCGCGGCCTCGTTAGGCTTCACAGACCCGTGCCTCCGCGCAAGCACGGCTTTAATATGCTTAGCCGGAGACGGCGGAGGAAACGGCCTCCTGAAAAACCGTTTCGGAGTCGAATTGGTCGAAGATCTCGCCGGAGACTTCTTGGAGAACAAGTACTGAGCTGGACTCGGACTGTAAAACGGGAAAAACGGCGATTTCTTGCCTTCATTGTTGGAATTTGAACTTTCCTTACCTTCCACTTCTTCTTTACCTTGATCTTCACTTGAGTTCTGATTTCGGTTACCGTTTACTCCATCAGGTAAGGGAGAAGCCGGAATAGAGTTAGACTTACGGTTGATATCGTTATTCCGGGGAGGGATAGGGGTATTTCTAGAATCAGTAGGAGAAAACGAAGAATTTGGGGAGGGTTTGGAAGTGCAAAGACCCATTGAAGAGTAAGCTTATCTCTCTCTTTTCCCTCAGAGAGTAAGAATTTGAATCTCTCCTTAAAGCCTTAAACCATTCCAAAGAACTGAAAAAGAAAAAGGAACTATTAATTTTTCCCCTTCGGAAAACTGAAGCCTTCCTTCATCCCAAAAGTCAAAACTACGCCGTTTGACCACCTTTACCTCAAGAATTAAATAATATAATAAACAAAATTAGAAAATAATCGTTAAAGAAGGTATATATATTATATATAAAAACAATATAATAAAACATGAAAAATATAAATTATAGGTATAGGGGGAAAATAAAGAAACTTCTCCTTACTTTCCTTATATTTTCTCTTTTATATTGTTGAATTTTATAATACTTCACTTCTTTTATTTCACGTTTTTTTAATATTTAATCATTTTCACACAATTTCCAAATATTTGACTTCCATAATAAATACCAGATTATTATTTTTAATAGAATATTTGTATTTAAAACAGAGGAAATAAAAAACTAAAATATAATTATATGAATTTAAACTTCAAATCCGCATGTGAATTTCTCTTTCACATATTTATGATGTCAATAGTACTAAAATTGACGTATTTATTATGCAGGACCCGGAACAAAATATAATTATTTTTAAACAAAATAATTATTTTATATAATAATTCTATCCAATTTCTAAAATTGTATATTTATATCCAAACTTAGGTGATTATTAGACTTACTGACATAATTAATATCCTTTAAGTGTGCAATTTATTTTAGCCCGTCAAAAATAAATATTCAGTAGGTTTTAATCAATTAAGACAGCTGTGGGTATAACTTCAACTTTTAATTAAATTCATTCATTCAGACCGTCGACCAGCAGCAATTGTATTGACGTGGATGGAGAAGTTAATTTAAAAATAATTTGTACGTTACTTAATACAATAGGGTTCGAATTGTTTGTTTCTACGAATAAAAAAGGGTGGAATTTGTCAAGAAATTTGAAAAAAAAAAAGTAATATCCCGCGTAAGGAATAATATAATATTGAAAAATCGAATATAATTACATATTTATTGATCTAGAAGAAAAGGACTTGGCTACGTGTGTATCTCTTTTATATTATATATATTTAAGTATGTGTTTATTAAGGATTTGTTCGAGGTTAATTTTTAAATATAATTTTGATAAAAATATTTTTTTAAGTTATTTTTTTATATATGTTTAGATCAAATCAAATACTCCTATATAAATAATCGTTTGATGTTATTTTTTAGTTTAATTTAATTCATAAAAAATTTATTATATAAACCTTAAGTAATATAAAACGAATTGATTAATGAATACGTGAAAATAGTATAATAATAAATTATATTTAAATTTATTTATAAAAATGTATATATTATCGAGGATTATTTTGTTCATTTCAAAGAATAAGAAAAATCAGTGGATTTCATTATTTTGTTGCCCACTCCATCCCAATTATATGATCATATATTATTCAGCTCCCCGCAATGTTTTGTTCTTTATTTTCTCCATTACTTGTCAAGGAATTATCGGTGGGAAATGTCTGTCGAAACAACATAGAACCTTGAAATAATTAGTTATATGACTTTATTTTATCCCGTTTTTTCATTAAATTTAATCTCGAATACAATTATAATAAATAATTTTTTAAAAAATATAATTTCTCTTTGTAGAACAGAGCTTAAGTTATAATTTTATTTATTAAGATTACTTTGGGTTTGAGAAATTAATTAATTAGTTAATTATCCATGAATTAGGTAGCATGAATGAATCATCACACTGAGAAAGCGTGTGTTTTGCAACTGAGCCTCTTGGTAATGTCCATCGTTGACCTTATGGCCTTTGTTTCCTATTTGTCCAAATCTTTGGGTACAAAAAAGGGCTTTCACACAACATTATGATGACATGTTTTTTGCCAACTTAAGGGCATGTCCCTTTGACTTATGGTTTTGGGACCTTTTTTTTTTAATTAATTTGGGTGATGATGAATGATTGTAATTGTAGGGGAGGGGATATGCTTTTTCCTTCTTTATTCTTTGCAAAATTGGCGCAAAGATAAACGAAAACTTTAACTCTCAACGACTCCTTTGGAATGGTTCCCACCTTTCAACGTCTCCTTACTTTTTAGATATAAAATTATATTATTTTTACGAGGGATGGGTACGGAACCGAACCCAACGGGTTCCGACCCAATCTAATCGGATCGGATTTTTTGATAAAAAATTCGGGTTTTGAGTTTAGGGTGAAAAAAATCTGACCCGACTCGGGACTAATAATATAATTTTCCCATATATATTATAGGAATATTTTACAATAATGACCCCCTTTTATATTTTTTATACAATTAGATCACTAAAATTATTTTTTTATAATTAGGTCATTAAAATTAAATATTTTTAAAATTAGATCCCTAAATTTTATTTTTTTACAGTTTAGTCCCTAAAATTTTAATTTTTTAATGATTCGAGTCGGTTCGGTTCGGATTTTAGAGCTTGAAAATCGGGTCGGATTGGATTTTTTCACCCTAAGCTCGGGTCGGGTGACAGGTATAATTTTCGGGTCGGGTGCGGGTGGACCGAAAATTCGACCCAACCCGACCTGTGCTTATCCCTAATTTTTATGTTATAATTATGTTGAGAATGTTGTATTATTTTAATTATATTACTTTTTACTAAATTAATGGATTCATATCGTACTTATATCATGTGTTGATGTATTTTTAAGATAACGGATTAAATTAATATTTTAGATTAAAAAACATCAAATACGATTCTAAATCCTATAATTTACATTAACTTTGGTTTGTTATGAATCCGTTTTAAACGTTCCGACGCATATATATAAAGTATGGGATGTATACGAAAAATACTTATCAAATATAAATATATATTTTTAAATAGATGTTAAATATCAAAATTTTGATAAGAATGATAACAGGATAGATCGAGTCAGATTTTTTTCGTTTAAGTCACCACGACAACTGGCTTTTCTAAATCCTAATATTGGGAAACAAGTAACCAGCCATAATTTCTTACCAGAAACATGTGCTGTTAGTGTTAGGTAAAACTAACATGTGTTACCTGCACTCGTGAGCTTATATATAACACAGTAAATATCTGTAAATACGTTACCTTTTAAACTTAACTCGATTCGAATGAGATCGTAAAACAATAAAATTCTTTTGCTATGATAAACGAACACAAACAAACACGTTTGATTCATACACATCTCATTTGTGCTTAAAATTTCAACATATGTAAAAAGTTCATCGTCTACATTTGTTTGTTATGTTCAGAAGGTTACCATGAAGAAATTTAAGATAACGACAAACAGACCTGGACACTAACCATACAAGAATCTATCTCTTCTGCACGTAGCCATACATGTAAAACCAACAGACAGAACATAAACAAGAAACACAGTCCGGAAAAAACAAGGCATTGCTCGGAATTTCATATGACTTTCTTCCTATGAGTATTTGGGTTTGGAAAAGGACAGCATTTGCCAAGAAAATAAAATCTTAAGACATTCTGTATTATGTAATGCAAAAGTTTTAGGGAGTCCTAATTCCTTGATCATTGATAACAGCGATGGAGTCGTTTGATGGTGAAGAAACAGGGAATCACATGGACAAACCGAGCGATTCTGACGGTGGTAGCAACGATAACTTGGAGGCCAAGATTATGGAACTGCGGAAAACAAAGGAAGAGCTGAAGAGAGCTAAGGATAATGCTACAGATTCATGGTTAGATTCCAAACCCCTCACTGATGAACTTGAAAGGCTGAAATCAGAGCTTGCAATTGTTCAGAATCAAAATTCTATTTCGAATAATATGATTTTGGAGCTTGAATCACAACTTGAGGCCATTGTCAAGGATATTAGAACCAAAAGGGAGGAAGAATTCAGGGCAGCGAAGACGGTCAATGAAATGAACCTGCTTCAGGAACAAACACGCGAAGAGTTGGAACAGTTGAAGGCAGAGAAGGATGAAGAGCGAAGAACAAGATCAAAACTGAAAAATACCTTGCGGCTAAAGAGGCAGACTCTTCGCACATTGCAGCTCACACTCCGAGCCATGCGAATAGAATCAGAAGCTTTTGGTGCATCAGCAGCCAAAGCAGCTCAATACATCGATCAACCAGAAACAGATAATTCCATGGTAGAACTAACTCAGGAAGACTATTATGCCCTAAAGAGAAGAGCTAAGGAAGAAACATCATTGGCGAATTGGAGGGTTTCTGTAGCTATGGAACAGAAAGCTACCGCAGAGGTGGCACGGGATTCAGTTTTAAAAAGATTAAAAGAAACAAGCTCGGACAAGAAATCACGCAAGATAACAGGAGAAGGGAAGATGGTTGAAGTTGAAGAAACGGGACAAGAGGCAGACGATCTGGAGTTGACTACGCTGGATGTAGCTGAAGTCCCAAACGAGGATCTTGCATTGTCGAAAGCTCGAGCCAAAGAAATTTATCGGAAAAAGCAAGGGAAGCCACAATCAATGAGCAAGTCCAAAAGCAGGAGGAATACAACGTTGAAAGTGAAAAAGAAAAGATCAATTTTAGCTCGAATGAAAATTTGTTTTGTGAGCATAAAAGGAATGTTCAGATAAATTCTAATAGACATGCATGCAAAAATCCAGTTCTTGCTTGGAATAAATGTCATATCTGCTTGATCAGAAATGAGAAAAAATAAAACACGATTCTGATTTAAAGTTCACCTGAGTTTTGAGTGTTTCCTGAAGACCAGATAGGTTTTACTGTACGCTAAATATCCTGCACAACAGCAGAGATTACATAAGTTCAAAGGAACAGACATATCCATGTGTACATAGCAAAAATTGGAAAATCCATACCAGTTTTTTCATGATGCTTCTACTGGATACATGGCAATGTAGGCAAAAATAAAACCCCAAAATTGATCCTTTGAGACAAAAGGTGGCCTGCAAAACATCGAAAGCACGAATTACTTGACAAAGTAAAACATAGATCACCAGAAAGCAAACAGAAAGGTTGTTGCTGTACCATAATGTTGGGTAAAGATCTACTGAAACATTCTAGAGTATGCCTTTTTCTCCTGGTCTCATCTATCGGCAATCTGCAGCAGTTTTACAAATTCAATTTCCTTCACAGGTGAAATCAACAGGAAGTGCAAGGTGGAAAGCATTAAATATTTACTCAGTGAAAGAATAGATTATTATTTTTTACCTTCTTCCTTGCAGCTGCAAGCTCTTTCTTTATTCCACCTGAGTGACAGAAAACATGATAAGGTGAAGGTCATCCCCGAGTTCACCCAAAAGTATATAATTGAATGATTTTAACGAACTAGAAGAATGATAGCAAAAACTAATTGAGTTAACATCAAGTTTTGTACTTAAGCTACGCTGGTATGCAATTTTACTAGGGACACAACATGGCACTTCATTAATCAAATATGAAAACCTAGCAAGCCCTTCCAGACCTCAAAACAATGAAACGGGAGGAAGAGAATGGAAGAGAGAAGGAGGGAGCATGGAAGGGATTTCGAAGCTGTTTCACTTTAGACAAGATTTTACTGTGTCATTCGGCTCTAAGTCTAATGCCTTTTTAAAGCTCTCTCGACTGCGCCATCAATGTCATTAAGTGCCATGTATGCCTGACATCAATTAAAAACAAAAGCAATTAAAGAAAAAACACTACTGGATAAAATTGCAATTAGACACTTAATAGTTTGAACAATTCACATTTCAGTTTAAACTAGAGCATGCAGTTTATTTTGTTATAAACATGCGAGGTTCCATCCTCAAACCGATTAGCAAAAGAGAAAAAGAAACTACAATATTAGTTGTGCTTGAAAATGCACCAATAATAATCGGCCAAAAAAAAGCACAGCTACAAACTAAATTAGAAACATGACCAGCAAAAAGAAAATGGACCAGGCAAGGTAAACAGTGTCAAGAAAGCAATAAAGTAGGCTTTGGATTATAAATACTAAGCGCTGACCTGGCCTTGGTGAAAGAAAGCTTTCACATTATCTTCTCCGTCACGAATTGCGAAGTCTGCATCCAACAAAGCTCCTTTTAGGTCACCTAGTTTCAACTTGCAGGCCTAAATCAAACACAGAAAGCAGTCATAGAGAAAGAAGATTGGAACGCTCTTGCGATGCTAGATTCCTAACTATGACTTATCGATGATCTTCAACATTGCATTAATACAAGGAGATCAAAATCTTACAGAACTATTTGTAAATATCTGAGACTTGGTCTTCCGCAAAGAGAAGCTCTTTGCTGTGTAATGACAAATTAGAAAGGAAGCATAAAGGTCAGCAGAATACTTTGAGGATTAATGGCAATAAAATCATGATCCTCAAAGAAAGAAACTAAATAATGCACCTTGATCAATGTCCTCCAGGTCCCAACAGACATCCCAGTACCGCAAAGCCTTCCAATATTTCCTAAGAGCAATCTTATAGTCTTGTTTCTGTAAGAAGGAACAATTAGGATTATATAGCAACATTGTAGCAGTAAATCAAATTCCAAAAAAAAAAAACAAAAAAAACTAAAGCTATTGATAGTCTCTAATGTATGGTAGAAACTAGGGTAACATTAAGCATCCATAACTCATAGTACAAAGCAAACTCATTCAAACAGAGTAACATGTAATCTACGGAAAAGGAAAAATGAAGCAAATTATACCGCAAAAAAACATACAATTATATGAAATACTTTGTATTGCTCATTTCCAAAAGCTTTGATAGAATCTACTGCCTTCATCCACCAAGAAATTTCATCAGCTTTTTTGTCAAGGTCAGCTGGCCAATCAGGATACATATCACCATCCTTAAAAAGTTGGATACCCATCATCTGCCCCCTCAAGAATTTCTCCACAATCTTCGATTATAACATCTTGAGTGGGGTAGTCACCATCCTCGGTTGCAAAATGATCGAAAGATCGAACAACATCCATTCCTTTTAAAACTTTGACAAAAACCACGTTTTCCATCGAGATGAGAAGCTCGAGTAGTTGTTATGAAGAATTGAGACCCGTTGGTGTTAGGCCCCATATTAGCCATGGATAACATTCCTTTTCTTTCATGTTTTAACTCAAAATTTTCATCTTCAAATTTCAGGCCATAAATGGATTCTCCTCCACTTCCACCACCTGCTGATATATCCCCACCTTGTATCATAAAACCTCGGATAATGCGATGAAAGCGCACACCCTGTAAATCAAAATTGCACTATTGTTAGAAAAAGAAAATCAGTACAAAGTTGCTTAAAAAAAATAATGGAAACCATTTGGAGGTGCATAGTCATCATTCAACGAAAGTGAAATTGCAAAAGAAAGAAAATGTCTAACAGTGACATCTTTAACTCCCTTTATGCTCTAAGTTTCAAGTCATGTTTGCATGCATTAACATTTGAAGCCAACTACATTTGGGAGGGAAAAATGTTACCTTGCTGCTTACCATTGCATCATTTTATCACTTTTACAACAATTCCATCTTTTTTTTTTTTTTGAACAGAACTCAAGTTAAGCCTATGAAAATTCAATCTTTTTACACTTCAAACAGTTTATTTTACATGATATAATACAAAATATGCAATATATAATATATATATAAGCTCTATCAAATACCCATTTACTACCTAATACAGCATGCCAACTACATTTAAATTTTAATAAATAGAAACACTTACAAAAAAGGCTTTTACTTTACTCAAAGCAAAAAGGCCCATGCTTTACCATCCAATAAACTAAAACTGAAGAATTCTGTCATTTTTTTTGACAATCGAGGAAGAAAGAAAAAGTGTTAAACAATAAAGTAGATATACTTTCATGAATTAACATTGTCAATATTAGAGTTCCATGAATATAAGAAGTACAAAAGGTAGAACCTTGTAACGCAGAGGAGCAGCAGTGTTAGGTCCAATGCCTTCCTCACTAGTACACAGCCCTGAAATTCTCAACAGTTTTAGGCACAACATCCTTGTGCAACTCCACCACTTATGTCCAAATAGCATCTTGGGTTCACCATTTTCTCTTCTCTCACCCAACTATTTGCTTCCACCGAAAATGAAAATAAACCAGAACAAGCCTAATCCCACTTTTTATTTTGAACCCAAAAAAGAAAAGAAAGGGTCTTCGTCTTTTCTCGGTCGTCTGCTGTGTTGGTTTGTTTTGGCTGCTGCCTGCTTTTTGGGTGCCTTAGGAACCATCGGATTTTTGTGTTGAGTGAGTTACAGAACACAGATTTTGAGGTTAAAGTAGGGTCATTTCCTGCCTTGATAAGTGAAGCTTTTTTATGTTTTAAATCTAAGAAAATCAAATTAAACTTTTAAATTTTAAATAATTTTAAACTCTAAAAATAATATTTATTGTCTCAAATTTTATATACTCTAACTTTAATCTTAAATCTACTTTTTAATATATGATATAAACAGAACACCAAAAGAGTTACTATATCGGTGCTGGAAACAGTTGATGGGCAATATTTCTCAACATTAGCCTTAATTTTGTGAATAACCTCATAGCCTCTTACTGAATTTTGATTAGGCATTGCAGTTTTTTTTTTATATAAGTAGATTTATTATTCAAAAAGCAGAAAAAACTACTACAACAAACTAAGAAGCTTCATGGGATATCATCTCCTTAAAAATTCCTCAAACAGCTAATATATTGTTCTGTACATTTCTTGACTTAAAGTCTTTATACTTTAAACGAAAAAAAACAATAGATTTTATATATTCAAGTAGAGCAAAATAATCTCTATGTGAAAAATCCTTCGATTCCTTTTCTCCCCTATAGAATAAATGAAAGCCTGCCATGCCACTTTTAATAAAAGTACTGCAAAGGATCTTCCTTTTAGACTAGCCATTATCCAGCAGATCTCTGCATTTCAATCCAAAGCTTCCCTATGAACATTACTACATAGAAGAATCATCCTCCACACATCCCTTGAATAACAGCAATAAAAAAAAATATGATCCCTTGTCTCCTCCGAACTATGACAAAGCAAACAGATGCCATCATTTTCAAGTCCCATACGCATCAACCTTTCTTTAGTAGGAAGCCTATCAAGTAAGGCCATCCACGTGATCACTGCATGTTTAGGTATGTGCATAGGAAACCATATAATTTTATGCCATGGAACTCTCTCCCTTGTTACCTTTATGTTATTCTAAATTTCTCTCACACCAAATAACTTATCAGCAATCAACACAGATGAAGCTAGTTCCCTCATTTTTAAAAGTTTTCTAAATATCCAGCTATAATGGTTCTTAATGTCCATTTGCCAAAAATCTGCACCCTTAATAACATATGTCTTGATCCAAGCAATCCAAAGAGACTCTCTTCCAAATAGAAGCTTCTGAACCAAACGAATCATACAAGCCTGATTCCACTCCCACAAGGGCATTGCAGTTTTCTCCCCCACAAATGTTGAGCCAATATCATCAAGTAAAGGCTGAACCATCTAATCCCTGAAGAAAAAAGAGGAAAGTTTCAATTTATGTTCTAAAACTAGAGATATATTCATCATTGAACAGTTATGACAATTTTATATTCGATTTCATTTTTTCTGAAGCATCTAATACTCACTGGTAACATAGATTATATGTCGATATAGAAACAAAGAATAGTTTGATTACCGAATGAGAGAGGCCAACGTTCGAGTATCATTAGCAATGGCTGACTAAACACCATATCTAACAATCTTTGTGAGATTGGGACAAGTTCTGTCATAGAATCCATAATCAAGTTGACAGAACACCAGGTGACTGAGGAAAAAAAGGTTTCCATTTAAACATTGTAAATTATAGTTTCTCAAGTCTGACATGTGAAGAAAAACTTGACTACTAAAGTCTATTGGCATGTCGAAAGTAATATCTGCAAGTGTAGTAGTGGAAAATACACCTCAGAGATGGTTCAATGAAGTGGTAAATAGATTCATCAGTGGGAATTTGCAGATCAGATAGTGGTAAACAAATACGACTTCATCACGAGCTTTCGCTCTCGTGATTGGCCGCCTACCCTTTTTATGGGCGTTCGGCGTGAAATCAGATAGTCAAAAAATCGTTTTGATACCACTTGTTACGGGACCATTATCTTCTTCTAAAAGACATTTATATGATGTGCAGCGCCACCGTTTATATATGTCAAGATCTTCCTTTCTTTTCCTTATATATAATTAATATTTTTTATCTCTTTTCAGGTGTAACAAATGCATGAACCTGCAACATTGACTTCGAGTGTGGGAGCATACATCTAACACGAATATGTTCTATTTCTTTCTAAGTTTTTCTATGTATGGAGTCCTTAATTAGAAGGTCCTATCCTCATATCTTCTTTCGGATAGATAGCATGCAACTATGAAGAAAGTTAATGGTTCAAAAAGAAAAGAAAAAACTACAAGGCAAGTGAGAGTAGTTGTTAAAGGATATTTATCATGGTAATTTCTACAATAAATGTCCTTTTGACTCCTTTTACAATTAATTTCCCATTTAACCAAAAGTAAAATGTTGTCTTTCTCATAATTTCCTCAAATTCTCCATTGATGTTTGACATTATTAATTAAGTGGGCAAATCCGGTAATAGACACAGATACTGCAGGGACAGAGAGGTAACTCAGACATATTTCATAAATTGATGATCAGTCAGCCTCTCTGCTAATAATAACTTCAGTCTTATTTACTTTTTTTAGTTTTCAACAGTAGAAAAAGTATTGTTTTATCAGAGAGAAGAAGATTTGAGCATAAAGTTTTGATCTGTAAGTTTTGGAAGATGAAAAGACTCCATCTTTCAATGGCAAAAGAACCAACTTTTGTCGGTTTCTCTTTTTAACAGTTTCTTTTTGGCAGTTCCAGCAAAAGGTAAGGTTTTTCAAGGATCAAAATCTTTGTTTTCATGGTCTGTTCTTATTGTTCTTCGATCATAATCTGTGTATACATTATTCCCTCGTTGATTTCCCATTTCAGTGCACTTTTAACACTTTTAAGTTGAATCCCATATCGGTCAGGCAATTTCTAGATCTCTTCTGCTGCTGCTGCATCATAATCTGTGTTTTTTTTTAAATTTTTGCGATTATCGATTATTGATGATCTGGGTTCATTTCATTTCAGTTTAACGATTACAAGAAAAATAAAATAAAAGAGGGGGTGTCATCGGAGATGTCATCGTCGAACTCTCCTTGCGCGGCGTGCAAGTTTCTTCGTCGGAAATGCACGCAGGAATGCGTCTTTGCACCATATTTTCCGCCTGATAATCCGCAGAAATTTCAGAACGTCCACAAGGTTTTTGGCGCCAGCAACGTAGCCAAGCTGTTGAACGAGCTCAACCCTTCCCAACGTGAAGACGCTGTAAACTCTTTAGCCTACGAAGCTGAGGCGCGTCTCCGCGATCCTGTCTACGGCTGTGTCGGCCTCATCTCCATCTTACAACACCGGCTCAAACAAATGCAACACGACCTTAGCAATGCCAAGAAAGAGCTCGCCACCTACATCGGTCCTCAGGCATTGCTTCCCATTTTACAACCGCCTGTGTTTTTGCAGCAACAGCACGTTGGGAACCCTTCTTCTATGATGCAACAAAATGTTATGCCAATGATGGGGATTCCCACTGCGGTTTCGGCTTCACACGGTGGCCAGATGGTGATAAGAGAACCCCAACAACAACAACAACAGCAGCAGCAGCAGATGTTTGATGCTCAACAACAATTGGCTGCAGTGGTAGCAGCAAGGGAACAACAAGATTTGCTTAGAGGATATGAGCAGCAGCAGCAACAACAGGATCCACAGCAAGAGATTGTGAGGTTTAATGGCGGGTTTGAAGGTGGGGCTGGTTCAGTCACCGCAACTGGTTTTAATCAAATGACAACCGCTGCCAACATGTCACCTTCTTTGGCTTTAGGGAGCTTTGATAACCCTTATCAGATTCAGACACAACAACAAGATCATCATCCACTTCAAGCCCAGCTTTTGATTCAGCCACAACAACAAGGCCAACCACAGCAACAAAATCAACAACCGCAAAGATCAGAAAGTGAGGAGGGTAGGAGTTCTGGTCCTTGTTGAATAAACAAGAATCCTTTTTTTCCTTTACGTTTGCAGATAAAATGCCTGCCTACCTTCCAACTTTTTCATGACAACAAACTTTCATTCTAGGTAAGTTGTTTAGATATAGCTCGTTAACTTACTGTTTATGCCTGTATGAAGGGTGTTTAATAGTTTTGCAACCAATATATGTTAGGCACCATAAAATTACTCTGGGTCAAATTTTCCAGGAAAATGAGATGAAGGAACAGTTTTAATTACCTCGGTTTAACCCTAAACCCATCGCTATATTGGATTTTTGTGGGAATTTGGTGTGAGCTTAAATCCCATGATCTTGACCTGTCCTCTAAGAAATTGCTTCACTCCTTAGTTCTTAGATAGTTTCCTTTTACCTACCCAATAAAGCACCCTAATTTTCAGTTTCCAGTAACTTTAATCTCAATTAGGTGGACCTTGTTTTCAGTGAAAATGAAAAAAAAATGGTTGCTTTACGGTACAGCATACTACAATAAATACAAGTATTTATCACTTAACCATGTCCACCGACCTTAGCCTAAGTGCACAAAACTATGATCTTAAGTCTGCAAATATTATATCTTTCTAATCTTTTGCAAATATGAACATATGTTTGATAATGAGCACCCAGATTTGATCTTATTTTTCCGCAGCAAGCTCAGATACAAGGAAATCATTTACTCAAACATCTGAGATCAGCCATTTGAGCTTATAATGCAGAGCTTCTCCTGAAACATATACTTACAAAGATCTGCAATGATTTTGGGAGAAGTTGGTATGTGGAAATCCTTTCATTTCAATCCCACTTTGAATTCACTGCTTAATAATCCAATAATTAACTTAGAATACATGATTTCAGAACCAGTTTTCCAGCTGCTGCAACTTTAATTTAATGGCATTTAATTACATATATATAAGAGTAGTGGAATGTGTTATTTATTGGATACATCTTTCAGATTCCTCTCTTGTTGTCTTTTCAAAGTTACATTCAAGTAGTTTGTATTAAATATTGGCAAATTGAGTTTGTATTAAATTCTACACATGTTTCTCTACTGTATAGAAAAAAAGTTATATAAAATAATAATAATAATAATAATAATAATAATAATAATAATAATTTTCAGTTGCTTATGAAGTTTAAAGCTTTCAATAATAGGTGTTTAAAGGAAACTATATTTTAATCAATGCTTGTACTTTGGTTTTTAGATTCTGAATTGGAACTGGTTGCTTTCAATGCAAATCATAGAAAAATAAATAAAATAATATTAATTAGGATCTGACTTCTACATAATAAAAAATTCAAACTTTTACTTTAAAAAAATATAAAATCACTAAATGAAAGATACATTTTTCTCAAAAGGAAAAATAAGGTTAAAATATCAAAGTTTATTTTTTTTTGTTAATATCAATTGATATCTACGATTGAAGAGTTTGTTTACGATAGATTTTTGTCATATAAATATTTTATATAAAAGTATATATTTTTTTATAAGAAATATTAATTTATTGCAGACCTTATTAAAAGTTTTCTTAATCTTAAATGAGAGAAAATAGTATATAATATATAGAAATAAAAAAGGTAATTAACTTAAGTTAATATATTAAAATCTTTAAATTTGATATTAACTCAATTTAAAACATTAAAATCTCTAAATTTTTAGATAATTAAGGGTAATTAACTATTCTAAATAATGAGAGAATCATAAATATATTTTTTAAATACATATAAAAATAAGATTTATCTTTAAAAACTAAAAATTTATAAAAAAATTGACATGATGGACTTTATCCATATAATAATTTTCCCCAGTAGACCGAGTTCCTCACTTGCCTTGAGAATCCCCGTTTAACGGAACACTATTAGAAAACAAAAACTGTAATAGGAACAACAAGAAAACGAGGCCCATAAGAACCAGGGGTGGGAAAAAAAATCAGTTAACGGTTTCGGTCTCGGACTCAATAAAACCGGTAAATTTTGTCTGATATTAATTTTGATGAGACTGGAATTAAATTTAAAATTTAGGTCCCGATCATAATTAGAATCGAGATTGGATCTTGATTTTTGAATTCGGTACTTGGTGGGTACCTAATAGGACCGAGACTAATATCAAATATTCAGTATTGTTTTTTTTTCTTATCAAACTTTCTTATGTATGAATATTATGAGTATGACTAGTTTTAAAACTTTAATTTTCAAGTCTACAATATTTTAATTTTATTATTTATTATTATTATTAGTGGTTAATTTTTCTTCAATTACTCAAATTTTCTTATGAATAGACTAATTAATCGGATATTCGGTATTAATACCGGTTCTCACCAGTAATGGGTCGGTTCTTAAAATTTAAGACCAGATGTAACCATGACCGAAACTGATTTTAACTTTTAAGAACCGATAACTACTAAAACCAAAATCAATTTTACTAAATAAGTCGGATACCCAATCTTATCTACCGTTAAGAATAACGCCCGTACAAGTCCCTTATTTCGGCTTTGCCATAACTACCTTTTACTGCTCCATCGATATTGAACTTTAATTTATTAATAAATATCCATAGTTAATATATAATAATAACAATCCCCATTTAATATATAAAAACTTGTGTTAAGTTTACAGCAGCTACAATTACCTATTATTTCCAATTTCCCTAAATTAAAAAATGAAACTGAAAAGGAACCACAATAGAAGAAAGATTCGGACTTTCCAAGAAAATGTCATGTTGGGCTATTAGTAATTCAATTTTCAAACAAAAATCTTGAGGTGGGCCTCACCATATCCTTTTGTACAGATTCAATGACTTTGGTGCATATATTTCATTGGTTATGATGAAAGCGATGGCTGTCTTGTTTTTATCTTAAAAAATAGGCCGGTCAGGTCAATATTATGATTCAAGATTCAATTTATATCATATAAAATATATATTAAATTTATTATTTTTAATATATATTCATATTCGATATTCATATATATTTGAATAACACAATTTGCTGTTGAGAATTAAGTTTATTCTTTTCGAAGATTACACGACAGATGGCTTGCTATGATGTACTGTAATAATACAAAGAACATATGCAGCTGCAAAGCTGGTGGCCAATTGATTGGTCTAAATTGATTGATGTTGAAAGGCTTGAAATCAGCACCTTTGGCTTGTTTTTTTAGAGGGAAAAGCTGGAGCAATGCACACCAGTCTTTTCTCCATACCTGATTGATGATTCTTGGTGACAAAGTAAAATAAAAAAGAATCAAAAATACCAAGACAAGAATGCCTAACTAGAATCATTGAGAATGTGGTTCCAGGCTCCAGCCAGGTTACATTATTGGTGCAGTGAAACCATGAAGTGAAACCACCCACTGAGACCACCGGTTTCAGAGGTTTCAACAGCAAAGTTATGGTCATCACCTTCACTAATCTTCTCAATGGAGAAAACCCAAGTTTTATTACAGATATATATGGAGTACAATAGTTGTGAATAAAAGAGGGTTAAGTCTAAACATGAAAGAACTCTTAAAAATTGTCATTTTGGTTCCTACAATCCATCATTAGGAATTAAACAGACTCATATGGAGTATATCATAGCAGGAACTTGAATCCCTGTAATTTCAAATTCCTGTAGTTGATTTACTACATTATTCTCAGTAAGTCATAACCATAATGTTTTCCCCCATGTTTCTGAAAAATTCATGGAGAATACAGTTATCTGGCTATACACTGATCTCCCCAAGCTTTTGAACCCCACTTCTCCAACTGTGTCCGTCGGATTTTTCATCTTCGGTGTCCATGCTGTCGCCTCCGGTACTCGACATATCTTTAGCTGAACCACTTGCAAGGAGGGGACCTTGTGGGGAACCAGACTGTGAAACGCTTGCTTTACTGTGATCATTGGACTGGTTCAGAGCTGAACGTAGCTTGTTTCCTTGCCCGGATGGAGAAGCCGGAAGTTTTCGGATATGAAGTCTATATTTCTACACAAAAAACAAAATCCACAAAGAAAATCAGTAACCGGAAAGAAGGTGAATCAAAGATGATAAAATGAGCAGATTTGATATGCTAAAGACTAACCTGCAAATGGCTTTTCACTTCATCGTTGGTGAGACCATCAACTTGCATCAATTCTCTAATCTGCTTAGGAGTGGCCACTGTGAAACAGAAACAATTTAAGTTGATTAGAGATAATTTGATAAGAGTTGCTTTGTTCATAAAAGAATCAAAAGGATCTTTCATTTTCAAAACCTCTGGTTTCAACTCCAGAAAGGTCTAACCTTGTGAGCCTCCAAGCTGTTGAAGTGCCTCAACAAATCGCCTATGAAGCTCAGGCGACCAGCACCGCCTTTGTTTCCTAGAATTCTGCTGCTGATGTTGTTCCTCGTGTCGGTTATGTGACTTTGTCTGAAACTTGATTTGATTTTGTTGTGTACATAGAGAAGAGACTGGACCAATTTGACAACCGCCATTGTTCTTCGAGATACAGGAAGCTAATTCAGAACTTGGGGTCACAAGGGAAAGCCCGGAAATTTTCTTATCCACATGTTCCTTAAATGGCACAAAAGCCCCTCCCTTGCTTTTCTTATTACAAAGTTCAATTGGATTCTTAGACAGATCTTCCTCTCCTTGTTCTTCACTTCTCTGTCAAATTCCAAACCAGGCAAGATTATGACTGTTTTTTCCTCCCATTAAATAAGATTAAAGAAAAAAATAGTTTGGGAATTACCAGTTTCAACTCTGGAACTGTGTTTGGTTTCTTGTTGTGACCAACGTTGTTGAAATCAGAGTTCCATAGCTGAACCGAACTCATCCAGTTCTTCATATCACCGCCATCGTTTTCCTTAACTTCACTTCCATTTTCCTTGGTATTCCCCTTCAATGGCAACACGGATCCATCATTCGTTTCCTTGCACTGTACCTCTTCCTCCTTTAATCTTTGAATTCCTGCAATCCCATTCAAAACAAAAATAAAATTCAACGCCCAACAAAGAAAAAGTTCAGAAAAAACCCAGAATTAAAATTAAAAACTACTACCATCTTTGAGCAGGAGCATGCAAAGGGGAAGTTCACGCTTAAAGGCGTCAATTTTCTTCATCTCATCTTCTAATCTTTGAACATAATCACTAACCTTCGATAATCTCAGAAACCCATTTTTGATCTTCGAAACTTCTTGTAGAAACTCAGATATAGTTTTCGGAACACAAACCAGACTCAAATCCAAACTCAGATCCATTATTTTTCCTTATTTTCCGTCTCTCTTTCTCTTTTCCTAACATTGGCAGGATAAACATGACAAGGAAGAGCCCGTCAAGTTTTTTATATAGATATTTAAGAAAGATTCAAGATTCGCCGCCTGTTTTCTTTTAGCAACAGAACGGGTCGTCGCATATTTTGAAGATGCACAACTCGATAACTCGGTGTTAACTCAACGAGTTTTTTTTAAGGTTCCGTACGAACCACGCGGAGAACTGTGTCTGAAATTTATTTTGGGTAAACTAATCATTTAGTACCCATTCTTTATCAGTGCCTCTGTTTTTGATCACCTAATTTATTTTGCAAAATATTATTTAATTTTATTTTTATACATTATTATTTAGTTAAAAAAAGAAAACCACATGTAATAGACCATTATATTATGGGAGGAAAATCAACTCAATAAATAATAGATAAAATAAATAAATAAATAAATGATATAGATTAAAAGTATAAAAAAATTAAATATACAAAAGTATGGAATAATTTGTATTAAACTAAAATATTAGAGGCCAAAATATAATATACCCTAAAGATTTTAAAAATTTGTAGATCTATTCATTGGACTCGAGCAACACTAAGGATGATAATTAATCAGAATCCGATCCGAAAAATTCAAAATTTAAAAATTGATTTAAATTCGATTGATAAAATATGAATTTAAAAAAAATCTGAGTCTAATTACGAATTTAAACTTAAATTTTATACAATCCGATCCAGTATTTTTCATGTACGTATACCTTATTCAAAATTATGAGATAAAGGTTTTGAATCATAATCTAGGTGTGTTGGGTTTTTATTTCTTGTGATAAAATTTTGACCCATAAATTGTTGATTTTCTGAATCTTGTTAGAAACGTTTTCGCCAGTAAGATCTCATTGCTGATTTAATTTCATAAAATTTAGTAAAATATTGGTACTTTTAGAAGTATTAAAACTATCCGTGAACTTGATTAAATGATTATTATGATATAAAGATTTATAATAATTATGTACATGGAATTTTAATTTTAAAGTTTGATTCAAATATACATGATAAAAAATATATTATTTTTTTATATTAAATAAATGTAATTATTTATACATACTACTTAAACGTAAAATAATGTTATATAAAAAATAATTTAATACTACGTAAAAAATTAATTAAGTCAAAACTTCATACATATATTTACACAAAATAAAAGTTCACATTTCGTAAGAATATTATGAAATATTAATTTGCAAAAATTCTAAATTTAATATCCAAATAGTATTAATCCACTTATTAAAAATTATTATAAATAAAACATTAATAAATAGCGTTTCCAGCTTTTTAATATGTTTAAAGATAGTATTCGTTCTATTTTTAATTATATATTAGATTTAAATATATCTTACAAATAATATTATTTGTATTTGAATTATTTAAAAATATTATCTTTTATCGATATATATATATTTTTTTTAAATTTTAATACTGATAAATAGTTGACAAACAATAAAAATATATAGTAAATTCTCTTTTGGTTTGTTTGACAAGAAAAGCTTTTCTTTTCTCAGTGAAGAATAATAACAATATTTTGACCATACAATTATATTTTAATTTTCAATTTAAAATAAAAAATAAATTTAAGAAATGGTCTTAGTAATATAAGGTGATTTACTCTTTTGGGAATTTAGATTCGAATAATAAGATTTATAAAAGATACTATAAAAATATGAATAAAACATAAAACTTTTTTTATAGTAAAATATACGTGAAATCTCATAAATAAGATTAAAAATCTAAATCATATTATAAATAGAATAAATTAAGTTTTAAAAATTATTTTATAATATTTTTATAATTTTCAATTTAAATTAATAAATAAATTATAACGAGAGAGGCATGAACAGATTCTTCTATTCCTACCCGTCGGTTATTTAAAGGAATCTCGTGTTCCGTAAATTAAATAAAATTCATATTTTTTTTATTTCGTTTCTTCCTTTTTGATTCCCTTTCCCAGATTCCCTTGGTTTCACGACCGACAACTTTTCTTTACTTTTTTAAATGGACTCACGTGGTAAGGATAGACTTTATATCGATCGGTTACATTGAATTTAAATAAATAAAATTTACACAGTCTTTCGTTTTATAAGTAAAATATTTACTATTTATAATCCTATTAAAGAATATTAAATGTCTAACATAAATTTATTTAGATTAATTAAGATAAAATTTAAGAAAATCTAAGAAAAATAAAATATAAATTATATAATCCTTTTATTTTGTTTTTCATATTTTAAGCGTAGGAAAAAGACAAAATTTCAATGTCTTATCCATTGGATTTATCTTACATATCCATTTAGGATAATTGTTGGTTCTTAAAAAAAGGAAAAATAAAATAAAAATAAAAGCAAAAGGAGAGGGAAAGATGCACACAAAATTATTCCTAAACATACAATGTCTATTATAAAGCAAGAAATAGCTATTTTTTTAGTTTAAACTTATAAATAAAAAATATTTTTAAATTATAATTTGTATTCTAAGTTGGTTTTTAAACTTGTGAGTGATATAACATTATACCATTATATACTAAACATCCATATTTATAAAATAATTAATAATTTTTATAATAACTTTATTAACGTGAGTTATGATTATAATATATTGATAATTTAAAAATAAAATTAAAATATTAAAAAAATTGAAGATACTTTTAAGATAAAAAAACGTTCTGTGTATAGAATGGGGAAACATGTATAATTAGAGGGTTATTTAGGGTATTAAGCCATTTATCGACGGTGCAAAAATAGTGTGGTGGATTATCCATTGTGCGCATAGAATCTCATATGCCGCTTTGTCCACCAATGGGGACAATCTATTACACTTAAGTTTACCAAAACACCCTTTTCAAGGTACATATAAGATCTAAAAGAAAAAAAAATCACAATAATGGTAAGGAAAAAATAGGTTTTGTATAAATATTTATATATTTTAATCAAATTTAAATACATTAAAATAGTAAAAATATCTTTATATAGTATTTCTATAGTTTGTAATTACTATATTTATTTTTCTCAATTAAATAACAATTTAAGATTTAATGTCTAAGAATATTAATTATATATAATTATTTCATAAAATTGTAAATACATTATGATTTTATTATCAGAGATCGTATCTTAAAATATAAGATATATATCTGAATTCTACGAATGTGACACTGTAATATAAATAATATAAATAATTGAAATGATGTTACATGTAACTATTTATTTTAAAACTTAAAAGGAAGCAGTTTCTAGAAAAAAACAAAGAAAATCATAAGAAATGATGTAGTTGCGTGTTATTTCAGACAATGATAAAGCCAAGACCGTCCGATCTGTTTTTACATATGAAAGACAGCAGATGCCGAATAAAATTGTCTTAAAATCACGCGACTCACTGCGCTTTAAAACATTATCCAAAAGGAAAGGACATTTCAGTCATTCAATTTTCATCATTTCTGAATATTAAAGGAATAATAACAGAGAAGAGTGGGTCAAATTAATCCACGAATAATACCAAGACAGACAGAAAAAGAAGCCAATCCCATTGGTTACCCACCGCACAACAGAACAAAACGACGCCGTACTACCCTTATCCTCCATTAGCTTTCTACCAGATATTTTCTTGGAAATATCCCTTCCTCTTCCCCAAAAACTCATCCTCCCTACGCTGTCGCTGATCACTCTATCAGTTGCTGATCAAGCTGATAAGCTCTCCTTGTTCATTTTATTAGTAACTGACGAGTTTCAACTCATTGATTCGTCAAAGAAACAACTGAGTCCAGTGATGTGGTGGTGAGTTGCTCATTTCTTTGAAGAGGTAGAATCGGAATCTGAGAAAAGATAGCAAAAATGGATCGAGCAGACTTGACGGTGGGACCGGCAATGGATATGCCGATTATGCACGACAGTGATCGGTACGATTTCGTTAGGGATATCGGATCGGGTAATTTCGGAGTCGCTCGGCTTATGAGAGATAAGGTTACTAAGGAGCTAGTTGCTGTCAAGTACATCGAGAGAGGCGATAAGGTTGGCTCTGAATTCATAAACAACGATCTCTTTCCTTTTTTGTTGCTGTTTGCTTTACTTTTAGAAACATATTCGTTTGGATAATTAGGATATTGATTTTGTTAATTTAGGAAATCTCAACTACTTAACGAACTTTTCTCCTTTTTAATTTAATTTATAGTTTTGGCATTAAATTTGTGCTACCTTGTCGTTTTACAGATAGATGAAAACGTTCAAAGAGAAATTATTAACCATAGATCATTGAGGCATCCCAATATTGTTAGATTTAAAGAGGTAAGGCTAATACTTAACTCATTATACTATCATAAACTGTAAAAATTAAGGTAATGTTTTGATTAACTAACTATGGACATTAATACTTTAGGTTATTTTAACGCCTACTCATCTTGCTATTGTTATGGAGTATGCCTCCGGAGGAGAGCTTTTCGAGCGAATTTGTGCTGCCGGTCGATTCAATGAGGATGAGGTTTAGTTTCATATATTCTATGTTCATTTTTATGTGTCCTTTCATTTGTGTGTTTGTTTTAATTTCTATTTATCTATTGTTTCGGTGCAGGCTCGGTTCTTCTTCCAACAGCTTATATCCGGTGTTAGTTATTGCCATGAGATGGTAGTTAAAAGTTATCTATTGTTTTATTGTTTTGAATTGTGTTGTTGTCTAAACTGATATATTATTTTGCTCATCATTTTGGTTTGTTTTACTTGATGAAGCAAGTATGCCACCGGGATTTGAAGTTGGAAAACACTTTGTTAGATGGAAGTCCGGCTCCCCGGCTTAAGATATGCGATTTTGGGTACTCCAAGGTATAGACAGAACTTTGTTGTTATCCCCTTTTTCAATGAGGTTAAGGTTTATACTTCCTATTTTGTGAAACATGTTCCTTTGGTTTTCTAAATTTCTAATTATCTTTATTTTCTTAGATCTTTTTCATGTTTATGTGTTTACTTGTGGTTGTTCTTCTCAGTCATCAGTTCTTCATTCGCAACCAAAATCCACTGTCGGCACTCCTGCATACATTGCTCCTGAAGTACTCCTAAAGAAAGAATATGATGGCAAGGTATATTTACGAGACATTCAAATTAGTTTAGGATGCCAGCTTTCAATTTACACCCATTTCCTGGCTAATACTTAAGAATTGTATGTTAACGGACTGGCCATTGTTTTCTGGCTGTGTTTGAGATGAAAACTGAAAATGACATCTAATTGGTGGTTTTCACCAGTTGATCTAAACCTCAGTTTACCATTCATAGCTTGTTTGAGATTACAGTTCCAAAAGATGCCGGTGACTACAAATGATCCTCTGCCGTGTAGGTTGTCCGTGACTAGGATGAATAAAATGGTAAATCATTTAATATGTCCAGCTTCAACTGGAGAGTTAAGCTCGTATAAGAGTTTATTTACTCTTATTTCTTGTTGAATAGGAATGGGTCTTTTGGTTGCACTTTTCTTTATAAACTTCTAGCTATTCTTACATCTTACCGGAAATTAAGATCTTGAACAATAGTTAACTTAGTGATACTCAAAGACACATAAAAACACCGGAGAGTTAACATCACCAACTCTCTGGTAGCCTTCTGTCCATGTGAGTTTTACTTTTCTGTATGCTTATCTTAAAATATGAACTTAGTAAAACTGAGTTAATGACTTTGTTGTGCGATATCAGATTGCAGACGTATGGTCTTGTGGTGTTACCTTGTATGTAATGCTTGTTGGGGCATACCCTTTTGAGGATCCTGATGAGCCAAGAGACTTTCGGAAGACAATACAAGTTTGTCACTGGATCTTGTTATTTCATCAGTCATTTTTTTCTCTCCCTAAAAATGTATCTGTTTGCTCATGTATTTTATTGGTTCGCGCAGAGAATCCTTAGTGTCCAGTATGCTATTCCTGATTTTGTCCAAATATCACCCGAGTGTCAACATCTGATTTCAAGGATATTTGTTGCAGATCCTGCAGCTGTGAGTAATTTCTGCTTGCTTACTCTTAAAAATTTATTCTTTGATTTTATAAAGCTAGCTTCTTATTTTGGTACATGAACATCCAAGAAAAGGAAACAAATGGCCTCCTTTTGCTTGCTGTGGTAACGTTTGAAAACTACTGTGATTCCGAATCGATTAAGCCATTCTGATGATGGATTGTTTCTTGTAACAGAGAATTACAATTCCAGAAATTAGAAACCATGAGTGGTTCTTGAAGAATCTTCCTGCCGACCTGATGGATGAACACACAATGGGTAGCCATTTCGAGGAGCCTGATCAACCTATGCAGAGCACAGATACAATCATGCAGATAATTGCCGAGGCCACCATTCCAGCTGCTGGTGCCACAAGCTTAAACCATTACATGGTTGACAACCTTGAGGACGAAGACATGGATGACCTTGATTCTGAATCCGAGCTTGATGTCGATAGCAGCGGGGAGATAGTCTATGCGATGTAATATGGAGAAACGACAGCTTCCCGGCAATCAAAAGCGTGAACACATGGCTGCAGAGAATTTATGGTAGAGTTTCACAATGCTGGTATCAAATTGATGGTCCACTCAGTCCATCATGTACATAGCTGAAGCTTTTATACAAATCTGTGGAAGAAAAATGATATTTACCACTACTTTACAAGGGATGATCACTGGGGAAAAAAGATACATTGTTGGATGATCATCTCCCGAACTTCCACATTCTGGTTACCGTCGTCGAACCCACTTCACATTTGTATTTTGGAATTGGTCTTGTACTTTTTGCCTGGTTCTGTTCTATGCAGTTGAATATATATGAGTTAGGGTTTTTGTACAATATATATGTTTACTCTCCATAAGATATTCCTTTTTGAAGTTCTATACATGGATTTGGCAATGTTGTAGATCTATTTAGGGTAGGGATGACAACTTGTTGAGCGAGTTTTTGATTGTTCTGAGACCTAAAAATTAAAGTATATATTCAACTCCGACTCAATATAATAAAAATTATAATTCAATCTTAATGTAATTTCTATATTTTAATAAAAAAATTGCTTAAATCCAATTCGATTTACATAAAAATATATAAATTTTGATTGGGTCAAATCGGAGAATTTTCGCAATAAGCTTGACTCGTTTTTTTTTTTAACCCAAACCTGATTTCTTTAATAAAAAAATTCACCCTTATTGGATTAGCAGATTGGAACCCGACGGATCCGGGTCAAATTGTAGCTCTTAATTTAGAGTGATTCACTATGGTCTGGACTGGGTTTTCTCTGGTCAGGCTTGTTGAATCTGCTTCGGCCCAAATTCACCATAAATCGATACCCTCCATCTTTCTAGAAAAGATGTTGATGTTCAAATTTCACATGATATTATTCCATTACCACATTATACAGCCAAATTTTCTGCAACTATGAAAGCAATAAATTCCAGAATTTCCAATTGTTTATCTTTATTTCACCAGAACAGAGCAATGATTTCTTCTCAATCCCAGGCTCAAATGCATTTCCCTCGAAAAACGTCCATCAAACCAAATACCACTTACAATCTCATCACCCAATTGCACAATATATGCAGCCAGAAACGCTTAAAAGAAACCATTCAAATCCTCCATCAAGTTGAAAAACCTCCACCTTCTCTTTACTCAGCTCTCATTCAGCTTTGCTGCCAGAATCGAGCTATTAACGATGGTAAAACTGTCCACAAACATATGAAATTTTCTGGGTTCGTACCCGGTGTTTTTATCTGTAACCGTCTTCTGGGTATGTACGCGAAATGCGGAAGTTTGTATGATGCCCAAAATCTTTTTGATGAAATGAGTGAAAGGGATTTGTGTTCATGGAATACTTTGATATCTGGTTATGCCAAAATGGGAATGCTTAAAGAAGCAAAAAAGTTGTTTGATGAAATGCCTGAAAGAGATAATTTCTCATGGACAGCGATGATTTCGGGTTATGTCCGTTTTGATAAGCCTAAAGAAGCTTTAGAGCTTTACAGGTTGAAGGAAATGAGTTTGCCTTTGAAGTTGAATAAGTTTACCGTGTCAAGTGTGTTAGCTGCGTCTGCTGCTATGGGGTGTTTAATTATAGGCAAAGAGATTCATGGTCGAATAACGAGAGCTGGGTTGGATTTGGACGACGTTGTTTGGAGTGCTTTAATGGATATGTATGGGAAATGTGGAAGTATAGCCGAAGCCAGGTCGGTTTTTGATAAATTGGTGGATAGAGATATTGTTACTTGGACTGCAATGATCGATAAATATTTCAAGGATGGGAGGCGAGAAGAAGGGTTTGAATTGTTTCGGCAGTTGTTGGAATCAGGTGTAAGACCTAATGAGTTTACGTTTGCTGGGATTTTGAATGCATGTGCGGATGCTACTGCCGGGGAAATAGGCAAGCAGGTTCATGGATACATGACAAGGATTCATTTTAATCCTTTGTCTTTTGCTGCTAGTTCTCTTGTTCATATGTACTCCGAGTGTGGAAATGTTGAGAATGCAAAAAGGGTGTTTAATGGGATGCCTCAACCCGATTTAGTTTCCTGGACTTCTTTGATTAATGGTTATGCTCAGAATGGTCAGGCAGATGAGGCTTTGGAGTACTTTGAGTTGTTGCTCAAATCAAATACGGAACTGGATCACATTACTTTTGTTGGGGTTCTTTCTGCTTGTACACATGCTGGATTGGTTGATAAAGGGCTAGAATATTTCCACTCAATAAAGGAAGTACATGGATTAACCCATACTGCTGATCATTATGCCTGTATCATTGACTTGTTAGCCCGATCTGGCCAATTTCAGGAAGCTGAGAATATCATTAATAAGATGCCCATGAAGCCAGATAAGTTTTTGTGGGCTTCCTTACTTGGTGGTTGTAGAATTCATGGTAACCTTGAATTGGCTGAAAAAGCTGCTAAAGCATTGTTTGAGATAGAGCCTGAAAATCCGGCAACTTATGTTACTATGGCTAACATATATGCCACAGCTGGTAGGTGGGATGAAGTTGCAAAAATTAGGAAGTTAATGGACGACAAGGGGGTGGTAAAGAAGCCAGGTTTGAGTTGGATTGAGGTCAAGAGAGATATACATGTTTTCTTAGTGGGAGATACTTCTCACCCAAAATCCAAGGAAATACATGAGTTCTTAGGCAAGCTTTCGAAGAGAATGAGGGAAGAAGGGTATGTACCAGACACCAACTTTGTCCTGCATGATGTGGAGGAGGAGCAGAAGGAGCAAAACCTCTCATACCACAGTGAGAAGTTAGCCGTGGCATTTGGAATTATTTCTACTCCTCCAGGAACACCAATCAGAGTTTTCAAGAATTTGAGAACATGTGTAGATTGCCATAATGCCATTAAATATATCTCAAAGATTGTTAACAGGAAAATAACTGTGAGGGATTCTAATCGGTTCCATTGCTTTGAAGGTGGGAACTGTTCTTGTAGAGATTATTGGTGATTTTGACAATTTTATCAGTCATTTTTTCCAGGCTAAAAATGAGCTGGCTCAATGTGATTATTGGCTGTGGAAAGTCCCTACCTTGTACACTAGAATAGAGGATATTGGGTGTTGGCTGGTAAAGTATTCCAGCTTCTGAAATACAGGGTATGATTGTTTACCTTGTTTCGAGTGGATATACGTCTATCTATAAATCTTGTGGTGATTCGATAATGCTTGTATTTCACCGATGGAACTCAATCAAATGTTTTCGTTATATATTTTCTTGGAACTCTGAACTGTTACAAGGCATTTGGTATACTTTGATGTATTGCTGACAGACCTTTGTTGGGTTGAGCAGTTGATTTGACTTCAACATTTTCAAGTTCAATCTAATGTGTAATTCTTGAGAGGACAATGGTCTTTTTTCTCTCTTCATGCACCCCAAACATTGAAGATCAAATGCCAGCCATTATGTTCAAAAGGGTTTTGAGGTACTTCCAGTCCCCACCTATTCCGTTTCTTGATTATTTTATGGAACTGAAGTTATTCATACTTCATACTACTGAATTTTTCAATGGGGCTGTAGTTTCCATAACTTGCTTGATGACAAATGCATATTTACATGAAAGATCCCATTGGAGAGAAATATTCGGTTTTAGAGTTACCTTAAAACGCTTATAAGTTATACTTCTTCCAATAATTCTTTCAAAGGGACCTCAGTAAAGTTATGAACTTGCTATGTTGCATTGTTGATCTAGGTTTGACCAAATTTAACTGAAGAACATAAAATAAGTAGCAGAAATAGAAAGGAAATGAATTGAAAAAGAAAAAGAAATGAAAATCCCATTCTTACCGACTCGTACAATGTTTTGTGAATGCATATTCATACATGCCTCATTTATTTGCTGTTCTTGAATTTACATGAAATTGTTAATTCTTTGGTATCCCCATCTTGGAATCCTCATGTAGAGGAAGATCCAACTGTGTAGAGACTGGACAATGTTCTTCAATTCACCATCTCCATCGGAAAGTTTCGTCTTCGATAAAAGACCCTGCTGCTAGCATTGCTTTTATTTGTCATCAGTAATCCAAGTGAACTTGAATCAGAGTGTAGTATTCTTTTATATTGATCTATCAGCAAGTTTGCGAGGAAGAAGTTCCAAAGAGAAGCATCCATTCCCAGCTGCTCCCAGCAAAATCACCCATCTTGGGAAATGCAGATTCGAGGGTAGATTTTAGATCATTGAGAATTGAGAATTGATTCAAATCTAAAATCTGCCTCTCGTTGTTGCTCAATCTCTTACCAATTGTTCAATTGCAGTTCTTGAACTATGTAAAGCCATTATTGAACTGATATTTTCAATAAGAGTCTGTTTTATAGTGGGGATTGAATCATTTTTTTTTCTTTCAATATATCCACCGTCTTTTGTCACAGATACTCTCATTAAGATTATATTTTAAAAAATTAAGTTATATGTTCTTGAAAGTTGGTGAATGATGTCGGAGGATACTTTCAATAGGAGAGCGTTTTTATAGTCATATTTTCTGATAATGCCACAAGATAAAATCATAAAAAAAATCAAACAAATTATAAAAGTATAAGAATAATTGAACACTTCAAAAATTTAAAAATTTATATAGACTCTTCAAACTAAACCACCAAGATCCGAACATTATTATTTTATAATAATAAATTAAAACTTTATTTGGACACTGTTCAGTAATATCCGAAGTCCTGGATAGCAGTTGTGGTTTCTTTGGACAACAAGGGAATGTGGAACTTGAAGTCACAAATATGGTCGGACCGATTCCTAGGAAAGCAAACTTACCTCAGAGTTTGTAGCAACGAGAAAAGCTTGAATACTGAGACCGACCTTCCTCCAAATGTACTGCGTTGTGGCCAGGCCCTCCATTAACAGAAAATTAATGTTGTAATTTTTATATCTTCTTCATCTTCGGTTAGTTTTACGATTCTTCCCCCTCGCGTTTCAGGTACGAGGATGTGATAGGATGAAAATGGGGGACTGTAAGCTTCAAAAGAAATTGCAATAATAAGTTTCGCCCTTTCTAGTTATCGAACATGAACTCTGATTTAAATGTGACGTCTAATTAATCAGAAATTTGAATCTCTGCAACATTTTTTTCTATGGCATGGACGTGTTTGAATTAGTTGGGTTAAACTACGATAAAATATGGGATTGAAAATAGCGTTTCTTAATGAAGAAGAAAGACAGTGAAAAGGAATAAAAACTGCAGGCCATCTCCATTCTCCAGAGAAACAAGGCAATTAGGAGCAGACACCAACTCTTTAAACATAAGGCTGCAATGGAATCCTCCTTTCCACTGCGAGAATCAAGTTGTTGTTTACGAAAACTTTTCCCACTGCCTGCTTTATCAAATTTGTTTTCATTTCAAGAAAAAAATAAGACAGTTGTTTCGAGAATCTTTAATCTCATATGCAACCCACCACTCGGTCTCTCCTATACTTTATGAAAAATCACCAGAAAAAACAAAAACCCTAAAAGATTTTGATTTAACCAAGGTAGTTGCCATGTTTATGATGTTTTTTTAACTAAATCACTACTTTGATTAATGCTCTTAAGTTGATGTTAAACCCTTTTCAGTTTTCATACCTGTAGTCAATGGTCTTCTTCATCCTCGGTACACTAATAAGTTAATCAAACACATCTCAAACCACACTTGAAAGAGAATGAAAAACAAAGAATTGAAAACCCCTACAGCCATATATGTTCATATACCAGAATGCACTGCAACAACAATAGCATATTAAAAAGCTGCGATAAAATACAAGGGAAATAAAAGGGTTGTTTACGGATATGCACCATTAGTTGTTGGGAGATCAGACCAGGGTGATGAAAATGCCGGATTCCAGTAACCCAATTCTCCTCCTGCAATTGGAGCTGGCTCCAGAATTGAAGAAGATGAACCCACGTTGCTTAGAACTACTGCCGAGTGATCGGAGTAATAGTTTGATGATTTCAGTCTCTGATACAGTTCTTGAATCCCTGTGTTTTGAACTTCACCTAGTAGGAACGATCCATTGTTGTTGTTGTTCTGTTGTTGCTGTTGAGCTTGGTGTTGATTGTTTCTCCACAAAGGGCTGCAAAGTCCGAGAGAAGGGACCTGGGAAAGAGGATCCAAGCTTAGGGTTCGAGCATTTAACGCTCTGGTACTCCCAACTGCTGGCTCGTTCACGACATGTGATCCGAGCACGCTCATATCTTCCTTGATATTAGTAGACAAAGTGTTAGGGCTAGGGTTTTGGGTGGTTCTTAGTAAGTCTAGAAGATGAGAACTCTGGGGTGAAGCCCAAAGGATCGGATTAGATTGAAGCTCATGGTCGAGCTCGAACCCATTTCCATGACCAGATCTTCCAATATCAGACACTACTGTTTTCATCTTAGCAACACTCGATTTCCCCATCGTTGTCGAAACAGTAGGAGCGTTCTTGTTCTTCCTACATCCACCACCAATAGGAACGTTCCTGAGTGCCCCTCCTTTGGTCCAATACCGCCGACAAGTCTTGCAAAAGTGACGAGGCTGAGTGAGATTGTAGTTGTTGTAATAACAAAACTTGGTGTTCGACGAATCACATCTGGGACACCTCAAACTCTGGCTCTGGTCGGACTTCACTGCCGAAGCGGCCGAGTTATTAGTCGTCGTGGACGAAGGTGAAGTCGTGGAAGAAGGAGAAGGCGACAATGATGTAGAAGAAGTAAGGGTATTACTACCATCCAAAACAGTTCCATTGATGAAGAATTTTCTCTCAGCACCAGCATCTCCAAAATTAAAAACAGAAGAACCTCCTAGGAGTTCTTGAATCATCTTTGTATATAGATCTACAACAATCCAAAAGAAAAAGAATACAGAAAAGCAAAGAAGCAGGTCAGTGTTTCTTTTTCTTCTTTAGAGTTCTTAGTGGTTTGAAAAGGAGATTAAAGTAGGTTTTGTTGTCTTCAACTCATGCATGATCCATGACCATGAGAAGTGATTTGAAACATGACTTGCCTTTGTGATTTCAATTGAGATGGCTTTGGCTTTGGCTTTTCTTACTGTTGTTGGGTGCATAAGAATGTAGAGGGATAGCTCATAGATGGATGGGACTTATTATAGCATGTATTCCATCCATGGTTAAAGAGAAATTAAGTAGAGCTTATTATTTTAGTGTATATCTTTATCTCATAAAAGAGACACGGTTCTCTTTTTTTCCTCCCTATATTTCCTAATCTACCCTTTGATTTCTCATGTTATTCTTTACTTGTAATATATATAATGTAATTTGACAATGACTCCCATTATTGCCTTTTATGATTTCTTAATAAGTACTTAAACCGGCGTAAAAATTATTTGTCTTTTTATCATGTCTCAAATTATGTCTTCTGTTTAAATTTAAAAAAAATAAATTTTAAATACTAACTCTTATTTTTTTATATCCTAAATTCTATGCACTAAAAAATACACCCTACCCCTAATTTCCTAAACCCTAATTACAACTCTAACCTTAAACCCTAAATCCTTTAATTTGAAACGGAGATACAAATGAAGGCATGAAAAAGAAGTAAACGATTTGTACCCTTAAACCATGCGAGGGTTCGATATAACAGTGATTAAGTTTCCTTGCTGAATAATCATTCTTTGTATCTTTGCTTGCGGTTAAACAAATCTGATACTCTTGAATAACCATACCATAATATAAATTTCATATAAAACATAAATCACTGTTTTGGACATAATTATTATGATAAACAGGAAACAAAAACAAAACGTGATAATGAAACATAAATGATCAAAGGGGTGGGGGGCCGAGGATGTGTTTTCATGTTGAAAAAAGGGGTTGTATTGAATTGAAAAGTCCATGAGTAAGGTTTTAAGTGGGTGTGCCCCAGGAACTAAAGCCACTGAACCAGACTTGGCTTGAATCTTGCCGGTTAATTCCGCCATTCATGATTAGACCCCCACCCTGGAGTGCATGAGTGAATCACGATGGTTCCATGCATGTACCGGCGGCTCCCCGGCCATCGTGTTCCACACATTGCTTCGGTCTCTGGTTTTGTAATGAAACATGGGTTTGATTGATCACACGTGTTTGTATGACAGGAAAGACAAGATTAATATGTGATTCAAATTGGTCCAATCATCCATTTTGAATAACTCATATCAGTTAAAGAAAAAAAAATATTGAATGGGTCTAATTCATCCCTCATCTATAATTTTATTTTTTAAAGTAAATATTCATCTTTTTTAAATATCATTCGGTACTTAAAAATTATATTAAAATTGATTAATTTTATTAAAAGATCATAAACAACGTGATAAATTATGTAGATCTGAAATTTTTAATCAAATTGTATTTCTTGTTAAATTGTAAATAAATATTTAACCTGGCATACCATTGGTACGATCAGAATGGTTGAGTTATCATTTTATTTTTGGATTAGATTTGGAAACGGTAAAATTAACTTTGAGCTTGTTTAAATTACTATTCATCGATTAAAATAAACTACAATTTTATAATTTTATATAATAGTATTAAAATGGTTATATTTAATTTTTTTATTTAAATTATAATTTTTTTAATCTTAAAAACGAAACGATTTGAACTCAAGTCTACTAAGACGAATATCATTTTCTTCATTAAAATCACTCTGTTGATAAACTTAAAATTTTAATTTTTAATATTAAATCAAAAATTATAAATTTTACATCATAAATCATAAATTTTAATCGCAAATTATAAATAATAAATCTAACGACTTAAATTATATATTTTTATATAAACTTTAATTTCTATAAATTTATATATATGATATTATTTTCTATATCTAAATTATCCATGATTTGGGAGCCTCCTTGCCCTCGTCCACAATTTTTTTAACTTTAATTAATAATAATAATAACAATAATAATAAATAACAACAACAAAATTACTCATAAATTTATCTCTTTTTTAAAGATGTATGTTTATTTGAAGTTGTTATCTTTTGACTCTGTTATACTTAACACACAAATCAGCCTTCTTGTAAGGATTATTGTTTTGGTATTTAAAACGATGAATTGCGAGAGACCAGCCTTTTACTTGTGTGTTGGCTGAAACAGTTGAGTTGGACTTTCATCATCAAATTTTGTAATAAAATGGTAGACAAGGGACCCGCTATCACACGGAATAATATTCGAATCAAACACCGGTCTACTTCGACATAATAAAAATAATAATACTCCATAACACAAGCTAAAAATTCAAAACAAAGGTTCTTGGTAATGGAACTGGAAGAATGATTTTTCATTCAGTACTCTAGATAACCTGATAATTAATTTCCTTTATTTTTAAATATTTTAAATTTTAAATATATAAAATCAGATATCCGAAATACATACTCCTAATAATAAATACACTATAATATACTTAAATATGATTAGTATATGCATTTATATAGAGTTGAATATAAAATTTTATGTTAAAAAGTTGAAAAATTAGATGAACAATATTGTTAAATATTTTTTTTCTAGAATATATAATATTTTAATATTTTTCGGATAATAAGTATCACTCAAACACCTCCCTAGGTTAATCCCAATATTTATGTATTGTTTTTCAGTTTTAGAATTTCATACGGTTTGTATAGTTTTCATAAATCAAATTTAATGAGAAATTTAAATAAATATATTTGATCAATTATTTAAATTATTTATTTTTATTTTTAATATATTTTTAGATTATAAATTTTAGACACGTTATTTTTAATTTTTTTTAATATTCTCTATTTCTTTTTTAATTAAGATAATAATTAAAATTTATACTAAGAATTAATTAAAAATTCAATGAAATGTTTCAAAGAAAAAGCATTGACCTAATTAAACCTACCGTGTCGACCCTATCCTTGATTCCACTAAACAAACACATGATGAAACAAGTTGCATGGAAGGGACATTTATTTCAAAGAAGAAACTGTACTAGGCCATGTACAATTCAGTCCCTCAACCACCCAATTTGTACAGAAAAAAAGAACTTATTGTTCCTTTTTATACGATTAATAAATATAATATCTATGCTTCTGAAGGTGGGAATCTTGAGGTGTCACTGTACTCTGTAGTGGGTCTGAAATTATGTCTGAAAAAGACCAAAGTATGAAAAAGAAAACAGCTCATATTCTACGGTGCATGGAGGAGAGTTAAAACAGAAATGTGAATGAGAAAGACGATGGAATTTAAAGGAAAAAATACCCAAACAGGAGAAATTGTAAGAAAAGGAAACCCCAAAGAACTGTACAAAGGGACGAGGAGGGTAATGTAATGGTGTGTGTTTTGTCCAACTTTTTGTTGTTGGAATTGGAAGTACAGCAGAATGAGGCATCTGACCGCGCGTGCCGTCCGGTGCGAGGGAACTTTAGGGGATGCAGCAATGACCGACAACAAAGAAAGGGGTTGCCCAGGGACGGAAATAGGATTTCATATTGGAAAAGTAAAAGTTTATTAAACATTTAAATTTAAAAATTAAGAAGAACAAAAATCTTATTTAATTAATATTTAAACTAAAAGAAAATTAAAAATATAATTATACTAAAATTTTTGAGAAGATAATAGCCCCTCCCACCCTTTACACAGCTCCGTCCCTGCCCATTTCCCATTTTGCGGATTTTTTCATCTAACTAATATGAACGGGTAGTGGACAACGATAGGAGCTGAATACTGAACAGATATTCTGCCCCTTTATTTTATATATTTTTATATTTTAATATAAAATTTGAAGTTTAAAATTTAAAATTAAAATTTATAATTTAGATTTAAAAAATATTTTTCAAAATGTAAAATTTAAAATTCAAACAACTTTTAAAAAAATTATAGAATTTATTTTTTAGGATTGTGAATAAAAATATTTAAAAAATGCAGTAGATAATCTTTGTTCGATAGGAACTTATGATCCTTTTGTTCATGTTCCTATTCATATTCGGGCATGATTCTGGGCAGTTTGGGCCATACGGGCAGAAAATGTAGTCGCCGTCAATGTTCTGTGGGGGCAACCTCCCCTCGATCCACGGGCTTAATCTATTCTATATCTTGGACAATTTAAGTTATCTAGAAGTATTGGTAATAAGTTATTTTATTTTAACTCGAATAAAATTTTTTATAAATTTTAATAAAAAATAAATAAAATTTAAGTTCTAAAATAAAAAGTTGAATAATTTAAACTTTTTATTAATTTATAGATTAATTTTTAAGTTGGGTTAAATTTTTTAATTTTTTCTTGATATACCTCTAAAGTAATATATAAAGTAAAAAACATTTGTACTACATATGAAAATATATATGTATATCTTATATGATTAAAAAAAATTATTTGAATTAAAATAAAATTAGACTATAATTTGATAAATAATTATAATTAAATTTGTATAAAAATTAAAAATCAATTAGACTTGAACTCAACTTAAATTTTATAAATTTGAATCGAATCAAAATAATATTTAATTTATAAAATATAACGTTTGAACTTTAATAACTTAAATTTTTTAACTCAACTTAACTTAATCAAAATTTATATGCAATTACACATATAAAATATTTATTTGATGTTCTTTCTTTCGGTTATTACTACAAATATCATGATTACGACAAACATCACATTTATTTATTTTTTAAAATTACATATAAATCTATATTTTCATATTTACTTTTAATCATGATTTAGTACTTATATAAACATTAATTTTGTTGTAAATGCGACATGACATGCACCCCATAGCTGCATGAAATGTGATCTGTAGACTCGCACTGCCACATTCTCCGTGTCTCCCCTTATCCAGCACTGCAGCTTTCTAGGGTTCCTCACGCTCTGCCTCTTTTACTAGTTCAATTTTATTTTATCCCCTTCAGACTATCAACCTCAACTATAACACCATCGACACTTCACTCTAAACCCAATTCAATTCTTTATGAACACCCAAAATTCATGTCTGGCCATTGGCATGTGGGTCGATTCTTAGTGGAGTATTTCTCCACTGGTCTTACAGGCTACAGCAGAGACTTTCTCCACTGACATATTGAAGGAAGAGAGAGTAGAGACCCCATCCTTTGTTTATTACCAAGACAAGATTTAGTTCCCATATGAAATTCGGGTTCTGTTTTGTTTTCTTAATTACATTTGAGGTTAGAGATCTTCATTGAAGATCCCAAATACTATGGGGGAAAAGGAAGGAGGAGGTACTTCCAAGAAGATAAATGGCTTTAGCAACAGAGGAAAGGGAGGCTATGCTTTAATGCTGCAGTGGACAATGAAAATGTTGTATCTTATCGATGGTAATCAGATGAACAATAGTATATAATATATATGTTTAGAGTTTAAATTTTAATTTATAGACCTTAAATTTTAAACTAAAACCCCATAAATCATATACTTAAATCCTTAAATCTTAGAATTAATGTTTTTTTATAATTTTTTATTTTTACCCCTGAAATATACTATAATTATTTATAAAATCAAAATATTCAAACTCTGACCGAACAGATTCACCAACTGGTTCATCTGAAAATTCTCCTTTTTTCCAACTTTACGATGGTCTACCATAAGAAATTCATGTTCCCCTGAGTCTGCAATTTTTCTCTTCTCCTGTTGTTCCTTGCGAATCAATTCAATGAATGTGCAGCTTTGTCTTTGCGAGAGACCGAAGCTTTGTCTTTTTCATCCCAGACATGTACCCTCAGCGTATCGAAGATTCAGGGTAGGCTTGGAATTCCCAGATGACTACGGCCGACGACACGTTTTTGTTTAATTTTATTCACAAATATTTAACTACACAGGGAAATTGGATAAGGAGAGGGAACAGAGAGATTCAGCAGATGCGTTTCAAATGATTTCAACACGTAATATATATATATATATATATATATATATATGGAGTAATGTTAAAAATACTTGTAATATTTAATTGATTTTTTATTATATTTTTATTTTTAATAATTTAATTTTTAACTTTTTTATAGAATAAATGATATCCGTTAAGATAAAAATTGTATATTTAGGTATAGATAAATTATTTTAATCTAAAATAAAATATAAAAAATTATATAATTTTATAAATAAAAATTAAAATAATTAATTAAATATTATTATTATTTTGGATATTATACCTATATATATTACATTTTTTTCAAGTAAAATCAAATGTTAGGTGTGAATATTTTGGATATTATACCTATAATTTCATTTAAATAAACGTAGCTAAATTTCAAATGAAAAAAATGGATAAGGACAAGAAAGAACCGGATAACAAGACGATGGATCATGTGGAGCCCATTCAATAGAGGTCAGGGTGACACATTATTAAGGTGCGATTAAAATCCGGTGATATTATAAATTTTTATTTAAATAATAAAAATTTAGATTATAATATAAAATTTATCTAATTTATATAATTTTGTATTTAATTGATAAGAATTAATATAATTATATAAATTATTATTTAATAAAAAATAATTTTTTATATTATTTAATTTTATATAAATTCTTACTAAAATAATTAAGATCGGATTTTATCCACCCTAAAATATCTCCCTTCAACATCTCCCATTCGATGGACGTATGAAAATAGAGCTTTAATCGAAAACAGAGTGATTAAAGCTTGATTGTTGCGTGATTAAGTTTGCCTACTCTGTCTGATCTTGTTCAAGATTAGATTAGATACATTAACCACGATTTCAACGTTAAGGAACTCCTAAACACATTTATCACGGAATGCAGTAAAAAAATGAGTTAAAACGAGCAGCACGAACATAATCACGTAATTTTTTTAATAATAGATATTAAATTTTAATAAAACTTTAAATGATATCATAATTACAATATATTTAAGAGTGAGAATAAATAAGATGAAATACTATAAAATTAGGCATATAAAAAAATAAAATTTAATATAATTCGATTTAATATAATTTAAAGATTTAGTCATAAAAATCTTAACCTATAATACTTCTTTGTCTAGTATAAATGCTTTGATGTTAAATAAACCTAATTATCAAATATCCTTCCACTAGTATAACAATCATAATTTTTAAAAAATTTAAATTTATATAATTTATAATTTTAATTTTTAAAATTTTAATATAACTCTTAAATATTCACACTTTTAATAATTAATTCACCATTGTTTTGTTTCATCGAAAAACCAATCAAATCAAAATTAAAAATGAACTGAATAATCAAAAAATTAACATTAAAAATGATAAATATATCTAAAAAAAATTAGTAAAACAAAAAGAAAGAAAACGAACAATATCATATAAAAATGAATTTTTTTAAAAATAATAAGTATATTACTCAATTACTAAATCAAAAATAGGAATAAAAAATTGATCAAATTACAAAGTAAACCAGTCATGAGCTGAACCCATGATTTTTATACTTGTTCAATCAAGCCCATACATATTCGCCCTAATAGGCCCAAAGAACTGATAAAATAATAGTGGGAAAATGACACTTTTCCCCACTAAGGTTTAGTAAATAATACATTTAGTCCTTATAGTTTGGTAAATACTCATCTAAGGTTTTTTGTAATAAACTTATCTATATCACATGCTTATTATTTTTAATTATTTTCATTTAATAAATTTCAATTAAAAATAATAAAAATTTTGGTAAGAATAAAATTATTAAAATATGTTATAAAATGTATTAGATTTTAGTATAAACACATTTTTTCTTTCTAAATAATACATGTCATGTTATATCGTTTTAATGTCTAAATCGACGTCTTGGATTTGTATCGTCTATGATGTCCGAAAGTCCTGGATGCTTTCAATTCACTTTTTATGAGTATTTTTGCTTGGTAACTGAAAAGTTTATGGACTTCTCCCTGTATGTTTCATGGGAAACAAGCTCATCGACTGGAACATGTGTAGAAAGCCAAGCATATAGCTTTGATAAACCTTTCTCTCTATTATAACAACTCAGGTCCGAAATTGCATCACCAGGATGATGCTGGCTAGCATCTTTGGCTGGATTTATCAAACAGGAGGAACACATCAAGAAAAGACAATCATCTTGATTCTCAACTTCAGTTAAAGGTTGGCATAAATGGTCTTCCAAGTAAATATGGAGAAGCTGCAACCAGGAAACAAGGACCAAACCATGTAGGGGTATTTGAAAACTGAGTCTGATCATCAAAACCTGCAATCTTTTTGGAAGTTCATGGGATTAGACTGATTATGTGCGAAAGTAAAGCAGATCCGAGGAGCAGCAAAACATATAGATTTCACATACCAATAATTTGTGTTTGAAGTACAAAGAGCAGCTGTTGTTACACTCGGCTTTCTTGCCAAGGCACCAAGATAGAAGTTGGATGATTCCTCCAATTCTTGAAGCCGACAGTGTATTGAGATTGGCATTGAAATACGAGGGCTTACTCTAGAGTGTAGACCAATAATTTCATGCCGACTCGACGGAGCATTTAAGTTTGGAGCATTACTAGGGTCCGTCCACATCAAGTGTGAGAACAAGTTCTCAGTCTTGGGGTTACATTCACAAGAAAGGTATATTTTGTACTGGATTTAACCACCATAAATTAAATTCTTGCAGCTATCAGTGTGCTTCTCTCGAAATGTCGGTCTACATTTATAACGAGTTCAACCCTTTTTTTCTTTCTTTCTTATTGTAACTGTTAAGTAACACCCTTTTTAAGGTTGCAGTCAATTTGTTTCCAAGTTTTGGACAAGATAAGTGAACAATAAAGTGAAGTCATTTAAAACAACAGTGCTCTCTAAATAGTGGAACAAAGTAAGGTTGGGGAATATCAACACCAGGAACTACACACTCATCATTTTGATTTGAGCCATCAGCCATGCCTCTTAACGAAAATGGTAGACAAAACAAACCAAATCACATGGCATTTAGAGTAATCTAAGGAACAAAAACAAAAGTCATAGTCCTATACCTACTTTGATAAAGAAACCAAAAAGGGTCACTTGAGCTCGTTTCCGGGTGTGGAAATAGCAAGATCGGGCCAAGAAAAGCAATCCCCACCACCAACAAACCCACTCTCTCCACCTTCAAACTGCCATGTGTTGCCCATTCCAGTTGCAGCAGTAGCAGCAGACCCGCCACCATTGCCACCTACCGAGGCAGCTACATCTCCCATTCCTGAAAAGCCCCACATTCCTCTCCCAAGCCCAAACCCAACATCCTCCAGCGCGGGAGCAATACCGAACCCAAACCCACCAAGAGCCAGAAAACTAGGCCCTTGAGTATTCAACAACGAAGTGAAACTTCCATTACCATTGCACTTGGATTCTCCACCACCGATGCCAAAACTTCCTTGATTACCCGACATCGGCAACAAAACTGGCGTAGCGGGTAACGGGAAGTTATTATGACTAGTCGTGGTGGTGGTGGTAGTGGCGGCGACATGGGAGACTGCAGTGCCGGTGCGTGAACGCTTAGCGTTTTTCCTGGTTCCACCTCCAACAGGTATGTCCCGGAGAGTACCACCATGAGTCCAGTAACGACGACATGACTTGCAGAAATGACGTGGCTGAGAGAAGTTATAGTTGTTGTAGTAGCAGAACTTGGTATTAGTGGAGTCACAACGCGGACACGGTAGCTGTTCTTGTTCTGGCGGTGGAGCTCCGGGGTTAAGCGCCTTGCTTAAACGCCAGCTCTGATCTCCAGAATCCGTAGGCATTTTCAGACCCAAAACAGAAGCAACTTCAAAGTATGGTCTCTATGTCTTTGTTTATGTTGTGGCCTGTGGCTTATAAATACCGAGAACTAGATAGAATCTGTGGGACAGCGAAAACATGTTCCGAAGGTTATATGGGACAAAAGAGAGAGAAGAGCAGACTTTTACAGTGTCGTGCTGGGGCAGGACAGTGGGCTAGATAGCTAGCTAGACAAGTCTGATTAGGGTCGGCTCTATGGACTAGGAATGCGGCTTTGTGTTTGTTTAACTGGTTTTCAAATTGGATTTTAGTTTAGCTTTTTTGTCATTTATAAAACATGTCATTACACTCTGCCAATACTAATAATAAATTAATCATCTTGTATTTAATATGTTTAAGCATTGTGAAATGAGGGTGCACGCCATATGGATAGGATTCTAATCTGAGCTAATATGAACAACAATTTCTTTGTCTACCCTGCGGTAGGAAAAACAGGGTTTGAGAGGACAAAACAGAAGTTGATAGATATGAAAACGAGCAAATAAACCGAACCATACTGTTTGATCTCCAGGTTCTATGAGCCACATTTAATCGAACCCTAAAATGTTAGATCGAAAAGCAACGTTTTTTTGTGCCAGCTTCGTAAATATTAAAAACTGATTGTTGGAGTAACAATGGCTACTAGTCCTGCTTGTCGAAAAATCCTAAATTTTTAATTTTAGAGGGATAAAATTTTAATTTTTAACTTGAAATGGCTATAAAAACTGAATATTGTGAAGTGAGAGGAGTGGAGAGATCTGTGGCGTGAAAGCAGAGTGTTGATGGAAGGTCAGGTTCGGACAGAAGACGAGAATAATGAGTGTCGGGCAGCGTGGTCTGCAATTATTGGGTCTCCCCTCTGATTTCGGAAGCATCAGATTCCTCCTCCGTACCCAAGTCTCTATCTCACCGCATTTCTCGCTTCACATCTAGTCTCTCCAATCAAGGCACCGCTGCCATTCCAGAAACACAGGCTTTGAACTTGATTGAATTTAGGGTAAAATATAATAGAAGTAATTCAATTATTAATAAATTATTTGAATATTCAATTATAAAAATTATATTGGAGTTATTTTTCGATTGTATAGAAAAAAGAAAAATTAAAAATTTTTCTTGATTAAATTATATTTGAATTATTTAATTATAAGTAAGATTATATTTAAAATATATTTTATAATTAAAAAAATATTAATTTAATTATTTTAAAATAATTTATATTTTTTTATTAATATTGTCTTTAAAATTATTAATATATAATTTGATATATATTTCTTAAATACAAAGGAGGCCTAAATATAATTTTATCTATAAATGAGTAATTTAAATATAATATTTAATAATTGAGTTATTTAAATATAGTTTTATTCATAATTAAATGATTCAAATATAATTTTTATTTATATATTATTTTATTTTAATGATTAAGAGAATGATTGTTATTCTTGAAGATCACAGGTCTAAGTACTGATATTTACAGTATAGTAGTTAAAAGATTAAATATTCAATGATTGAAAACATATTTTAAAACAAATACTGCATATAATCATTGTAATTAATTAAAAAAACAATATTAATTTTATTTATAATTAAATAATTTAAATATAATTTTATTCGTAATTTATATATGAACCAAAATCCTATTACTTTGATATTATATTTAAAAATTGTAGCAAATTGTATTTAGGAAGAATCCAAAACAAACCTGCCTGGGAACAGTGACCAAGACACAGACCAACAGTGTGAGCAGTCAGCCAAGGACCGGAGCTGCCGGTCGAAAGTGGTTGGCACGCGAAGGGCTGAACAGCCATCTAAGTGTCTCCACCAGGGTATGACGTGTCGTTATCAAATACAAACAAAACCCTCTCCTTCTCGGCCACAGGCAATCACCAAGCCTCGATTCTTGCTCGACTCATGCTAGTTCGGTCGCCCACAAGATCTGACATTTGCTTCCATTTCATTTCCACACTCCCTCTTATATGTTTCAACTAAGAAACTGCTTTATCTTGGATTTTCCCATACGATTTAGGAATCGATTCAGATTAATCGATTAATATATTAAATATTCATTACGATAAAAAAACAAAATTTAATATATAAGGTATTCTTAACGATTATTTCGTAATTTTAAATATTAAAAAATAGACCCGAGATGTGTTCATCGATGTTAATACCATATCGTCCATAATTTGTGATGAGTTCCATCACCATGTCGTACACATTGGCATGAACAAACATGGCTCCTTGGAGATTTCCATCGAGTTCCATCACCATGTCGTGCACATTTGCCAAATCAGCACACTGGTTTTCCTTCAATTGATTGATGGCTTTCTGATACGGTATGCAACCGATCGGATCGACATTTGCGACAACAATTTTTCGAGCATCTAACTGATCATAGACTTTAGTCCATTGTCCATAAAACTGCAGGTGCATTGTACAGGATGAAAACGTACCTACAATGTCACCAATGGTTCTGCCATTGGTGATTGGTGAAGCGGCCGGTAGGTTGGCCGCTGGAGGCTTTAAAATCGATCCCATTCAGTGGAGTGTTTGCCTTTGACAAGGCTTGCAGGTAGTTATTATTACCAGCATCGACCAAAGAATCGCCTAAGATAAAAGAAGCTGCTAAATCTTCATCATCATTATTATTATTATCAGCACCCTTAACCAAATAGTTCCAATTCATCATGCAGGAAACAATCAAAACAAAGTCCCCAAGGTTTCACCCCAGCCATGGTTATCAACTCATGCTAACGTGGATGAAGTTTGTGAGTATATATATTTCCCTGTAAACTTTGTAGTGTATTTTAATTGAATAACATATTTTTTTATGAATATTTAGCTCGAAATATAATTTAACTTGGAGAGTCGAATCATATTCTAATTCCTTTTATCCCCCTTGCAACTGTACATAATCTTGGCACTGCTCTTGCCATATCTGAAACATCTCTTGACAACACAAAAAAGACTTGTCCTGTAGGAAAAGACATTGCTGATACAGCACTCAAACTATCTTCGTTCTTAGTATGAATTTTCACTTCAGGGTCATTCTTTTCGGGATATTTTTTAGATAATTTAATTCAAAATTAGAGAAATAAATTGCATTTTTATATTGAAAAAACTTTAAGAAATTAAAGAGATATATTAATTTTGAACGAGATTTATCACATAAAAACTCGTTTATGTAGAAATTAAAGTTTATGTAATTATTTGAACCAGAAAGAATTATTTTTAAAAGCAAAATTAGTACTATTATCTGCACCGGTAACCAAAGAGCTCAAACTCCATTATATGCAAAACAACCGAAACAAAAGGCTACAACATTTTGAAGAATCTTCGTCTTTAGATTAGGTTTAGAGTTTAAGTATGATTTACGATTAAAGATAAGGATTAGAATTTAAAATATATAATTTATTTTCTATTCATTGAAAGCTATGAATTAAGGTTGAGATTTAAAATTTAATTTTTTAATGTTGGAGCAATAAATATAAACACTAAAGGGGTATGAATTTTTTTTAATAAAAATCTCTTACCTTCTTTAAGCGTCCATTTATTTGCTTCAACACTAAAAATTAAATTTTAATTTTTAATTTTAGATTATAAACTTAAATTTTAATATTAAATATTAAATTTATTTTTTTAATATGAGACATAAAAAATATGAAAAAAAAAAACATGATACTTATATTCTTCTAAGAAATTGTCAATTTCATGGCATCAGTGATAATTTATCCGTTTAAAAATAACTTTAGCGAAAAAAAGGGGGAAAAAACTTTGGATTTAACCATTTGTCTAAATCTAATGACAAAAACTTGTGTGGGAAATTTCCACAAATATTGATGTTGCCAAAAAAATTTCTCAAAATATTGTTTCTTTTCTTTTTCAAAATATTGATGATTCTACGGTATTTGGAAAGTCGACACCGTTAGGTTCCGACTTTGAACAGTGTAAAGATGAAGATAACATATGAAGATGCTAAATCGGAACCTAATGGTGTCGATTTTCTAAGTACTGTAGATTTATCAATATTCTGGGAAATAGAATAAAAGTTATAATATTTTGAGAATTTTTTTAGCAACATCAATATTTGTGGAAATTTACCAAAACTTGTGCAGTTTTAAGTTTAATATCATTATATTATGTTTTAGAATGCAATTACTTTTTAATCCATTCAGCTTCCAAGATCATGGATTTGATGTAGTAATTTGTACGAAAAGAAAAGATTCTTGATTCCAACGATTAAGATTTTTTCTGTATTTATATTTTCAAAAAATTTGTTTATGACACAGTATTAGCTCACTGTTGTGTCAGACTGGCATTATCCTATAGAAAGTAGAAACTTTCCATCATGTTGTGTTTAGATACTTGGAAGCAAAGACTCCAAAGTTTTTTGGTCGTATTTTCTTGTTTATGTTGCGGAACATAAGGGTATGTTTCTTTTCGTTTGCTGTATTCTTTGTTTTTATGGTGGAGATTGGAGAAAGTAAGAAGTGGAAGTGTTTGCTTAATTGTTAATGTGGGAAACCATTGAATTTATACTCTTCAACAGGGTTCTAATATGAGTTCTCATCCACGTAGAGACAACAAGGATGCCATGTTTACGTCTAAAACTCCACATTTTTTCAAAGTAATTCTTCAGGATACTATTCGAGACGGGATACTTGTAAGTACTTCTTCTTCTTCTTCTTCTTCTTCTTCTTCAGTACTAGTCTGTTGTTTAACCATGTCTGTATACGATCACTATCAGGGGATACCTCGAAGTTTTGTAAGAAAATACGGAAACCAACTGCCAAGTATCGTTAAGCTTGAGGTTCCTAGTGGTGCAATATGGAAGGTGGAACTTGCAAAGAGTGATGGAAGGGTGCGACTGCAAGAGGGTTGGCGAGAGTTTGCAGAGCATTATTCTGTGGAGTTTGGGTCTTTTGTTGTTTTCAGATATGAAGGGAATGGTCGTTTCGGTGTATTGATTTTTGATAGAAGTGCTACGGAGATAGAATACTCCCATACTAGAACGGAAGATGATAATGATAATGTTTCAGCCGGTAGGAAAAGGAAAATGAAATCAGATTTGCCATGTACACTCCCTCAAAAGAAAATAAGAACTGGTTCGAAGGTGGAGGATTCATTATCACACCTTAGCCTTGATGAGTCTGACTCTAACTCTGAGAAGATGGAGCTTGTGAATCTCAAGAAAAATGAAAACTCATGTAGTTCCAAAGGACAGGTTGCTGGTATGCATTCTGGATTCTTTAAGCAGTGGTTATGTTAATGTCATTTTTTTCTTATCTTCCTTTTGATTTTGTTGCTTACTATGCCTTTTGAGTTCATCTACACCAGGAGTTGGAGTAAACTCAGATCGTGGGAGTGTGGAAATGGAGGTTTTATGCTGTTGGCAAAAGTTGACAGGCACTGAAAAGGCTCGCGCAATTCAGATAGCTAATGCTTTCGAGCATACTGAAAATCCAGTTTTCTTGGTGTTCTTACGACCATCATCTCTTCGTTATCCTTATCAAATGGTAACATATAAAACAAGAACCTCGACTATCTCAACATCATCATTTTGCTGACCCATAAATTTGAATTATTTACTCTTTGTTTGGACTGAAACCGTACCATATTCTGGTTTCTTTTTCCTTCTTGAATTCCAGCATATACCATTAGACTTTGCCAGAAAGTTTTTGGCACGGAACAGGGGTAATCTGACCATAAGCAATTCCGCCGGGAAAACTTGGCCTATGAAGTACTCTAAGGGTGCAGGAAATAAAAATTTGCATGCTCAGCTCTATGGTGGCTGGCAGGCATTTGTGGAAGACAATCAGCTTGATGTTGATGACATATGCGCCTTTGAGCTAATTAAGCACCCTGAAATCTTAATGAAAGTGAACATCTACCCACTTGTAAAAAATGCAAGGGAGGCCTGCAGGCCGAGTTGTGAGTAGAACCTGTTTATATAGGTTGATTTGATATTGAGTTTGTTTATATGGCAATCTATAGAGATGCTTTTATTTCGTGTTTTCATTTCATTTTGTAACAGCTGATAAAAGTACAGCCATTCGAGTTAGAGCCAAGAGCTTGGTCAATGATACCGAACCTGATCGTGGACAAACTCCATGCCCCTCTAGCTCCAAAGAAATTCAAGTCCCAAAGCTCAATAAACAAAAGAAGATCACAACTTTCCGATATTCAGCTAAAGAACTTGGGGGTCATAATCTGTCATTGAATGTATTTTTATTTCTAGTAAGCAATGGTATGTTTCCAATATTCTGCTAAACTTTCGATCTTAACAGGTGAATTCAAGTTTCCTGCAAAACCTGACCTTGAGGGAAAGATGAAACCATTGACTACAACTGAGAAACAAAGAGCTTGCATACGAGCTAGTGCGTTTAAATCTGCAAATCTCTCCTTCACTGTTGTGGTGCAGTCATCTTATGGTATTACCGATTGTTATTTGGTAAGAATTTGGGTCAAAGGCTTCTATTTAATCGTCTGTTTATTCCAATCATAAAATTCAAGCTTAGTAAATTGAAAAGAAGGTTATATGAATATACGTTTCAGATTAGCAAGGGGACAGTTGTTTTCATTTTCATTTTTTCCTTATTTTCCGTTGTCAGAACATACCATACAAATTCGCCAAGAGATGTTTCAAGAAGTGTGGAGAAATCACCCTGAGAGTTTCAGATGGGAGGACTTGGATTATGAACTATAAAAGGGAAGTAACATGTGCCAAATTTCTCAGAAACAACTGGAGAGCATTCGTGCGGGATAATAACTTGAAAGTTGGAGACATCTGTGTCTTTGAACTGATCAAGGAAAATGAAAACTTATTAGAAGTTTCCATTTTTTCAGCTGCTCATACTGCTAGTCTGTCTTCATCGAGATTGGGTGAGTATTGAAGATTATACTATTACTGATGACGTGCTTCATAAATTGATCTATGTACCAGAAAATACGAGAAGGTTGATATGTTTCTCGAACTTTTGATGATGTTCCAGTGAGTAGGAAAAGTATAGATAAATTACATTTGTCATGCCCTCTGTCTCGGAACAAAATGAGAACTGATTCACCCACTGAACCTGAAATGAATTCGGAGTTAGAGATTCTATCTTCTGGTATCAGCTCTGATCAGTCCAACTCTAGTAAGATCAATCTTGGAAATCTCAAGAAAGTTAACAACTCAATGGGACAACTCAATGGTATGCTTGTTTTATATCAATTTTGACAGTGGGATACTTTTGAGATCCTCAATTTTTTGAGATGCTCTTACGATTGCTTCCTTTTGCAATTGCAGCTAAGAGATGTCTGAAAACTGAGGCTATCAGATGTTTGCAACATTTGACAGCCACCGAAAAGGCACACGCTGTTCAGATAGCTAGTGCTTTCAAAAGTACTGGAAACCCGGTTTTCATGGTGGTCATGCGACCATCATTCATTCACAGTGGCCATACAATGGTAAACTTTTAAAACTAGTACCTGGCTAATCTCTAAATCATCATTTAGTTGACCCCAAGTAGCTAAAAGAAACTTAGACTTTCCTCTCTGGTTTTCTTTTCCCTTCTTGAATTCCAGTGTATACCAACGGACTTTGCTAGGGAATTTCTGACAATGAAAAAGTGTAATCTGAACTTATGCAATTCAGCTGGGAAAACTTGGCCTGTGAAGTACAATCGGAATGAAAGAAATAAATTTCAACAAGCAGAATTCTGTGGTGGTTGGCGGGCATTTGTGGAAGATAACCATCTTAGTGTTGGAGACATTTGTATCTTCGAGCTAATTAAGCACCCTGAAATCTTTATGAAAGTGACTATCTACCCGGTTGTCAAAAATGCAAGCAAGACCTGCAGGCCACTGTGTGAGTAAAACCTGTTACGTGTCATTGATTCAGTAAACATTTTATTCATGTGACAATATCTGGAGATTCTTTATCGCTTGTTTTCATTGCAACAGCTCATAGGAGCATAACCAATCGAGTTAAAACCAGGAGATTGGTCAGTGATACTGAACACAATTCAGCTGAATATATTGCAAGTCGGTCTTCATCGAGATTAGGTGAGTATAGAAGTTAAATATACTAATCCTGGTAAAGTGCTTCATAAACTGATCCATGTAATAGCAAAGAAGAGGATGATATGTTTATTGACCTCTTTGATGGCATTTCAGTGAGTAGGAAAAGTAAAGAGAAATCACATTTGCCATGTCCTCTGCCTCGGAAGAAAACGAGAACTCATTCAACTAATCAAACGGGGCAACTAAATTGTATGCTTTCTTTATTTCAGTTTTGGAGGTGGGTTAGTTTTGAGATCCTCAAGAAGCTCTAATAATCGTTTCCTTTGTAATTACAGCTGAGAGAAGTGTGAAACCAGAGGCATTGAGTTGTTCGCAACATTTGACAGCCACTGAAAAGGCACATGCTGTTCAGATAGCTAGTTCTTTCAAAAGTACTGAAAACCCAGTTTGTGTGGTAGTCATGCAACGATCATTCGTTTGCAATAAATATATAATGGTAACGTTTAAAACTAGAACTTGGATAATCTCTAAATCATCATTTATTTGACTCGAAGTCGCATAAAATCACAAACTTCGCAATGGATTATCCGGTTTTCTTTCCCCTTGAATTCCAGGGTATGCCATCTGACTTTGCTAGGGAATTTATGACAATGCAAAAGTGTAATTTGACCTTGTGCAACTCAGCTGGGAAAACTTGGCCTGTGAAGTACCGTAGGAATGCAGAAAGTAAATCTCTACAAGCAGTGCTCTATTGTGGTTGGCAGGCATTTGTTGAAGATAATCATCTTGATGTTGGTGATATATGTGTCTTCGAGCTAATTAAGCATCCTGAGATCTTAATGAAAGTGGTCATCTATCATGTAGTTGAAAATGCAAGCAAGTCCTGCAGGTCTTTGGGTGAGTAGAACTTGTTATATGTCATTGATCTACTGATCAATTTGTTTATTCGGCAATCTAAGTAGATGCTTGATCCCTTCTTATCATTGTAACAGCTCGTGGGAGCATAGCCAAGCGACTTAAAACCAGGAGCTTGGTCAGTGATACTGAACCTACTTGTCAACAAAGTCCATGTCCCTCCAGCTCCAGAAAATTCAAAGATCCAACAGATTCCTACATTGAAATCTTGGATGACTCTCCACTAAACCAGAAAACAAGGAAGAAATTGGCATCCCCATGTTTTCAGTCTTGTAATGTGATGAGAAATAACTCCAGTGGAAGCATTCAAGCTAAGGGGATTAAGCTCAAGAAAGAAAAGAAGAGAACAAATTCTCAATCTATAAAAAAAGAACTTTGGGGTGATCTTTGTGTTTGAAATGTTTTCGAGTTTGATGAAAGTAATGTTATACTTCCAAAGCTATTATCTCAATTGTTTCAATTTTAACAGGTGAAATCAAATATTCTGCAAAAGATGGTAATGGAAGGATGTCACGTGGCCGGAGATGTATGAAACCTGACCTTATGGGAAAGAACAAGATAAAACCATCAACTCCGACTGAGAAACAAGGAGCTTGTATCGGAGCAAGTGATTACAGAACTCCATATCCCTCTTTCAGCGTTGTGATGCACCCAGCATATGTTAATTCTTGTACACATCTGGTGAGATTTCTGTTGAATCTTCATTCCATTTACACAATCCAAGTCTTGTTGACTGAGCAGGTCAAGTGTGAACTGTAATGAATATTGCAACTGCTATTTACATATCCGAAACACGTCTAGAAAAGCCAAGGACTTGTATTGTATGAACATAAATGGCTGATTAAGAACTGAAACTACATTCTTAATTTTGAAGTTTTACTTCTTTGTAGCACATACCGAGGGTATTCGCCGAGAGATATTTAGAGAACAATGGAGATATCATCCTGAGAGTTCCAGATGGTAGGACTTGGACTGTGGTGCACGAAATAGTATCAGACAATGACCACAGAGCTAGAAGAGCCAGGTTTCATAGTAGCAGTTGGAGACCATTTGTGATAGACAATGAACTGAAGGTGGGAGATGTGTGCATCTTTGAGCTGACCAAGGACAATGGAAACTTGCTGGAAGTTGTCATTCGTCGCAAGATCGAAATTAGTTGAAGAAAATAGTCTAGTACTTGAAACTTGCTGGAACTTTTTAATGATTTTGAGAACAATGGCCTCTGCATGTGTCCTGTATCTATCCAAAAGGATGGAGAATACACTGTTAGTAAAGTTTGCTTGAGAAATGACATCTGCTACCTAATATAATCAACTACTCAAGCATTTATTTGAATGAAAACGCAATATTCAACGCAAATGAATGGCAAGAATTTGCTGAGTAGTACTCTCAAGTTTAGAACTCCCAATTCTTGTACTGTTAATAGACAAAAAAACACTTTTAAATGCAAAATTCCATTTCTATAAAGACTACACTTGCATGGAAAATACATGGGGTTGAATTATAAATTAGTATAATTTATACTTTTTATTGATTTTTTTTCTCGGGGTTTTGCTCTAATTAATTTGAAGTGACTCGCATAATGCACTTAATTTTAGCGGGTGGGTCTTCTAACAGAGAATTTTGTATATATAATGCTTTAAACTTGAGACATGTTTAAGCGGGGTGTTAATCGTTTGCCCTTTTACTATGACTCTAATTCCCCATTTTAAAATAACGAATTTAAGATTAAGAGTTGTGATCAGAGTTTAAAGAATTAGAGATAAGGTGTATTTCTCGAGGCTTAAGGTTTAGGATGTGAAAATTAGGACTATGATTTGTAATTCAAATTATTAATAATTTTTAGTGTGAGGAAGCATGGTTAAGAACAAAAAAAATTATTTTTTAAATAAAATCAATCTGTTTATTATCGCTGAGACCGATCTAAGTGGTATTATAATTTTTATTTATTTAATGGCGATTAGTATAGTTTAAGATAATTGAAAAACTAATTACATTTAAAATCCAACCCATATTACAATTTCTAAAGATTACCATGCTGCCATCCTAGGTTTGTAATGAGTATAGATTGGTAAGTATTCATTAGAAAAACAGGAATTTAAGGTTCTAGACTGTAATTTACTGATTCCCCCCTTATGTTGCTGCCAATACCACAACACTTTTCCAAGAAGTACTTGACAAATGGGAGTGTTGATGTAATCCTTTGCGTGCCGCCCAATGGTCCTACCGTAATACAGCCATATGTTGGAGGACTAAATTGTAGTTTATTGTACGATACATCTTGTCTCAGTGGATAAGTGAACGATTGTTGTTTTTAGAAAATCACGAAGTTAAACATCAATATTATAGTATAGTAATTGAACGATCAATATCCATATTTAAAAATATATTTTAAAACAAATAGTACTATAACTACGGTAGTTGATTAAAAAAATTACAGTTCATTAAATATATCTCAAGAGTAGAGAAATGGTCCAATGGATGGTAACATAGATATTTACAATTATCTTACTTCGTCTTTAAAACAAATTATAATACATGTTTTAAATTATAATAATTATTTTCAATTAGATTTTAAAATTTTAATATTATCTTTAAATTATAATTTTGCTTTAGATTGATCTTTAAATTTTAAACGTTTTAATTTTATCATTGTTTTATTAAACTTTTTGATGTAATAACTCAATTGAATTCATTTTTTCATAAAATTGTAACTACTTATTAATTATTTTCTTAAAGTTTAATTACCAATAAGCCTCCCAATATACAATGACAATATAAAAGCCGAAACTACGAGGAAAATATATAGAAAAATCCAACCAAGTATGAAAAGAATATTTGAAATTAATATTTTTTCGTCTTAAAAATATTTGTTTATATCCGAATTCTCTAACCCAAATAATTAATGAAATGTTTATTTGTTAACTAATTAAAAAAATATTTGTTTATATAGAATTTATTAAAAAGTCGTCATGAAATGTTTAATTACGAATGATTTATGGTCAACAATAATATAAAAATTAAAAAATTTTAATATATATTTGAAAATTGAAATAAAAATGTATTTAGTTAATAATACATTTTTAAAAATATAATTGTATTAAATCAAACATAATTAAACGTGCCAGTAATAAATTGACAAAAGGTCAAAAAGTCAATATGGTACAAAAATAACAATGCTAGTAGGTTAACATACGACAAATCGAAAGGCGGCGGTAGGATTTTTTAACCTTAAACATTATCGTTTTAATTATTACAGTCATTAAATTTTATTATTTTTCTTTTAATTTTTTATTATTTTTTATTGAAATTAATTCAAATGTGATAAAATAAAATCTATTTTTTTTTACCAAACTGTTGACATCAATTATATTATTTTTTTTTTGAATTTTATGTTGAAGTCACAGAAAAGACGAAGTAATTGACGTTAATATTTCAATAATAATAAAATAATTGGCGTTAACTTAAGGATAATTATTGCTCAATCATGTTTGGGTTTTAAAAAAATATTAAAAGTTTGAGAATTAAAAAGTACAATAAAAATTAATGATTAAAATGATAAAATTGAAGGGCCAAAAAAATATTATGCCTTGAATTAAAAAATAAGAATGTTAATCGTGACTTAATCTGGTTAATATTATTGCTAATATAGGCTATAGCATCTTGGTGACCATTTAAAAAGTAATTAATAGAATAATTATATTTAGTTAGTTACGTAGTTTGTCTATTTTTATTTTTTTATATTTTTTAAATTATATGTTTTAAATTTATTAAAAATATTTTATTTTTTCTTACTTCTATTTATAAAATTAAAATTAAATTTAAGATTTATATAAAAAATAATTCCATCCTTCCATGTTTCTGAATGAATAAAAATAAAGTCTCCAAAATTGAATAGTCTTCTTGCGGTTCCCAGGTACACAAGAATTGAATACTATTACCAAAGACAAGAAAATAGCACAGTGGCTTCAACTTGGATGATCAAAAATTATTATTTTTGTTAAACTTTAAATATATTTAATTTTATATTTATATAAATTATACCAATAATAACTTTTATACATTAAACTTAGCTTTAACCCAACTTATCGAGAGATTATATCACGGATCTAGCTCGTTATATCAACTGTGTTTTCTAACCAATGAAAACTACGCATTCTATCACTTATTATCTATGTCATTAATCTAACTTTCAGAAAATATATTTTCTTAAATGACATAAAAAAATAATTGACGAAAAATGACTTGAAAGATAGTGATAAAGTGAATAGTTATGATTAGATGAGATTACAATTGATGTGATAAATTAGACCCATAAAATAATTTTTTTCAACTTATCGTGAATATTTGTTTTTTTTTAAAATATGGCAATAATATGCTAGTTTTTTAAAAATTGTATTTTGTTTTCTGAAATTGAGAAAAACGCATGTATTTAAAAATATCACAACACATAATTTTCACGATCAATATCCATAATCTGTAGGATTCAAAACTTTTGAAAAAAATATTGAATCAAAATTAGCTCAATTTGACTGATTTAATATATTTTTAAAATCAAAGACTTCTGTTCTGTCTTCGGCCAAAAAAGAAAAAAAATTCCCAGTCTCGTGTCTCTCTCACGCCTATATATCCATAGACGAATCATGGACTTAAGCAAACACCGATCCTTTCCAGACTATGGATTATAACCTTGTCCAGTTCCCCAACATTCTCGGCGCTACCCTTGTAGCACTGCTCATATATGCTGTCTCAAAGAAACTTATCAGTTCCAGGCCAAAGAGCGGCGGTGTGCCTGAAGCTGGTGGCGCTTGGCCAGTTATCGGCCACCTCCATCTGTTTAGTAGCAAGGAAATACTTTACCGTACACTGTATGACTTGTCTCAAAAGTATGGACCCGTGTTTAGCCTTAGACTAGGGTCCCATAAAGCTTTGGTGGTGGGTAATTCGGAGATGGCCAAAGAGATTTTGACCATACATGACAAGGCTTTCGCTACCAGGCCAAGCCTGTCTGCCTCAAAGTTACTCGGTTATGACTATGCCATGTTTGGATTCGCTCCTTATGGATCGTACTGGCGTGAGATGCGTAAGATAACCACCCTAGAGCTTCTCTCCAACCACCGCCTAGACATGTCCAACTTCAAGCGCATACGTACTTCCGAGGTGCATACCGGGATTAAAGACTTGTACGAGACTTGGACGACGAAAGGCGGCGTTAACGAAAGAGGTGTTTTGGTGGACATGAAGCAGTGGTTTGCTGATTTGACGCATAATATGGCTTTCAGAATCGTGGTGGGGAAGAGATACTATGGAGCTACCGCCCATTCTGCGGATGAAGGAGAGGCACGCCAATGCCAGAAATCCATCAAAGAATACTTCCACCTCTTTGGGGCATTCGTGTTGTCTGATGCAATCCCGTTTCTTGGGTGGTTGGACGTGGGAGGGCACAAGAAAGCCATGAAAAGAATAGCGGAGGAATTGGATGTTTTCGTCCAAGGCTGGCTTGATGAGCACAAAAGAAAGAGATTAAGTGATGGTGATAGAAAGGAAGATCAGGATTTCATGGATGTCATGCTCACTGTCACCGAGGATGCAAAGCTCAATGGTTTCGATGTCGACGCTGATACTATCACCAAGGCAACTTGCCTGGTAAGTAACTAAAAGTGTATTGGATTTGGATTTGGAAGTGGAATTAGAAGTGTTTATGATATATGAAGCTTTTCTTTTGATATTTGGCAGAATCTAATCTTAGGTGCAGCAGACTCGAACATGGTCCCTCTGATTTGGGGTCTTGCCTTGCTTCTTAACAATCCCCATACCTTGCGAAAGGCCAAAGAAGAACTGGCCACTTATGTCGGAAAAGACAGGCACGTGGAGGAGTCTGATATCAAGAACCTGGTGTACCTCCAAGCAGTTGTGAAAGAAACACTCCGCTTGTACCCACCCAGCCCTATACTGGCTCTTCGAGCAGCCATGGAAGATTGCACCCTCTCCAACGGTTATCATGTAACCCCTGGCACGCGTTTGCTGCTGAATGCTTGGCAGATCCACCACGACGACCGAGTGTGGACCGATCCCAACGAGTTCAAGCCGGAGAGGTTTTTGACAACCCATAAAGAGCTTGATTTGAAGGGTCAGAATTTCGAACTCATTCCTTTCGGTGCTGGACGCAGAGCCTGCTCCGGTGTGTCATTGGCTCTGCAAGTCATTCATTTGTCTCTGGGCAGCGTCTTGCATTGCTTTGACTTGGAAACTCCTGATACTAATCCCGTGGATATGACTGAGAGTCCCAGCTTGGCAAATGTGAAGGCCACTCCACTGCATGTGCTCCTCAAGCCTCGTCTGATGCCTCAGCTTTACAACTTGTAACCTATTTTCTCTTGATTACATTAAGAACAAACCATGAAATAGGTTTGACGTACGTGGGGAATAACCAGAAGTTCAATTCTGGAGATTTTATTTGGAAACTCTGCCATCTGGGGTATTGTTGTTGAAGAAATGATTTTGACCCTCTAAAATCAATTAAAAACATAGCCTAAATGTCTCAATAAAATTATAATTAAATATAAATTTTTATATTTTATAGATGAATATTAGAATTTATTTAATAAAACTAAAATAATATAAATATCAGAATAATTATTCAATCATATTTATAAAATGTTTCACTGTTATTTTATTGATTAAATATAAAAGTAAATAACAAAACCTTCATCGAAAGCTCAGGTTTTGCATTTTGGTAAAAGACAAATAAATCCTAGATCTGGGCCTGGGTCTTAGGCCTCTACCCTATAACTAATACAGTAAATTTGTTACATTTGGAGGGTAAAATTGAACCAAAAAAATACAAAACCCTAATCGCTAAATCTCCTTTACCCTATAAAATAAACCCAGCCGCTCTGTCTTCCTCCTTTCGTGTGTTCCTAATCTCTGAGAGAGATGCCAATCAACGTTTTATTTTTCCTTATCCAAATCATTTTTTTTTATTATATCATTTATGATAAAACCAACTCATATTATTAAAAACTTATCCAAATTTTACCCTTGGAGAGCATTAGGTCAAAGATGCTAAAGAGACCTAAACCCCAATCCAAAATGTTCCTAATTAGCTTAAATCTCTTCTTATCCACATGTTTTTAAGTATGGATTAGACGTGATATCAACCAAAAACATGAATCTGTAACATAAAACAAAACATCTTCAATAGGTGCATCACATCAATGCATTGATAATTAAGTCTCTCTTTTGTGTATGCAATGAACCCATTCATGGACTCAGAATCCTTGGCAATATTAAATCAATACCTAATAATTTGATTGCCTTGTAGAAAAGAGTTTAATGTTGAAACATGATCAGTTGACCATGAAATATCAGTCACAAATTTTATTCAGATACAGACGTATAATTTTATGTTAAGAAATAAGTAATTTTAAAACTTTTTAAATTATATATGAATTTTAAAATTTTAGAGACGACCGTCCCTTTCGTCCTTGACCTTACCCAACGTGCTTGTGATCCTTATATCACATATAAATACGTTTTGGACAAAGAAGGAACTTTCATGGCAATGCCAATGTCTACCTTTTTCTAAGATCCCTTATGCATATATGATTGAATCAAAGATACTAAATCACATTAAAAAAATGTACAAGATTTAGTAGAATTTAAAGTACATATATGTTAGCTTGTAATTATGGGGAAAAGAGGTGTTTGGGAGCTTATAATTATGAATAGGTTTAAGGTTTAATAAGCCCTTAAATTTTTGTAAAAAAATTAATTAAGTCTTTAAATTTTTTTCACCCAATAAAACCCTCAAGCTTACTAAAAAAATTAATTTAGCCCTTAAACTGTTGTAAAAATTAATTAAGCCCTTAAACTTGTTTTGCATCCAATTAAACCCTCAAACTCAAGAAAAAAATAATTTGGTCCTTTGATCAATTATGACCGTTAATTTTAACGTTTTTTTTATAATTTTTTTTAACACTTGTCGCGACAAGATAATACCATTTATCATTTTTAAGAAATTTTAAAATTTTAAAAATATATAAAAAATCTAAAAACTTTACAAAAAATATTGAAAATTTTAAATTATTTAAAAATATAAAAATATTTTTTTATAATTATAAAGTAATATTTAATTTTTTTATTTCTTATTTTTAATTTTTTTTAAAAAACATTATTTATCATTTTAAATTAAATTTTGAAATTAATTTTTTATATTTTAAAAATATTTTTTTATGATTTTTATATAATTTAAAAATTCTTAGAAACGAAAAAGTTGTGTTATTTTATTGCAACATGTGTTAAAAAATAAAAAAATAAAAAAGTTTAAAGTTGGTAAAAAGATCAAATTGATTTTTTTTCTTGAGTTTGAAGGTTAAATTGGATGTTAAAAAAGTTTAAGGTTTGAGTTTTGAGTTTTTTGAGTTTGAGGGCTTAATTAAGTTTAAAAAAATTTTAATGACTTAATTAATTTTTTTTCAAAAATTTAAAAATTTATTAAACCCTTAAACTTTACGAATATAATGTGGTTATGTCGGTTGGTGGGATTTAAGCTCTTGTTTGCCAACAAATTAGGCTTGTATAATCCAATGGATTAAGAAAAATAAAATAAAAGAATGAAGGAAATCAAATCCTTGTCGATTATTGAAGGCTTTTCGGGGGAAAAAAATATACTACTGTATTTATAAAATTAATTAATTAAATATAATTATTTAATTACTTTTATATTATTTTTATCAAATAAATTTTTATTAATATTTATTATAAATTAAATTTAAAAATAATTTTTATCAAAATAAATTTACTTTGTAAAAATGATAAAAATAAAAAAAATTAAATAATTTTTTAATTAATTGATTCATAAATAACATTACAAAAACAATTTATGATATAATTTTTTAATAATAATTTTGCATTAAGAAGATTTTGGATGACCATTAATATATACACATGAAACGAATGTAAAATATTTCAGAATGAGAGAATTTTAAGATTTAAATAAATAAAATCTCATTTATATTCTAAACTATTAAAAATAAAAATCCGGGTCAGATACCCGTTCAATCTAGAATCTTTAGTCTGAGTCCGACCTGCGAACATGTGACGTTTAGGGATTCGGGTACCCAACCCGATCTTTTAGTAGAAAAATAGTTACTTTTTTACCGAATCAACGGATCGAGTAATAATGTTTTTTTAAAAATTATTAGGTTAATCTGTTCACTACGTTATTTATGGTCCCAATTAATCAGAACCGTTGATTTTAATTTTTTAAGTGAATTATCACTTTTTTCCTACATGTATTTAGTGGGTGGGTAGTTATTACTTATTAAGTGATTATTTAAAGATCAATGATCCTAATTATTTGAACCATGAATGATATGATGAACAGAATTCACCTAATAATCTCTATTTTTTTTTTTTTAAGATTCACCCGGATCGAATCATATCAGCTTACGCCATCAATTGTCTGAATTTGTTTGCCCGAGGACTTTTTGTTCCACGTGTCTTTTCTCATGCCATGCAACCATTACTTCCCCTCTGCTTCTATGGCAGAACCTTGTACTGCCACGTTTTTCTTTTCCCTTTTCTCTTTCTTACACCAAATGTCCCTCCTTTTCAATGTAATTACGCTTTTGTCACTTCAATCCTTCACCATCACCAATGCACCAATTATTCCAACAGGCTAAGTTAGGATAGGCTTACCTCTTTCGCCATTCTCACTGGTTCGTACTTTACAGTATTTTCCCCAGGGTAAAATCTGATAGGCCAGTTTTACGGTACGTCGGTTCAATTAGGTATTAAAATAAAATATAAAAATTAAGAATTAAATTTATTATTATATATTATTAACTACCCCATCATAAATTATTTATTTTATAATAAAACAAAATAAAATAAATTTATTTGTCCTAATTAGACAAAAAAATATTTATATCTTCTTATAGTGAAATGACTGAATATAATAAAACATAAAATGAAATTATAAATGAAAGTATCCCCCGTCAGTGTAACCGAGGGTGGATGTGTTTAAAGACACTGATCCCTTCCTCGTTCCCTTATACAACCTGTCACCACCAACATACAGGCTGGCAACCCCTGCCAACTGTTCCCACAAAAATGCTTATTACCACATCAGACGAAATCCTACGTGGCACCTCTGTCCAAAATCCGACTCCCCTCCCTTGTATATAAACTCCCCCACCCCCCTTCTTCTACTTGCTCCTTCACCAAGTTCAAGCTCATTCGTAGCTTTAAAGAAAAAAAAAAACATAAGCTTTTAGTTTCAGTAAAAAGAAAGTAACATTATTAAATTCCACGAATCTGGACAATGGGTATTTGTAGTTCTTGCGATTCGAATCATGCAGCCACGGCCAAGCTGATTCTCCAAGACGGAAGATTACAGGAGTTCGCTTACCCCGTTAAGGTTTCTTACGTTCTACAGATGAACCCCATGTGTTTCATCTGCAACTCCGATGAAATGGACTTCGACGACGTCGTGTCGGCTGTCGAAGAAGACGAGGAGCTTCAGCCCGGTCAACTTTACTTTGCCTTGCCGTTGAGTTGGCTTAAACATCCTTTGCAGGCTGAGGAAATGGCTGCATTGGCTGTTAAAGCTAGCTCCGCTTTGATGAAAAGTAATAATGGTGGTGAAAAATGTGGCTGCAGATGCAAAACGGTTGCTCCTTTACCAGTTTCAGAGCAACCTCATCGCCGGAGAGTTGTCTCCGCCGGCGGTGCAAAGGGTGCAAGGGGTGCGAGGAGAAAGTTCTCTCTCTTGAGTGCTATTCCGGAATAGGGAAGGGTTGTTTTGGAAAAAGAGGGATGGCATGTTTGTAAATAATTAATGATGTTGAGGACTTGTTAGTCTAATGTTGGTAGGGATGGGAGGTGATCAACCGTCATGGTGGATGCGATTACCTTAAAGTTCAAAAATCATAAAATGCGTCTTTACATTATCATTTCCCCATGCGAGGGTCGTGTTACAATTTTACCCCTATTTGGGTCAAAAATGAATATATGGATTATTTCCTTTTATCTGCATTATTATAAAAATTGATTTAATTAATTTCATGAATGTACGTATCACAGACAATCTTATCAACGCGACATTTAAATTTATTTCTTCGAGTTTGAAACTATAGGCGTGCGAGCAACTAGTAAATTGAAATGGAATCGAACCGGATTAGATTTTGTCCCCATATGTTCCGATTCATGCCGGTGACAACGACTCAATATGTGACTATATTGTGTTGCTTTGGTCCTTTGGGATCTTAATTTTAAAATATGTTTATTAAAATTGATGTCATGTAATTATTCGAATATTAATTTATTTTTTATATTTAGTATTTTATTGGATGAATTAAAAATTAAAATTATACATTATTTTATATCATTAATATAATATATTATTGAAAACTAATAATATTAATTTGTCTTTTTCAAGTTTTGAATTATGTTCGGGACGATCAAATAAATAATTTTATCGAATATAGAGTTGAGAGTATAGTGTAGCGATTTATTAGTAATAATTTATTTTTATTTTTTTATTCATGAGCTAAGTTTTTAGGTATTTTTTAACGATGTAATTCATTAACATATACAAGGGAAAATTATTTATAACAAAATATTATATAAAAATAAAAATATATGAACTTATTTAATTGAATGGAACCATTAGTGAGATTATAAGAATAATTAATATACATATTGATATTTTTATTTTAAAATATAATTAATCGTTGTTCAGAGAAAAAATTGATCTTAATTTCGTCTTTAAATATAAAATAATATTTTGATAATAAGAGTAAGATATCTCATAAATCATCAATAAATTTTATTTTAAACTTATTTTAATTATTAAAATTATAAATATTTAATTAATTTATTAAATTTTAAACATTAAATATTTTATATTTTTATTAAATTTTTAATAATACTTTTCATCATTTACCATTATAATTAAGTTTTATTTTAAATTTCACTAATTATTATTTTATTCTGACCCACTGATTTTTATTTCGTAAAAAAAAATGACTTTCAAGTCCACGATTATAATTAAATCAACTATTCAACCGATTATTTCTTGTTTCCTTTTCATGTCATTGTTCCAACATTTCCTTTTCTTCTTCCTCCAAACATGGGAAACTTGTATAGCTGTAAACCTCTCTTCTTGCTTCTGGTTGGAAATGGGACAGACTCCATAGCCTCATCAGACATCAACTTCAACTTGTTGTACTAAAAACCCTTCCCTTCAATTATTGAATCCAAATTTAAACACAAATCAGTTGTTCCCAACAAACACAGTAGATATCATATCAAGTTACAAGTTATAACCTGTTTGGTTGCTAAGAAAATTACCCTGCATGGGAACAAACAAGTGGGGAAAATAAAATCACACTTTTCAACATCGGACTCTTATTGGCTAACAAACACCCAAAGCTTCCATCATTTTCAGACAAGTGGGTGGTCCTTAGTTTCTCGTGCGTTGGTCCAAATTAGCATTCAATTATTTCTTTAATTAAGGCATATACATACAGTTTGTACCATCCAATCCATGTCTTGGATTCATTTGGAAGATTCAAGTTCTTTTAAACCTGAAGAAGCAAACATTAACGAGATCAAAGGGTGCTAATCGTGTTCTAAATTGCGACCAACCGACTTGAATTGGGGACAATGACGAGGTACTTTGCCCGAATAAATATTCATGCCTTCAAGGCCTCAACTACCTTGATCATTGAGACAGTGTTGGATTGGGATACAGCTGTTTATCAAATGAATTTGAATTGGATTTTGGATGGAGAATTAAATAGTGTATCCACAAAATCACACTGAAGGTAGATGAATTAATATATTTCATCCGTAAATTAAATTTTAATTCGATTGACTCATATAATTATTTATAAAAAAAATCATTAATATAAATTTATGTTTATTGTCTATAACATTTTTTCAGAGGGCGTGCACTATTTTAGTGTGTCTACGTCGATGAAATTCCGACAATAACTTCTTTTTTTTACAAGTGCACGCAGATAAAACTAAATAAGATAATTGTCAGTTGATGTTTAAAATTATATTATAAAAATATATATAAAGAAAATTGACACTAATTTTTAAGAAAGATCGACATCCATCATTTTAACTTCGTCAACTTTTAATAAAATACGAGAAAACACCCAAAAATTTTACTCCACAACTTACTTTTTTTTCTCCTACTCTGCAAGTGCATGTACTTCTACTATAGTCCTAAAGTGAAAGTATATAATTAAGTCAGATTCCCTACTACCATTCTAGTTGGGGTATATTCACTTCCTTCTTTTAGTTTTTAGTGCAGATCTGTTCGGAATTATTAACCTATGAAATAGTAGATACCGGGGCAGGGCTCCTTCTCTTGCATAAAATATTTAACTGTTCAACTAGAAAGATTGCTTATGACTACGTACAATGATAGAACTATGGGTCAAAACTTATGCATCTAAGAGTGGTTAGAACGTGGAGCTTCAAAACCATGATTAATTTTAAATTAATCCTTAAAATTCTGGGTTAAATCTAGATTAATTTTATTTAAGAATTCGATTAAAAATGTCGATCGAGTTTTAAAAAATTATATCCAGTCCAGTTTTTAAGTTTATAACACTGTCATAATGGTATATCATCCGTGTTTCGATTATGATAGAAACATGTAAAGATTTAAGGTCGGAGACAAACAATTTTTCGAGAATATGACTTCTAGGTTGGATCTAAACGAGCATTGACATTGACAATAACTAAGAAAAGAAATGGTAGTGGGGATGTGTGGAGAACATTAGTCTGGAATTCTTTGAACCAATGTTGATGGGACGGGGGGAAATTTTGATGGTCTGTCTTGTTACCGATGGTCTATTATTGCACACCATAATCAGCATGGGCCATGTCATGCTCAAACATTTCAGTTTGGGTCGGGCTAGATTAGTCCATATAATATAAACTTGATTGATTTATTGGTCTTACCTTTAATTTTACGATTATAATCTTCAATATAGGTTTTTATTTTTTACGAGTATTTTAAATTTGAGTTTAAGGTTTTAATTAAGTGTATGAATTTTTGGCATAAAATTTAAAATTGAGGATTTATAGTTAGAAATTAAGGTTAGGGTTAAATTTTAGAGTTTAGGTTAAAGATTTATGTTTTAATTTATAAATACTAAATTTTAATTTTAGACCTACAATTCTATCAATAATCCTCAATTCAAAAAATACTAAACTTAAATCTCTAAATACTAAACGAAATATTTAAACCTTAAAATTAAATCTTTTGAGCAAATAAAGTTTTCACGCGTTTTTGTATGAAATAATTACCTTTGGTTTTAATGTCAATAGGTAAACTTATAAATAATTTTAAAATTTTAAATAAAATTTAAACGATAGAATATGACTCATTAATTTAACTAAATTAAAAAAATTTGATTCGATTTAACTTAATCGAACATGAGAAAAATTAAAAACAAAAGGGAACTCGTTGCTTTTCTTTCTTTCCTTAAAATTCTACTAACGTACTCTTAATAAATACTTTGTCTTCACATAAATCACTTTCCATTCGTTCCATAGGGAAAGACCACATAAATTAGAATCGGTCTAAATTATCATTAATTTTTTATTTAATTTCTAGAATTTCCTCTTTTAAAAGGATATTAATTATCCACACTTCCATATAGAGTCGTTTTCAAACTATGAAATACTTTTGTTATTCAGCATACAAACTTAACTTGTTAGATGGGATTCAAAATGGACCGTCAAATTTTTTCATAAAAAAATAATAAGTATAAATTTGAAATCGATACACATAATTATATTAATAGGACGTTTTTATATATATTAGTTATTAAGATTTAAGTATAAAAATAATACAAGATTATGTAAAAATGTAACAAAAAATTATAGATATTAAAATTTTAATAGATACTTTTTAAAAACGTAATCATTCTTTTTTAAAAAATTGTCGACTGTATTTTGTCTTTCGTTGATGATCAAAATTAATTTTATTATTGATTATCGATCATTTAATTTATTATTTTTTAATATTTTAGTAAAAATTTTTGTTTTTACGATAAATGTCTTTTTGTTATTGTGATATATTTTTTATATTGTATGCTTCATTTATCTATTCTTGTGGTATGATTTTAACATACTCTGACAGCCGTTTATTGTTCATACAGAATTTAATTGTACTAATTGTTATTATAATTTTATCAATATCATAAAATGTTAAATCCTCATCGATTGATGATTGTTTGTTGATATAACCAGTCATGATTAACAAAATATTCTGACTGATAATTTGGGTAGCTCACCACTACATTTCACTCGTTATACATCTCGATTAGATAGTGAAAAATTAAAGATCCTAAAATTTAGTGGAAAAAAATATTATTTTTTAATTATAAAAAATTTTAATATATTAATTTTTTTTATTTTTTTTAATGCATTATAATCATAATATATTTTATAATTTTAATAAAAATTTGAATGTTATTATAAAAAATAGAATAAATCTAAAGTAAATACGCAATTAAGTTTTTGCCATCTTGGAGTGTGAACCTAAGTCATAGCCATAGTTGTGGCGCACTAAACTACAAAAACAAAGCCGGTGAGTGGTTGTTTAAAATGTGACTTTAAACTGCATACTAATGTGACTTGTGCGGCGAGGAAAGGAAAGGTCTAAATTCTACGACTATTATAAAAGTTAAAATCATGGGTTTACTCTTTAATTTGGGCATGGAAATTTAAGATCAATGGTCCGATAGAAACATAAAAATTCACTCTTCTTAAGACCCTTCCATCATTTCTCACTTTAGAAATGGTTGATATAAGAAAAATAAAGAAAAAAATTTCATCTTTAATTGAAAACTATGTAAAATATTGCATTTCCAGACAGGCCGAATTGATGATATAAAAATCTACTATATAGTATATAATTGTAATCAGTACCACAATCAATCCCTTTTTCTAGACTTTCCTGAAACTCCCAAGAATTGTTAAGAGAAGGCTAAATGGGCGCTTGTGTATCCTCAACTTCAAGCTCAAGATCAGCCAAAACTGTAGGAGGAGGAGGAGGACCGAGTGTGTTAAAACGCTCGTCGACAGCAGCCAAGGTGGTTCATGTGGAGGGTCGTGTTCAGGAGTTCAGGCAATCAGTCCAGGCCAAGAACATAGTTTCTCAGAATCCAGGTCACTTCCTTTGCAACTCTGAGGCGATGGCTATTGGCACTTGCGTGCCGCATGTGCCTGATGAAGAGGAGCTTCAACCGGGACAGATTTACTTCTTGTTGCCACTCTCTCAATCCGATAAACCCCTTTCCTTGCCGGACTTGTGTTCCCTCGCCATTAAAGCTAGCGCTGGCCTTGATAGTCGAAGTGTGGACCTCTCCTCCACTAACTCCAAACTCATCCTTAGGTGATCGAGGTGGTAAGATCTATATATTCTTCTGCCAGATTCATTCTGGGAATTTTTTGGCATATGGTTTTGCACTTTCTTTTTCCATATATGTGATTAATATGATATGATTTTGATTGTAAAAGTCAACGTTTTTGGATTGGCGTTTTCACTTTAGGAAAGTAGCCATCCATCTAACTTTGTTAGATAATTGATCAAAACTTTCTTACCCCATGTTTTTGCTGCAATACTCAACTCTTAAACTTTAATTCTCAATCTTCACCTGCCATTTTGGTTGCTTTTGTATTGCCCTTCCATCATTTGTTTTGGGACAGATTATTTAACTCATCGCCATTTTTGTTCCTTCTGAAGCTTAATACTATGAACTCAAATGGAATTGTAAATATGACCATGTCAAATGAATGGTTTGGGAGTGTACATTTTCAACATAGTTTTCAGAGCCAATCTAATTAATGCACCAACGTTTTGCAGTAACTGTTGAAATTCAATTCAAAAGGAATTCATTAGGGTGTTGGGAATTTTAATGTTTAACGTAACATATCAGAGATTATGATGTTTAACATTTTCTCTGTCATCCTTATGACCTTAATAAGGAAACTGAGAAAGAACTTTAAAGATAACTTGGATTCGAAAGAATCAATTGGACCAAACTCAAAGTTTCACTCATCAGATTGTGTCAAGGGGACAAGGTAACTAAGCTTCAGGTGTGGTGTGAGCAACTAGCCAATGCCACCAGCCCCTCTTGCAAAGTGGCAAGGAAAAAAAATGGGTTCTCAGTTTGCAGACCTGACAGATCACATGTATGGAGCAAACCAGCTATTTTTAGTGGAACAGTAGTGATCCATCCATGGATTGTTGAAAGTTCTGAGAGGTAGATAGAATCAGCTTGAGAATGTTTTTTTTTTTTTTGTTACAGTATATTTTTACCTTTTATAATTTGGGTATGAAAGAGGACTTTGTTAAGCATGATTAATCATGAAAATAACCATGCAAGGTTGGATCTATGATATTTTTAACTTTGAAGGAACAACCGGAATTTGATTCATTAAATCAGGTGATTGCTTTAAGCAACTGAAATGGAGAGTACGGTCAGCTAAATCTGATGCACTCGGCTGACAGAACAGACCCCGTGCCAAGAGCAAAGATGTGTAGTGTGCTCAACATGACAGTTGAACATGATTGAGCCCAACTCTCTACATTTCACCCACATGGCCAGATTTTTTTAAGTCAAATTATCAAATGGGTTCACGTGCTGGTGCAGTTGACCAACTAAAATTTAGGTCAGGCATTTTCCGAGTCAGACAGATACTCAAGTTGTGTAACCTGTGTTGATTTTGGACTGGCGGAGCTACTGAGCTATGCATCAACTAATGGATGCTTGAAATGATTTTTAAGGAATAGTTCACAGCAAAACTGTATACAAACCTTAATGCACATTGCATAACAAATCATAATAACAATTATAACACAAAATATACCCTATTTCTACTTTGTACAGGGAAAAATGTGAAATTTTACAAAATGGAAAATGCTTGCAAGCTCCATGCAATCGATGCATTTACAGGCAATCATCTTACTAGTTCTTTAGATATTATATACCTGAAGGTGAAATTGTGAGGGATCCATTCGATGCCCTTTCGGGATTTACTTACCAGACATTTTCTAATGCTCCTATTAAGGGATTCGGGCAAAGATTGTTGGACCATTTCGATGATACCAGTTGGACATAAGTTTGAGTCCTTTGCAAATGATTCTACGATCTTTGGTAACAGAATTTTCATGTCTTTGCGGATACCGAATGAGGATCTGATGTACTCTTGTTTTGCAGTTTCCAGCTCTTGAAGTACTTTCTTCGCTGTGTAGGCACGGACCTAACAAAGATAATATGATAAGAGAGGCAGATAATTTACATAAAGATAACACCAAGGAAAACTTCAAGGCCAACTAAATAAATCTAACATCTGTCAACTGGTTCTTAACCAATCCTATCATTGGTGCTAATGGGGGGGGGGGGGGGGGAGGACTTGGATCAAAGATGATATAGTACCGCAGGATCAGAATGGTTTCCTGAACAGAGAGCAAAGTGTAGAAGTGGTTCTGGATGTTCAATTGCATATGCCTGCCTTCTGTTTCCAGTTTTAAACTTTGTCCTCGAAGAAATCAATAACCGAAGCCACTGCAAGCAGGAGAAACCTTTATCAACTCCACCTTCAAAGATCAGTTAAATCGAGCTCACTGGGAATATTTTCATTGTGTCTGATTCAAAATAGACAATTTCCATCTGCCTTTCCATTCTTTATCTTTCTAACAAAGAAAAGGGCCAAGTGGAAATGTTGTTCATGAATACAAGTTCCTCAAGAAGTCATTTAGAGTAGAGTTTTTTCTCTACAAGATCTTCAACGGTTTTTAGTAATTGAAACCAAGGACATGAAAGACGAAGCTTGAGATCTACCTGTCCAGGACGAGACATACGACATCCAAGGATGGAACTCTGTATTGTATCTGCACTGATGGTGTGACCCCCAATGTTATATGCAGCCTGTATAGTACAACTATAAGATAGTACATACTGATACCAGTCTAGTTTCACTATTCAAGAGAAGCAGAAATGAGGGCAAGTTACTTACCCTCAAAAATAGAAAGAATCTCTTCACATTATTTTGTGGAATACCATAAGCCAAAAATGCCTACATTATAGAAGAAAAGGAATGGCATAGTATTATAGCAAAATTGGAGCCAAATCTGTAACAGAAGATTATTTTCATTGATGAGAATACATACATGCATCACTAAAGAATTGTGTATGTTTATCCAGAATGCTAGCTTCTCTTCATGTCTCAACTTCCTTGGATCAACTCCTTCTAGTCTAGAGACAAGAGACCTATAACAGAATAATAATTTGATAAACACGTGATTAGATGCAAGAGGAGCAGAGATCAAATGTTTGCTAATGATGATTGTGTGTTAGGAGACCCACCTGAAATTTTGTAGCAAGTTTTCAACATCAGCCATTTTTTTACCATCTCTTAAAATCCATGGCACTTCAAGCATTGTGCTATATGGTCCACTAAACTCTTTGAGTCCTTCAATGTGGATAGGGTTATCTAACCGTGTGTCGAAAGATGAATTATTTCTGAATCCTGGACTCCACATGTCATGCTGATCTTGTGGGGAAAAAGCAGTAGCTGATGACATGGATGAATTGGGAGATGAACAGCTGTTTTGGATCAATGGTGGGTCTGCAAGCTTGCAATATATAAAAGACACACACTTGATCATATCCTCTGAAAGCTTGTTTGGTGTGTCTGGGACATGATCAGAAATTGGAGTGTCAAGATACTCGACCAGACTGGTTATATTCGATGCATTTTGAGCAAACTGTAGAGAACCCAACAAAAGTTAAAACCACAAGTTCCCCAAAGTGTCATACATATCCTACGAGAGATTACTCTCCGATAAAGATAATTTGCTCTATTGTGTATGCAATCAAAATGAGATGATGATTGAATTACTTTATCTCGAGTCTGGAGAGTGGAAGTATTGCAAGCAGTTATTCCAAAGGTAAACAACATAGGTTATTGCTCATCATATTTCCAGAAACAATAAATTACTAAATGTTTTACTAACATGTAAGACGACCAACAATTAATAAAAAAAGTACAACGAAATACAAATGTTGAGAAGATTAAAAGGTAACAGTAAGTTACCTCCAGCATGGACAAAGGTTGTGACTGACAGGCACGTACAGCTTTATCAGCCAAAGACTCATCTGGTGGAGACATCCAACTCGGAAATACTGAGCGTTGTGATAGAGTGGAATGACAGCGATGAACACCAGAATCTAATAGTTTTTCTCCCACAATGCCAATAGGCTCCTGCCATGAATTCTCACGGTAACCACACTGCACAGCTGATTTTTCAAGTTTTGATGCATTATTGGGTCCCGAGAACTCCAAAAATCTCCCTCTCAAGGTATCTACTGTTGTTGTTAACCTTTCATCTAGAGGAAATGCCCGACACGGAAATAATGAACGCTTTGATAGTGAGGAATGACAGCGATGAACACCGGAATCTAATAGTTTTGCTCCTACAATGGCAATTGGCTCCTTCTGAGAATTCTCACGGTAACTAGACTGCACAGCTGAATTTTCAAGTTTTGATGCATCATCAGGTCTCGAAAACTCCAAAAGTCTCCCACTTGGGGTATCTACTGGTGTTTTGAACATTTCATACCTTTTACTTGAAGTATCTACTGGCGTTTTTAACCTTTCATCCGGAGGAGATGCCCAACTTTGAAATACTGAACGCTGTGATAGAGAAGAATGAGAACGATGAATCCTGGCATCTAATAGTTTTTCTCCTCCAATGTCAATAGGCTCCTTCCATGAATTCTCACGGTAACCAGACCATTCAGCTGAGTTTTCAACTTTTGATGCATCATCAGGTTTCAAAAACTCCGAAAACCTTTTACTTGGGGTATCTATTGGTGTTTTCAACCTTTCATCACTTCTACTTGGACTATTCACTGGTGTTTTTAACTTTTCATCACTTCTACTTTGACTATTCACCGGTGTTTTTACCCTTTCAACCCTTTTAGAAGGGGAAATTGAAGACACTTTTAGATCAAAGGCTTTCCTATACAAGGAGAGAAGGTATTGTTCCAAATATACAACTTCCAATTCTAAAACAGCAATTTCCTTGATTAGTTCTGTAGCCGGCTGCAGAGAAGCAATGGCAAAGGTCAAGAGGGAGACATGAAGAAAATATAAACAAAGAGCAACTCCCATTGGAGTAAGAATCTAAGGGGAAAATTGGCATAAATGAATTTTCAATTATTCATTGAAGCTAAAAGAAGCAAGCCATGAAGAAGAAGAAGAAGAAGAAGAAGAAGAAAAACAGAACAATACCAAGAGAAATAAGAATTTAGAGGAGTTACCTTAGACATGGACACTGATGTTTCACTTGTATCTTCATGGGAGGAAGTTCTATAACCCAATGCTTTTTCTACAGCACGGCGAATCTCAAATTGATCTTTTAATCTTTTCTCAAGCTGCAAAATCTGCACAAAAGATGTTTAAATTCACATGAGCAACAGAACTTCAAAACTTACGAGCTGCAGCCGAATCTTGGGTCAAAAGACCTGAACAGGCCAATCCTGGACTGAATTCAAGCCCTGTAAATACCTAAAATGACTAAAGTGATAATAAAACATATTCAGTTCCACACCTCTTGCTTCAAAGAGCTTTGGACCTCAGAGCTTGAGGTGGGAGATTGCTTCTGGGTTTTGACAGAGTTCTTCAAGTGCCTCATATCCTGGAACCATAAACATAAATCAATCAGCCACTTGTCCAATGGAGAAGTATTCTTCAGCAATAATTCTTTAGCCTTGTATGGTTATACCCCAGTTTTTTCATGCATAAATACAATATTTTATTCAGCCCCATCTAGATTTATACGAAAGAATTCAATTATATGATTCCCACTTTGAACTTTGAACCTCCTGTTATAAACTATCATATGAAGCACTAAAGAGGAAAAAGGGGTAGAAAAAAGAGAGAAAGAAACATGGGGAAGAGCAGGGAAATAGAGATCCTTGTAATAATTTATATGGCTGGCACTTTACTACGCCTTTACATTCGATGCATGGGAAAAGTAGTCATTAGTCAAGAACAATAAGATAATCAAATCATTAGCTTACAAATTACTTTTTAGAGGAAAAGAAGTACCAGCTTTATGCGATTTGATTCTTCAAGAGAATTATCCAAGCCATCTTCTTCATCTCTTTGCTTATCAGGAAAGCTGCTATGTGACAAAACCAAGCACCAAGAATCAATACATAAAACTTGCAAAAGGCAGGATTTGGGGAAGCCATTGTGATTCGTAGCCGTGTCATGGCTATTTTGCAAAACTCAAGCAAAGTTTATAACTTTTTTTCTCAATTCATCACCCTGTATCAGCGATCCACTTAGCCATCATTTTCAGCAAACCAAGTCTAAAACGGTTTTCAATTACTTGTAAGTTGTAACTCACCAACCACTTATCAATGGCAAACGCCGCTTAAAATAAAGGAAAATCATTTGATGTTTAGCAAAGAAAGGAAACATGCGATGGCAGGTGCCAAATTTCAAGCAGTTTCATGAGATAAAAAGAAAAATTCCCTTTGAAACTCCATCTGAACCACTAAATGCATTTAATGAAGAACCAAAACTAGGGAGAATGGTCACGGAGTCAAATTAATACGGTTTTCCACTTCTGTGTAAATGCTTAAAGTTCCAAGTTTTTTTTTCTCTTTTAAGTAAGCTCCATTTCAGAACTTGTTTAGAGAAAAAAGCTTAACATTTTATACAACAAAGGTGATAGCAAACAAACTAAACTAAAGGATTTTTGAACAGTCACCTCTTGGAACGCTTATGTCTTGAAGATGTCACTTTCAACCCCAGAATTTCACTTTCTACACTGCCTTGAAAACCCATCACTGAGAAAATAGTATCAGAGAGCTAAATTGTTTATATCTGAGCAGAGAAACCAGAAGATAGCTGAAAAAGGAACAAAGTAGAGACCTTTACCAACTAGGCTCCAAAAGAGAGGAGGAAAAAAACAAGGGAACACCAGAGAATTTTGAGGAAGATTGAGAGAAGACAAAAGAACAATTGGGTTCTCAGACTCAGAGTCAGAGACCCTTGATTACATACCAAAACTAAGCTTGTCTTCTTGCATTTTCCTGGGAACTACCCAAAATGCAGAAAGTAATCATTTTGCTGCTAAAAAACAGCCTGAAACTTAGCAGAACTTTTGCATAAAAACCCACAAATACGGCTAAGAAAAGATGAGACTTTTTTGGCTTTTGACCAGTGTTTCTTTCTCTTTCCGTTGAGGAGAGGCTCTTCCGTTTTATTTCCTTTACATTAAAAGATGTAAAAACCAGCTCGTAGGCATCAAAGGAAGAAGAAAGCTTTGTTTTTGACACTCTTCCCCCTTAAACGTAAATTGTCTAATGTCCAAAAGTATACACTGTTCTTCAATCAACCGACTACCACAGGGCACAGGTTTCTAAAGTAGACAAATTGAAGAAAGATAATTAATGGCTACCACTGTTTAGAACTTTAGATCTTAGGGAAACGAATATCTAAGTATTCACAATAATTTATTTATTGATACCTCCATTAACCAATCTTCACATTCTTGTTGTTTACCATTGTTGAGTTTTGAGAAGCAAGTGGGAGAGTTGTTGATCATCCCTACTTCCCTGTCTCATGCAGTATGATACTTCAATCCATTTAGTTTCATACATGTTAAACATAGGAATAGTACCAAAATTTTCTTTTAATCACCCAAGATTTATTTTATAGGTAAGCAAATCTCTAACATGTCACAATTCTCCTTTATCAATTTGTCGTGGGATTAAAGTATTAAAGTAAAATGTGCAACTTTTTCATCTCCTTTATCAATTTGTCTGTGGGATTAAACTTAACAAAAGTAAAAACTCACTATATCATGATTACAAGAACCAACTAATTTTCAGGTCATTTCATTTAGTAATAAGCCAAAATTGCAGGCTACAGGGCCACTTGAAATTATTGTCTTAGCTAACATATATCTTTTCTCAACAAAAATCTGAAAAGAACTAACTAAAGGTCAAGTTTTCTTTCTTTTCCCCCCTCTAACTTTACTGTAGCCATTAAGTTAGCTCAGCACTTTGCCAGAACTTGGTGCATTTCCATTCACAACTTGTTTGACACAAATGTGAAGTATACCAGCCTATCACATGAATATACATATGACAAAAGTTTATGTCTCATAATTGGCAAATCAAGCAACTGACCATTTAACAAAACCATCATTTCCTGTATCAAACTGGTTGCTTAACATAGGTGAAATAATGGTTAGTTTGAGAATTAATTGTTAAACTGTTTAAATAGAAGGCCATGAATTCCTCTAATCTACAGCAAAAGCTGGTATTTGAGTTGGTTTCAGTACCCTAGCAAATAATTTAGGCTATCTAGCAAGCTTCCATTTGATGTTGTTATCAAACGGGTTTAACATCCAATAATCCTTAGTAATCTCAAAATCATTTAAGAATGTCTGAACCAATCCCTTCCAAATATAAAGGACCATGAATAAGTTTCTAACAATAACAAACAGATAAAAGACAAAAGTAGCCTCTGACCTCAAAAGGGATGAATGAACTCATAAAAGTAAAACATTGGATGCTTAAAAGGAAATGAGGTTTGGTCTGATTTCTCTGTCTATACCTTTTTTATGGGATAAATAGGCTCATATGTCCTAACAAGATACACTCAACTTGTCTTTCAGTATCATAGACACCAACATTTGTCACAGAATCCACAAAATTAAAATAATATATAATGTGTATACATACATATATATATCAATATAATTATTAAGGAGCTTTGACCTTTTCCAACATCAATACAATAAAGTAAGGTTGTGTCAGTGTGCTGTAAGGTGGCCAGGTCTCCCTATTTGTCGCCATACTCAACTGCTGAGAAAATAAGTTATATTTTATTATTAATCACATTAGGTCTGCAACTATGAAGAAAAATAAAGCGTTTGCTTATTGAAAAGCTTTTCCATGAATAATTGTTTAAGGTAACTGACAGCTTCTTTATATTGAGAATGCAGAAAAATCCAAAAGTCTTCTCTATTCTATAAATAGAAGTGTCAATGGTGAGTTTAAATATAGTGCTAACATTTTTTTTAATTGTCTAAATTAATTTGACTTCGAAATATGGGTCTTGAATTTTGCCTAAATTCATTTATAAATTAAAAAATTAAAAAAAATATAAGCGAGCAAAATAAGTCTGACAGACATACTTCATATATCAATGGAACTTGTCTGTTTTTTTATCAAAAACTTAACTGGTTAAACAATGCCAAGATCAATTGACAGAAACCTATGATCATGTGATATATATATATATATATGTTTATATATATATATATATATATTGTTTATTGAAGATTGAAGATGTGGGATTGTTAATCTAAAGAGCCGTTGAAACTTGGAAATCAGTGAGAAGCTGTAGAGTGAACATCTTGCAGTAGTAGAAAATTCGCGAATCTCAAGCAATCTTTTTGTTAAGTATATTCAACTCAAGGGATCAATGAAGACAAATTAGAAAAGAAAACAAAAAAGAAAGGAATTTGCCTGGAAAAACTTCAGGAAACAGTTTATAATGAAAAATAAAACATGTTAGTTCATGTTCGGTTCATGGTTCATCGTGTCTATTCTCTATTAATCTATCAAACCGGGTCGTATGAGAGTAATTCGGGACTCTCCCCTTTCATAAATTCAATCTCGAAACGTAATGCTCAAATGAGTATACTACAAACAAAAATACTAATCAATCTAAAATATTTTAAGAATACAGTTTCGAATAAATAAAAGTTCATATGAAGATGTTAAAATCACAAGGCACTTGAGGTATACTGGAAGAAAAATTGTGAAATGAATTTGTGTATCTGGCATCATTTTGCACTCAAGACCATGTTTGCAGTAAGAAAAAAAGGACAATTCAGATTAACAATGATGAAGTTGGCCATGTTATATTTTCCTTTTCCAAAAAATGTGAGTCAGAAATCATAATTCAAAAGGCACATGCATCACCCATGCGTCTCTCAAGCTATAAAAGGACTGGGGACTAAAGTGTGCGTCTGTCCCTTTAGTTGGCCAAACAAAACCACTGAATCTATAGAAAATGTCAATCTAGTCTAATCAGAAACTTAGTTCAGTTGATTTATACTTAAATAGATTTGAGTTCGAATCAGTTTCAAGAATCGTTATCCTATTTAGGAGCCGTGGATTCCCACAAGTGTCTAAAAAAGGGTATCTCTCCCTTCCCACGTCCCAACAAAACTCGATTTCAACAATGGAAACAAGTCCTTCGATGCTTAAACTTAAATTATTCTTTCATGCAAATCTACTGTTTTTTTTTTTTTGACAGAATCCAAATCCACTGCTTTAATCAAACTCCTTTTCAGCTTATGTATGTGGATGTAGTCCTTGTCATGTTCTAAAACATGTCTAGTGGACTAAAAAAAGTACTAAATCATGTGTATCACGAGAAGAGGGAAAAGTGACAAATCAACGTTTAAGTCTCTAAACTTTGAAACTTTTTCAACCTGGTCCTTTCGGTCCACAGTAGCTCGTCCTGAAACATTTTCCCAACTTGGTCCCTAAACTTAGACTCCGTAAAACATTTTAGTTGGGATTCAAGTTCAGGGACCACATTAAGAAAACTTGTCAAGTTCAGACACTAATGCGAAAAATAAAATCAAGACTTAAAGATTCAACCTTTTTGTAAAGAAGAAAAGTAAAAGCATGTTTTTCCTCTAAAAGATGTAATGTGCTTCATATTGGATGCTTTAAAACATTGATTGCTTCAACTAATTTTGACAAACAGTAAAGCAGGCAGAATGAAATCAGATGTAATATTCAGCTCCTTTTAAGCAGAATATCATCTGTTGTCTTCTGAACTTCAGGGTTTAAACTTTCTCAAGACTCAAAGGAAGATAATGGAATAAAGGGATATCCACCAAGAAAAGGAGAAATGGAATATTCGGAGCAAAAGGGCCATTATCAAAAGACAGGAGTAGGGCCAACACAAAGCTGGGATATCCCCCACCTGTTCTTTATTCCCTCTGTTTTGAGACTTCAATAGTTTGTTGTTGTTTGTTTATTGGGCTGAAGTTGTAAGACCCAAATGACTATCCTTAACAGGCGTCCGTCTGGTTAAGCAAGATGACGTAGACCATGATTGAAAGCCAACTATCCCACATCATCTAGTTAATACTATTCTATGTAGTTTAAGTTTCAGAAACCAACAGCTTACGTTCGTCCCTTCGGGGACATCCGATAAAATTGGAACGATACAGAGAAGATTAGCATGGCCCCTGCGCAAGGATGACACGCACAAATCGAGAAATGGTCCAAATTTTTTTCCGATTTATTTTGCTGCTTCAAAATGGTTTTCCCTTTCTGATTTCTCTAACAACTTCATGTTTTTGGACAATAGGTTACTGGTTTGCGAAGCTCCATCGCTGCTTTTGGAAGATGGTTTATGTTAGAATCTGGTAAGAAAATCTGGGTTTGATGCATTTTCATTATGGGTTTTCCGGTTCCCCCCCTTATCATGATTCTGAAAAATACAATCTTGCTTTCTAAATTGCAGAATTTTTTACTTCAATTTCATGCTTGGAACTTGGAAAATACATAACTTTATGCTACCATAGAGACCTATCAAATGTTCTAGAACTGTTTGATGATTTATGTTAGAATTCGGTAAGAAAATCTGGGTTTGGTGTATTTTCATTTTGGGTTTTCCCCCCTTTTATCATGATTCTGAAAAATACAATCTTGCTTTCTAAATTGCAGAAATTTTTTATTTCAATTTCACGCTTGTAGCTTGGAAAATACATGACTTTATGCTACCCTAGAGACCTATCAAATGATCTAGCACTGTTGATTGGAAAAGTGAATCCGGATATCATCCATGTTCTATTCACTTGGGATGTTTGAATTTCATTTGAGAAAAGCTGGAATAAATTGCTGCAAATCCTGCATAAAAAATGATTGAACCATTAATTAGTTAACCTGTATAATCTTGAACAACTAAGTACCTATAGAATTAGTTGCGTACTTCCAATACTGAATCCTGAAGCAGCTAAGCTTAATGAAAGAATGTCTCACAAAGTACCTAATCAGGCTCTCCTGGAAATTCCAGCTTGTCATAACATGTAATGTCTAAATTTGGGTGAGCTAGTTGATTATATAAATATTAGATGTATTTGCCATGATGTTGAAGATAGTATTAAGCTAGAAATGATCTCTTCAGTTGTTTTCATTGTTCCCTTTAGTTGTTTGCTTACATTTAAACGTCCCTTGAACTTGGAGGCTTGTCATATGTCTATCTATACCCGTGCTTGAATATGCATCTCCATATGTGTGTCGAACATGAATACCGAGCATGGAATCGGAGAAAGTTCTGTCTCGGTCGCTTTTTTGTTTACTTCAAGAAACACGGACTCGTAGCAATGTAAGTTGGGTTTGTTTCATTCTCACAGTTGGTGTTGCTGGTGTGCTATTACTATCATTGCACTTAATTGATTAGCTTATCAGGACTGCATTGGAGTTGAGCTGTTTAATTAAGGTTTATAACATAGTGGCCTTCTCAGTATATGACCCAAAATTGGCTAAAGGTTCGGATTTTGATCATCCTCATCACTCATTCATAAAGGCACCTTCTTCCCCAAAACTCCCTACTTCCCTTTCCCTTCTCTTTTAGTATGTATTTATCCATTGATTTTCCACTTCATTGCAGGATAAAAACAGGGTTTGAAGCATGTCACTACAAAACCCGGCATCGGTGTTGCAAAGTCTCTAGTTTCTGTCTTGAATGGACTATTTTATGGCTGTTCGTATGATCTAATTGGTCTTAACTTGAAGATGCACATGAAGACAATGTGGAAGCTTGCTTCCATGTCCCTGAACTCCTTAAACTCCAATGTTTTTGTTGATATAGATTCAGCATTTCTCAAATGTGAAAGTAAGGTCAAAATATGATGAAGATGGTTCAGAAGGGATTAAAACTTCTTAAATTTATGAATAGCATCTATATCCATTTTAGGATTCATGAGAATTATTCTTTGAGATTATAATACAAGTTTAAATTGTAATAACATATATATCAGTTTCTCGAAAGCACCTTTTGACAACCTTTTGACAGAGAAACGATATTGAATAACTATTTTTTATAAATAAAAACAACTATATATTAGGTATTTTATCTTTACCTGTTTTTTAATATATTTTATTTATATTTTTTAAAGGCATAAAGATAATTTTAAACCTTAACGTTTGTAATTTTTATCATTTTGGCTCTTATTCTTTTTTGGGATAAATTTAGTCCTTAACGTATATTTTTTTGACAAATAACTTATTTTTTAACTGTCATGATAATTGGAACGTTAGAATTAAATTAATTAATTTTTTAAGATATGATTTGATTAATTTAGTCCTTAACTACGATAGAATCAAATTCTTATCTTAAAAAAAATATAAACACAGTTCGAATTTAATTAATTTTTTAAGGTAGGATTTTGAATTTACCGTAATTAGGGTTTAGAATGTTTAATAACATTTTATTTTAGAATTAATTAATTTTTTAATATTTTATTTGAATTTTAATTGTTTTATATTTTATATTAAAATAAAATTATATTTTGTATATATATATTTGATAGGTTAGATGCTATGTTATTTAAAATATATTATCATATGCATATGACATGTCATCATTGCTAGATTATTAACGGTCTAGTTATCATGGTATTTAAAAAATAAGCTATTTGTCAGAAAAGATATAAATTAAGGGCTAAATTTATCCCAAAAAAAGAATAAGAGCCAAAACGATAAAAATTATAAAGGTTAAAGGTTAAAATCATCTTTATGTTTTTTTAAAAAATAATACCTAAAATTACATTTTATTTTAATACTTTGTCGTTAAAAAAATTAGCATTTTGATTGAGAGAAAAATATACCTATCATGTTAATAAGAAAAAAATACATATAGTAAATTATTACATTATTTTCTTTTTCTTTATCATTATGTAATGTATTTTATATAATTTTAATTGACATACATACTAATTAAAAATAAAATATAACATTAAAAATTACTTTATCAAAAAATACCAAAATAAACAAAAATAAATTACTAAATATATAATTATTCTATAAAAAATATCGCGTTTTAAAAGTGATTATCAAATCAATAAATTTAGGCCCGTTTAGCATTGCTTTTTAAACCAGCTTTTAGGTCAAAAGCTGGTTTGAAACGTAGAAACAATGCTAAATAGTTGGCTTTTGAAAAAGAAACTGCGTTTGAAAAGTGATTTTCAACCTAAACGCAAAAGTTAAAATTTTTAGCTTTTGCGGTTTGGAAAGTGCTTTTAAGAGTCATATTACAATTTTAACCTTCATTTATAATATTTTATTATAATCTAATTTTTGCAAATATATAATTATATTTAACATAAATTATTTTTTAATTTAAAAATTATATATATTTATATAAAATTATATATTTTTTCAAAAGTACTTCTAAAAAGTACTTTTCAAAAATAATTTATTTATTTATTAATATTTTTATATTTTATCATAATTTAAGTTAATATTATAATATAAAATAATTTATTATCATTTAAATATATATTTAACTTATAACATCATATCTAAAATAATCATTTATTTTCTCAAAAGCACTTTTTGGATAATAAATACATATTTTTTAAACTAAAAATTCTAAAAGGACTTTTTCACTACACTTTCTCATTATATTTTTTATCGTACTTTTCAAAAGTTATGTCTAAAATAGTTGGGTGTTTTAGCAGCGGAAAAGTTCGTACAGAAGGAAAAATTATATCACGGGTCAGTCCCACCACGTCATCCATGGGATCGACCAATGATAATCATCCATCTCATTATTTTTTAATTTTTAAAGTGAAGATTCACCTGGAAAAAAAATATGACATGGAAAAGTTGATGAAATGGATAGTTATCATTGGTCGGTCTCATGGACACGTAATAGAACTGACCCATGATATAATTTCTCGTACAGAAGGGATTTTAATTTAACCTAATCGTTTTGTTTCTTTGAAAGGAAAATTTGTCAACAATATGTACACAAACTATCTTTCGGATGGAAAAAAAAAACCTTTAACTAATTTTAGCCGATGTAAAATAAATAATCAATGCTTAAAATTATTTATTTTTTCTTTGGACTTCTAGTATGGGCTAATTTTTTATTATAGGAAGTTAATATATTTTTGAATATCATAACATTTAATGAATTTAATAATAAAATAAAATAATATATTTTCAATTTAATAAAATAATATTTATACCAAACAATTTATTTTTAAAAAATAATAGTTAAATCAAAAATAAAGATTTTAAAAATTATGTGAAGTAAAACCTAATATTATTAGTTTTTATTTATTAATAATTAATTCAGATAAAAATAATTTTTTTAACTCAATATACAATTTAACAATATCATCCGCTTTTATTAAAATTATTATTAAAATTATTTATTAAATTCAATTTAATTATTGTTTTAAGATAATAAAGATAAGATTTGATATATATATATATATATATTTTAAATCTGATAAAGTAGTCCTCCTACCCATAGACTTCACACAGTAACCAAAAACACGAGACGAGTCACTGAGTCCGTCTAAATTCGCATCTCGATGTCTAACAACACCAACGAGTTACACAAATAATAAAATCAACTACGAAATCCTTCTCTCCCAACAAAGTACAAGAACAGAGCACAAACACACCCTAAAACAGACAAAACCCAGTTTATGTTTGGTCTTCCAAATCAAATAAAAGGAGGAGACACGTCTTCACACGCCATCTTTGAAATTTCCCTTTTTCAACCATATTTCCTTTTTTTCTACAATTTTGGCCACGGGGGACATATATGCCCATCTCCCATAGACACTAACTCACGAACCACCACATCTATAATCTATTGATTCCCCTAGACCAACTCTAACACACACCCAAAACCAAAAACAACCATGCCAAGATAAATTTTGGGTCATCTCCCTGTTTTAATCTCTTTGTATGGAATTGGAAGGTAAAAAAATTATATGTATGCATGTCACATTTTGCTGTTGATTTATAATTCTATGGTTCTTGTTCTGTGACCTAGCTGCTCTTTGCTGTTGTTGTGCTGTTTTTTTTTCCTCTCCTGCCCTAAATATGTTAGTCATGTTATTATTACTTGTCTTGCCCCTTCCCCCATCTAAAAAGAACCTGTTAACTTAAATGTAATGAACCCTCTCTGCTTCCCCTTGTAAGTTCACCCAAAATATTTTCGATTTCTCATGTATATTATATGTTATGTGATTTGGGGATTGTACATCTTTCTTTACTTCTATGATCTGCAATTTGGATTGGACCCACCCACACCATGTTATTACACTAATTTGGGGGGTTCTGTGGTTATATTTACATAATTGAATTTGATTGAAAAAATGGTTCCTTTTTATCAATTTTCTTTTGGGGTTGTTATTGTTGTTGTTACAAGATTAATGAATGGGGTATTTTGTTTATTGTGTTAGGGTTTTGTGACAATTCTGTTTCTGGGTCTTGTTTGTTTGGGGTTTTGGTTTGGTTTTGAGGTGGATTTTAAGATCTGGGTCTAGCATGGTACTGTTTCCTTGGAGGAATAGCTTTAGGTTTCGTCAGGAACCTACACTTGCTATTTAATACACTATAGATTCTACATAAATATTCTTCGAAAACATGGAAAGTTTATAATATTATGTTTATATATACATATATTCTTTTTTTGATTTGCTAATTATATTGCAGCAAATGTTTGTAATTTCTTTCTTTTCTGAAGTTAAATGAATTTTTGTGCTGGCAAAATTTAGCACTTTTTTCCTGGAAGCTGTTATGTCCTTTAAAGTATCTATCTTGATGCTTAGGAAGGACTTTTCTATGATTTTCTTCAGTTTCCGTTATATGTCATTGCACCATCTGACTGTGGTTGGTCTGAGCTTTGTTTGGACAGGAAATTGACTTTGGGGCCTATTGATATTCACAACTTTCAAGGGAGAATCTAATTGCCTGGAACATAGGAAACAAGTTCAAGTGTCGGATGGTAGGATGGGCGACTTATTGCCAAATGTGCACGAGAATCCAGCTGGAAGGCAAGATGCAGACCAAGGCACCAGGGATGAATTTCCATTTTCTGAAGAACACCATAGTGGATCTTCAGATAATGATTGTCACATTGAGGGCCAAAGATTATCTTGTGGATCACATGGTTATGAAGATCATTCTAATGCACAGAATTGTTGCACTAGACTTGACTTGGCCTCTGAAAACTCTCATTTAATTGTTGACACCATGGAAAATGAATCGCCAAGCAACAACAGTTCAGAGTCCAAGTGGTTGGAGCGTGATGAATCTGTGGCATTGTGGGTCAAGGTAGCATTTCTTGTTTTAGTCGTGAAATAACATCTCTTATACAATGATTATGGTTTTGATTCGCATTACTGCAAACATTTTGAGACTGTGTTCTCACATTATGCCTTACGTTTATTTTCTTGGATTTGTGTACTGGTTATCTATTTATGCTCTTAATTTTCCTTTATATAACTATATTGCCATCTGAATACTATTATCTCTATGAAATTCTTTTCTAGTCAATAAATTAATATCGCTTTTACTAATTACTTAATTTGCTAGTCGATAAAAATACATTCAGCATTTATCTTCATGTTGATACTGTTCTGTTTTTTTTCAAATTTAGTGGAGAGGAAAATGGCAGGCTGGCATCAAGTGTGCAAGGGCTGACTGTCCATTATCAACTATAAAAGCAAAACCAACTCATGATCGGAAGCAGTATTTTGTGATATTTTTTCCTCACACCAGGAATTATTCTTGGGCCGACATGCTGCTTGTTCGATCTATTAATGAATTCCCTGAGCCTATTGCATATAGGAATCATAAAGTTGGACTAAAAATGGTTAGAGATTTGTCTGTTGCAAGGCGGTACATAATGCAAAAGCTAGCTGTTGGTTTGCTCAATATGATTGATCAGTTTCATTGTGAGGTACTGTTTTCTTCTTTCCAATCCTTTTTATTTGATATATTACTAAATTCCTCTCTGCTCCCAGCTTACCAGAGCTCTGTTTCTGCATGTGTAGGCTTTGATAGAGACAGCACGTAATGTGATTGTCTGGAAGGAATTCGCCATGGAGGCTTCACGCTGCACTGGTTATTCTGATCTTGGAAATATGCTTTTGAAACTTCAACGTGTAAATTCTTCACTTGGATCCTTGATAAATTATAATAATGTTGGAGGTGTTAGGAACATGAACATAAAAAAAAATTGTGTTTGATCTTCCCTACTACATCTGAGCTCTTAATTTAATTTAATATATTTACACTTCTATGAGAAACTCATTAAAATACCTGTTCTTTTGCCTTTCATTGAACTTTTTATTAGACTTTTATTTGTTACTATGAGATTATATCCTTAGGGGATATAAATGGTCACAAATCCTACTTGTAGAGTTCATGTTTGTTGACCTGAGTTATGGAGTGACTACTTTCAAATATCATAGCTACTCTGCTGTCCACCATCGCATTTTAATTAATCCATCACTATCTCCTCTGTCAACACGTGCGCTAAAGATATAAGCTATAGCATTTCTTTGTTGCAGATGATATTGCAGCGCTACATAAATGCTGACTGGCTTCAGGAGTCTTATAGCTCATGGGTACAACAATGTCAGAATGCACATAGAGCTGAATCCATTGAATTGCTAAAGGAGGTATGTCTTACTCTATGATTGCTCCTTTATGTTAAATTCCAGTGCATTTTTAAATAGAACCTGATTAGAAAGTATGATTCTCAAATGTCTTCCTCAAGCTGTACAATTTTTGTCACCTAATATCAACTGCCAACCCTCTCTCTTCTGCCTCAAAAGCGTTTCTACAATAACCAAGGCATTCCATCAAGGCAACAAGGGCATCAGTTGCATATATTTATTATTACAGGCTGGGGACTGTTCTTCCGATTTCCTAGTCTATTTGACATATAACTAATATTATTTTGCCTTTATATTTGATTCAGGAACTGTTTGATTCTATACTATGGAATGATGTAAGGTCTCTTGGGGATGCACCAGTGCAATCCACACTTGGTTCTGAATGGAAAACATGGAAGCATGAAGTTATGAAATGGTTCTCAACATCTCACCCTGTATCTACTGCTGGAGCTGTTGATAATCAGAACATTGATGATCTCTCAAACAAAAATCTTCAAGTAAGCAGGAAGAGGCCCAAGCTTGAAGTCCGCCGTGCAGAGACACATGCCTCCCAAATGCAAAGCAATGGTTCTGATCAAACTATGACTGTTGAAATTGACTCTGGATTTTACAGTAGCCGGGATGTTGTAGATGTCAACATGCCAACACCTGGAGTTTGTAAAATGGAAGAAGAGAAGGATCAAACCACACCAGTGGATGTATCAAATAATCTGACAGACAGATGGGACAATATTGTGGTTGAACCAAGGCATTCTGTTCCCATCCACACCAACAGTGTTGAGAAAACACCGGCAAGTGAAGAGGTCAATAGCACCTCAGCTCTGCATATTCAGCCAAAAGAGCTGGCTTTAGTGCATCTGAATGAAGCAGTTGCTAAGAAATCTGTAGATACTGGGAGTAAAAACCGGCAGTGCATAGCATTTATAGAATCGAAGGGAAGGCAGTGTGTGAGGTGGGCAAATGAAGGGGATGTTTATTGTTGTGTGCACTTGGCTTCTCGTTTTATAAATAGCTCTGGAAAAGCAGAAGTAACGCCTCCTGTTGATACACCAATGTGTGAAGGTACTACTGTGCTTGGCACTAGATGCAAGCATAGGTCGCTACCAGGCTCTTCATTCTGCAAGAAACACAGACCCAAAAGTAACACAAATAATGTCTTGCATTCTCCAGAGAACACACTAAAAAGGAAGCACGGGGAGATCATTCCCAGTTCCGAGGCCACATATTGCAGAGATATTGTTTTGGTGGGAGAAAGTGAAAGTCCCCTGCAAGTGGAGCCAGTGTCAGTAATTGGGAGTGATGCATTCCAGGGAAGAATCAGTTTAATTGAGAAGCCTGAACATTCAGGGAAGGATCATGCTATCACTGAATTACTGCATTGCATAGGCTTATTTTCGGATGTTGGTTTTGATCCCTGTCACGAAAGTCCTAAGCGGCATTCATTATACTGTGATAAGCACCTTCCCAGTTGGCTCAAGCGTGCTAGGAATGGTAAGAGCAGGATAGTATCCAAAGAAGTGTTTCTAGATCTTTTGAAGGACTGTTATTCACTTGAGCAAAAAATGCATTTACATCAAGCATGTGAACTTTTCTACAAGCTCTTTAAAAGTATTTTATCTCTAAGAAACCCAGTTCCTGTAGAAGTCCAACTTGAATGGGCCCTTTCTGAAGCTTCAAAGGATTTTAGAGTTGGAGATATTTTGATGAAATTGGTTTACAATGAAAAAGAGCGACTCCAAAGTTTATGGGGCTTCACTGGCAATGAAGGTGCACCTTTGTCCTCTGTTGTGGAAGAACCAGTTTCCTTGCCATTGGCCATTAAAGATAGCTTTGATGATGATAAGACTATTAAGTGTAAAATTTGCTCAGTGGAATTTCTTGATGACCAACTGCTCAGCACACACTGGATGGAGAATCACAAAAAGGAAGCACAATGGTTCTTTAGAGGTTATGCTTGTGCAATCTGCCTGGATTCATTTACTAACAAAAAGTTTTTAGAATCCCATGTTCAGGAGAGACACCATGTGCAATTTGTTGAACAGTGCATGCTTCTCCGATGCATTCCCTGTGGCAGCCATTTTGGCAATACTGATGATTTATGGTTGCATGCGCAATCAGCTCATCTTGTTGATTTTAGACTGTCAAAGATCGCTCAACAGCATGATCAATCGGCGGGTGATGAATCTCCACCGAAACTTGGGCTTGGCAACTCAGTTTCTTTGGATAATAATTCAGAGAATGTAAGCAATTTTCAAAAGTTTATTTGCAGGTTCTGTGGCTTGAAGTTCGATTTGCTGCCTGATCTTGGCCGCCATCACCAGGCTGCTCACATGGAAGCAAGTTTAGCTAGCTCCCGTGCCCCTAAGAAAGGGGTGCGTTATTATCCTTATAAACTAAAATCTGGGAGACTTAGCCGTCCTAGATTTAAGAAAGGTCTCGAAGCAGTGTCATACAGAATCAGGAACAGGGCAACTGCCACTATGAAGAAACGCTTGCAGGCATCAAAATTGATCGACACTGACACCATAATTGTAGAGCCTGATGTAACCGACACTGCTAGTCTTGGTAGATTAGAGGAATTCCATTGTTCTTCCCTTGCAAAAAGTTTATTTTCTGAAGTTCATAAAACAAAAGAGCGACCTAATAACTTGGACATTTTGTCCATTGCTCGCTCTTCTTGTTGCAAAGAGAGTCTCAAAACATCATTGAAAGAGAAATATGGAACATTACCGGAACGAATGTATCTTAAGGCAGCCAGGCTTTGTAGTGAGCATAACATTCAAGTCGAGTGGCACCAAGATGATTTTGTATGTTTGAATGGATGTAAGCCCGTCTTGGACCCAGATTTTCTGTCCCCATTAATGCCCCTTGTTAATGGTTTAGAAGTCCACCAATCAGCAGATTCTTTGGATCGAGTAGATGAGGGGGAACTGGATGAGTGTCACTGTATTGTTGATTCACAATATTTTAGACAAATGCCCATGCAGAAAGCCAGTGTCTTGTGTGATGACATAAGTTTTGGGAAGGAATCGGTTCCAGTTGCTTGTGTAGTGGATGGTGTTTCTAATTCTCTTAACATCTGTGGTGATGGCTCCAATGACCAAAATGCTGTATCCTCCATGCCATGGGAAAACTTTACTTATGTTGCAAAATCTTTGCTCAATGAATCCCTTCAACTTGACGCCGAGGTACCTTTGTGTTTGTATTATTATATCCTTTTTTCCTCTATTTCCACTTCATATAGATTCCTTAGGATTATTCCTCAATGGAGTGTACATCACATGGAACAATGGTGTTAGCACATAAGTTCTTTGATACTTGATAATTTCCCTTACCTAGAGATTTCTGGGTTTTGTTTGATAGTACCATCAAATGCAGTTATTAGGACAACAGGCATCATCCTTTCTCCATGGCTTGTATCTCACCCTTCACGTGACGGAGTGCATTTTTATTTGCTTTGATAGGTTTATCTCTTGTGTGATTTTTCCTTTTAATTCTGTACATATCTTTTCAGAGTTTACAACTTGGATGCACCTGTTCCAATTCAACATGCTGTCCTGAGACATGTGATCATGTTTATCTCTTTGATAATGATTATGAAGATGCAAGAGACATACATGGGAAATCCATGCGTGGTAGATTTCCCTATGATGACAAAGGTCGAATTATCTTGGAGGTACTTTAATTCTTCTTCCGTCAGCCGTTACTATTTTCACTGTAAAGCATCATAGTTTTGCTTGCTTATATTTCTTCTCAAACCACTTGTAAAAAAGTACGTCATTATTTGCTTGAAGACTCTTTGAAACAGTTTTTCAGATACTTCTATTGTCTGTTGTTGCTCACTCTGCAATAAATAGTTTATAATGTTAGTGTGTTTTCAATTTGATTTGATACTCAAAAGCTTATCTCAGCTGCATTCACTACATTTATTACTAAAAAAACTTTTTAGACAAGTATATGTGACCACTTAGAGTAGTTGGCATATTTGCCGCTCTTTTTTATTTTGGTTTATATCTTGTGATTAAAATCTTTGAAACTGTGCAGGAGGGTTACCTTGTCTATGAATGCAATCACCGGTGTAGCTGCAATAGAGCATGTCCAAACAGGGTTTTGCAAAACGGAGTACGAGTGAAATTGGAAGTATTCAAAACAGAGAATAAGGTATTGATTTATGTTTTTTTTTTTTTTTTTGTATTCTAAAGCTTTGTTTTTTTCTTTATGTTTCTTCACGTTGATCTTCAGGGATGGGGAGTCCGGGCTGGTGAACCAATCTTGAGTGGCACATTTGTGTGTGAGTACATTGGTGAGATTCTAGATGAGCAGGAGGCAAACAATAGGCGCATCAGGTTTCTCCTCTTGATTTATGAAGATTCTTTTTCAATTTATTCTTGCTTTGATGTTTTGTGTTGAATGGGATCTATGATCAAATTTCAGGTACAATAGAGATGGTTGCAACTACATGTATAATGTTGATTCTCATATCAATGATATGAGCAGATTGATTGAAGGACAGATCCAATATGTAATTGATGCAACCAAATTCGGAAATGTTTCTCGGTTCATCAATCATAGGTGAGTACACATGCTATAACATCACGTATCAAAATGTTTTTCCTTTATCATTCTGGTATATTCAATGTTTTTATATTGACCATTTTTCATTGTTAATAAGACTACTCTTGACAACAACTGTCTTATTTCCTTGTAATTCTCTCCAGTTGCGCTCCGAATCTTGTGAATCATCAAGTTCTTGTTGACAGCATGGATTGTCAGCGTACTCACATTGGGCTCTATGCCAGTCTAGATGTAAGCAATTCTCAGCATCGTCTCGACTTATTTCTTCCACCAAGATATTGTAGGACTGATAACTTAAACTTGAGTATCCTTTTTTTTCAAGTGTTTTACATGTATTAATTCCTGCATGTTTTCATTTTACATTTTTGCAGATAGCTATGGGTGAAGAGTTGACTTTTAACTATCGTTATGATCTGCTGCCTGGACAAGGACATCCATGTCAATGTGGGGCTTCTGCCTGTAAAGGCCGCCTTTACTAAACTGTCGATGAACAACACGAAGGGGTCTTCATGCCCATCTAAATCCTGCCTTTCTAGATCACAAATGAGGATGCATGGCACTAACATAAGAGCTCTACCTCCATTCCGGTCACAGGACTATATTTGGCAGTTGGTTCTTGCACGAAGGCAACTGATTAACTGCCAAATTTCCATTGATCATGCAGGCTCCAGACAGAACATGCAACTTCAAACTTCTGACATTGAATTTTCGACCATTGTCACCTATGCAATCTCTTCTTTCTAAACGAGCTTCAGGAAAACAGACGAAAGCATACAGTTCAACAATTTGTTCCTTCTTTTCGTTCATGCTATTTCAATACCCAGATAAACATAAATACAACTATGTTTCATGTCTTAAACTCGCAGATTAAAACAGACAGATGTTGCATTAGTGAAGTCCTTTAAGTTCCTATGACAACTATGGTACATTGTTAAGGGAGCTGATTATTTATTAAGGGTTCTGAAAACAAAAAGATAATAATGATATTTAAGATGTGATTAACCACCACCATCATCATCATCGTCATCCTTGTCATCTGAGATACAAAGTGCCAAGCTATATAGACATTAAAATCAGTAGATGACATAATTAAGGTGAAGAATAATATTTTTTAGATTCGATTTAAGAGTAGATGATGGCCTAAACATGGCACATGAGTTCAGCTCCACCACATGAAGAAATGATTCATGAGAGCTGTGAAGTGGGCCAAATTTCCAGCCAGAACCGGCCACGCCATCTTCGCAAATGGAACCACTGATGACGAAAGACTCCTTTTCACTTTTCATCATGGCTAAAAGCACATTGCTTTGCAACACAGCATTTTTAAAGGGATTGAATAGGGAGAATGAAGGAAAATGGTTTGGGGTTTAAAATTTTTATTATATATTTTAAAAAAATAATCCAACATCTCACATTTTTAAAAAATTATATATTCAATATCAAAAAATAACTAAAAATCGTAAAAAAAAAATTAAAATCAATTAAGTTCATGAAGAATTGCTTTAGAAACATCAAATTTGAATCTAATAATCATATATCATCTACTCACAAAGGTTACTCATGTTCTGAGTTTTTTTAGATGTTGGGTTTTTAGTTAATAGAATTAATTATTTAATTTTAATTTATGATATTTCTATTCGAGTATCAGATAATTATTATGTTTAATTTTTCATTTGGTTAAATTTACACATTTTTATAAACTAAATTATTCAACCGAAAATTAGAATCACTTAAATAAAAATACACTGCTCCTAATTATTGGGACCACCTTTTATTTATTTATTTAGAATTTTCGATGTTGGTTAGCAATTTAAAATTTGATTATCTATAATTTAAAAAATTAAATGAGAAAAGAAAAAAAATCTAAATCTCATTTTTATTTATAAAATATATATATATTTAAATTAAACAATAATATCTGTTTTAAAATATAATCTTTATCATTTAACATTGATTGTTCAATCACTAATATTACTAATCGTAATCTCTAAAAATAAAAACCATTACTTTAACCGGTTAAAATTGTTGTTTCTGGAGCATCCATATTTTCACCCTTACTAATTTGTCATTCCCAATCCCCAGCCCTATCAAAGAGACAGTTGGATTTTAGCTTCGCATGCTTCATCGAGTTTTCCCCACAATCACCTCACCAATTCCCACGTTGAGTTTTGATAAACCAAATTAAAAAAAAATATACGAAAGAAAGCATCTTTCTTGTCAAATAATTAGCCATTTCAATTAACTCACACCAGGCGCTACTAGTCATGAAAACACCATTCCCTTCTGCATAGAAAATCCAGTACCGGCTCATGAAAGCAACCCACAAATTATATGGGGGTTAGCAGTTCTTCTCTCTCCCCTTTCAAAATAATTGAAAAGGTTGAAATTTTGGAAGATAGATGATTAAAGAAAAGGGAGCTTGTTTGATTACGAAGCAAGTGTTTTCAAGACAAAAGAAACAACATTAGGGTGGCAACTGGCAAAGCGGTGCAAAAAGGTAGAACACTGAGAAACTGTGTTGTAGAAGCTAACTAAACCGCATCAAGTTGGTTCTTTTTCTTTAGTTTATTTTTACTTTAGCTGTTCTATGTTTTTTATACAAATATTATTAGTTACACTTTACTCATTATTCTGCTCTGGGCGAAGTATGAGTTGAACCGGGTCCATTGATGCTTGACACACCAGAGCACTTTCACTCGATCATTTTAGGCTCCAGTGGGCTTAGAAATAACCGACAAAAAATGGGTTTTTTTCAGGGTAGATCCCAGGTTCCACATTAACATCAGTCTTCCTTCAGCTGAGGCTCTAGTGTTTCTGTGTTTGTAAGTTTTGAAGATTGTCTGTGTGGAATATTAACAAATGGTAATCTTTTGTTCTTCCCGTTTCTCATTTGTATAGATAAGAAGACCTTTCAAGTTTCTTTCTTAATCCCCCTTTCATTCTTCTCTGGGATTGTTCTATCTCTTTAGTCATAGGAGAATCTGTCAAGGTTTTGACTTTTTATTTTCTGGAATTTGTTGTTTGTATTGATGATATAATAATTAATAAGTGTCTTGAAGAAACTTTAGCCTAGCTTAGTTTGGATAGCTATTTAGATTTGTTTCGTCTTAGGAAAGCTGCAAGTTAGGGTGCTTTCAATTTGTGGTAGTTTTGTTCCAAATAAGATCTTATTTTTAGTCTGGTTTGTATAGTGTTTTCTGGCAAGGAGAGAGCTTAACTGGTTACTGTATAGAAATCTTTTAGCCGCTTTAACTGGGGGAGGGGGGTCTGCACTGTGCACAATTTTCTTGCAATAATGGATTGAACTCTTAATAAAAATGGCTGAAATTAGAGTTAGTAAGGTAGAGCAAGGCCAAACCAAGATTAGAAATGTTCCAATTGCTGTAACCCCTGAAGGTTTTTGGTGTTGTCCCGCTCCTGTTGTGTTCCAAAAGACTCTCAAACCACAAAATGCTCCAAATAAACCCAAATTATCCTCACCACCGCCAAAGTCTAATGTTCAGAAGAAACAAATCCCACTTACCGAGAAGAAACCAACGATCCCCTCTATAAGATCTGTAGTTACCTCCGATGATCAAAGAAGTTTTACCCCAGATGATCCTGGTGTTGGTGCTCCAGTAGTTCCAGAGAGACCGCCAAGGCCTAAGGTAGAACATGTGCCGAGGAAGGTGGCAATTGAGTTTGGGGAGCCAGGGACCAGTGATATGAAGGTGATTCTGCTTGGCAAACAGGGGTATTGTGTTAAGTTGAGTGTCCACAAGAAAGTGTTATTGGAGAATAGCAGTTTTTTCACTGAAAAAATTTCTCAACAAGAGCCTGGTTTGTCTTGCCTTGAAATTGATGACTGCAAGGATGCTGAAATTTTTATCGAGACTGTTGGACTCATGTACTGCAAAGAAATGAAGCAGCGATTAATCAAACTAAGTGTTTCGCGTGTGCTACACATTCTCAAGGTAGTTTGCAAATTCATGCTATTGACCTTTTCATTTGAGGAGCAAAATTTTTTTATGTTGTGCATACACACACGCTAAGGACACCATATTTAGTTTATTTCGAACTGAACAAATAATAATCTTAGATTGTTACTCAACCGTATTATCGTCACTCTTTGAACTTCATAAATTCTAATTAATAGACATGAAGGCATATCATTCTGCCTAAATCTTGGTTGGAAATGAACATATCTTCTGTTGCAACTTTATGTGATGTCATTTAGTTAGTCCTTCGTGTAACTTTTTCTTGCATCTCCGATACATTTTATGCTTATGCTATACAATATAATATAATTTCTGAATGAAGTTGGATTTGTTGGGCAATTAGCCACTTCATTACAATAAATTTTTGCATTGTCGTATATTTCAATCCCTGGATGGTAATATATGTTAATTGAAAGTTCACCTAGATGTTGATGCACATCCAACAATCTCTTTAGTCATATACTCCAATACATGTAGCATTTAGTTGTAAAATGTCATGTTTTGCTTTATGTGATTGTGAAACCAGCTTCTGTATTTTTAAAGTTTTTTGTCCCTTTATGATTTTTTTGTCATGAACTTCTTTGCAGGTTGCTGAACTACTCGGCTTTAATTCATGCATACTTTCTTGCTTGGAATACTTGGAAGCAGTTCCTTGGGTTGACAAAGAGGAAGAAGAGAAAGTGGTTGCTTCAGTTCTGAGGCTCCAGGGGGAAGGTATTGGGGTTGCATCAGTATTAAAACGCATCTCTTCTGATGTGTCTAATTCCCCTAGTGATACAATTTCACACATTATGGAACTTGTTCTCAAAAGCAAGGAGGAGAGAAGCCGGCGTGAAATGAAATCTATAGTATTGAAGCTTCTTAGAGAGAACAACAGTCTTCCAAGCTATACTGATTCAGCCGATGTCTTCAACGAAACTGTTTATATGTCATGCAGAAACTGCTTGGATTCACTCTTGTCGCTGTTCAAACTAGCAGTTGAACCAGAATCCACTGATGAACCCATGGACACCAAAGAACCTGTGGTGAAACAAATAGCTTTGGAAGCTGATAATCTCTCATGGTTGCTTGAGATTTTGGCTGACAGGCAAGCTGCAGATGAATTTGCACAGATTTGGGCTACCCAGCAAGAGTTGGCAACATTGCATTCAAAGCTGCCGATTGTGTCTCGTTACCATGTTAGCAACATTACAGCTAGGCTATTTGTTGGAATTGGAAAAGGGGAGTTGTTACCTGTGAAAGACACTCGTCAACTGTTGTTACAGACCTGGTTGCAACCGTTGATCAATGACTACAGCTGGTTGCAACATGGCTGCAGGTCATTTGATAGGAAAGTTGTGGAGGAAGGTATCGGTAGGACAATCCTAACATTGCCTCTAGAAGATCAGCAGAGCATTCTGCTCACTTGGTTGAGCAGGTTTCTGAAGGCTGGTGACAACTGCCCAAATCTCCAAAGGGCGTTCGAGGTCTGGTGGCGAAGAACTTTCGTCAGACCATATGCTGATATCCAAGCCAATGTGCTCCAATCAGATAGCTCAATGACATCAAACCAGTACAGAAAAGAGAATAGCAATACAGGTAAATAAGACCATACGAGGAATATTATTGACATGGCAAGTATCACAGTATGGCGTGATTTCAGTTTTAACTACTTAATGCTGGTGTTTTCTGCAAGAACTTCAGCATGAAACTTTGGATTATCGAGTGCTGGCTGATCGTTTTGATCCGTTGAATAAAAAATCTGACTCTTAGGTTCCTGTGAATTTTAATCCGTCTTGATACAGGGTTGTGTTGTGCATTATTCTGGTGCAAACCTATGTTGTATTTCAGTTTATTTATATCTCAATAGTATCCAAATTTTCATTAGAAGGTAGATTGACAGATTTTGTTGAGCTGAGGAACTGTGATTGAACATGTATGATACTGTGAAACCGATTGGTGAAAAGTGTTGTCTGAAATTTATGCATGCCAAATAATCTATTCAAATACTAGCCTACATACACTCATACGGGACTATGAAGACAACATTCCTTTCCAGAACTGACCCTGGATGCATTCATATGGCCCAAACCTTGAAAAGGGGTCCGATGGAGATTTCCAAAACATCAATCAATGTGAACATTAAAAGCACTCCTAAACTTTTCGTCTGTTTCTTTGACATTGAATGTGCAATTTATATGTCCCTAAACAAGACAAAGAACCCGTACAAGGCCAAAATGGCGACTCATTGAATTGTCTGGTTCAAGGCTTTGAGCCTATCAAAAACCCAGGTGAAGTCTTATTGAAAATAGTCCTCAGAAAAGTAAAAGAAAAATGGGCCTACGACACAGGACTCAGGACCACTCTCCCTATCAGAGACCAAGACATTGAATGTAAAGGTTCATAAATAACATAAAAAACGAAACAAAACCCTCATTCATTTTCAGATTTATTATAGATTCTCCATTCTTTTAAACCCTTTCTAGTTTCTTCTCAGCTAATAATTTTCTTTCTTTTCATTCTGAGTTGAAGAATCTATTTTCACAGGTTTTGCTTCAAAACGTTAAACTAAATCAAACAAGTCTTTGATTTTCTTTCTGTCTTTCACTCTCAAATCAAGAAAATGGAAAACACAGCTGAAAGTGACATTGCTTGCTATACTGATCTGTTGCCGACAGTGAAACGTTTTGAGACTGATAAGGGTTTTGTATTTTTCCAGCTTTAACCTCAGGGATATCATATCATAGCCAATCCCATTCTTTTGTCCAGCAATATTGATTTAACCGATGAAATTATACTTTTCTTGGATTAAAAAGGAATTTCAAAGAACAACTTAAGACTGAAACAGCTTAAAGTCAGTTTCATATAAATTGCAGAACATACAAAAAATATGTATTTTGAGTGTAAAAACATAATCACAGCCTTAAAATTTGTAACTGTAAAGATGTTGGTCTATATTGTTTTATCCAATGATCTAAATACAACATATTAGATAAAGAGTACTTGCTTCACAAGTTAACTGAGTACTTGTTTTAGACTTTAAGGAAACAATCCTTTTTTAACATAGAAGAGTTGTCTTTCAAGTAATTGTCAGAAGTTGTGACCACGTCATTTGTTCCAGTCTAAAAGACCAATTTCGTGGAAAATAAAACTAAAAAGAAAAAAATGGGGGTTTCTAAAATCGCTGTCCGTACATATATACTTCTACGGTGGCATTTCTACAGTTACATACATAACAAGGAATTACGTAGCAATGACAATATTGTCTGACAGTTTGCAAATTGGAAATGCACTACTCTTCATGCAACTCAATTATAACTTGTACACATTTTTTTTTGTAGTACATCAATAAAATCTTAAAATATTATTAGAAATGATATCTCTAATAAATGGATGCACTGAAATATGAAAAATTAAGGTATACCAAACCCTAAAGTACATATATATATATATAGAGAGAGAGAAGTGAAACAATCTTCCTATACACTCATAATAAGGTCAAACACAACTTGCTAACCTTAGTTTTACGTATATCATTCTCCATTCTTTTTTTCTTAATGGGATAGAAGAAAAAGATCAGGTGAGAAAATGGAAATTTGATTGTTGTTTTATATTTTAAGATGATATTGAACATGTATTTGAAAGTAATTATCAGCCTTCGAAGTCTCTAAATGAGAAAGAACTCTTCTCGGCCATGTTTCCAGCATGTCGTAGCCCTAAGGTGAGCGAGACATCTCCAGTCGTGGTCCCCAACCTTACAAGTGTCGAACCAATGTCAGTGTTATTACCAGGGGTGGGGGTGGTCCCGTAACCGGCTGAAACAATGTTGACACCATGGGTAATGGGTGGCGCCACCTCAGTGGGTGTGGACTTGAAGGTGGTGGGAGTGGGAGGAAGAGGACCAGTAGCAGTAATAATAGTGTTGTGGTGGTGGGTGCACTGTTTTGCTTGGTTTTCCGAGAAGCGTCGCCTATTGATTGCAAGGAGTGAAGGGTCGTTTTCCAGGGCATCGATTTCGGATCTTTTGCCTACTGCTGCCGCGGTTGCTGCTGCTGCTGCTGGTGCTGACGGCGTTGCTGCTGCTGCTGCTATGCCTGTTGTTGTTGAAGGCGTCGATTTCTGTGCATTATTGCTGTTGTTGCTCTCATTATTATCTCCATCCTCTTCTTTAATCTCTTGTTGGTACATATCTTCCACCATGGGTTTCCACAACCTAACTCTGGCATTTATGAACCAATTTGAAACCTGCAAATAACGCAAAACATTGATTTTATCATCTCATTAAAACCCCAGGACTAGCTAAGTTGTTAGCTATGTTTTACTTCAGTAATGTCTGTTTCTTACAGAAAGCTCCAAAAACACATGAACACAGTCTAAGAGCAGGCATTATCATTAATGTCTCCGAAAACAAAATTTTTTATTACAGATTTATAAATTACATAAAACATACAAATAGAATAAGTGTTTGACTTTCCTAACTATTAGATAACCAGTATAATATCCTATAAAGTTATACTTAACATGTTTTTTTTTTTTTTTTTCATTTTGGCTTTCATGCAAGCTATATATAACAGTTTGCATAGCAGTGGTTTGCATGAACAAGAAACTATCATGGAATTCTTCAAAGTAACCAGTAGCTAAAAGATAAATGAATATACCTACGTTGTCAGTAAAAAAATGCCGCTAATTTTTTTTACTGCAGTTAACTTTCCGGTTTTATCATGTTGTTGGAAGGAGAGATTATACGGTGAACCCTGTTCACCACGTCATCTATGGTCCAAATAATCAGGACTATTAATCTTTAAATAATCACCTAATAACTACCCATCCACTAAGTCCATGTAGGAAAGAGGTGATGATTCACTTAGAAAAAATTAAGATCAACGGTTCTGATTGCTTGGGACCATGGATGACATGGTCAGCATAGTTAATTGTATAATTTTTCTGTTGGAAGGGTAAAGGAGAGAGAGCAACGAAAAGAAAAGCTGCAGACTTTTTAATGTCTCATTTGTTTGTGTACTTTGTCTCTGCATGCCCTTAAAATATATAATAACCTGCTAAGTTCAGCATTCAGTATTCATGTCTTTCTATTTCAGAAACCGGAATCTATGTCGTTATATATATAATTCTTTTCTCAAAACAGTTAAGTAAAAGAAATCAGATAAATTAAGCCTAAATCCATGCAAAATCTACTGGTTCTGCTAATGGTTTTTCCTTCTCTTCTCTTAGTTCTTACCAGTGAGTTTTTTTTTTTTTTTTTTGTATATTGCAAGCTCTTATGTTATGTCAAATGTAAATGTAAATACATATTACTAGTAATAAATTAACGAAAACTAACCTGATTTTTCGATAAACCAGTCTGTCGAGACAACAGAAGCTTATCAGCATCGCTTGGATATCTGAGAAAGAGAACAGAAAATGACATCAGAGTCGTATAAATTAACCCATCTTTCATTTGCACTCTTAGATGTGATTGCAGCCTTTATTACTTTCTTTCCCTGCATGAGCGTGAGAATCTAAGAGAAGGAAACATCATCAGCATTCAGCAACACCAGAACGTTTTTTTCTTTGTTTGTTTGGATTTGTTCATGAACTATGACAATGGATATAGAGAGTGGGTGGGTGGGTGGGTAGGTGGGGTGGGGGGGAGGGGAAGAATCTGTTATGCCGATAAGGACTGTCATCTCTGTGAAATTATGCTTGAATAAAGTTGCTTTTTAATGGAGTACTAACTAATTCCTGGGTCTGTTAGTGACAAAGTAAAGCTATATATATAATGTTATCAGAAGATAAAAAGCTGAAAGGGAAATTAATGGTTTTTAGCTAGCTTTTTGGCAACATCCAAGGACAGACTGCGTTATTGTTTTTTCTCTATACACTAATCAGAAACTGTGACAAAGGAGGAAAAAAACTTGGATTTTGTGAACTAATAAAGATTCGTTTATGCATTACTTATTATGATAGATTGTATTTCAAGTTCCAGCTTTTTTACCTTTTTCAAAAATTAAGAAGATGCAGATTGCTAGTGTTAGACTAGTATGAGATAATAATATAGGTAAAAGCAAAGGCAAACAAACACGTACGGGTGAAGAAAATGCTCGAAAAGCCAAGCTCTCAAAATGTTGACAGAATGTTCAGGCAAGCCCCTTTGTGGTCTCCAAGCTTCTTGTTCCATCATCCCCATTTGCTGGAACGCTCTTTGCTGTCTCAAGCTTTGCTCCAGCATCTTTAACCTCGGTGTCTCTCCTTTTGTTATGCCCGAGTTTCCAGCCGCATCTTTCTCACCTAGTACCTCACAGCTTTGCTGCAACTGTGCTAATATCGCATCTTTCAAACACTTGAAATGCCTAGACATTGCCTTCTTGGCAAGTGCAGTATAAGGCACTGCTGCACCGAAACCCATCACCAGATCAAAGGAGTTCACCACCATCTGCATTTGTTCACAGTAATGGTTGTACCTCCGGTCCACCTGTTATATCATAAATTTAACGACACTTGATTAGGTTAACGAATCATTGCATGAATTCAAAGCTTCCTATACAGTGAAACGAAACGATTGTTAAATGTAAAGTGGGGCAGGAAAAAAAGAATATCCTTCGGCCAATTGATGGGCTTGTGTGAGTAAACAAGAGACAAACAGTATAAGAAAATGAAAGGAAAAGGAAAGAACAACTGCTTTCCCCATAGTCAACCAAGTTATAATATTAATGCCTTTTCCTGCAATATATATACGTAATAAGGTGCAACGAATATGTCACGTTTATTAGGATTGCCAACAAGTTATCTGATTTTTAAATTCTTAACCAAACTTTAGTCGACTAAGTACCTACCAACTAGACCTATGTTTGATAAAAAAACAAACTAGACCTATGGAGTTCTATTGCACCAGCCGGATCTGTTGTGTATCTGGGTTTTCTTTTGTTTAAAAATGGCGGCCTGTGATTGAAAGAATAATAAAAGTTCGGGTCTTTGACTCCTTGAAAGGGAGAGAAGATAGAGAAAGAGAAAAGAGATTACATGCCTCATCAAGGATGGATAAAAGTTTGACCTTCCTCCTTTGATGTTCATTTCTATCAGCTGCTGATATAGGAAGGGGGTCTTTTGTTGATGAAGAAGAACCGTCACCACCTCCTCCACTGCCGCCACCGCCGCCATTACTACCTGGATTAGAATTAGGGTTTGTGTTGTTTCCACCAAACTTGTTCTTCTTGAACTGGCCTTTTCCAACACTACAGAATTCTTCTAGTAACTCTTGAGCTGCTTTGGTGTACTTTGAATTTCTCAACGCGTTGGCCATTAACGAGGACCCAAACCCGACATGAACTTGCTGGTTTTCCCCCGCCCCACTTTGATGATGATGGTGATGATGACTGACCAAATTCTTGTACTCAAATTGAGCAGCAGCAGAAGAGCTCGCTTCTTGACTATAGAGCAGTAACCCACCATTTCTCATCCTCAATTCTTCAGCTTTGGCAGCCTCCAAGTGTTGCAAAGAAGACGATAAGGAAAGTGAAAGGCCACCTCCGAGTTGACTCGAGTCGTTGAGTTGGGAGCCAGCGTTATCTCCTTCATGAGCAGTATTTGGAACCCAAACTGTACTTGTACCGAAAGCCGCCCCTCCGGAACCTGATACATTAAACCCTTGAAGAGCAGTAGATGGATTCGGAAGCAACATAGGGAGAGTATTAGAAGAAGTTGATGGAGTAGATGGCGATCTTGGCTGCGGATTCATCAAGAAAAGATTCATGGCAGCTGCGGAGTCGGCATTAAACGCCTGATGTTGTTGCTGAATAGCTGCTAAATTATCACGGTTATCATGACTCTTCGATTCACCAACCAGTCCCAAACCCCCAACAACACCTTGCCTATTGCTAAACCACTCGTTAGTATTACCCGGCGGCCTGATTGCTCGATAATTAGGCTGTATATGTTGGTCTAATAACTCGGTCGAGGCCGCCACACCGGAAGGAAAGTTAAACATTTCGGATAACATACCTTGGGCTTCATAAACAGGAAGAGCATTCGATGCTTCCTCTTCGATCCCTACTAATGGTAGAGCTGGCGGGTCAAAGCCTTGGACTCTTAGTTTCTCTCTCCGGATCTGCTGTGCTAAGTGTTGGTGTTGGCTCATGGCTGATCTCTCGAAGCCATTCGAGAAGCTGAAGATTCCAGCTGCTTGGTGGTAATCTTGGGACATAGAATTTGCAGAACGATTGGTCTTGGACTGCTGAGAAATAATTGATGAGCCAACCGGTGATGTAGCTATCCCCATATCGATATCTTCTCCATGATCCTATATCTGTACTTTTCTTATTTATCAACCCTCAATCTGTTCTTCACTTCAACTTTTCTCTCTTCAATTATGGATCGGAAACCCATAAACAGAAACAAATAAACACCCACCTTGAATTTAGTGTTATTCATCATAAACAATACCAAAATCATCAAACAAAAAGAAAGATGCAGGAAGTGAAAAGGAGAGAGAGGTCAAACTCTAGCTATTATTTTGAGAAAGATATGAACTGGGCATAGATGTTCATGTATAAATGAGAGTGTATATAATTATAATAGTAAGCAGACCTTGTTAGAACTACAGGGCATGTAAAGCTCATCGACATCGTTTTCTCTTGCTGCGGTACTGAAAGCTTCTTCAATTCTCTCCTCCTTTATTTTCTCTCTCTCTCTCTCCTTTTCTTTCTCTTAGCAGTAGTGACTCTTTTTTTGTATATTTCTTTTAATCTCCCTTCCTTGTAAAGAAGAGATGAAATATATAGGGAAAGAAATGAGGCCGAAGGAAACTAATAGTCTTTCTCAATAAAACGTGTAATGATAACCTTAATTCTGAAAATTTTAGACAGTTGAGTATCATTAAATATTATTAAATTAATTAAAAATTTAAAAATTTTAATTACTTAACATATAATTAATAAAAAAATAATAAATTTAGTATAAAATAAATTATACATTTAAAAAATAAAAATAAAATTTAGAATTATTTATTTTGAACTTCCAAGTTTAAATTATATAATTTGATATATCTTTATGTTTTTATATTTGAATTATGTATTTTGATTTTTTTTCAAATTTTATGTTTTTTATTTACTCTTTTAGAAAATGTATGCTTTAAAAAAATGAATCATATGTCCTATGACCCGACTAAAAAGTACATGTAAAATTTGGGTATCTAATTTTAGTAGGTCGAGACATTTGGGTGTAAATTGTCTATCTCTTTTTTATGCATTCATTTACGTTTCCATTTCAAATTAGAGAGTTTAAGGTGTAGGGTTTAAGATTTAATGTTAGGGGTTATGGTTAGAATTTAGGAAATTATAGGTATGGTGTATTTTTTAGAGGGTAAGATTTAAGATATAAAAAATAAGGATTAAGGTTTAAAATTTAATTTTTTAAAAATTTTCAATATGAGGTATAGATAGAGTATAAAGAGACAGAGAATTTTACTCGAGACACTCAAGTTACTACTCGAATCTTCACGTACCCAATTAAATAATTATCAATTTATCATAATTTACACTTTTTTATGGGTACTAACTCAGTTGAAAATAATAAAATTGCATTTAAAATTGTGAATTGTGAATTCATTCCCAAATTAGCAGTAAATTACTAAACCAATATGCTATAGGATTTAAAAAAATAGAAATATGTTATATTTTTTAGGGTTTAAGATGTAGAAAATTAAGGTTATAATTTTAAATTTATTTTATATTTTTTAAATAAAAATATAAAAAAATACATGATTAAAGAATAGAAAATTTTTACTCTTATCATAGTACCAACAATCCTAAAGTAGTATGAGCACTCTAGCCTAAGTGGTTAACGGAATAGTTATTGTACAATCATTCCTAAATATCACGGGTTTGAACACCAACGATATCAACAGAATAATTAAGCGATTAGTATCAAAATAGATCCATTATTAACTTGTAAAAAAAAATCATAAAGTATGTTTCAAAATTCCAAACGATTTGTAAGTTCCATAATGAATGCAAGTTATGACATACTCCGTATTGATTACTTTTTTATTTGTCAACACCTAACTTATTAATGACTTGGATCAGTCGGATTAAACTTGTTTCAATATCGATATATAATTTATCGGATGATTAATTCAGATTGAATACTGTAAAGGTTCGTTCTAGGTATAATTCTTCCAGTTTAATTTGTTCATTTATCAGCACACGATTTGACTCGTGACATTATTTAAAGGATTTAGTGCTTTATCCCACTAGATCAATTCATCAGTGAAAAACTCCAGGCAGGGAGGTAACAATGTCAAGCCCCTCCAAATTTTTTTGGTATAATTGCATTTAAGGTCATTCTTAGTTTAAGTAGTAATAAAATAAGGTTTTTACGCCTCCTAAATTTTAGATTTAAAGACTTATTGAATAATAGTTTCTTTCGATCGATGTTTAATCTTAGCTCCGTCCCTAACACGGGAAATTTTTTTTTAATTAGAACATTTATATAGCTCATTCGGTAACTGAAATCCCAGATGGGGTTTTAATTAATACTGCACCGGTGGTTTCACTAGGTTGAATCCATTAACTACAGTTAGGTGTCTGCAATAGTGTTAGCAGTTATACAGGTACTGTTTCTGTGCCACTACTTAATATTAATAATGGCGATTATCTACCTTGTACAACACTATAAGAAAAGTGAGCTAATGTCTTTCAGCTAGACAGAAACTAATTACGTACACTGCATTCATTTCCATGCAAAGTGCTGCGGAAAATATAAAACAAGCAAAGCTGTATACGTCACTTAAACATTCATGATTATTTCTTTCGCTGCCATTGATTCAGCATTTGTTGAAACTCCACAACGTGCTGAGAGACGCATCATTGTCGTCGAGAAGACATTGCTTCTGCAAGAAACAGACAAACGCGACATGGTGAACGCAGTCAAAGGAAACACATGATTTTTCTGCAGATACATACATATATGTATGTTGGCATGCAGTCACATGTTTACATTACTGTTGATGATTAATTCTGAAAGAAACAGGCACTTGTGAGTTTTCTTGAGAAGGTGATGGTTGAAGATCCGGTACATTACACGGCACAGCAGTTTGTATGTTCTTTTCAGTCAATAATCAAATTTCCTGTGTTTCTGTTACCTGTCACTAGGCATATACGATGATACCAGCTACTATTAATACATCCATATCTGAAACTTAATTGAATTCCACTAAATCTTGTCAATTTTACAGTCTGGTTTGTATGTAGTGTTCGATTTCAGTGTTGCAATCCATGTTGTAACATTCGTTCCAATGTCTCAGGTTCCGCTTAAGCAAGTCTCAGGTTCGAGACGTTGTGTATGTAGAAAATTTCTGTTAGGAGACTCACCCACTAAAGCTAGGTGTGCGACGTGGGTAGATCTGGATTAATCAGAACTAGACTCTGAAAATCAGAAGAACAATCAAGAAAAAAACAACGCAAATATCAAAATTGTTTGCACATTTCGATTAAAAAACCTAAACCTTTAATATTTTTAAAGTATTTAAAAAATATAAACAAATATCGTCATATAATTATCGCATTAATACATTAAAAAATATTACTACAAAATGATATATTATTACCCATGAATGATATATTTCTACAAAATGATATATTATTTATAAAATTAATGTAAATTACGTTTTAATTGAATTGATTTTTTTTAAGAGATTATAAAATTGAATACGCTGGAATGCAATTGTCTCTTATTTAAATATTTCCAAGTAATTTCAATGTGGATACAAAATCCAATCATAGGTTTATTGCATATCATTTATTCATAAAAGTAGTGCAAGTGATGCAAGAGCTTTGCTTATATAATTATTGTATAATCATATCCCGTTGCTTGTAAATTTGTACAACAATGAACCACGCGACAACAATTATAAGAATTTTTTAAAGTCTTACTAGTTAGAAAGTATTTAATTTATATTTTTAAATTTATTGTTTATTTTTTAAGATTATTTTAATATCTAGTATTTTATTTTATAATTTAAACTAAGTTTCACGGTCAACAATCATAAAACTTAAAAACATGACTTTCTAAGAAAAGAAACTAACATTTTTGTTTCTTTAATCTACCTCTTAAATCAATTTTTTCTAACCGTCCGACATTCTCATACATCGACAGTTAATTGTTTACCAAACAAGCATCAAGTATCTCATCATTTAACATCTTTGCTCTGTAATCGTCGGTTAGAAGTTCAATCGACCTTTTATTCTTTATTTTTGAATGTTTATCGATAAAATAATCGACGATTTATTTGCTAATTTTTAAAGATAAAATAATAAAATTTTTAGTAATATATCTGTTTAAGAAATACCAATTGTTTTGTATTTAAGCAGCATTCTAAACCTATACTCCTTTGTTTCTTCTTTTTTAAAGTCACTTTTTGTTTACTTGACCAAAGTAGTAGGTAAATCTGAGATAGGAAATGAGATAAATTTATGTGGAAATAAAAAGAAACTGCAACCAAGGTGATTATGGGATGCCACTGCCTTATTGGGCATGGAAACAGACATGAAAAAGACAAAATTATTGAAAACACAACACTTTGGAGGAAAGAAAATTAAAGGAAAATGGAACCGATCTCTATCACCAAGGACTGTATTATGTCTTACAGGTGGTCCAAAATTCCCCAAGGTGGCCCAAGTGGCACGGCCGACAAAGTGTGGCCGAGGCCACGTGGGAGAAGTGGTCCAAGTAAAAAAAATTATTAGGTGAATCATATTTATCACGTCATTTATAGTGTCAATTAATTAAAATCGTTGATCTTAATTTTTTTTCAAGTGAATTATCATCTCTTTCTTACATGTACTTAATAGGTGGGTAGTTATTTAAAAATCAACGGTCCTGATTGCTTGGATCATAGATAACGTGGTGAACAAGGTTCACCTAATAATCGCAGATATCAATGTGTACCAAAGCAACACGTGTAAGATAAAGAGAGGTGACAGGCTGTTTATAGAGAGGAAAGGGAGAAAAAATTATTAAACGGAGTATTTGTTATTTTATTTATGGTCTCAATAAATAAATTTTATTTTCTTTAATTTTTTAAGATACATAAAAATAATTATTATTTAAAAATTAAATAAGATAAATAAATTTAAGTAACTAAAATTATTTAAAATAAATTCTATTAGACTAAAATGATTTTATTTTTTTATAAATTCATTTTCTACTACCTGCGATCAAGAAGAATTTTACGACTAAAAATAATGGAAGAATTTTTATTACTATTAGCCAGTGGCCAACATTTTTAATTTACATACCAAAAAAACGCATACATTTATTTATATTTTATAAAATATTTGGAATTTTGTTCGGCAGATTTGATTGTAATTATTTTTTATAATTGTTATTGATTTTTTATTAAATTTATAAAAAAAATATTAAAATTACAATAAATTTAAAAATAAAGGAAAGTAAAATATTTTTTTTATAAAAATAAGCATACCATCAAAATTTAATTTTTTTTTTAAAATCTTCTTGTCTCTGTTTAATCGAGACACATAAATATGAAGAAGGAGCGGTGAGCGATCTAAACCATTAGGCAGAGTGTTCTGCTACACATGACTGATTATATCGGTATACAACCATCAACTAAGCGGAAATCTAATCTTTAATGATCACCGATAAAATCATAATCAGAAATTAGGCCGATTCAAATCTCTATAGCAATCGGCTGCTAGGGTATGCTAAACTATGCCACAAGGATAGATGAAATAAATCATAAAACAAAAACAAAAAAATATGTCTCAACGACAGAATAAACACGTGTTATGAAGACAAAAATTCTTATTAACATATGAGAAAATAAAAAAATAATCAATCTTTCATCATATATTTTAATAAATTTTAAATAAATAATCTACTTTAGTCTCTCCATGATGAATATTTAAATAAACAAATACAAGAAATCAAATTCACTTTAAATAAATAATCCACTTTAAACTCACCCACAGGCCTCAACAGTCCACATCTAACCTTAACCCCAACAATTTGGTTCAGGGCCCAACCTTTATAAGAAAGCAAAAGTGAAGAAGATCTAAGAAAAATAAAACTAATTAAAAATAAATCAATTAAATTATAAATTTTAAAGTATTAACAAAAGTTATCGATGATATTATTCGTTAATAAGGATAATATTTTTATTTATAAGTTTATGAAAATTTTAGTTTATATAATTTATTATTTTTAGAATTTAAGATTTATGAATTTACGATTCAGAATTTAAGGTTTATAATTTATAGTTTAGATTTTATAATTTAAGAGTTGTGTCTTTTTTGCACACATGTTGTGTATCAAAAAGTATAATCTTAATAAATGAGTTATATTTTGGCACAAATTTTTTTTAAGATCTAAAATTTATAACCTGATTAATAATGAAGTTATATTTTGACACAACACGTTTAAAAAAATTATATAATTTTTTTTAAAATCTAAAATCAAAATATCTAATTATAAAACTTCAGATCTTAAACCATAATTTTTTCCCCTCTTGTAGCATCAACTTTATATATATATAACCGGAAACATAACAAAAGTTAGATACTAAAAATAATCTTCTGTCGGATAAATTTAAATAAATCTTTGATGACTCCTTAAAAACAGTCAATGTTATAAATCTCTTTTGACATAAAGTAAGTAGCCAGTCAATTACCTTGTTTGCGTAATGAACAATTAAGATTTTACCAATCAGAGTTAAGCTAATAACTTATGAGCATCATCCACCGAAGATGTGTCAGCTATTCCTCTTATTTTGTGCGTCAAAATCTGAATCACGATCTCAATAATAACTTTTCAACACCAAATACTCCAAACGTAAAAAAAAAAAAATACCATATCAATCTTATAATTTAAACCGTAAATTTTAACACTAAATCTTATATTTTAAATTTAAATCATATCACATAAACACTTAAATTAGTCTTATAAATCACAAATTTATGTAAGCTGAAATCTATGCATCTTGCTATCAAATTTTTCTCTCTTAATAGTACTCCATATGTGATAGGATTGACTGATTTAGTATTACAAAAAAATATTTTTTTTACTATTTTTAGGAAAACTGGTGATTGTACTGTTTTGCTGCTTAGCATAATGTCGTTCTTGGGATGTGACCTAAAATGTGGGTAACAAAGAGAGATGGGAGGCAAGCTAGAAGAGACCAAATAAACCAGAGTGAAGTACAGGGTTAACTGCAAGTTCCACAACTCAACTGCAAAAAGGAAGATCAAGAAATATGAAAGTCCTACCTTCCTCTATTTCTCTTCCCTCTCCGATTGTCATGTTTTTGATGTGGAGTGTGGTGGAAAATGGAAAATAGCATAAAGGACCCACATTTTAAAGCAACAATTCACCAAACCTACATGCATGCCCTTTTGCCTACCTTCATTTTTTTTTCATAAAAAAACAATCTTTTTGGTTGTTTCTACGGTATAACGTCATAAATTGATACTCCACTTCACCACTATTTTCATTTTCCTAACCCAGATTTTTTTTACTACTTTTTTAGGATTCAAGGTCCATTTTTTTATTCAATCTCTCTGCTTTTATTTGCCTTCATTTTCACTAAGAATTGGCTATTTGACACCTTTTTGTCTGTTTGTTTGTCACACTTTATTCATGTGAATTTCGCGCTGTTTCTGATCTGGGATTTATCAGATTCCACTGTTTCTGCATATTCCTCACTCTTTCTCTGGTTAGTCACTGATTCTTTTTAATTTTTTTTCTTTATTCACTCCATCATCGCCTACTGTTTGATATCATGTTGATTCTCCTCGTTTAATATGGGTTCCCGTAGTTTTGAATGTTTTCATATTGATATGAAAATGAGATGAGGCAAATTCTGGCCACTGAGAGCCACAGGTGTGTGAAATTCTGGGAAATTGGATTCTGATCCCTGGGGGAAATTTTGTTTTATGGTATTGGATTTGGGAAATCCATGTTGTATACTTCAGTCCATTTCTCCAATGGTTTTGAGTTTTATAATTAGAGTCAAAATTGTACTATCACTGACTGGCTTCTCTCTTATCTATTCTCATGTTAAAAGTAGTTTTTTTTAGTATTCAATTCAATAGCTTTGACAGTTTGTTGGGATGATGCCTCCCAAAGTGGGAGTTCCTCTAAATATCCCACAAGAATCATAGCTAACATTATATAAACAGTTATTTTTTTTTCTAATAATGTTCTTTTCCTTATTTCCCAATGATTAGTTATAATTGCTATTCCATTTTTGGTTTTGAAATTATTTCTGTTTTCCTAATTGGATTACTTGGTGTTGCAGGCTAAACACTGCCTATGGAGGATTAGCAAATATCATTTCAAGTAATGGGTTGGCTGACAAAGATTCTCAAAGGTTCAAGTAATAAAGGGAGAGATCATGGGAGATACAACGCTGATAGGGCTTGGGATCAGCCACGCCGTTGAACGGTACTGCTGCTATGCTCTTCATAATTATTCACCGGTTGCATGTTTTTAGATAGCATTGATTCTTGTAATGTTGATTAGATTTAATATAACACATTTATCTATAATATTATGATTCATAGACTTCAGTCAGCATGATCGTGTTTCAATCAATGTTATGATTTTTTCTTCTAGTGTTAACTCTGTGAATCTTTGTTGGAAAACATTGATGCAGGACGGTTCAGATGGTTTTGACAAAGATGAAATTGATTGTGCTATTGCATTTTCCCTTTCTGAAGTAGATAAGAAAGGCAAGAAAGTAATAGGTATGGTTGCACTTTCCCTTTCTGAAGTAGATGATTTTGACAAAGATGAAATTTATTCATTTATCTAGTCTAATGTTTCCCGTTCGCTTGGTAGAAGTTGAGTCTGAACCAGAGGAGGAATCAGACGATAGTGTTTCATCAATCGATGAAGGTCATCTAGGGGATGAGGATGAACTACATGCTGCAGCTCATGAGGATAAGGAAGAGGAAAGCTATGCCAAACCTCATGTAGACTGTAGAGGAAGAGGAAAGCTATGCTAAACCTCACATAGAGGAAGAGGATGATCGTTACACCAAAGTTCAACAGGAGGAAGATGAAGATCGTGCTAAAGTTCAACTGGAAGAAGATGAACAACTTGCTAGGGCAATTCAAGAAAGTTTGAATGTGGGGTCTCCGCCTCGTTATGATCATGGGGGTTTATTTTCACCTAATCCATTCTTCTTTTCTTCTAGTAACAGGTACATTGCTTGTAATGAACTTTTTTGCAATAAATTCTTATTGATTTTAAACTTGACTGATGTCGAAGACGGAAGTCAATCTGTACTAAATGCATTGTTGAGAAACTCGTAAAAACTGCTTATGGCTTACCTGTTGACATGAATATTAGACCTAGTAACACACACAGTTGATACCGACTTTCCACTTGTTAGAGAACTTAATGTAAATTTGATTTTCTGTTGGAATAAAACGGGTAATGTATGAATAAATTTTCTCTCTTGGTTGTCGGGTAGGGTTTTATACTTGTTAGTGTAGTACTTCTCATGCAATGTTATTAATTTGCAGACACAAATTGCAAATATGATAGTTTTGTTCCCTGAAATTAATTGAGTCTATTCACATGTTTCGTATGAAACCTGGCCTAGTTTAAAAAATGATGCCGCTTGGCAGAATCTGTGCTGGTTGCCATGTGGAGATTGGTCATGGACGATACCTTAGTTGCATGGGTTCAGTTTGGCATCCAGAATGTTTCCGCTGTCATGCTTGCAACCAGCCAGTTAATGATTATGAGGTATATATGTCATCTAATTTACCTATTTTTAGTTTGAAACTTCAGAACATAGTTTTCTATCTGCTATCTTACTTTGTACCGTACTTGGTATACAGGCATGTATGTTGTATATGGCCTAATCTTGAAGTTTATTTTTTGGTGATAGTTTCCAGTGTCAGGGAATCGACCTTTTCATAAATCCTGCTATAAAGAGCTGCAGCATCCAAAATGTGATGTTTGCAGGAAATTTGTAAGTGCTAAATACATCTCATGGTCTATCGACCTTATTTATTTTGCATAAGCAGGTTTTCTTTTCCGATCTCTTTATCTGGTATCAATGTGTAGCTGACTACCTCTGCATCTAATTCTAATTGGCAATAGATAGTTTCTCTGTAATTGAAGTGTTGATTAATTTTTTTTCCCATTAAATATTGCGATTAGTATATTGAATAAATTGATGAGGTTGACCAATAAGAATGCCAGGCTTCTTTCATCCAATGCAAGACTAATTCCGACATATGCTAGCTATTTTGAAGTGGCATTTTTAAATATACCTATAAGTCCATAGGATTCTGAATCTGAAGAAACTTCTGATCAACTGTTCTTTATATGCATTGTTTACTGTTGCATGACCAGCTGCTCGGAGGCCGTTTTATTTTTTAAAGTTTAGGACATTGTGTTATCTAGTTTAAGCATTAACATGTTGTACATCGAGCTAAATTTGTTTCCCCGTGGTAATCTGAGCTTATTTCTTTCGACAGATTCCAACTAATCCAGCCAGTCTAATTGAGTACAGGGAACATCCCTACTGGAAGCAAAAGTACTGTCCTTCACATGAGCGTGATGGTATTCCTCGCTGTTGTAGTTGTGAAAGAATGGAGGTGAGTTGTGAGATGCTCCCTTTTATTTTAGAAAATGGAACGAAGAGCAGGGAATGAAATCTTTTTGTAGTTGCCCTAAAAGTATATCTTTAATCCTCCCTTGTGATTACAGCCAGCCGATACAAAATATTTATCACTTGATGATGGTCGGAAGCTGTGCCTAGAGTGTCTGGATTCTGCAATTATGGACACACATGAATGCCAACATCTTTACCTCAAAATCCAAGAATTTTATGAAGGATTAAATATGAAAGTGGAACAACTGGTTCCTCTACTTCTTGTCGAGAGGCAAGCTTTAAATGAGGCCATGGTGGGAGAAAAGAATGTAAGGCTTAAGCTTTTATAGTTTTATCTGTAAGACGAAATTACCTTAGTTTTGTTCAACATAACACCTTGATTTTGGTCAGGGCCATCATCACTTACCAGAAACTAGAGGACTGCTTATCTGAAGAACAGACGGTTATCACTGTACGAATTTCCTCTCGGATTCTTCTGAACTGTAGTTCAGTTTTATCGAGACGCCTTCTTGTTTAACTAGATTTGCATGTTTATTTGATTCAAATTACCAGGTTTTGAGGAGGCCAAGGATTGGGGCAGGCTCTCGGTCTATTGACATGATTACTAAGCCCCACAGGCTAATTCGTCAATGTGAAGTTACAGCTATTCTTATTCTGTATGGTCTTCCTAGGTATTATTTCATGTTTCGTTTCAGTGCTGTATTTCTGTTACATTTTCCTTTGGTATAGTTGGCCGAAAAACCGAAACTCTTTATTATGTACAGGCTGCTGACAGGATCTATCCTGGCTCATGAGATGATGCATGCTTGGCTTAGGCTTAAAGGTGCTCATCTGTTCTACGAGTCTATGATCAATGCTTGCAATTCTGTTAATATTATGGTATGAACTATTAACCGAGCGCGAATTTTGACAGGTTATTCGAATCTGAGTCCAGAAGTTGAGGAAGGAATATGTCGGGTTTTGGCACATATGTGGTTGGACTCTGAGATCTATGCCACCTCGGGAAGTGATGCAACTTCATCCTCGTCATCTTCATCACCTTCACCACCATCATCGTCATCTTCCACATCATCAAAGAAAGGCAAGCGCTCTGATTTTGAGAAGAAACTTGGTGGCTTTTTTAAACACCAGATTGAATCGGATTCATCCGCAGTTTATGGAGAGGGATTCAGGCTAGGTAATCAAGCAGTGAACAAGTACGGTCTTAAAAGAACACTCGATCATATTCGGATGACAGGAAGCTACCCTTTCTGATTCACAAAACCGAACAATAACAGGGTCTTTCATTTTTACACCATTCGAGAACCGATTCCTGTCTATTAAAATATTATAGATTAAACAAAATACAGAATTAATACATGATAAAACTGAATAAGCAAATGAAACTGTTCATTTGCTACTCTTGTGATTTTCTCCTCACATAGTATGTTGCTAGTTATTACACTGTACTTGAATACTATTAAACCATAAGAAATAGAATCATACAAATACACATGCAATATTACCTCCCCACGCGTATTTTTATTTTATTTTTCTTTTCCTGAACAGCAGTTCTATTTTCTAGGCTTTTCTTTCTATTTCTTAGCAGCTGCATATATTATATATATATATATATATATATATATTCTTTGGAGACATATTTACCTACTACCATTGCCATTAGAAAAGAGTGATATGTGTCTGGGAGGGATAAAACAATGTATTTTAACAAAAAGCTAAAGCTGTTTTATTAGTTTGGAGTTTCAGTTGATTTGTATCGAATTTCTTATTATAGTACGAGTAGTTTTGGATCTATTATATGTCTTCTTTAAAAATATTTGTTTGTCTATTAGTTTTTTAATATATCTTGAAACGTATCAATCTGACATCGAGATCTCAAGTTATATCCATTTTAGTGAAGACTGTGCGAGAAGAAAATTCTATACGAGTTTAATACGATAACTATTATTTATTCCAAAATTTCAGTAATTATATTGGTTAAGTTTACTTAAAAGACAAATTAATCTTCTGAGTTTACTGTCAACTTAAATATTCTGTACAGTTAAACAAATAATTAAATTGAGTTATTTCATATTTGGATATTTAACTTCATATACTAAATAAATAAATAAAAATTAATTAAGTCGATTCAATTTATTCGGTTAGTTCAATTGACCTGACTATTTCTCAACCCTACTCCAAAGTCCAAATCAACACAGAAATGTTCCTTTTATCAGACCTCAAGCCCGAGAAACATTGTCTTGTTTAATGAACCTGGATGGTTTTCATGGCCGTATTCAAGTAAGTGAACGAAATCAATCAACGTTCGTCTTATAAATTTTGCAGCATTGAACGTAGCCTGAATAATGGGTTTGGTTCATGTATGGGGCAATCCCAGCGGAGAATAGGGATAGTTATTGTAGTTGTAATTTCTCTTGTATATCCTGTTGAACATCATCGATATTATTGTATGCAAATGAACTTATTTTTTACTAAGATTTTATAACTTCAACTATGAGGTGTAAATAAAATTTTAAAAAATTATTTCTAAAAAATATATATTAACTTCCAATGACATAAAGATGTCATCATATTCTGACATCCATCTTTTACTGTAACTCTGATATCTGTGGACCGTCACCTGACCTGAGTTTTTTCCATGCAACCAATCATCGATCACTCACAGGAATATGCCTTGAAAAGATTCATGAAACTTGTGATTTCTTCACAGGGTAAAGCTTGCAAAGCATCCCAAGACGAATATGCGTACGAGAGACACAAAGGAAGAGTTTTTTTATTATCAAAAAATATGTAGTGAGAAAGAAAAACTTAATTAGTTTCTTAAAAAAAATTAAAGGGCTTCAAACATGCTTATTCTACGTAATTTGTGGCGTTTGTATTTAATAATAATTTATGGTACTTTTGGATCCTTGTTTTGGTGTTTATATAAAGGCTCTTCTTTTCATAAAACCGATCATCTTACTCGTTCTTCTTGCACTCTTTTTGTTTGTTCGAGAGAAAGAAAGAGAGAGCTGGTCGCTGGGGATGTCTCAGTCACAAGCTTATTGTGTCAAGGAAAATAAGCCATGCAATGTCTGGGCTGAGAGATATTTCAAGGACTGTCTTTGCAATCTGAAGGATGATTTCTCTTTCGGTTTCGGGTTAATTAGTCTTGTTTGCTGGGGAGTTGCAGAGATCCCTCAAATTATCACCAACTTCAAAACCAAGTCCAGCCATGGAGTTTCACTTCTTTTTCTACTCACATGGGTTGCTGGGTTCGATCCCCTGTGGCTTCCCCTTACTCTCATTCTCATTTCTTGCTTTTTTTATGCTTATTTTGATCATTGTTCATCTTTGTTTGCTGTTGCAGTGATGTGTTCAACCTTGTAGGATGCCTTCTTGAACCTGCAACGGTGAGCTCTTTTTCTTTCTCAGCCTTTGGCGGTGGTCCATAAACCTGAAGCCAGATGAAACTGTTGGCCGACTCTAGTTTTAGCTACCCTTTGTTTTTATGCTGTCTTTCAATTTATTCTAGTTTAACCTTATTGATCTTTTCCATTCTTGATATTCGTGGATGCAGTTGCCGACTCAGTTCTACACAGCTCTGGTATACCAGTCACAATCCGACACCTTCTGCCTATGTTTACACGTTTCATTTCTTTAATGAACCCTTCTTCTATCTATAATTGCACTCGGCAACACTATTTGAATCAAAGTAAAATAACCCCAACTCGTGTCAACATCATGCTACATACTTGCATTGAAACTTTCAAATCTAGGCCCAATAGTAACATCATATGATCCTGGTTCATGGCCTGTTTTTTTTTTATTTTCAGCTCTATACAGCCAGCACTGTGGTGCTAGTACTACAGAGTGTGTATTATGATTATATCTACAGCTGGTGGAAATGTAGAAGGATCAAAACTGATATTATGGTAAAACACCTTCCTTCTGGTCTTTAATGTTGTTTTATTGCAGATATTAGAAATTGTGCTTCTGAGAGACATGGTTTCATGCACATGTTCGTCTGTAAATGTTAGGCTGAAGATGAGAAAACACCATTGAAGCCTGCTGGGAAGCTTGGTTCAGGCATTCCCATTCCTAAGGCCTCATCAAAACCCGGTCCTCGTAGGGAGTATTACTTCATGTATACAAAAATAACTTGGAAACACACTTTTTATTGTATTGAAATCTGAAAACAAATTCCTCTGAGAACTTGATTACAGTATATTACATTATTTTCAGGTCAGCTAGATCTTTAGCTGCCAGTGGTACTCCGCCTTTTCGAACATATATGAGGGTAGCTAAAAGTGGTCCATCAGCTGTGGAACTAGACAGTGATTCATCATCAGAAGATGAATCAACCCAAGTTCCATCCAAAAAGTCCGGCACTCAACCGAGGCCAATCCCGAAATCTGTGAGTCTTGAACCTGCATTGATGTAAGGTTATTTTAATGTAAATTGATAGCAGAATTGGTTCATTTTCCAGGCTGCAAGTTATGGTGCATTCTTGGCTGTCTCAATCAACTTCCCCTCAGGAAGTAAGGCATGGATGCAAGCAGGAACAGACTTTACCAGTCGAAGACTATTACAAGTATCATTCCCGGTTAATTCTAACTCGAATTCGACAAAAATTGTCCATGTAATTACATATTACTTAAACCATTGGTCGTTGTTGCAGGAACACGGTATGGAGCATAGTGGCTTGGGGCAGTGGCTGGGATGGCTAATGGCTGCCATATACATGGGCGGTCGAATCCCTCAGATATGGCTAAATGTAAGCATTGAGCAAAACTAAGAAACCATGGACTTCTTTCTCATTATAAATTTATAATTGTTTTGGTCTCTTAACAAATAATTTACTTTTCTTGATCAGATCAAAAGAGGCAGTGTGGAGGTAATGCTCTTAACCAAATATATGTATACATTAGAATCTGTAGATTGAATTTGACTAAACGTGTGGAAATTATATAGGGTTTGAATCCTCTCATGTTCATCTTTGCACTCATAGCCAATGTTGCCTATGTGGCAAGGTTAGCTCTCTCTCAGACTTGTCCATCTGTTTCACTCACTGTTTGAAAAACCGGATATGTTGAACCGGTGGCCGGAGGTCTCACAGTTTTGACATCAACTCTGGTTTTTCAAACATTGATTTTACATTTTACCTACTCTGTCAATGTTTTCACAGCATTCTAGTCAGAACCAGTGAATGGGAAAACATTAAGCCTAACATGCCATGGTTGCTGGATGCTGCAGTTTGTGTGGCACTCGATTTATTTGTATCCTTTTATGTTGATTTATTCGAAGATTTTATTACAGTTTCTGCTCACAGAAACACTAAACCTTAACATTGTTGATAACAGATAATATCACAGTATATATATTATAAATATTTCAGACAGATAGTTAACAGTGATGGAGAAGAATATGGAGATTATTACATGGAGGGAAGTACAGAAGCAAAGTAGAAGGCTGAAATCTTTACACTTCTTCCTGTTCGTAGCTGTATACGGTAGTACTAGTTCCTGTTGCTCTTGGTTTCAATCAGCAAATTGTACTTTGATTTTTATTATCTGAACTGCTGCTATGTTGGTTTCTCGCGCCCAATAAATTCGTTCCGTTTTGTCTTAACAAAGACAGGCTCACATATATGAAGACTTGTCTTTACATGTATGCATATATCAGAGGTTTTTGCAATAATGTCGCTTAAGAATCCAAATGGTGTTTCAGAGAAGATGAAAGGCATAACACCACAATGAAAAGATGGCAATTGTAAATGCACAATGTAAACCTTGAAAGGTACCAACATCAAAACTGTTTTCGACTGCGTTACCAGACAAGATGCTGGAAACATGTTAGAACATTCTCTTGAAGATGATGAACAAGAACAGATTTTCATGCTCTCAAACGGAAACGGTACAGCCGAACAAGCAAGCATCATGTTCTCATGCCAAAACGTAATCTTCAGTGCTGCTGGTATATTTACAGGCACTAAATAATCGCTACCGTCGGGAAGCCGGATATCCATAAAACTGAATATTGAACAAGGATGGCAATAAGCCTCCAAAACCCATTGTGAAGTTACCGATTCTTGCAGTTGCCATCGGAACAAAACCGCCCATTAGTCCAAACCCGTAATTCACAAACTGGTTTGATTCCGGAGCTGGAGAAGGAGCAGTTGCTGGTCTTTGCCCTGCTGGGCGGTTAGGGATTTCCATGCCCGGATACAATTTTGAGCGCGGATCAGTCTGGTTTTTACCTCTGCCATAAAGGGGAACAAGTTTTTCCTCTTGAACGAGGGCCTTACAAACCGGGCATTCTTGACAATGAGAGTGATGGTGCAACCATCTATATAGACATGGCCAGCAGAAGAGATGACCACAAAGTGTGACAATCGGATCTTGAGCCAATTCAAAGCAGATATTGCATTCGAAATTACCAACATCATTAGCATTACTACTACTCGAGCAATATTGACTTGGGGGAGGCATGCTTGTTGATTCCCCAAAACCACTCGCCATTGCTTATACACCTAAACTAATAGATCAAAATATCATGAGGAAAATGCACGAACAGGGAAAGGCAAACGTTAAAAAAATCTAGAAACTCAAGCAATGGAATAAAAAGCAAAAACACCACTTTCAATCAATCACTTTAAAACCCAGTTCCCATCTTTTGATTTTTTTAAAAAAAAAATTGAGATGCCATAAACCACAAACCTGATAAAACTCTGAAAATCGAATCTTTTGAATTCATCAAATTATCCCATAAACGATCCTAATCATTAACCAATATCAACAATTTATTAGCTTTAGGCTAAAAACGAAATCCATAATCTAAAGTCAGAACATAAATCAAAATTAAAAAAAAAAAACAGAAACAAAAACTAGAAAAACCGCATCTGCATTCATCACAAAGTATAATCTAACAAAATTATAATTAAAAGTAAAAAGGAAACAGATTTAAGAATTGGGTAAAAGAAACTAACCTCAGAATCAAAAGAATTGATTGATAGAGTCAAGGGACAAGTTTCTTAAATGGGTGTTAGGTACTTTCGGGAAGATTCGAGGGTAGTCGAAAATTTCGGTGTTGCTTCTAAAGCCAATTTGGAGAAGTTAAGGAATTTAAAGATTTTTTTTATATAAAGAAAATCAGTTAAAAGCAGTGAGGTATTTATTTAGCGAATTGATTATAAATTAGATAATATTCGATTTATGTTTATTAAAAAATTATTATTTAATTTGATATGTTATTCGCTAAATTTATTAAAATGATGTTCGACTTAAGTTAATTAATTATCGGTCAATTTAACATCTCTGTTTCAGTTCGATGTCTTGCTCAATTTAATCAATCACTTAAAAATAACTCAATTACTTTAATTATAATAATTTTTAAATATAAATCTTAATAAAATTCATAAAATCACTATTTAATATAAGTTTGTAATTCACATTTCTTCAACAATTTTGTCTTATCTTCGTCCTCCTTTTGCCAACTTTGAGCCGAAATTCATGACCCAAAACATGAAGAAAACTTTCGTTGAAACCATCCAAGCAGAACCTAACAATTTATACCTATAAATGCTGAAGTAGAAGAAAATTGGCCGTAAACAAGCAACTAATCTAGCGTGGATCTCAAGTCATAGCACCATAAACACACAAGAAACTTGAAACACATCAGCTTTAACAGCATAACCTAATGACTTCCATGGTGGTTGGTCTAATTGTCGAACCGGCAATATCAGCAGCCTTACCCTTTGTCTTTTGTCATCTCTGCAACTAGTGAGTCTTCAGGTTTGAGTTCATGGTCACTTCAACCAAAATCCTACATGTTTATTACGAATCGTTTGCTTACTATGAATGGAAGCATAACCCGAAAAACCAGGTATAAACACTTGACATAAACAGGGAAGATGTAATATCGAACTGAAATTAGATTGACTGAACAATGTAATTGCTATATATGACTGAGTCGAGATCTACTCACTCGCAGAGGTGAAACTTCATTACCTCCAATAGAGCATAAGATTAATACAATATAAACACAGCAAAATATATGTTATTGCTAGAATTCCCAAGGGCTGTCTCCGGTTGATGAACTACCAGAACGTTTCATCATCTTCTTCAAAACCAACGTCCTTGCCATTCTAATATTATGGCTACATGAAACGGCCTGTTGACCCAATTCCTCGATCGTTGTCATAAAAGTTTCCAACTTTCTCTTGATCTCATCGATTGTGAGCTTCAGTGCATCTTCTTCACTAAGTGCAAAATCAGCATTGTGCAATAGTGATTTCATCTCAATCTCCAACTTGTTGATAAGCACTCTTATGTTTTCCATGTCTTGGATTGCGATGAGAGGACCAAACTCCATTCCTTTTATCAACTCCTTCTGCCCTTGAAGCTCGTTCTCGTAGCGGTTCCAAAGCCAGTTGCACCATTTACCAACCGGACCAATTGGAACTGCCAATGCAGCTGCCAAAGCTGTTACAACGGGCGGTGCAGCTATGGCTGCTGCCACCACAGAGAAGATCAACACCGAAACGAAAGTGGCTACGAACAAAACATTCGACACCCTCCTCCACGTTTTCAAAGATTTCAACTTCTTATCGAGCTTTCTCTTTCGAGCTTGCAATTTCCGTAGCATTGATTTCTGCTGACTGTGAACCGAATCAAACAGTATAAAGAACTCCTTGTTGAATGGCTCCTCTGCTGCTTTAAATTTCCTAAGTTCTTCCAAAGTTTTCACAAATTTCCTCCCACCATCCCCATCTTGTAAACTCGCCTCTTCGTCGAAATTCCTAACAGCCAACTGAATAATCAACTGGTTGTTTCGAGCACGTTTGAGGCAATTCTCAAGAGCAGAGCAAAATTCTAATGTCTTTCTACTGTTCTCAAAGTATTCCTCAACCAAAGAAAACAAGTCCGGGTTTTTCCATATATCTGTCTGACATTGTAAAAAGATTTTCAGTACTTCCCGGTTGGTTTGAAGAAGACATTCGGTGACCTGTTTTAGTGAGTCAAAAGATAAGGATTCAACCCCCAAACCAGCAGCGAGTGAGCCAATGACATCGTTAGTGCGTTGATGGAGGGTCGCATCAAATTGCTGCAAAGTTGAATCTTTTCTACAAGCAGCCTCGTAGGATCTCAAGTCTGATTCGAACTGAGAGCTAGCACTGCCCGGAGAAGATACTTCTGGACCACTTACTGTTTTGCTAGACTTGCACCCCAGCATAGTTGATAAAGATTCAAAATCGTGATGAAGAAGATCTTTAAAACCCAGAGCTAGTTTTCAAGTTTCAAGTAAAACCCAGAGCTAGTTTTCAAGTTTCAAGTAAAACCCAGAGAAAGTTTGGTAAGATCTTAAAAACCCAGAGATTGTTTTCCAGATTGGAGACCAATTAGATCTAGATGAGAACAAACTAATTATCCCAAAAGTTTAAAAAAAATGAATCTTTGGTATATAATCCCAGAATTGGATGAACTTAAAGTACCTGAATTTCAGCTGGAAAGTGAAAGAACCGATATGATTTCCAGATTCCTGATTTCTCCTCACCCGAAATCTTTAGCAGATTATAAAGCTCGAAAACCAAAGGTGACCACAAACAAGCTATGATCTGATGAACTGAAGGAGCAATCTTGACACAGAATTACAAAGGATAATGATTTCGAGAGGAGAAAAAGGAGGCATTATAAGAAGGAAAATGGTAAATGAGAGACAATACTTGTTAAAACAGGGAAGATAAAGAAGAATGCAGCGTAAGAAACCAGTAGAGTTTGATTCGTCTGATGAGAAAAGTCAAAAAGAAAGAAAATTGACTTGGTAAAGCTTTACAACCAGAAGACAAAAGTCGACGTGGAGGAAGTTTCGAAGGAACTTCACTGAAGGTGTTCTTTTTGAAAGTCGCTTAAGGTGGCAATTACTACAATAAAAATATTTCACTCTTGAAAACTTAACAAAATTAAGCTTTCCTAATGTTATGGCATGTTGCTGAGGGAGTATATTATATCATGTTAGTATGGAAGTAGGATGGGCTGAACATTATGCATTTGCTTAGAACATGACAGTCTTCTTTGCTTCTTACACCCATGTTTGGCTAAAACAAAGCGCTGCAAATTAAAACTGCCAAGACAAGCAACACAACTTTAAGTTAAATCCGCTTCGAACTGTCTCTTTTGCTCATTTCAGCTTTCTTCTCTACCATTTAGACCAAGTGAAAGCTTTTCATTCTTTCAATTCAAAAGTTTTGGGTACTCACTTGCACTGATTTTCTTGCTTTCGCATTTTTTTCTTCTTCTTTTAAACTAAGCTTAACTGTTAAATAAGTGTTTAAATTATATCTCTGTTATAGTTAAGTATTCAAATTATTTTTTAGGTCATATAGGTACCTAACGTTTTATTCCGTAATTTATTTTAAGGTTTTTTTGTTATTTTTTATTGTTAAAGAACATGAGTCATCGGCCTAAAAATTTTAAAAATTATATTAAAAATAAATAAAATTATTAATTTACAAAAAAACTCTTTAAATTTTTCAGATTTCGCAAAACAACTCTCAAATTTTAAAATCTCTAACTTACCGCACCTAAATCATGATTTAAGCTAATTTCGTCATCGATTGTCACGTCGTCGTCCACTACATCCATCATCGGAACTTCATGATTATTTCTCTCATAATTCGTCATAAAAAATCAACCAACACCGTACGAAACTTCGAAATTATCATATGATTTACAACGAACATCAACAGGACAACGACGAACGATATATGAATTGATGGGTGCGGAAAGAACTTTCAGGAGATGACATGTGTTCTTTAACCGTGGAAATTAATAAAAAAACCTTAAATGTGTTATAGAATAAAATATTATATATTTATTTGATAACAAAATAATTTAAACACTTGACTGAAATAAAAAATATAGTTTAGGTATCTGTTCAATTAAACGATAAGAAAGTTACATTTGGGGGGTGGGGAGCTGATTTTGTTGTTGAACTAGTTGTGCATTTAGCTTTTGTTGAGGAATTTGCGTCAAGTTAAATGAAAATTATCTCTTAACATGTACAGACCGTCCTTTGATGGAATGAACAAATCTTACCTTCCTCAATAAGCATCAATTCTATGTGCATAAATGGATAAAAAAATGAAGTAACTCCGATGTTCTGATAGATCAAATGGATAAACCGGATAGTGAATCCACCACAAGAGAACACCAACGAGCTGAAATTTTATTAAATTTCACACAAAATAGTACAAACAAAGAACCCCAATTAGCTAAAGGGAAGAATGCCAAATCATGTATAGCAACTTTCGACTGAACGTTATTGACAAGAAGGAATGAAGAAAGGGATATTTCATTTCGATGGTGACCGGAGATTTCTCAAGACGAATGATAAGGTCAAACACGGTTTCGATTTAAGGTGAATGCTAAGGTTGAGAAAGCCTCTTGACCATACCAGCCATGTACTTTCCTTGATGCTCAGCCAGAGAGAGCTCGGCATCAGTTGGCTCCCTTGAGCCATCACCAGCATAGACTCCGGCACCGTAAGGCGAACCTCCATGTATGGAATCCATATCGAACATACCGGCTCCGAAAGTGTACCCAATGGGAACAAATATCATTCCATGGTGTACCAACTGGGTGATCGCTGTCCAACTGAAACAGAAGGGTCAACAAAGAATCAGAAATGGAAACCAAAATCACCAACAAAGATATTACTATAATTTTAACTTACGCGGTGGTTTCTTGGCCGCCTCCTTGAGTTCCAGTGCTAACAAAGAATCCACCCGGCTTCCCAGCCAGTGCCTGTTCCTTCCAAAGTTGCCCCGTGGAATCGAAAAACGCCTTCATCTGAGTAGCCATACATCCAAACCTCGTCGGAAACCCAAACAGAACAGCATCCGCCGCCACTAACTCCTCCGCTTTAATCTCTGGAACCTCGGGGTCTTTAGGTGGTGCCTTCATATGTTCCAGCACATCATCCGAAAGCGTCTCGGGAACCCGGAAAACAACACCTTCCACCCCTTCCACAACGTCGACTCCTTTCTTCATCCGCTTCGCCAGCTTCTCCACGTGACCATGCATGGAGTAAAACACAATGAACACTTTCAAAGTGGAAGTAACAGATTGGGTGTTCGCAGAATTCACCGTAGCGGTGGGAGCTTCTTGGATTTCTTCATCGGCGGCAACGGGTGCAGTGCCATCGGCGTCTTTGGCGGTGATCGGATGTTTTTTCTTGCTCGGGAAACAACCACCGCCTTTTCCCATAGAGGATTAAGTTTTTTTTTTCCTTTTAGAAATTCTGATCAAAACATAGAACTATAGAAGACGAAAGATTGCTACTTTTTTCTCTAATTCAAAGTTCAAACTAACTAAAGAAATAAAAATATACTTTGTATCTGGATGAGATTAGGTGTAGAAAAAAGATTAAATTATACGATTGGTCATTTAACTTTGGGCGCTTGCAAATATACCATTGAGAAAAATAGTTTTGTAATTAAGTAACTGAACTTTAGGTTTTATCAATGTAGTCACTATTGTCACTGTTAGCAAAAAATTAAGTTTCAGTTATCACTTTTAAATTTTGTAACGGTACACTTATAATTATATCATAAGAAATTAGATCCATTCAGATGATGATACATATCATCATCTGAATATATCTTATTTTTTTCTTAATCTATAATTAATATTTTACTTTGGTTCGATAGTCAAAGATAATATTTTTTTCTTAAATCCTTGGTTTGAATCTCATATTCAAAGACTACTTTTCTCCTAATTTTAGTCATCAATTAGATGATTGTATGTAACAACAGTGACCCAAATCGATAACTTTTATTAATGTTAGTGATAAAATTAATAACACCCTAAATGTTAAATGATTCAATTATAAGAGTTTTTTTGGTGATACAATTACGAATATTTTAAAAAGTAGATGACCATTTATATATTTTATCCAATAATATTATTAGTTGGCCAATCGCTGAGACTACATACTTTTCCTTCGTTTTATAAAACGATGCCGTTTTTCGTTTTTCTTCTTTTTCTCAACCTTGACTTAAAACCGCAACGTGTTTTTAAATCGTTGGATTTGTAGTATATGCTTAACGCGTATTCCAGTGTTATTCTTTTGATTCCACCTTTGTTTTATTATGATTCTAATATTTATATTATTCAAATTATTATAATAATAATAGTTTTTTAAAATCAACATATATATTATTCATATCGCCTACTCTTTTATGAAAATAAATAAATAAATAAAATTGATTTTTTAAAATTTTTCGAATAATTTTGAAATATTGTATTTTAGTGATTTTGGTCTTGTAGTATTTCTATATTGCATCTGTACCTATATAAGTCCCATGTCACCTACTCCTTTGTGAAAAGAAAATATATCATATTCAATTGATGTAAATGGACCTACCTTATCAAGTGGTTGAATATTATTAATCCAGTTCGTTACTGGTTTATCTATTCGATATATATTTATATATATATTTATTATATTTAAATTTTTGAATTAAGTCGAATTTAATTAATTTTTTATTAAAATATAAGATTAGGATAAAATCAAATTATATTTTTTATTATATCAGATTATATAAAAATAAAAATTATAAAAATCAAAATAATTAAAAAAATAATAATTTATTTTTGAGTCAGGTTATTCCTTGAATAATGTGATATTTCACACCGGGTAATTCCTTAACCTTTTTCCCTCTTACTAAGACAATATCCAAAAACACTTCTTTTCTATCTCGTTATCATCCTTATTTCTTTTTAACAAATTTCTTGTAGCGACCCTTTAAAATATTTTTTTATTAAATGTAAATAAAATGGGGGTCACTAGTTTGAAAATTAGGAATTAGGCTAAAAAAATGGAACTTTAAAATTTAGTGTTTAAAATTTGGGAATTAGGGTTTGGAAAACCTAAAAAGGAAATTGAAAATTTTATTAAAAATTAGGGATTTAAAAAAATGTTGGGAATGTTTAAAAATGTTGGAGTCGCCACCGGTCGCTTTTGGGTAGACCGGACACCGGAAAACCAGAGATTCGAAGTGTTTGGGTTCGAGAGTCGGTTACGGCTTAAAAACAGGTTTTGTGTTTAAAAACTGCCCAAAAATTGGCACCTTTAAAAAAAATTACCGCGTAATTAATTTTGGATATTTTTGAATTAAAGAGGCATTTAAATTATCTTTGTTTAAAGATTCGAATCAATTTTATTTTTTACCGTGTCTTTATTCGAAGGTAACGCATACACCGCGACCATTGCATTGGAACACGAGCCCGTTACGACCGAATAAAGATATTTGAAATTAAATTCATTAATTAGTAGGTATGAAGTGTGATTCTTGAGCAAAAATAAGAGGTGAACAAAATTAAATATATGTACAACTAAAATATGGATGACGTAAAACATGATATAAATGATAAAACGGAATGCTTAACAAATAGATAAAAAAACAAACATAATTTAACTAAAAAACATGACAAACAAAAACATAACATAAAAACATATGCAAAAATTATGCCAAGTAAATTAAAAGCATGAATAAATAAAAAGATATAATGCAACGTAATATGTGACAAAGGCATGACTAAAGTAAATAAATAAATATGCATAAAGCAATAATAAAAACATGCATGAATAAATAAATAAACCCATGAATGACCATAACAATAAATAAATAAAAAGCAAAGTATGATGTAATAAAATAAAAAGGAAATGATAGAACTTAAAACAAATAAATACAATCAAAATAAAGCAAAAAAACATACTGAAAATGACCAAATTATAAATCAAAATAAAGAGGTGAGGATTCAGTAAACAAATAAACCAAGGGGAAGTGTTCAAAAACAATAACAAAAACACGGAAGGGGCTAAAAATAATAAGACCATTTGAAAAGAGATGAAATCACCAGATTGGTGACTAAATCAGAAGAAAAGGGAAAATTTCAGGGACCTGGGAGATGGTTTTAATGACGCGGAGGGATTTATTAACGAAATAACCCATTTTGGAATATCAAACAGGTATAAAACACACACACAAAAAAAAGAAATGTTTTCATTTTTCTCATTCCTGTTAAACCTCAAATCCTCTGAAATCTTTGAAGGCTTCAAACCCAAAGGAAGAACACGAAGAACATGTTCTTCGTGTTCATCCATGTTTCCAGAAACCAACCCCAAAACCCAGATTCCCTTTTTCAAGCCAAAACCGAAAACAAAGTGCCCTTCCTCTGATTTAAATACCAAAACAAACAAAAAAAAACTTTGAAATCCTTCCGAAAAGCAAGACAAAAATCCCTTTTTCGGTTAAGACAAGAGGTGAAAAAGCAAGGAGGAGCCTCCTTCTCATTTCGGCTCAACAAAAACGACTCAAGGATCGCGAGGCTTGTTGCCGGATTCGAGATCGAAAGGACAAAACCAAAAAAAAAAGGGTAACACGACTAAACCTTTCACTCTTTTTTTGATTTCCCCTATTTCGTTATATGTGCGAATAAAGGACGAGGCTTTTTTTTTACCTCAAAAACTTCTCTGCTTCTATCGATTGAAAAAAAAAAGAGTCCCCTTTACAAAGTTTTTCGGTTTCTTATAACCGAGTCTAGAAAGCTTAAAAATTTTGGTTCTTCTAGGGTTGCTTTTTTGGAATCTCTGATTTTTGCCTCTGATATTGTCAACAATCATCCTAGCGTATGTCTGAGAAGTCTGAATATTGGTGTGGTTTGCTGGTTTTGTCCGTTTGTGCTCTGAGATTTCGTACAAAATCGTCTGAAATTCTTGTGCTTTTGTTATCATCTTTGTACGAATCTGACAGTGGGTATTCTTTTGTGTATGCATGCTATGAATCGGCCGGCGATGAGAGGGCGATCAACGGCGAGGAGGAGACGAAAGGTTGATTGGAAGCCGAACAGTTCGGGGCGTGCAGCTCACGCGCGCGTGGGAAGTCCAACAGCTGGCGCGTGGCGCGTGCGGGGACCGAGCGGTTATCCTCCCTTTGATCTGAACCGTTGGATCTCGGTTAGATCCAACGGTCACACCGCAGCTGCGCATGGGAGAAGAAATCAAATTAGGGTTCCTGTGTTATGAATCTGGGTCTGGGCTAGTTCGATTTTGGGCTTGGATATATTTTTTTGGGCTGATGTAATATATTTAAATTCGGGCTTTGTATTATTTATGTGTGGGCTAAATGTATTATTTAATTTATGGGCTTGCATGTTATGAACTGTTATATTATTATTTATTTTGGGCTTAATCATTTATTTAAGGACTTATTATTTATGTTTTATTTATTTGAAATATAATAATAAAACACTATATAAAATTAAATAATAATAATAACAAAAGATAATAATAATAATATAAAATAACACTAATAATAATAATAAAAACAAATAAAGAATGATAATAATAAAATAAAGTGATAATATATTAATAATAATATCATTAACAAATGAATCAATAAAAGAAAAGAAAAGAAATACATGTATATCATAATAAGGATGAAAATATTGATAATAAACAAAATGGAGTAAAGCTTTTAAATAGTAAACCAATTTACCGAAAATTTAAGATTGAAAATAACATATGATATATACACATATATATATTAAGAGGAAGTAGAAAGAACAAAATATTAGTTAGGTATAATTTTAACATATATATAAAGTAATATTTTTGTGATTTTTGGATAAAAATACGTATACGCTAATGAAGTAATTTTTGATTTTTTTTCTGACATTCTCAAGCCCGTTATTGAAATGAAAATTAAAATTGAACCCAAATTTAGACACCGGATAAAATTAGTGATTACATTTCTTAAATAGGTTTAGTTCACCATGTTATTCACGTCATCTCGGGGTTTTTCTTTGTCGATATTTTATTTTTTGACTTTTCTCCCTATATTTTCTGCCTTGAACGGTGTCGATTTCTGATTTTTGGTGGTTGGTATGATTCACCGTTATGTCTATGGTTGTCTAGCCTGCTTGTTCATATGGTATCGTTCCTTCCTCTTTGCTTTTGGAGAAACTATATCATGAACCCTTTCTTTTACGTTATTAGTGGTCTCAATCAACCAGATTCATATATCTTATATTTTTAAGGTGAATCAATATTTTTTCCTATTTATAATAGGTGAATAAATAATTATTAAATAATTATTTAAATATAAACGAATCTAATTATATGAATCACGAATAATGTAGTGAAAAGAGTTCATAATATAATATCTCCCGTCCCTTCGGCATTTGTCACCTTTCGATCTTGAAATGCAAACTAATAACAGGCTTTCTTAGGGCCCAACAAAGGAAACTAGGAGTCATAAGAAACGAACAAGGGCCCAACATGGCATTGGGCAGACAAAAAATGCACGATAAAACAGATTAACTATTAACTAGAATGGAGTGAAAGAGAGGCACACCACACACAAAAAAGAGAAGACAAAACAATATTAGACGAGTCCAGAATCGTTAGAGGACATAAAAATCTCGAAAGTACAGAGAATTATTTTTCAAAATTTGTAGGAATTTTAGTTAATTAATAGAATATATGTTTAAAAATATATTAATTGGCAATGATTAAAAATATTCATAATTATTTTATTTTATATAAATTTAAATATCAACATTTAATAAATATATATGTTTAGTTAAACTAAATTAAATAATTTTTCAACATAAATTAAATAAAAACTTTAAATACTACAGTAATAATGAAAAATAATTCTAAGATTTTTAAAAATATTATTTACCCAAATTTTAAAATTTTATTATATGCTAACTGATAAGTCCGTACGTAGCACATAAATATCAGAATGGGCTTGTTTTTCAGTAGTCGCCGCGACTAAACAATCAAAGAGAAAACCTAAATAGTCTCAAGACTACCACCAAAACGAGAATGACCGATTACGAAGCTTGCTACCAGAGTAACGGAGAGGATATTGATAATAGTAATGGCGGCGTTCCCTCTCCTCAGCCACGCGAAGGTAGTCTCGGAGGATTTGATGATCTCCGGGATTCCAAATCTCAGGTACGCTTGTTTTACTTCCACGAGATCGCTTGAAAGTTAGGGTTCCTTCCCCTTCTCAGTTTAAAGCTATTGATATTGCTTGTTTTAGTCCCTTTGGAAGAATATTTAGAGGAATTTTAGGTGGTTAGATTCCAGTTTCTTCTACTTCTTTTATATGTCAGCTCAGTTGTATGAGTGAGGTCATTTATGAAAAGCAAATATATTATGGTTAAGTTTGTTTTAAATTAGGTATGTGTTTTCGCGAATCAAGTTCGTTTAGCTATATAATTGTCGATTTCATATTCGTTAATGTTAATATGACTAACTATTTGCAGCATGGATCTCGTGAACACGAGAGAGGATCCTCTAGAAGTAGGGAAAAAGAGAAAAGCCGCGATAGGGGAAGGGAGAAGGATTCTGATCGCCATAGGGACAGGGACAGGGAGAAGGAGAAGGAGAGAGAGAGAAGTAAAGATAGGAACCGAGAAAAGGATCGTGACCGTCATCACAGAGATCGTTATAGGGATCGAAGTAGGGAACGGAGTGAGAGGAGGGGAAGAGATAGGGATGATGATTATCATCGAAGTCGAGACTATGATAGGTAGCATAGATAAATCAATTTAAGCTGCCTTGACTTTGATTAATCTGTTTACATTATTCTGGTTGTTGTTGTTGCTAGTTGTGTTTCTAAATGTTGTTTACAGGCGAAGGGATTATGATAGAGACAGGGAGAGCAGGAATAGGCGTGGGTCTCGTAGATCCGAAAACAGATCAAAGTCAAGGTCCCGCTCTCGCTCACCATCAAAGAGGTTGGTTATAAAAAACTAGATAATTTGTTTAATGTATTTCCTTGATTTACAAATTGAAGCAGCATTTGGTTAGTTTCAGAATACTTGTGTTCAAGTCTTGTGTGTAGTATAAACTGTTTAAAGCTTTTTACCCTGGTTCATGTGATTATATTTCTTGTCTCTAATTTGCTAATTTTATCTGTCTCCAGCAAAAGGGTTAGTGGCTTTGACATGGCACCTCCTGCTTCAGCAATGTTAGCTGCTGGTTCTGGTGGTGTGGTTGCTGCTGCCACTGCTGCAGTCACCCCCGCTTCAGGTACATATGTCTTCACAAGTTCTAAGATTTTTATATTTTGTTAACTGCCACTGTTTGGTCGATGTATTGTGGGAAGTTCGTACCAGAAACCTGGTATGCATTTGGTAAGATGTATATTTCCTTCCATCTTGCATATACAGACTTTTAAGCTGCAGTGTTTAGAAGGGTTTTAATATTATTTTTATGTACTTGGAGAAATCATTCTGGAACTGAGAGAGTTTTGGTTTTGTCTTGTGTTTGGTGTTTGTTTGTTTGTTTCTATGTTTTTCTCTTTGTTGTAAGAAGGCAATGGCTTGAGCCGACTTCTGTAGCTTTTGTGTACAAGGAGGAATCAATGCACCGGTTTAATGGTTGTTCGTCTTCCCACGGGCAACTATTGCCTTTTTGGGTAGTCTTGCAAGTATTTCCTCGAGAACTTGCTTATGGTGTGTTCTTTTTCTTTTACCTTTAAGAGGTTCAGATATGCTATGGGAAAGGAGGCATAAAAGTCCTTTTGCTGAATCTATTGCTATAGGAATAAGACTGTTGTTTATAATTATATACTTATATGAAAACCGAATTTTGTTTGCAGTCCAGGTTCCAGGGAATAATCCATCCCTACCTGGAGTATTTCCAAACATGTTTCCTTTGGCAACTGGTCAGGTATGTATTTCTCTCGTTTGAATGAGATAAACTCTTTATGTTCTCAAACTTGTTATAAGCTTTGGTTCTTGCAGCAGTTTGGTGGTCTCCCTCTAATGCCAGTTCAGGCAATGACTCAGCAGGTTTTGTGTATTATACATACATTTGAAGTTTAAATAACTTCTCTAGAAAAAATATTCTGAAATTACACTGGTTTATCTTTTCATTCAGGCTACCAGGCATGCTCGCCGTGTTTATGTTGGAGGGCTTTCTCCTACTGCAAATGAGCAGGTTTTTACTCTGCCGTATGCTTAACATATTCATTGTTATAGTTGCCTTTAGTGCTGGAAATGACCCAAAATATTATATTACAGTCGGTTGCAATTTTCTTCAGTCAGGTTATGTCTGCAATTGGTGGAAACACTGCTGGTCCTGGTATAATGAGATTTTTTTTAATCTACCGGTCCACTAAAATACCTATTTTATGTCTAGTTGCTCATTCTGCTTGTTTACATTCAGGGGATGCTGTTGTTAATGTCTACATAAACCATGAGAAGAAGTTTGCTTTTGTAGAGATGAGATCAGTTGAGGAGGCTAGTAATGCAATGGCCTTAGATGGGATTATTTTTGAGGTATTTTATTTTCTTTGGATTCTTCAATTCATAATGAAGTCGTTTAAGTATGAAAGGTTCACTGACCTGTTTGAATTTCTAGGGAGCGCCTGTGAAAGTTAGGAGACCCAGTGACTATAACCCTTCGCTAGCTGCAACTCTTGGTCCAAGCCAGCCTAGTCCCAATCTTAATCTGGCTGCTGTTGGTCTGTCTCCAGGATCTGCGGGTGGGCTTGAGGGTCCAGACCGCATTTTTGTGGGAGGGCTTCCATATTACTTCACTGAAGCGCAGATCAGGGAGTTGTTAGAATCTTTTGGACCCCTTCGAGGTTTTGATCTAGTAAAAGATAGAGAAACTGGAAACTCGAAAGGCTATGCCTTCTGTATTTATCAAGATCTATCAGTTACGGACATTGCTTGTACTGCTTTAAATGGAATTAAAATGGGTGATAAAACTCTCACTGTTAGGCGAGCAAACCAAGGTACTACCCAGCCTAAACCTGAGCAAGAGATTATCCTCCAGCATGCACAGCAGCAGATTGCTTTGCAGGTAAGATAAGTATTACTTTTTTTCCTTTCTAAATTCCATTCTTGTTTGTTGCAATTATCATTTTGCATAGCCCTTTTCTTTTGTCAGAGGTTTATGTTGCAACCACAAGGTGTGCCCACAAAGGTTGTGTGCTTGACTCAAGCAATTAGCGAAGATGATCTTAGAGATGACGAGGAGTATGGGGATATTGTTGAAGACATGAGACAAGAGGGTGGGAAATATGGTAAAATTCTTCTTAAACTATTCGGTCCATCCTTTTTTGTAATTGTCACTCTTCTTTTTAAGAGGTTTGTGTTGTCGTTGTTGTGTGTGTGTTTGTATTTCTGTTTCACGGCCTTTTCTTTTGTTCCCCTTCTGTTATAGAATAATCAAGTTTAGATTACATAGACAGGAGACACAGTAACCCTTTATCTATATTTTCATTATTCGGTTTATGCTAACTAATTCCTTGAATAAAATTTTATGTGGATTCGAAATTTTCACACGTGATCTGCAGGTGAGTTGTTGAATGTTGTCATACCCCGCCCAAATCCAGAAGGCAAACCATTACCAGGTGCTGGGAAGGTCAGTGTTCGATATCGTTCTTCCATGTTCATCACTGGTCTAACTTCAAGAAATCTTATTGTTTTAGTTATCCACCTGCACTGATAGGATGGTTCCGGTACTTGCACTGTATTCCTTCGGTACCCTTGACTGAAACTTTTATATATATATTCGAAGGTATTTCTGGAGTATTCAGACGTCGAAGGTTCCCGAAAAGCCCAAGCTGCCATGAATGGAAGAAAATTCGGTTCTAATCAAGTCATTGCTGTGTTCTATCCAGAGAACAAATTTGCTGAGGGGGACTATGATGCTTAATGGCCTATCGTTAGAGTTGTACGAACTGGTTGATTCTTTGTTTAGTTTTTTTACTTAAGATATCGTATAATATAAGAATTTTATCCACCTCTTTTTGTAAAATTCTAATGTTGGTTTTGGACTTAATGTTAAGTTTGTGGGATGCTAAACTATAAGCAAAAGTTAGTTTGTTGGTGCCTGCTTATTTCTAGTGATTTTTTTTACCCTTTGCCTTATTTTTTTGTACAAAATAAGTCGTAACCTTGGATAAAGAAATAACAAAATATGTTAAAATTTTAAATCTCAGCTAACAGATTTTAAAGAAAAATTGTACTTTTTACCTAAGTTTAGGACTTATTTTGTAAATAAAATAAATCTTAAATTTAATTTACGTAATTTTTTAAAAAAATGTAAATCTATAATGTCTAAATTTAGCAAACATGGGTAAAAATTTTGTATTAAAGTTTTATCTTTGTTTTATTAATATGTAATTTTTTGGACAAGATTTAATCGTTGATTAACAAGCACGTAAATAAAAATCCTCTATTTGAGACCTTGGGTGGTTACCGTTGTTAAGCTGCTCTCGTGTCCTCTCCCACTCTAAAAACCTAACCAAACCCTCAAAAGAGTTCCCGCACAAGATGTCATCTTCTATTCGTCTCCGCCAACTCCGCCGCTTTTCGACCGCCACCGATGCAGTCGCTGCCGTTCACTCGTCCTCCATCTCAGTTTCACAAGCCAAAAGCAAACTCCGCGCCGAATACGATCCTGACAAAGCCCTCGAAATCTACTCTTCCGTTTCAAAACAATACTCTTCCCCTTCTTCTTCCCGCTACGCTCAAGACCTCACCGTCCGCCGCCTCGCCAAATCCCGCCGTTTCTCCGAGATCGAATCCTTAATCGAGTCGCACAAGACCGACCCCAAGATTTCTCAGGAGCCTTTCCACTCGACACTCATCAGATCGTATGGGGTTGCTGGCATGGTAGATCATGCCATCAAAACTTTCCATCAAATGGACCAATTTGGTACCCCAAGATCAACCATTTCTTTCAACACCTTACTCTCGGCCTGCAATCAGTCAAAGCAGTTTGATAGAGTCCCCCAACTGTTCGACGAAATTCCCAAGAAATACAATGGAGTTTCACCAGACAAGGTTTCCTATGGGATTTTAATTAAAGCTTATTGCGAAGCGGGTCATCCGGAGAAAGGGCTCGAGGTTTTAAGAGAAATGGAAAGGAAGGGCGTTGAAGTAACTACAGTTACCTTTACAACAATTTTAAATGGTTTGTCTAAGAAGGGTAAAACAGAAGAAGCTGAGAAGTTGTGGATGGAGATGATGAAGAATGGATGTGAATTAGATGTTGCTGCTTACAACGTTCGGATTTCAAACTTTCAAGACGGGGATCCAGAGAAAGTGAAGGAATTGATTGATGATATGAGCAGCCTGGGGTTGAAACCGGATACCATTAGTTATAATTATCTAATGACTTGTTATTTTAAGAGAGGCATGTTGGACGAAGCTAAGAAGGTTTATGAAGGATTGGAAAGTAATGGGTGCAACCCAAATGCGGCTACTTTTAGGACTATGGTGTTTTACTTGTGCTCAAATGGATTGTATGAGCAAGGTTATAAGGTGTTCAAAGAGAGTGTAAGGTTGAATAAGGTTCCAGATTTTAACACATTGAAGCATTTGGCGGAGGGATTGGTGAAGAAAAAGAAGATCAAGGACGCAAAAGGATTAATCAGGACGGTAAAGAAGACGTTTCCTCCGAACTTCATGAATGCATGGACGAAGCTGGAGAAAGAACTTGGTTTGGTTTCTTGCAATGCTGCTAATGCTGAAGCTCAAGAAGCTAAAGAATCTACAGGCTAGAAAAGGAGATTGTAGCTGTTATTTGCTGGTGATTTTGAGATAGCTGCTTTCACTTCATTTGCAGCTAAGCGTTATTAGATGACTTATGCAATCAGTTATATGCTAATTTCAGGTAAAGCTGCCATAGAAAACATGAATGGCGATGGTTTTCTGTTTGTTTGTTTTTGTTGTTCTGCTCGTCTTGGGTTGAGAAGGGAATTCCAATAATCAAATTATGTGCTAAAAGTACTAGTTTTGTTTCCTTCATGACATTGAACATTGTTCGACCCCTGTCTGAAATGCTCTTCTAGATGAATGCTTTGCCTGTTGGTTTCAATCTGTGGCTGCCCTCCTAATACTGAATTACCGATTCGCTCTTCTATCACTTTAGTATCATCTCCAATCCATCATGGACCTGTTAAAATCCTCCTATGATTCTTCGGTCTCTTCCACCATGCATGATGTCGGAGATTTGCTCTCCGGTGACAATGATCTCATTTTCACATTCATATTCATTTAGCTTACTTTAAACTTTTACAAGATTCAATATACCTTGGCATTGGAAGAAAAAATAATTATTACTAAGCATGAGTTGCATCATTAAGTCTCAAAGACTCAAATTCTGGATTGTTTCGTTAAAGAATATTTGATTTAGTCTTTAAAATATCACCATCAGATTTTTTTTTTTGCCAAGAATATCATCATATTAATTAAGTAATTCTATAACCCTACTTTGAATGTCTATTTAACGAAGCTATTCATGCAGTAGTGTTGCATTTTTTGGCCAAGAAAATCACACATGCATATTTATTGTGGGACAATTTGGATCTAACATATTAAGGAAAAAACGACCTTAAATTATTATTGGCATGGTTTGTTTTAAACACATCAGGTCGAAGCTATTCATGCAGTAGAGTTACATTTTTACAATTTAATCTATATGTTTTAAAGGTAATTATTCCATGCATGGTAATTATTTTACTGCCCGAGATATTTTTTTATGTTTTTTTTTAAAAAATATTTTGATACACAAGTTTTTTTTTTATTTTATGGTTTAGAGATTTAAGTTGTTTAGGGTTTAAATTATAAGACGTAGAATTTAATGTTTATGGTTAGATTTTAGTGTTTAGTGTTTAAAGCTTAGGTTTTAGGGTGTTAGGGTTAGGGATTCATGTTTTAAGGTTTTATAGCTTAAATATAAATTGTTGTGTAAGTTTTTTTTACGCTACTTATGTATTAAAATATAACTTTATTTTATATGTATCTGCCTTATATATATATTTAAACCGCATATTGAGTTTGATAGGGTGACATAATCGAAAATCTAAGTATTCAATTTAAACTTTTCAAAGTTTAATGACAATAGTTTGTAGGATAGTTAACCCTTTAGTTAATTAAATGAATTAAACACTTTGAAGTATCCATTAACAATTAACAAACTAAATCATCTCCAATCTTACATAATTATGCCCACACAATTCCTACAAGCAAGGAGAGCCCATAAGGCAAAACCCTTGCCCATTCATTTTCTCCACGTAGGTCCCGATTCTCACTCTCAATAAACAAGACCCTGAAGAAGAAAGGAAGGGCACTTGGTGGTTCCTTACTTGAATTGAATTCCCTCTCGCTTTGCATCTATAACCATATCACTATATATTTTATTCATTATCCAGCTTGTTTTCTATTTCTTTCTTACACATTTTGTCTCTGAAAATTGTGTTAAATGAGGAAACTTTGTCCTAACATCGACAAAGAAGATGGCCTCGAGACAGTTCTCGAGGTCCCGGTGCCGGAAGAAATGTTCACCAGCATGGGAAACAACCTTCAAGCCAGGTTGGAAAACATGTTAACATGGATGAAAGCTCAAACATCCGATAAATGGTCTCAACCGATGCTCGCTGGTCGGATTAACGAGCTGCGGTTCCTTCTTTATCTTGTCGGATCCCCTCTCATCCCTCTCCAGGTGCAATTAGGCCACTCTGTTCACAAACCTGTCAAGGATTCCTCAATTGTAACTCTTCTAAAAAACTCTCATGATCAAGCTTGAACCAACATTTCATTCCTTGAATTCAACATTATTTTATCCTTTAACACTTATTAATGACTCAACATTTGTTCCCTCCCCTGCAGCAAGCTTCAACGGCAAAATACATAGTGCAGCAGTACATAGCTGCAACAGGCGGACAACAAGCGTTAAACGCGGTGAACAGCATGTGCGTAACTGGTCAGGTGAAAATCACCGCATCGGAGTTTCAGCAAGGTGATATCAACGTTAAAGTGAAAAGCACGGAGGAAACAGGCGGATTCGTCCTATGGCAAAAAGATCCAGATTTATGGTGCTTGGAGCTTATCATTTCAGGGTGCAAGGTTGTTTCTGGAAGCAATGGAAAACTTTCCTGGAGGCATTCTTCTAATCAAAACACTCCCATTTCAAGAGGCCCTCCTAGACCCTTACGTAGATTTCTCCAGGTATCATATTTTTTCTTGAAGTATTCGTGTCCGATAACATAATATCGAGCTTATTCGTTTCTCGGTATGTTTCGAGTAGGGGCTGGATCCAAGGTCTACAGCCAATCTGTTCATAGATGCCACATGCATAGGTGAGAAGGTTATAAACAATGAAGACTGCTTCATCCTGAAGCTGGAGACGAGTGCCACCGTTCGTGAGGCTCAGAGCGGACCAAACTACGAGATCATCAACCACACGATCTGGGGTTACTTCAGCCAGCGATCAGGTCTCATGATTCAGTTCGAAGATTCAAGGCTGTTGATGATGAAGAACAAGGACGACAACGACGTGTTCTGGGAGACGAGAACCGAGTCGGTAATGGATGACTACAAATGCACCGATGGCGTTAACATCGCACATTCTGGTAAAACAAGTGTTACGGTGTTCAGGTACGGCGAGCAATCGGCTAACCACAAGCGGCAGATCGAGGACAAATGGAAGATTGAAGATGTTGATTTCAATGTGTGGGGTTTGACAAAGGAGGATTTTCTTCCACCATCTGATCCACAAACAAGTTGAAATAAATAATTTGGAAAATAGTTTACAAGCATAAGAAAAACAAATTTTGCATGTTTCTTTTCATTTTTTGAAGATGGCTGAAGAAAAGCAACGGATTTATATTAGAGAATTTTATTTTTAATATAAAACAATTTTGAACCAGCTTCTTCATATATTCAATTATGTTTAGAATCTATATTTAATTCGATTTAAATTAATGATATAACATAAATTAATTCGATTCAAATCGAAAAAATTAATAGAATATTATTATTGAAAAATATTCAAATCTATTAAATCATGACCTTTAAAACATAAATTTTAATATTAAATCAAGAATTATAACATTAAACTAAATAAACTTTAAGTCTAAAATAATTGTGAAAATTAAAAATTTTTATGAATATTTTATTATATGATTTTTGATTCTTAAAAAAAAAATAATTTCTCTCTCATGCAACTCTGTTGGGTTTGAAAGAGTCGTAGGCTGGGCCGTGATTCACCAATGCTTAGCTGATCCAACTGTCCATAACAACCTTTGTGGCAATTGAGTAATTTAATTACACTCCAGCGGCATTCTTCTAATCTTCATAATAGTCTTACGTTAAGTGACGTGTCAAAAATTTACGTGTTTGTATTTATATTATGTATTATTTTTGTCACGTAATTTATCTGTTTATTTTAGAACTGTAAATGTGACGAAATAAATTATAAAATATTTAATATTGATTTAGTTGAAATTCGATTAAAATTTGATTCAATTAAACTCGGTTCAAGTTTTTGTCGAGTTGAGCTATATGTTACCCGACTGAAAAACTTACGGATTATTTAAAAATATAAATATGTATTATTAATTTTTTTATAATTTAAAACCTAAAACTTTAAACTTAAAACGTTAAAATCTAAACCGAAAGCATAAGATTTAAACCCTAAATTAACACCGTAAAACTTAAAATTAAAAAACTTGAGTTTACACTGTATGTGAATCAAAGTTTTTCTTTATTAGGCTTTAAATGTGACACGATAGATAAGAGTTACTCGAGTTTAACACGGTCAAAAGATCGGTTGACATTTTACTTGAATAAAGCACGAACTTGACTCAAGTTTTTAACGAGTCGAGCTCAGATTTTTCAGGCTTGTTTAAAATTAGTCAAGCTCAAATTCAATTTAAAATCTTAACAAATTGAGCCGAACTAACACCACTCGAATTCGACTCAATTCGTTTATACCCCTAATCTACTTAATTGAATATATTTATTTTACTAATTTTTAACTCATATTTTTATCAAATAAATATTTATTTAATAAAAATATTTTAAGTTTAATGTATAGAGAATATTAATAAAGATTTATAAAAAAAATTAATTAATTTATCCTATAAATATCGTTACGGAAATAAACTTTGATATAATTTCTTCTGCCTGCTATTTTTTCTCGTCTACCCACATATTTGTCGAAAACAAACACACCCACCTACCATCATAACCGTTCATTTATCCACGTCACCGATCCGCGTCTTCCTCAATCCAACGACTTAGCAGTCCAATAATTCACGAAACCACACCCATAAGTCCACGTCTCCAATATTAAGCGAAAAAAAATTATACAAAAAAGGGAGAGAGGAAATTGAAATTAGGTTTTCTTCTTCTTTTTGATTTTATTTGCAACGATGGAAACTTAGAAAGAACTTGATCCGTACATCTAGAGGGCAAAAGCTTTTAGGGTTTAATCGTTTAGACAGATTGAAACCGAGCTCACTCTCGATTTATCGGGAAAAAACTAGGGTTAGGGTGTCGTTCTTTATGGATGAGATTTGGGAGAGAGCGGTGGAGACAGTGCTAGATGGGCACACGGACCACACGGCGGTTCGAACCTTGACACTTGACGGCGCAGTGAAGTGTGTTCAAGGTCGCCTCCCACCGCCTGGTGTCTTGGAAAAATTTGTGAATCTTCAACACCTTTCCCTCGCCAACATCGGTGCTTTATCCCTAGAACAGTTTCCTCGTCTAAGAAATCTCCAAAAACTTATCCTTTCTGACAACAGAATCTCCGGTGGACTTGAGTTCCTGGTTGAAGCTGGCCTCTACTCGCTTCGAGATCTTGACCTGTCCAACAATCGGATTCAATATATCGAACATCTTGCCCCGCTTGCTCAGCTTAAGCTTGTTTCGCTCGACCTTTATGAGTGTCCAGTTACCAGAGTTAAGGATTATCGTTCTAGAGTTTTTAGTTTGATTAAATCGTTGAAATATTTAGATAAAATGGATGCTGAAGGGAATGAAAGGCCGGAATCGGATGAGGAGGAGGATGAAGAGGAAGATGAAGATGAAGAGGAGGATGAAGAGGAAGAGGATGAGGAAGATGAAGAGGAGGATGAAGATGATTCAGGGAGTGGGGAAATCGACGATGAGGATCTTCTGTGCAGAATGAATAATGGACATAGCAAAGAAGAGGAAGGGATTGCTGATGAAAACGAAGACGAAGAGAGTGATGCTGATGATGAAGAGACTGAGACTGATAGAAGAAAAAATGGGCAGAGCCATGAGGCAAACGGGTTTCACATTGGGCAAGTAGGGAGAGATGATGATAATGATGAAGATGAAGAGGAGGAAGAAGAAGATATTGTGGAAGCTCATGAGATTGGGGGTAGTGATGATGAGGAAGATGGGGTTGAGGAGGAAGAGGTGGATAATTATGAAACGGATCTTGCTGAGCCAGGAAGTATTGGATTTTTGACAAGCACAGAAGGAGAGATTGATGCACATGAACATGGCGAAGATGACGGGGACTATGTTGATGATGATGGTGAGACTGGCGAGGAAGAAGAGCAAGGTGTTGAAAATGATGTGGAATTTAAAGATGAGGAAGAGGAGGTGAGATTCCTTTTTACTCATAACAGAATTGGTGTGTTTTAGTTTCCAGTTTTTCTTTTTTTATTTTTGTCCTTAGCAGGAGTCAATATTTTGATTGAATTAATCGTTTTAAACTTTTTCAGGTAAATTAGATTTCGTGGCATGGCTGCACTGTTATGTGTTAAAACCTTACAGTTTGTTCTTGATCTTCTAACAGTGTGCCTATGTTTCTTTGAAACATCAAAAAGGAAAACAAGTAGTGTGTTTATGTACTGGTGCTAACCAAGATTTCTTGCTATAAATCTGGCTGCTTTTCTTGTTAGAAATTACATGTGGTTTATGTTTTTCTCCATGAAAGAGACGGCATTTTAAGTTTTTTCTACATGCTTCCTTGGTAATTTTGGTATTTATCTGTTTTTGCTAATGTATTTGGTGGTTTTTAGTTTTAACTTCCAACCCTTTTTCTTATTTACTCTTGTAAGTGTTTGCACGATGAGGGAAAGAGAGAAATTACCAAAGCACAATAGTTTTAGATTTTTAGCTTGATGGAGGTCTCTCTAATATTTTTCTGTAATCCCTTGAAATTTGTAGTTCATCAGCTCTTTCCTTGAACTGTTGGTTTTTGTATGTGTATGTACTTGTTGTCAGAGACAGTTTGAATCCCTTTCGAACAATTTCTTCACCGTGATAATATACTTGTAAAACTGATAAGCAACTTTGCAATGCTATGGCTGCTTTCTTTTGGATATTTTAGTTTCACTCAATCTAGTAGCCTATTTGTTTGTATGCGCATTGTATTCTCGGTGAAGTAGTTTTTGCTCATGGATTTAAGAACTTGTTTGTGTTTTGGAAAAAAATACTGGCACTTTGTGTTCTTGTTCTGTTGTTACAGTAGTTTTAATTGAATTATTCGATGTTACTGTAATTATTGTGGCTATGATGTTTCCTGTGCAGAAGATTATGGCTGTTATTTTTTGATGTTATGTATGTTGCCACTTTTTGCTTTGGGTTTTTTTGGAGGGTTGAGAGACAAATAAAAAACCCAGTTAATTGTAATATCGTCTAGTTCGTTGAAATGATTGAATTGAATTCTTTGTAACTCCTTTTTATTGACTGTTAATTGCAGGATGATGATTATGGTGAAGGATACCTGGTTCAACCAGTGGGTCAAGCTGAAGAACCTGATGTCGGAGGTAGTGATATGGAGCCGATGAATGAAGAAGATGATGTAAAAGATGAGGAAGAAGTTGAAGATGACGAGGAAGTGTTGCCGTCATCTTCACAACTAAAAAGAAAGAGAAGTGGCGATGCAGAGGAAGACGTGGATGATGAAGAAGACGAAGACGATGTTGAGTTCACAAAGTCATCAAAGAAGCATGGTTAGCTATTTTTTATATCCAGGTCTGATGTTTATGTTAAAAGTTTAAAAAATTTGGAAGCATGGGAACTTGCTGTTAAGAAGACAGTCCTGAGTGTGTTGTTGAAACCAAACGTTCAAGTGGTATATTTTTCTTACTTCAAAAAGTCGTTAGCAAATTTGTTCCCCTCCGTTTTGTTTTTTCTTATAGAGTCGTTGCTATTTGTTAATTCAAATGGTAGTTATTATGAAGGGTTTGCCGCTCGCTCATGTTCAGGTCACGAGTTCGGACTCGGATGTTGGGAACCCGGGTCCCTTTAAAATGGAGCAGAGAGACTTTGATATTCAAAGTTTTAGGGTGATGGTAGATATTGTAATTGTTATAATCTAGCCAGTGGCTGGCTTCAGCCAATTCGACCAGCTCGGTACACATGTCAAGATGCATACTACATTGGGTCACATGGGATTGGACCTCTCCCCCCTTTGCATCGTGATCGACAGTCTTCAACAGTGGAGTATGATCGAACGGTTTGATGGTTTCGAATTGGATACGCAGAAGCCGGAAGTGGTTCTGGTTTTCCTAATGGGCCTTTCAGGGCTGTAGACAGTATTTCCTTCGCATTTCGATTGTTTTTGGGCCAACGTGATACTTTTTAAAAGTACTATGGGGCTGAAAGACTCGGCAGCCCGTTGATTGTTACTAACATGCATAAATATTGGATTTTCCGTCTTCTCTTTACCATAAAACAATCTTCTCCCAAACCCTTTGTAATATAATATCTCCTGCGTCCTGAAAACCGTAAGTTTAGATTGATCGTTTAGATTATTCGTTTTCCATGGAAACAGTAAGTAGACTTGATCCCATCCCTATTTTATAATGTTAACTTTTTATTTAAAGATAATTTAATTTAGTGTGAAAAATATGTATTTTAATTGCATTTTTATAAAACTTATTATTGGAATTCCTGACCGGTCACTAATTTTAATCTCAATAATATATTTACCGACGTCGTTATTTTAATCAAATTACAATTAATTATCTGCGGAAGTGAAGCAGTGGATCAGAAAATTCCAAAACCAAGAGAAGACATGAATATAGTAAAGACCAAAGAAGGAAACGTGGGAGAGGATTTGTTTGTACGGACGTGTGTATTAAAAGAAGCCAAGATGGACTGAATTGAGGCAGATATGATTATGAAGTTTCATGGATTTACCGTATAAACCAGCATTAAAATTAAGCAGTGTGGCTCGGGGATGAGTTCCCTTCTACTGTAACTTTCGACGATGCCTATCAATATTATTACTTCTTGTTCGGTACGAAAAATGTTTGAAAACTTTGTATATTGCTTCGGAGAAGTTTCCTCCAAACACCAAGCATCTGATTGCTTCAAAAAACTTTCTGCATTTCTATGGCTAATTCATTGAAGAGAGTCTCTCCCTCTTTGCTAACAAGTGAGAACAGTAGCCAAAGATGGTTGAAATTAAGGTTGACAGAAGATGGTTGATAAACATGGCATGGAGAATCTTTCTGGTTCTTGTGGTGATGAGCAATGTGGGGATAGCAGAGAGAGTATTGAAAGACAAAAGAGACAGTTAAGACCCAGGGAATTCTTGTTAGAGTTATCAACTTCCTCTGGCAAAGTGGGAAGTCTGGCTATGAACCTGTCTGGCCAGTAAGTCATGCACAGCTGATAATTAATTCTTTTCAAGATTGTTGACCTTGATATATATGGATTTAATCATTGTTTGAGCAGGACATGGAGTTTGGTTGGAAAATAGTTGGGGGATCGATTGTTGGATTCCTTGGTGCAGCGTTGGGTAGTGTCGGAGGTGTCGGAGGCGGTGGGATTTTTGTGCCAATGCTCTCTCTCATTATTGGCTTCGACCCGAAGTCGTCCACCGCCATTTCCAAATGTGAGTTTCAGCTTTTATTCCTATAGTTTAACCCCTTTTATGCATCCACATTGCATGCCTGTTTCATTCTTTCGTGAAGCATGCTTCTGTTGATGCATCAGATAATTATGCGTTTAAAACTCGATCATTTATGCTGATTGTTTTGTCTTTAGTATTAATCATATGTTTATAACAAGGATTTTTATGATTGCAGGTATGATCATGGGTGCAGCTGGATCAACTGTGTATTGTAACCTGAAGCTCAGGCACCCAACCCTGGAAATGCCCCTCATAGACTATGATTTGGCTTTGCTCTTCCAACCCATGCTTATGCTTGGAATCAGCATTGGTGTTGCTTTCAATGTCATGTTTGCTGATTGGATGGTCACAGTTCTGCTCATTATCCTCTTCATTGGTAATAAGAATCAACACCTCTTTCGGAGTTCGAGTTTATTTGTTCCATCTCCAATCCCTATCTCTTCTATTTGTATTAATTTGATACTAACCTTCCTCGGTTAAGAATCAATAATGGTAATCAAATAATAAATGGAATCATTAGCACCATTTCATCCCCTTAGTTTGGTTTCTTTATTCAAAACATGGCGGCCTGGTTAGCTGGAAGGGTTAAACAGTTATATGTAGCATGGTTTTCTCTGATATAGAAACATAAATTTGTCAATGCCAGGTACATCTACGAAAGCCCTATTCAAAGGTATAGATACATGGAAGAAAGAGACAATGATGAAAAAGGTATAATTTCCATTGTTCTTTCAGTTGTACATGTATTGCTTAGCTTTGGCATAACATTATTAATGAGGAGTTTGATATTCTATTTTCAGGAAGCTGCTAAGTCTGAAGTTGATGAGTCCAAACCAGCCGGCGAGTGCTGTAAACTTAACTATAAAAATACTTTTCTTTTGCAGGAACTTCAAATGATAAAATTGACATTAATCGAAACGATTGGCATACAAACTTATGATGCCATATTAGAAGATAAAACGAAACAAAACGGTCTATACTTCAACAGATCATACTTCAAACAAAGTAATGTATGTTCATATTTGACCTTAGATTGGCATCTGAGTTTCAGATGTGATTCAATAGCAACTCAGTCCAAGTACTTGAAACCAGGCATAGGCAGTTCGTCAGTAGTTACGAACATAATCAGTTTGTAACACAAATAATATGTGAAATGAAATTATGCAAATGGATTATGCTAAACTTGATAATTGCAGATGGAAGTGCACGGGACTATAAGCCGCTACCAAGTGGCCCTGGAAACCAGCCAGATGATGTAGTAAGTAGAACAGTTCAGTTTAAGTATAACTATCGACTTTGGTATAATTGCTCACTGTTGTTATATTCAATTAAGGTACCTCTACTGCAAAACATATACTGGAAAGAGGTACTTCTGCTTGTCTATGTGTGGATCGGTTTTCTCGTTGTTCAGATTATCAAGGTATGCTAATACTGTCCACAATGTCACAAGAATGATTTCAATGATCTTCTATCTTTACATAGTCCCCATGTTTGTTTCTGCAGGAATATCTTCCAACCTGCTCAGTCATGTATTGGGTTGTGAACTCCTTGCAGGTAAAATCTGGAAACTCTTTCCAGAATATAGACAGATAGAAAGAAACTGATTCTTAAGGCTATTTTACAGTATGACTGATCCATGTTAGTGCCTTGAAATAAAGCTTAAAAAACACTGGTTTACAAATAACAAAATATAGAGTTTCTTGGGGCTAAAAGCTCTTCGACTCGATTGTCATTGTTTTGTTTTAATAGATACCCATTGCTGCCTCTGTAACACTCTTTGAAGCCGTAAGCCTATACAAAGGAACCAGGGTGATTGCATCCAAAGGAAAGGAAGTCATAAATTGGAAGGTATACCAGATTCTTTTATACTGCTCTTGCGGAATTATAGCCGGTATGGTTGGCGGCCTGCTTGGACTAGGAGGTGGCTTCATCTTGGGTCCCCTATTCCTTGAGCTTGGAATTGCTCCTCAGGTACACGTTAGTACTAACTTAATGAAAATCATAATACAGTATACTATTAGACAAATTTGTTGTGGTCCAAAATTTCTCTTCAGCCATCATAGTAACTGAGTTCGACATACCAACACGCATTCTGCAGGTAGCTAGTGCAACATCAACGTTCGCTATGGCATTCTCATCCTCGATGTCAGTCGTACAATATTATCTTCTCAGTCGTTTTCCTGTCCCATATGGTAAGTGACAATATCAGTGAAAGTTTACTAACACGATTGATTCTTTTAGCAATTACAAAAGAAGTCTAATCATAGACCTTATTTCCCCCCTGCAGCTGCTTATTTTGTTATGGTAGCAACAATTGCTGCCTTCACTGGCCAGCATGTAGTCAGAAAGATTATTGCAATCCTCGGAAGAACATCGATAATCATCTTCATACTCGCTTTGACAATCTTCATCAGTTCGATCAGTTTAGGTACAACGGTTCCTTGCTTCCTCCAGGGCTTACAAGTTACCTTGCAAAGCAAGTCACTGATCCCATTTTCCTGAACATTGTTGCAGGTGGCGTTGGCATTGCTGATATGGTTGAAAAGCTGGAAAATGGAGCTTACATGGGATTTGAAAACCTCTGCAAAACATCTTGAGTTTGATTGTTTTTAGTTTGCCTTGTTATAGGTGGAATTTACTAGGTAGAGAGCAACTTCATCATACACACTCTATTGAACTTTCAGCACATCAGAATCAAGTATTTTGGCAATTATTTTTACCTAAACAATTTGGGTTTTTTCATATGTTGTTGGACATTGATTTTCTTGTCCCACTGTATGCAAAAATTTTACCATCGTATACTCTAAAACAGATATTACTGTAATCACTGTTACTGATTAAAAATATTTAAAATATTAAAAAATGAAAAATTTAAATTTTAGAAGACCATTAAACTATAATGAATTAGATGAACATTGTATCTAATCTTATAACTCTATCAAATGGGACATTAATTAATCAAAATATTTAAAAAGGTCCTTTAAAAAGACTTTTCAAAAATACAAAATATCACACCGTTCCTCGAAGTTCGGAAAAAATTAAAAGAAAAAGACAGAAGAAAATTAGTGGAAGCGTGCCCCAAAATTGGGAACCCATAACCTACCAGTGGAGGCCACATATTATAGGTCCAGAAGAATTGTACATTACAAATATACCCTTCAAAGAATCAAGAAAGACTTTGAATCCACTGTTATATATTGGACAATTAGGGGCATTTGACAAAGTTCGTTTTCCCGCCCAAACCAAACAATTAGAAAATAAATAAAAGAAAATTTTTAATGTTTAATTTAAGCGCTCCGCCCGTGTAATAAATCTTTTCATTCTCATTTTCTCTTCTGCGCCCTGCTTTGATCTGCTCTGCTCGCTTTTCTTTTTCAACGGTTCGATTTCGATTCTCTCCGGCTACTCTCTGGTAATTGAAGCCTTTTCTCTGTATGTTAAGTTCTTTGTTATGCATTTCGTGTTCTGTACTCATCGGGGTGGTATTACTTTGCGTTCGACGATCTGAAACCCTAGGTTTTTTCTGTATTTGGATGAAACTAAAACTTTACTTCTTATGTGTAATCTCTTAGAATTTGATAATTTCGTTTTCATGCTCATGCCCATGTTCATTTTTTTTATGGTGTGAGTACTTTTAGAGTTGAAAATGGGGGCCGAGAAAGGAATGGAAAATGACGCTCCTGCTGAATCACCGACTTCAGTTCTCGAAGACGAGGTTTGCTTGGTGTACTTTTATCTCTTTTGTTTCCCTTAAGTATATTTCCCTGTGATTTTAAAGGTCCTTTGTATTTTTTAGGATTAAAATTTGTTTCTTTTCTATTTTTATAAAATTTTTATCCTTACAAAAATGAAGGAGAAGTGCAAAGAAGAAATCATTAAGTTGGAAGAGGAAACGTCGCTAGATGCCAAAAATGGAGATGCGTCTCTTTTATCAGAGGCTATGGTCAAGGAGGAAGAGAAACTAATTGAAGATCGGTTGAAAGAAGAGATAAAACAAGAGCAACCTGAAGAGTCGGTGCAGTTGAATGATACTCAGTTTACTAGATTGGATGAGCTTTTGACCCAAACTCAGATGTACTCAGAGTTTTTGCTTGAAAAGATGGAGGACATCACATTTGTATTTCCCGCTCACCTTTCTTTCACATACATTTTTATAATTTTAATTGGTTTGGTGTTTTGCTGATTATCTGTTATAATATTTTGGTAGAATGTACCTAAGCCTGAAGCTGCTGAGACAAAGAAAGGTCGAGGTTCAAAACGAAGAGCTGCTAACCAGTACAACAATGTATGCTTTCTGCTTTATTTACCCTGTCAACACGGAATGCTTACATATCATGCATGTGCTGTAATGCAGCATCATTTGTGCATGATTGGTTGTGTCTATTTCTTACATGATAAATCTTTTTTTTCTGTAGCATTTTGACTTAATATTTATTGTGCTTAATTTATGCTTCTGTTATTGCTTAGCTACTCTGTGGAACTTGTAAATTATTCAGTGCTCCTGTTGCCTGTTAACAATCTGGCTTAAGCTGACAATAGTTTTTTTTTAGAGCAATGTTAGTTTTCAGGTTGTATGTTTCAGATCCATTGGTAGTCTTGATATCTTTGTAATATGATTTGAAGCCCTGAATTGTATTAAGCCATTATTTTTCTGTGATTTTTTCCCCAGAGGAAGGTCAAGAGGGCAGTTGCAGCTATGCTTACTAGATCTAAAGAGGGAGAGATTGAAAAAACTGAAGATGAAAACCTGACCGAGGAGGAAAAACTTGAGAAAGAACAGAGAGAACTTGTTCCATTGTTGACTGGTGGCAAATTGAAGTCTTATCAGCTTAAAGGTGTGAAGTGGTTGATCTCCCTATGGCAGAATGGACTGAATGGGATACTTGCAGATCAGATGGGTCTTGGAAAGACAATCCAAACTATTGCTTTTCTTGCACATTTGAAAGGAAATGGGATGGATGGGCCCTATTTGATTATAGCTCCCCTGTCAACTCTTTCTAATTGGATAAATGAGATAACAAGGTGAAATAATTCGTTAGGTTTTATGTCAAAAGCATAAAATGAAATTCATGTTTTAATTGTTATTTTCTCTCTTATTTTTAAACAGGTTTACACCCTCCATTGATGCCATTATTTATCATGGAACCAAGCAAGAAAGGGATGAGATTCGTAGGAAGCACATGCCTAAAGGAATTGGCCCCAACTTTCCAATAGTTGTTACTTCTTATGAGATGGCAATGAGTGATGCAAAGAAATGTTTGAGGCATTATGAGTGGAAATATGTCGTGGTTGATGAGGTTAGTATTTTATCCCGGGATATCTATAGCCTTGCAAAGTTTCCTCGCTGTACTTCTAAATATGTGAAAACTTGAGACTTGTGGATGGGCAAATGATTCATCCTAACTAATATGACTTTTCTTACAGGGGCACAGATTGAAAAACTTCAAGTGCAAATTAGTGAAAGAATTGAAACACTTGCGGGTTGGCAATAAGCTTCTCTTAACTGGAACACCTCTGCAGAACAACTTAGCAGAGCTATGGTCGTTGTTGAATTTTATTTTGCCTGATATTTTTCAATCTCATGAAGAATTTGAGTCATGGTATGTCGCTTAACATTTTCTTGTTCAACTCTCAAGGTTAAAATATGGTACTAACTACTAAACCATGTTGTATGAAACATAGAAAAATCTAATCATGCCTGTGTTGGATACATATCATATCTGATACTCATGCCTGCATTGCTTACTATTTATGTTGTCAAGGTTCCACTTCTAGTAATTCTTCCATGCAAGTCATATCATGGGCTATTCTTCTGGAATTACTTAGGTTACTATATTGATTTCTAATGTTATCCTGAGTGCATATCTTGAAATTCTTGGCTTACCTGGAAAACATAGGAAGTGCTTTGTTGGCCTCTTTGATCATTAAAATTTGCTGGCAATAATGTTATGACACTATTTTTTCAGGGTTTCTATTCTTATATTTGAGGTATTAATCTATATACATTTCCTCTTTGTGGGTGAGATTTGCTGCATTGACTTACTGCTATCTCTTTTTTGACATGATTTAAAAATTTAGGTTTGATTTTTCGGGGAAAAGTAATGGTGATATGTCACAGGAAGACATAGAAGAGAAAAGAAAGGCTCAAGTATGCACCTTTCTGATTGTTTTCCTTCCACCGTCTCTGAAACTACAATTTATAAATTAATTCTGATTTTTACCTTTTTCTTTTCCTTAGGTGGTTGCTAAACTGCATGCTATTTTGCGCCCCTTTCTTCTTCGAAGAATGAAGGTTGATGTGGAGCAGATGCTCCCTCGTAAAAAAGAGATCATATTATATGCTTCGTTGACCGAGTATCAAAGGAATTTCCAAGATCATTTGCTTAATCAAACTTTGGAATCATATCTAAAAGAGAAGGTTGATACAGGTATCAGTTTTGAGTTTTGATTGTAGAAACACTATTTCCATTTCAATTTGAGGGAAATACTAGAAGGGCAGAGGAAGTAGAGATTGACAATACTGCATTATAATCGAAATCTTAACAAATTGGGTTGTGAACTCCTTGCAATACTATTTTCATTTCAATTCTGCATTATATTTGGCCATGATATGTATGATAGTTTAACTTTGCATTACTTCAGGGCGTGGTATGAAAGTGAAGCTTAACAATTTGATGGTTCAGCTTAGGAAGAATTGTAACCATCCAGATCTTCTAGAAGCTGCCTTCGATGGATCATGTACCTTCCTTGTGCTTTTCTTTTAAAATATTGCTCTTAAAGAATTATATACACCATCACTTACACTGTTTTCTTGCATGTGAAGATTTATATCCACCTGTAGAGCAGATTGTTGAGCAGTGTGGGAAGTTTAAATTGCTTGACCGATTGTTGAATCAGTTATTTGAGCGTAAACACAAAGTATGTCAAGTGTTTTTAGTTTGTATGTTCTCAGTTCTTTATATATGTTTAAAGCTGCCTAATTATTCTTCCTGCCTTTTGTCAACAGGTTCTCATCTTTAGCCAGTGGACTAAGGTTCTGGATATAATGGATTATTATTTTAGTGAAAAGGGATTTAATGTTTGTAGGATTGATGGTGCAGTGAAATTGGATGAAAGAAGAAGACAGGTATGTGCTAAGCGATGAATACTGTCTATTTATTGTAATTTGTTTTTTTAGTTCTATCACATCACCTTAAAATTGAAACCACATTATGCACAGTAATGGGTTGAACTGTGTGCTTCGGTCTTTATTTGAACAAATAGCCAAATGCCTCACTGATGTTTATCAGTCTTTAATTATGTTATCTTCCTGGATGCGCTCATTGAACATGTTTTGGTATCAGGTTTCTAATAAATTGTATTTATTAACCTGTTTCTTTGTATTGCCATTTTAAATAGATCCAAGAGTTCAATGATGTGAACAGCAATTATAGGATATTTATTCTCAGCACAAGGGCAGGTGGCCTGGGTATCAATCTGACTGCAGCTGATACATGCATACTCTACGATAGTGACTGGGTATCCAGTTCCATTCCTCATGTTTATTTGTTCTTCAGTTCCTGAAATGTTAATGGAGTTAAAACCGTACTCATTATGCTGCCTGTTTATCACAGAATCCACAAATGGATTTGCAAGCCATGGATAGATGTCATCGCATTGGACAAACCAAACCTGTTCACGTTTACCGACTTGCAACAGCACAATCTGTTGAGGTATACACTTTCCCACCCCACCACACAGTATTTGGACATTTTTTATGTTTCCTATTGAGATTGAGATTAAGATTAAGAAGAAACTGAAAGAGGTGGTTCTTAACAGTGTCGCATTCTGAAGAGAGCTTATAGTAAGTTGAAGCTAGAACATGTGGTGATTGGAAAAGGGCAGTTCCATCAAGAAAGGAAAACAAGTAATGATGTCGTTGAGGTTTGTTTTATCATCCATTCCATTTCTTGAACTACCTGCGCTTGGGTCTTTCACCAATCCATTGTGAGGTTGTAGACTAATTTTCAGACAATTTCAGGAGGAAGATCTACTGGCACTACTCCGGAACGAAGAAACTGCTGAGGACAAGATGATTCAGACAGATATCAGTGATGAGGATCTTGAAAGGATTCTAGATCGCAGTGACCTTATTGCTGATTCTGGTGATGGAGATGAGGCCAAGGCTAGTACCAACGCAGCCCCCCTCAAAGGTCCTGGTTGGGAGGTTGTACTGCCGACTGGTACCGGAGGCATGCTATCAACCCTCAATGGTTAAACTGATGCATCCTTTTGTCTATGCGGAGTCTTTATTTTTTGTGGTTGAGCTTAGATATAGCTCTAAACGTAGAGCTCCCTTGTCCATTGAACTGTGGATTCTTGGAATATGAGGGAGCCAATTTTGTAAATACCCGCGGTAGAACTTAAAAGTAAGAATGGGTAACGTTAGATAATTGATTACTAATCAGTTTAACAACTCAAATCTTAGAATTCCAATGGCTCGGTATGTGGCGCATTGAGACTTGAACCGTATGCTTTTGTTTCTTGTTAATGGTTAATGTGGAGGCAACGTGGCTTCTGTTTCCACCCATGGGTCCGTCGTGGCTAATAAGTGCAACGATTAATTAATTAATTATTGTTGCCAAATTTCGATTGGCAATTCCCTTTTTATATCTACATGTGAGATGTCCTCGAAAAAAATATTGAAATGCTACGAGAGTGGCATTTCGGTAGTTATCTAGAAACACAAAGGGCAAATATAAGTGTGTAGTGCGTCACATCCACCGGCAAATAGCTCCATTTCCTATTTTGCCGCAACCCGTTTTGCTCTCTGCTTTTATTATTTATGCTCTGTTTTATTCTCCGATCACAATACCTTCCGATACCGATAACTTGGAAAAAGTAAAACCTATCGAAAACAAACTTGATAAAGCGAGCGGAGATGTGGCGCTGCGTTTCTCGTGGCCTTCGAGTTCCCTACTCGAAGAGATCAGTTGCCAGTGATTCTCTTAGATCTCACATTTCCAGATTCTTCTCCACTGATGCTGTACTGTTCTTTCCTCGCCCTCTAATTCTAGTGTTTTTGAACATTTTGTTCGGATTTTATTTCCTTCCATTTTTATGCTTTGAAAATAGAAATAGGCTTTATTTTTGTTCCCGATTACTGGATTTTCTCGGTAGATATTGATTTGTTTTGCCTCATATGTCAGTGATTGAACTGCTTTGCTGATGAGAAATGACAAAGAAATGAATACATGGAATCTACACTTTTTTTACATCGTTTTGATTTAGCTCCATTAGTTGACTGTTCTAGTAATCTGTAGATACAAATACCATATCGAACTTAAGCTTTGTTAATATCTTATTCTAATGGGATTAGTTTTCATTCTCTCCGTGTCGATTGTTTTAGCTGTGATCACGCAAAATGCGTCTATTTTTTTTTATTGTTTGTAAAGTATTGTGTTCTTCTGATTATGAACTTTTTGTGGAATTGATTATAGTTATTATAAAAAATAACAAAGAGAAGAATCAGATGAACTGCTATTTTTGCAGAGAAAATCCCCTTATACAATAGTGGATCATACCTATGATGCAGTGGTGGTTGGTGCTGGTGGTGCGGGGCTTAGAGCAGCCATCGGTCTTTCAGAGCATGGATTTAATACTGCTTGCATAACTAAGCTTTTCCCAACTCGTTCGCATACTGTTGCAGCTCAGGTTTTAAGATTTTTTTCTCGTGATAATGAGATATGCTGTTGCTATGATTTTATGGGCATATAGTTCTATGTAATAATGGGTTTATGTTGACCGTACTTGTCTCTTGCTGTTGTTTCCTTGTCATGGATATTTGGGTGGGTTGCACTTTAACATGTGTTCTCTTGTCCAACCAAGATTGAGAAAGGTTCACCAAATCATTCTTATTAATATTACCATTACTGTGGTCTTTTCTTAGAGTTCTTGGACGACTGTAGATTATCAATCCTACACTTTTCATATTTGATCTATTTGCTGCGTCTTTGTTCATTTTTAAAGTGTAGTACACGGGTATTTGAATTTCTTATTTTGGTATACTTTATAAGGCATACTGCATTTATCCTTATTTATACGTAGAAGCAAATTCGGTGTTGCCTTATGCTTTTAAGGCACAGTCTGTAGGGAGGTTATGAGACCAGTGGCGCTTTTTGCTTTTCCATCCCATTTGAAGATTGTCTCATTTGTCTGTCTGTACATTTCTGTTCAGGGTGGTATAAATGCTGCTTTGGGAAATATGACTGAAGATGACTGGCGATGGCACATGTATGACACAGTTAAAGGAAGTGATTGGCTAGGTACATGACTTGTTTGAACTTGTATCTTTTGTGATTTTATAGGTGGTATGCTGAGTGTAAATAAGCATATGCTTTTTCTTGATATTTGGTTGTGTAAGAATAGTTTAATTTAATCAGCTTCTCTTCTCAAGTAAAGTTACATGTTCCGCATAAGTACAATTTTGTCTTGCCTGATGTAGTTTATTATATCTCCCTGCATTCATTAAAGCGGTTACTGTATTAGTTGGCCTTTTCTCCCTTAAACTCCATTGAAACTACTTATCAGTTGTTTGCCTGCCAAAACAATATGGTTGAAGCTATAAGGCTTAAGAGCCATGCCACAGACTTGAACTTATATATTGCATTAAACTAAATATTTTACTTTCATCTTTATAGCATTGTGATCTACCTCTTTAACAGCCTTTTCCCTCTTTTTTCACCTCCTGTTTTAACAAAAGAGGATGTTTCATTGCAGGTGATCAGGATGCAATTCAATATATGTGCAGGGAGGCTCCAAAAGCTGTGATTGAACTCGAGAATTATGGCCTGCCTTTTTCTCGAACAGAAGATGGGAAAATATATCAGCGAGCATTTGGTGGTCAAAGCCTTGACTTTGGAAAAGGTACATGTACATAAATTTGATAACTGTAGTGATTGAATTCTGATTTTGGTTTCTTGGTGTTTTCTATCTTGACCAGGTGGACAGGCTTATCGTTGTGCATGTGCTGCTGATCGAACAGGGCATGCTCTATTGCACACCCTCTATGGCCAAGCCATGAGACATAATACCCAATTCTTTGTGGAATATTTTGCTTTGGATCTGTTGATGAATAGTGATGGTAGGTTATAACTGGGATTTTTTCCCCTCATCAATTGTGTATCATGGTACTTTTGTTTGCATTGGTTACTTGAGCCTTGGCATAATTATCTTCTCTTGTTATTGTTTACCTGTCCACAATTTTGAGATTTGCTTGTTTTCTTCATTTTTTGATGATCTTGTTGCCTTACCATTTCATTCTGTTTCATTCATGTTTGTGATAACTAGTGTTTATTGTTTGTCTCATGCAGGAAGCTGCCAGGGAGTGATAGCTTTGAACATGGAGGATGGAACACTACATAGATTCCAGGCTGCTAATACAATTCTGGCCACTGGGGTACTATATCATTTATATATGCATTTTTGTTTTATTTGAAATGGCTTGTTAAAATAAATAAAAGGACCCTTATCTTTGCTGTCTGTTTCTTTCAGGGATATGGTAGAGCCTACTTTTCTGCAACCTCAGCTCACACATGCACTGGTGATGGTAATGCTATGGTTGCACGTGCTGGGCTTCCCCTCCAGGTTTCTTCTGTTTTTATAACCCTGAAATTGGTTTCCCAAACCTCTTCCTTAACTATCTCTATATCTGTTCTTTCCCCTTTTTGATTTATTCTTCTTACAGGATTTGGAGTTTGTGCAATTTCACCCAACTGGAATCTATGGGGCTGGGTGCCTCATTACTGAAGGTGTGTGCCTATTTCCCTTCTATGAAGTGTGGTGTTATGGGTTGAGGTTTTTTGGTTACATTAGATTATTATTTCATTTTTCCTTTTCGAATTTAATTTTTGTTGCACCTCTATATTTGGCTGAATTTGAGAGAGGTTCATTTTTTAAGTTTCATCTGCAATTTGCAGGGTCTCGTGGTGAAGGTGGTATTCTTAGAAATAGTGAAGGTGAACGCTTTATGGAACGGTATGCACCTACTGCCAAGGATCTTGCTTCAAGGGATGTTGTTTCAAGATCTATGACCATGGAAATCAGGGAAGGTCGTGGTGTAGGTATGATTCTCTCCTCATTTCTGACTTTTGTATAATCCAGCATCCATAGTACCTGTATTTTTCCCCCCTGAAGGAGTTTATATGAGGTTGGCAATGTGCATTGAGGTATTGCAATATGGTGCTTGTGTTTTAGAGTAGGTACTCCGTACTCGTTTTATATGATTGTTTAATCCTAGTTCTATGAAGTTTAGATTTTTTTTTCTATGTATGTTCCATTCCGTAAGAAGTATATATTTGTTTGTACTGTTATGTGATTCATACAATTACTGGTTCTTGCAAGCTAATTTGAACTCATGGTGTTACTAATTGTAATCTTCTATCCAATAGGACCTTTAAAGGACCATATCTATCTCCACTTGAATCACTTGCCTCCAGAGGTGCTCAAGGAGAGGCTTCCAGGTATCTCTGAGACTGCTGCCATTTTTGCTGGTGTGGATGTTACGAAGGAGCCCATCCCAGTCTTGCCTACCGTACACTATAACATGGGTGGAATTCCAACAAATCATCACGGCGAGGTGTGATATTCAGATACATTTAGATGTGATGTTTGGTTCAAATGCTGGAATTTAATTGTATTATTCATTAAGATATACACAAAGGAAATGCATAGATGTAACATTAGGCTCTTCAAAAAATCTCGTCTGGTAGTCAACTATTTGTGGTTTTAGCTTTGCCGTAATGTATCTTTTGCTGATTTTCTGGATGTCTAACATTAATGATTTTGCTTCTATTCTCAGGTAGTTACTATCAGAGGCAGTGACCCAGATTCTGTGGTTCCTGGACTAATGGCTGCTGGAGAGGCAGCCTGTGCGTCAGTTCATGGTGCCAATCGGCTGGGTGCAAATTCCCTTCTCGACATTGTTGTCTTTGGTCGGGCTTGTGCCAACCAAGTAGCAGAGATCAATAGGCCAGGCAAGTTGTATTGTATTCTTTTGTATATAAGTACCTTTGCCATTCATGTCTAAATGTAAATTCATTTAATGGTTATTTTCAGGGGAGAAGCAGAAACCTTTGGCAAAGGATGCTGGTGAGAAAACAATTGCATGGCTCGACAAACTAAGAAATTCTAATGGATCTCTTCCAACTTCAAAAATTCGGTTGAACATGCAACGAGTAATGCAAAACAATGCTGCTGTTTTCCGCACACAGGAGACACTAGAAGAAGGTGTGCCATACTTATTAATGTTTTAGCTTCCCCATTCTAGTTTTTGGTCACGTGTCTTCTTCCTGCCTTTCAGTCTTCTGCTTGTTCCTTATCTATAACTATGTTGCTCATGAGATGCATACTTGCTGGAATCAATGTATTTTTTAATATTTAGTTGACAGATGGAAAAACCCTAATTATGTCTATATTTTTTAGGTTGTCAGTTGATTGATAAGACATGGGAAAGTTTCCATGATGTTAACATGAAGGATCGCAGCTTAATATGGTAATATTGCTGGAACTAGGATGTTGATGACAAAGTATTGCTTGTAGTTTTAGTTCATTTATGAACTTTGTTTTTAAAATGTTTTGCAGGAACTCTGATTTGATAGAAACCATTGAGTTGGAAAATCTTTTGATAAATGCCTGTATCACTATGCATTCTGCTGAAGCTAGGAAAGAGAGCAGAGGAGCACATGCTCGTGAAGATTTTACGGTTAGTTTTTGCCTTTTTTTTTTTGTGACCTTTTTGCTTGGCTTTGGTACAATAAGTTTTTTACCTTTTGTCTTTTTGGTTATTTTGCAGAAAAGAGATGATGAAAAGTGGATGAAACACACATTGGGGTAAGTTCCCTTTCCATTGAAAGAATACTTTGTAAACATGTAGGTTGGTTTATGTGGTGGTTGGGGGAGTCAAAATTAATCGGAAAGTGTCCGGTCATGAAATGACTCCAATGCCGTGAAGGTGCCTTACACCATGTTCCGTAAGGGAGCCTAAATCTATTGAGACTAACATGAAGTTGATTGTTCACAATTCTACTTTGATTTGCAGGTATTGGGAGAATGAGAAGGTGAGACTGGATTACCGGCCAGTTCATATGAACACATTAGATGATGAGGTTGAGTCATTCCCACCAAAAGCTCGTGTCTATTAAGCTCGTGGATCCAACACTTCATCGTCATAAGGGGGATGCAATAAAATATTTGTATGCACAACATGCTGGCAGTATTTTTTGCCTTTCATCAGTCTTGGAACTTTTATGATTGAAAACATTCAATAAGATTCAGTTTTGAGTCTGACTTTTGTAATTGTATATCAGCAATAAGGTTATGGTTACCGACTTCGACCATCTTTTTTTATGCCGACTGACCTCTTTTTACTTGAAACTTTACCTCTTACATGAGGACTGGATGCATTTCAAAGTTCAACTCTGGAAATTGGGTCATTATTCTTTGATGTGCAAAATTAGCAACTGCCAATGTGACAACCACTGCGTTTATGCATATTACATAGGAAAATGATGGAATTCCTGTAGAATCCTTGGCAAATATTTCAACGTTTAGCCCACAGTTTTGATACAAATACGAGTGCACATTTATAGGGTATGTTGAAATGTTTTTTAGTCCAGTTAACCTCAATTAGTCAATTTGGTGGTTCCTCCCATGTCTGTCTCTGCTGAACTTTATGATTACAGCACTCCATCCTCAAATTATCGCCAGCTCAATTTCATGATGTTTGCTTTCTCCTTTGCCATGTGAATTGATAACCCAACAATGCCTTTGGATCAACCTATCCCTCATGAATTTAACGTTTGGATTGAACCCGAGTCATCAACAAAGGGTTGAACTTGTTCAACATGTCATAGCATTGGTTGAGTTCTCAATTCACAAAACAGAAGAAGAAAATAAAAGAGATCATTAAATTGAGCTGATGACACTTGAAGAGGGTGATTGGAATAATTGAGAAATGATACAATTGTCTATTAGCCTAGAGTCTATTAGCACGTAATTTAACTCCAAGGCTCATTTTTTTTTCTAATAATAGTATTTGAATTTTATTTAACACGGTATTATAAGTACAATATATCAAAAAGAGAAGAGGAAAAAAAATATTTGTCAAAAGTCTCGTACAAATAGATACACAAAAAGTAAATACATTAATGGAGATTAATGTACCATCAAAATTTAAAATTTTTTATGAATCTTTTAATTTTTAGTTATTCGAGATATCGTTAACAAACTATCAAATGAGTAGGGATCAATCTTTTCTAAAGACAATGACAATAAATTAAAAAACTAACATTGCGTGTATCATACATGTATCGAACGGTTGTTAAGATATATTAAAATCATGTCAAACGACTCATTAAACGAACCACAAAAGTTAATAAAAAATATGACACAAGATAAAAAAAAAGCATGCCACAAGAATAAAAATTCTTATTAAAATTAACAAAATAAAATATAAAAAAACAAAAGATAATCAACACTGATTATCAACGATCAATATTAAGACTGATTATTGATTGTTGACAAAAAATAAATTCTACGATTTTAACCTTTTATACCTTACCTTTGAACTAAATATTTAAATTCTAAAATTAAAAATATTGATAAAAACTTTTAATTTTAACCACTAAAATACGAATAGTTTAGAAATACGAATCATTATAACGATGACCTACGAAAACAGAGTACAGGATGAATTGCAGAGACACACTTCTCCACGAGAAACAGAGATGGACGATTCATTTTGACAAAAATACAGTGTCTACCACGACAGAGTATGAAAAAGACAATTCTAACTCAGATGATCAGACTTCAGAGTTTTTCACTATGTTGATGTCGATTCTTGGAATCCAATTTCGGGGAGATTTTTTTATTATTATTTTAAGTGGAATCCACTTAAGTGTCTGTTTGAACGAAAGATCCAGCTTCGTCATATCAGTTACGAAGAAAGAAGAAACGTTTGGGATTTCGCTTTAGACTCTGCTTTTTTCTAGTTTAGAATCATTCTGTGATTCGCCTTTTGTTTGGTAAATAACTAAAGGGAAAATGCAGTAAAAATTCGTAGGGTTTTGTCTGTCTATTTGTTTGGAATTTTGAGGGAGAGATAAGAGGAGAATGTTTTGAATAATAAAAGCTAAATAACATAAAGACAATTTTAACCTCTAACGTTTATAATTTTTATTATTTTAATTTTTATTTTTTAAAATAAATTTACCCCTTAACCTATTTGTTTTTAACAAATAATTTATTTTTAACTAACATAATGATTAGACTGTTAAAAATTTAACGATATCGACATGTCATATATATATAATAATATATTTTAAATAACATGACATCTAGCCTCGTTCTACGTACATCTAACATGTCATTATCGTTAATTTTTTAATAATGACAAATATATACATATAAAATATAATTTTATCCTAACATAAAATATAAAACAATTAAAATTTAAATAAAATATTAAAAATTAATTAAATCTAAAATAAAAAACCATTAAGCATTCTCAAATTTTAAATATCATTCTACATATGCATGATATATCATTATCGTTATTTTCTAGCTATCTAATCATTATACTAGTTTAAAAATGAGATATTTATCAAAAAGATATAGGTTAAGGGCTAAATTTATTTTAAAAAAAAAGATGAGGGTCAAAATTACAAAAATCATAAACGTTAAGGGTTGAAATTATCTTTATGCCAAGTTAAATTTTAAAAAATATCAAATAATAAGTGCTTTTTAATATAAATAAGTGTTTATTTTCTAAAATATCTAATAATATTAAAAAATTATAATATTATTAGTAAATATTGAGTGTAATAATAAGATATATTACATCGAAGATCTAAATTTAAATTTTAAATAATTATTGGGAAAAATTATAAACTTTGAACATGAAATATTATAAAATAAACTATATAATTTATAAAAAGATGTTACATTGATTTTATGTGTACGATATGTTCCAAAATCTACGTCAATCAACATCTTTAGTGCGACAAAATCACCATCACAATAATAAACGATAAAAATTACTAGGTAACTAGGAATCAAATAAATGCCAAGTCAAGACCATCGGTCTATAATAATAATTATTCTTGTTGCATGTCATGGATTATTAGATAATTTTTGTTTATTATATCATTTATAATTTAAATAATCAACATCGTTTATTTTTAAATATTTATTTATTTATTAATTATGTTAAAAAAATAATAATTTTAAATAAATAAAATAGATAAATTTAATTAATTAAGAATATTAATAATATTGTAAAAGAATTTACCTAATAATTTGTCCACTAACACTAATTTACTTTATTTACTCGTAAATAAAAAATATTTTAAGCTTAAATATCAAGTGTCAAATCATTTTTGAGAATAAACATATTTTAACAAAATAAAAAAAATTTATTAATAAATTATTGGCAATATTTTTTTATTTAATGTTTGAAAATGACATGTGCTAAATAAATAATTTTTTTTATTGACAAATTTCATTTGATATGTTTAACATTTAATCTTTTATTTTAGAATTTATATATGATAATAAAAAATTAGCTTAAGGGTCTAATAAGCCCTTAAACTTTTGTAAAAAAATCAATAAAGCCCTTAAATTTTTTGTACACTCAAATAAGTCTTCAAACTAAAAAAAAAAATCAGTTCAGCCCTTAAACTTTTTAACATCAAATTAAACTCTCAAACTTAAGAAAAAAAATCAATTTGACCATTTTACAAACTTTAACCGTTAACTTTAACTTTTTTTTAAATTTTTTAACATGTGTTGTAACAAAATAACACTACTTTTTCTTTTCTATAAATTTTTAAAATTTATTTTTTAAAATTATATAAAAATCATGAAAAATATTTTTAAAATATAAAAAAATTGATTTTGAAATTTAATTTAAAATGATAAATAATATTTTTAAAAAAGATTAAAATAAATAATAAAAATATTAAATATTACTTTACAATTATAAAAAAATATTTTTATATTTTAAAATAATTTAAAATTCTTCAAGATTTTGTAGAAAGTTTTTAGATTTTTTTATATATTTTTAAAATTTAAAATTTCTTAAAAACGATAAGTGACATTATCTTGTCGCGACAATTGTCATTTTTTTATATAAAGAAAACGTTAAAGTTAACGGTCATAGTTGATGAAAGGGCTAAAGTGATTTTTTTTCTTGAGTTTGAGGTTTTAATTGAATGCATTAAAAGTTTAAGGGCTTAATTGATTTTTTATAACAATTTAAGGGTTAAATTAATTTTTTAGTGAGAGTGAGAGCTTTATTAGGTGCAAAAAAAATTTAAAGACTTAATTGACTTTTTTACAAAAGTTTAAGTGCTTATTGAACCCTTAAGCCTAAAAAATTTAAAAACCTATATTTTAAAATTGGGAAATTATTATATATCTTATTTATTTAATTTTTTAAATATCAACCAGTGATACATAATTATTTTTAAACGATTTTGTAAAAATAAAACATCCCATCAACTAGTTTTTAAAATAATTACTTATATACTATTTTTTTAAAATCTATGAATAAGTCTCACGTCTATTAAAAAAATAAATAAGTCTCACATGCATTTGCATGTGCCACAGTATCTGATATATAAATAATTTAAAATTACACTTAAAATAAAATAATGAGAAATCAGAAATCTAAAAATTAATAGATTTATATAAAATTTTGGAGCATTTCATTAGAGTTTTCAGCCTTTCAAATATTTCATACTTATACGCCATTTTTTATCTTGCTTTTTTTTATAAAAAAAAAATTGCATTCAAATAAAAAATAATACGTCAAAATATAATATAGTTTTAATAAAAAATAGATAATATTTATCTTAAAATAATTAATTTTCAATTTCTGTCTGCACTATATATATTATTAAATAATAAAAATATTTATAAATATATTAAATTATAATTAATTTAAATTATTAAAAATATACGTCAATATGCACAATTTATTAGAATTTCTAACTTTCACATAGGGACCGTAATAATGCACGTCCCCCATGAGTATTAAAATTAAATTTTTGGGTAGGGTTAGTGACTATTAAAATTTGGGGATTCGGTTTAAGTTTAAAATTTAAAATATTTAATTTGATTCGATTATATGTATATATAATATGTATATTTATATTTTATATTTTTATTATATTTTGAATTAAATTAATTTTTAATCGGATAATATTATATAAAAAATCATATCAAACTAAAATAAGATATATTAAAAATCGGAATAAAACGAACTTAGATATCCTAATTTATTTTCTAAAACAGATCAAAACTGTAAAAAATCTGACCCACCAAACCTGTTACCATTCTTACTTTCACCTCAACGCACTATTTTTCTCTGGTAATAAACTTAATTTTCTCTTAAAAATCAATATTTTTAGATTTTATGTTAATAATTGTAAAATATATAAAAATATTCAAATTCATATGTAACATCTTTTCGAGCTTAACTTAATTTAACTTAATCTTATTCGATGTTCCTTAAAATTAAATTACGTGGCCACCTGTCTTTATTCTTAGTAGCTACTAGCTACTGATACAAGGACCCGTTTCTTCATCCAGAGGGACTTTATTCAGCTCTCTTGCTAGTTGCTTCTGCTGTTTTAGGTATCTTTCTTTAAAGCTCCGCTGAAACAGATTGATTTCTTTATTTCTTTGTCTCTCCTTAGCTTAAGCAAAATCCAAGTGTGTAGAGCTTCTGGTTCAGGTACTCTAGGCCCTACAATTTTGTACACACTCCTTTCTCCTCTTCTTTTATGGTTTAAAAAGTGGGGGGGAATCTAACTCTTTTACTGATCTTTTCTTTTGTTGGTTGTGGGTGTAAGGGTAGTGCAGTTCACGAGATCTTTCGTCTGAGTTTGGCCGGAGAATGGCATATATGTGTGCGGATAGTGGAAATCTAATGGCAATCGCTCAACAAGTTATAAAGCAACAGCAGGAGCAGCAACAAGAGCAACACCATCAGCAGCAGCAACAGATTCTTGGTCTCAGTCCCGGTTCTTTGAACCCTTGGAGTCACCATGGCGTTTCTAACTCGCCCAGTCTCGGGTACGGGCTTTCGGGTATGGGGTTTACCGACCTGTTTCAGGGAGAGACTGGAGAAGTGTTTCAGTTCCTTAACATGGGTCATTATACCTCGAGTGGGTTTCGGTTCCCGGATTTTGGCGGTGGTTCGGGTGGTGAGTTTGACACCGACGAGTGGATGGATTGCTTAATGAACAGTGGGGATTCAACGGATAGTTCGAATCTGCCGTCTGGTTGTGAAACCTGGCCAAACAATGCTGATTTCGGTCTTTACGGTGCCGATCTATTTAGTGCTAGCCCCAATCGTCTCCCTGTGGCGTGTACTACGCCGTCTGATGTGAATCGGGTGATTTTCTCAACTCAGGCAGAGAAAAATCTCTGCCCTACCCTTCAACCTCAAGCTCAGCTATCTACGTGGTCCCCATCTCCTCCACTTCCATCTCCTCAAGTAGCCGTTAAAGAAACCACAGCAAGCAGCCCCCCGAGCCAAACCCCACTTAGAAACTACGCCGTAGGGGTCTCAGTTGATTCTCCCGAGATCGAATCAGCTCCCCCGCTTTTAAAAGCTTTACTCGACTGTGCTAGACTCGCTGACTCAGAACCTGAGCGCGCGATCAAATCACTGGAGGGACTCAGGGATTCGGTGTCAGAATCTGGAGATCCAACTGAAAGAGTGGCTTTTTACTTTACCGAAGCTCTCTATAGTAGAGTCAGTGTTCGACCGGAGAAAAGACTGAATCTGCTAGAAACGACACCGGAGGACTTCGCTCTCTCTTACAGAGTGTTGAACGACGCGTGTCCTTACTCGAAATTCGCTCATCTAACGGCAAATCAAGCGATTCTCGAAGCAACGGAGGGGGCAAGCAAGATCCACATAGTGGACTTTGGAATTGTTCAAGGAGTTCAATGGGCTGCTCTTTTGCAAGCCTTAGCCACAAGGTCCGCCGGAAAACCCACCCGGATTCGTATTTCGGGTATACCTGCCCCGGTTTTGGGAACATCTCCGGCTCTTTCCCTTTATGCTACAGGTAACCGTCTACGTGACTTTGCGAAGCTTCTGGATTTGAATTTCGAATTCGAACCTATTCTAACTCCGATTAAGAAACTCAACGAGTCTTGTTTCCGGGTTGACGAGGGTGAGGTACTGGCTATAAATTTCATGCTTCAATTGTATAATTTGTTAGATGCTACTCCGGCCACTGTTGAAGAAGCTCTCCGTTTGGCTAAATCTCTAAACCCCAAAATCGTGACATTGTGTGAGTACGAAGCGAGTTTAAATCGAGTTGGGTTCCCGAACCGGTTCAAGAATGCTTTACAATACTACTCGGCACTGTTCGAATCATTGGAATCGAACTTGCCTCGTGAATCACCGGAGAGAATACTTGTTGAGAGACTGTTACTGGGTCGGAAAATAGCGGGGATTATCGGACCAGACGAAGCCGAAAGCCAGCGAGAGCGGATGGAAGATAAAGATCAATGGAAGGTTTTAATGGAAAGTGCTGGTTTTGAAACGGTAACCCTTAGCCACTATGCAATAAGTCAAGCGAAAATTCTTCTGTGGAATTATAATTACAGCTCCTCGTATTCACTAATCGAATCCCAACCTGGATTTCTGTCATTATCTTGGAAAGAAGTGCCTCTACTCACAGTTTCGTCCTGGCGTTGACGATGATTTCAGGTGATCCCCGGCCATCAATCTTGAGAATTTTTCCACCTGGTAATTTTTTTTTGGGTATTCTCTTCTTTTTTAACAGTTTGAAACTTTCATCATGACAAAATTTGTACTATAATTGGATATGAACTCTCAGCATGTCGCCGTCTTTTAGACGGTGCAGCTGCGTTTAGGCTGGAACTCTGATTCTTCTGTATTTAGCGTTTGATGAAGACCGACACAGTACTATGATTTCAAAGGAATTGCTATTATTTAGTGTAAAATGATGTTGCAGCATTATCTTTTACTCTCTCCTATGAACTCAATCTTTCAACCCTGTATCTTGCACCTGTCTTACAGTCTGCCTCGTTTTCCTTGGTTGTCTTATTTGGAGGGAGAAAGGAGTTGGGTTTGCATGTGGGGTGGTTGCTGCCACTGCCCTCCCTGCCTAATCTTACTTTTCTTTCTCGGGTTATGGGCTTTTTAGCTATAAACAATACCCGTTGGTTACTAATTCAACGGGTGTCATTTTCATCCTGATGGAACCCAAATCTTAAACCTCTTTTAATCATGCTGGATTGAATTAAACATGAGATCTTATCCTGTGATTGCGGAGGCATTATCTCTATTTAATCTTATTTTTAATTAAAGATGATATTAAAATCATTTCCCCATAGTTACCAACCTAACAATAAAAGTGATTACAATTCTGCAAACCAGTAACTTCAATTACCAGAAGGGAAAATTTCCCTCTAATTTCTAGGCAACCAAGCAAGAGTTTCAGCGGTAGTGTTTTACCCTATAAACAGATCCAAAAACTCCTTCACCGAGTTTTTGATGATGGGTTGAAATTGTTGGTGGCAGCAACTAAAATCTCTAAAGGGAATTGCTTTTGCTCTTGTTGAGCTATTTTCTACAAGTCATGACCATTCCTATCTGAACTGGGTTTTTCTATTTGGAATTCCTCTCCGAAAAGTGGACATGGTTGGGCTTGGAGGAAGTTGTTGAAATTTAGGGATGATCTAGCACATGTTGCCATGTTGGTGGAATGCAGAATGGTTTCAAGGCTGGGAATTTCTAAGGCACAAACAGAAAAGGGTGTCCTGGTACATGATTGGTTGGGGTGGTCTCTCTATTCCAAGACATTCCTTCACCTCATGGTTAGTTGTCCAAGACAGGTCCCCAACAAGGCAACAAACAGCAGGCTGGTGAGTTGGGTCTGCCATGTTGATCCACTGTGTGGCTTGTGTGGTAGTGAGGTGGAGATTAAGGACCATCTCTTTGCTGGTCGTATTTTTTCAAGACAGGTTTGGGAGGCAGTGTTGAAGACTTGCCAGGTAACTCATGATGGTTGGGAGGATATATTCCTTTGTAGAAACTTGGTAGTCAGATGTTGAAAGAACTCGTTGGATTTGCTCTTCAGATTTAGAAACTTGGTAGTTCTGGAACCGGGGAATTATACATTCTTGGGGAACATTTGGAGCTTCAACAGTCGGAAGAAAGAGAAAAAGGTAGAAAGATAGGCGTGGAAGGTTTAATTCATTAAAATTTCGAGCTACTTTGTTTTGGTGTTAGTTTTATTGGAGTAGAAATCTATTCCTTCGTAAGCATACTTCTTTTTGTGTCTCGTTAAAAAAAATTAAAAATTTAAATTTAAATCTTAATCCTATTTTTTTATATCTTAAACTATACATCTTAAAATCATATTTTACCCTTTGTTTTCTCAATCATAACCACAATTTTTAAACTTAATAATTCAAAATAAAAAGGTACGATTAAGAGAAGACGATTTATACTTATTTTACGGAGGCTCAAAACAGAGAAATCTATACACATACGGGCATAAGGCACAAACCAATTATTATTACGTTGATAAATCGAATAAATTATAATTGATGATGTTATTAATGAATAGTATTAGTGGATATTTTCTTCCCCTAGAGGTTGACATTAAACTTTTTAATATTGACTGTAGAAGAATTTTATTGAGACTCATTTTCTTTTAAAAAATAATGATAAATGTCTAATTTGTATAAAAAAATAATATTCAAATTGAAACAATTAAATAATTATTAAATTAAATAATTTAACATTTTTTGTTGATTATTTATAAACTTTATCTATAAATTAATACATATGATTAAGTTAAAAAATTAATTCATAGATTTCATTCATCATATCATCTATAATATATACAATAGTATTCAATCATTTTAATATAAATTTTAAAAATATAAATATTTTTTATTAAATAAATAAAATGATAAATAAAATGATAAATCAAACACGACCTGCCCCGCGTACTTACAACGCAATTTCGCAAAATGGGCCTGTATCCAACTCATGTTTCACGTGGCCGTGCTGCCCAAGTTTTCGTCGGTTAACCTAATATAATATCTGGACGGCCTACATACTTTTCTAAATATATAAAATAAAATGCCGACTCAATGACACGTGGAATCATCTAACCAATTTCTTCGTCCCAGACTCTAATATCTGGACCGTCCATCCGCCTTAAATACCCTATATAATTAAGGCTTTGTCAAGGGAGAACCACTCATTCCAACTAATCGATCTTATCTTTTCCTTCTTGACGCATTCTTTTTGCAGATTCGTTTCTCATGTCTTTCCTTACGGGAGGGTTTCTGTCTCCAGATTTGCTCGCATCGGCCTAACGTGCTCTTTTGTTACTCGATCTGGCACGATGATAGGATTGATGTTGTCGGATCTATGCTTTCAGAGGCCTTTGCCGGCAAGGAAGCAAAGATTGAATTAAAGATCGGCGCTTCTGGCTTTCTTTGTATGTATTTGAATGCTCTTGCAGGCATAAGATCGCAGGTTTTATCGGCGTTTATGTTTAATTCATGTAATTTTGTAGGTATGGTCTCATCTGCGGCTGAGATTGGAGGTGCTTGTTGTTTTCAGATGTACGCTGGTGATTAACGAGGCGTTTGAAGTTGTGAATCCGCGATGTGGGATTGAATGGTTTGTTTTTGAAAGGATGTGTAAGATGTCAGGCTGAAGGTCCTACTGATGATGTTTATTTGTTAGGGGACTGAGTCCTGATCTATCTTTGTCGTCCAAGACCTTTGCCATGACAGGTGCGCTTGCATGGCAGGTCACCCAAACTTAATAAAATTCTACTTTTTGGTGTTTTTTGAGGGGAGTTCGCACGGGGTTGCCCGGGTTCTCCCCTCTGCTGCGGTGTCGTATCGTCTCTCCTGCTCTTTTTATTTTTTCCCTTTCCCTTGCTCGATTTCCATATTTTTGCAACATACGGGATGGATGCTTGATCCAACATCATCATCAACGCTGGAATCAACTCCCAAGACATACTACTAGCGTATCTCAAGGCCAAGGTATTAATTTACATATTTTAACCCTGATTTGCCTTACCAAATTTTAGTTAAAAATTTAATTTTATTATGCAAGTAGATTTAACATCAACTTAGATAACATGAAGCGATGTTTTTTCAACAAATTAGGGGGCTTAAGTTATTGAATGGTAAAAGGGTACATGGTAATTAATATTCAAGAACATGTTTTTTAATTTATTTATATCCCCTTCTGGGGATATAGAATTTATTAATTTTTGAACTTAAACTTTTGTTTTCTAAAGTTATGCTTGAACTAATTATTGATTTTCCTAGTTTTAAGTATAATGGTAAGCATAAAATGAATATTATTTTGGTTTAATATAATTTGTTTTTATTAAACCTGCTTAACGTTAAAAACCAATTTAAAGGCCCTAACAATAAATTAATATTTAGAGCAACACGATTATTCTAAACTAAAATTTAAAATGGTTGTACTAATTCATGGATTATGCTTTTGTTTTATGCTCTCCAATTAAATCCCAGAAATTTACTCTCAAGTCTCAACTTAAATGAAACATTTAAGTTTCTAACGAAAACATCAATACCAGCTGCACTGTTTATTAGATTCCAGTTTATTTTCATTTGAGTTCTATTGAATTATCTTTTCTTTCTTTTCATTGGTTATTTACATATTTACTTCACTTTTTTTAGTGAAATGCATTTCCCAATTTTTCAGTATTGTTCTGATGTCGCATAATCCAACTTTGTACCATCTTAGGAGAATGTCTTATGTAGTTTGATGAAGCATATGCATTTTGCTTGTATATAGCTCTTGGTAGTTTTCTAGGCCTTTGCACAGGTGTCTGTTTTCATCGGCTTGAAGGTACACTGTAGAAGATTTTGATTGAAGATGTGACAGCAGCAAGCGTAAAATTGTTGGGAGGTATTTCTGGATGTACACTATCCCATCATGTATAAGCTCAAGGCAGTTTTTATTGTATAGCTTGGTCATGGCGGTGAGCGTAATGGGGTTTTGAGATATTTCTGTATTTTCTTTATTCCATCATGTTGCTTTGCTTCTCTTTTTCTTAGAAACTGGAAATGAAGTTATGTTGGAGGAAGTGTTTGATGGTATAGCGTGGTTGCAGCAGTGAGAGTTTAATCATGCTGATGGAGGTATTTCTGGATTTTACACTATACCATCATGTTCCGTGACTTTTATTTTTGATAGAAACTGGATATCAATCTATGCTGGATAAAGTGTTTGTCTCTGCCTAACGTGGTCATGACGGTGAGTGTAACGGTGTTATGAGGTATTGTGGATTCTCAATATTCCCTTTTGCTGCATCTCTCTCGTTTTGATAGAAACTGATAATCAAGGCATGTGGGATGAAGTGTGGCAATGTTTGGAGGTATTTCTTGCTTTAATCCATCATGTTGCTTATCCCCCTGTTTTGAGTAACGCTAGAAAAGATATGTGCTGTGAAGTGTTTGTCTATATAGCTTGGTCAACATTCAGTGTTCATGATGCAAGTCATTTGAAGCACTGTGGAGACACGAAATTGAGTTGTGGAGGCATTCAATTACAGAAATTCCAAGCCCGTAGTCCGTAGCAGGTCAATCCTTTGAAGATTTTTGAAACAACTGCAAATGTTTAAGCATTAAGTCATTTGAACACATCTTGGTTTTATGCAGTGATGTAGTGAGATTAGTTTTGAGGAGTTCTTGTTGTGGAAGATTGTCAAGTAGTGAATGAGGTACAAGGCAACCATGTATACCAGTTCCTTTAGATAGTGAAGATTTTTCTGCGACTCCCGTGGTTTTTCCCCTTTATTATCAAGGGGTTTTCCACGTAAATTCTGGTGTTTTCTTTTTTTTTTCTTGTGTTTATTCTGCAGGTACGATGGTCGTGTGCTACTTTGATTTCTCGGTGAATTACCATTTTATTACTCAAATTCTGTTGTCCTGTATAGATGATCTGTTGCAGGAATTGGATCTCTAAAAAATTAAGTTCAGGTTAAAGGCCGGACGGTTATATATTTTTAATTTCATATAGATAATATAGAAGCGTATTTCATATACAAGATTTTTGTAACGAAGCCAATTTCATTTTTCTCTCCCCCTCCCCTTATCGTTTGATTTTTACTCGTTACTAATTAATTTTTGATTTTTTTTTTTGTTTTCTATCTCTAAATTACCAGTTAATATTTGACGTTAGCCTTTTAAGATGATTATTTTTATTTATTTTTAATTTTTAAAAATTATATCGGTCCACACGTTTTGTAGACCAAAAGTAAGGTTGTTCTGATATTAAGGGGATTTAACTGATTATTAAAATTAATAAATGGATCAAGGTAAACAAGTCTCTTGAATTCAAGAGTGTTGTAAAGTTTACAGAACAAAAATATAAGATTTACACCTCAAACTCTCATGCGCGTTTCTTTCTGTGTCCAGGAAGATCTGTAAGCTCAAAATGGCAGAGCGCTCCATCCCATCTAGAGGATCGAGAGGTTGGTGGTTCGAATCCACCCAGATCTGTAGTTGTAAAATCGTTAACCACCATAAAAAAGATGGGAAAAGATTTTGGATAAGTCTCTAATTCCCAATTTAATCCGTCGTCTTAATATGTTTCAACTAATTCGTCGAGGACTTAGTTGTCCATTCATCAAATTTATACGGATTCATATACTATATTAGGTAGATTTAAACATTTTTAACACTTCCCAGCATTTGTTCAGTTAGAGTGAGAAGAGGGAAGGAAGATGATAAAGGCTGTGATGGTGATGAACACGCATGGCAAAACTCGACTAGCAAAATTTTACGAATAATTGGTGAACTTCTCTTTATCTTTCTCTTTTCACAATTGAAGTTCGCTATATTGTTAACTAATCCAAATTCTTTCACAATTATCTACGTGGCTCCGAATTTCTTTCAAATCAGCCAGTGGAGAAGCAGCAGGAGCTCATACGCGGCGTTTTTGCGGGTTCCGATCTCTCAATTTGTTGTTTCAGCTTGTGATTAGTTTGAATTTAGCTGTTTGGGTCGAATGAATCTCGTTTTCCTTTTTTGTAATCTCTTTCGTTATTCTGCCTAATCGATTCTTCTTGAATTCGTACTTATAGTACTTCTTGTCTTTCTTTTTTCCCTTTCAGTTTTGATTTTTATCTTTTAACAGTCTTGTGCAGTAGAGCTGAGAACGTAAGCAATTTTATAGATGCGGAATCGATTTTTGGTCCGGTAATTTCTTTTATTTTCTAATTTTCCCTTGTTCTCTTAAGACTTGACACCGATCAATTTCCATTTATATTCTCATCTTGATTAGAACTTTTGTTTGAATCTTATCGATAGCTTTCATAGCTTTAGTACAAGAATTCTGTTTAATTGTTTCATAATCCTCACTCGCAGGATAGTTGCCTTGTCTACAAGCATTTTGCTACTCTTTACTTTGTCTTTGTGTTTGATAGGTCTGAAAATGAGCTAGCCGTGCTTGACTTGATACAAGGCATCGTTCGAAATCTTATTTTAGAATTTACTTATAATGGACTGATCTATCTATAAAATGTAGTTCTTCTTAGTGATATCCCTTTCTGGATCTAGATTTGAATTTATCTGGAGATGTCTCAATAGTCAGTACTTAAATGTTGCGTTGTAGATATGAAACCTCTTTTCTAAAGCTGGATGAATTCATTGTTACGGTCTCTGTGATGATTTGAAGTTGAATTTGATTTGGAAGCACCTTCTTATGGAGTAGATTTTGTTAGTTGAGGATTTAGTGAAAAATGAACATTGATTTTCATGTGTGTTGGAATGGGCGATAACTGTTGTGTCACCCGACTTTGTTGTATTTATTTCAGATTTTGATTAAGTGGAAAGGTTTGATTGTCATCCATCTTTTATGTATGAACAGTGTTAGCAATTAGTGTTTTTAAACTGTAAGATTCAATGGATTCTTGGCTCTAAAATTGGATGTTTTTTTTCTTCTTCTGATCAGAACAATTTAGCAGGTTTGTCAAGCATTTCCTTACAAACTAGAAAGCCATAAACAATAATTATTGATAATTATTTTAAATATTTGATCATTTTACTTACTTTAAATATGATGCCTTCAGTTTTTGTGGAAACGTTGGACCAATGCTTCAAGAATGTTTGCGAGCTTGACATTGTGTTCAATTACAGAAAGGTTGTATCTCTCATCACTGATATTTGTATCTATTTAGTGCCGAACATACCGTTGTCTTTATTTATTATTTGGTTCTTTGAAATGCAAGAGGATAGCGAAGCTAATTTACCGGAAATGATATTGTTGCAAAACATTTATGGGATATGCTTTGGTTTCCAAACTTTATTTGATGATAGGGACAGCCTTTTGTGGGGCCAAACGGGCCAATTGCCATGGAGCTTGCCTAGAGTAACTTTGGAAGTTACTAAGTTAGCTTGCCAAAGTTCCATAGTATTTTGACTCGATCACCATGCAGCTTGCTGAGGCCTGAGAGTAACCTTTGAAGTTAGCCTTGCCTAAGTTCCATAGTTCCACCAGTTTTTCGTTTTAGTCAATCTAAAGTTTCTAGTAAAGATGAGCATCATCGCCTTTATGTGCTGTAAACCAAGGAATGACTTTAGAATAAGCTCAATAGTCACTTCCTATGGCATCATTTTAATTTCTTATCTGTGCCCTAAAATATAAATTAAAGTCCCTAGAGTATCTTATTTTTACAAGAAGATTCTGATTTAAATATGCCTTGCTTTTGCTTGGTCATTTTTGTTCCTCATCGACACGGGCCTGTTAATAGATTCATTTTATTCAAATCTTCTATAAACTAACCCTAAGAAAACCTTACCAGTTACCAGCACCACCTACCTAATAGGCACAAGGCAACCAGGTTCAGGCACGCACACCTAGCCATCCAAAATTTAAGGGGACTTGATTTTACCCTTCCCAAGATATACAATTTATAGTTTAACCCCGTTAACAAATAAACAAAAACAATACAAAGTATAGAAGTAAAGCTCTGCAATATTCTGTCTCATCTGAGCTCCAATATCAGCCATAGCCCGGGAGCCCCGTCTTTGGCAGCCTCATACTTAGCCTTAGCATCTTCAGCATGATGGGCTTCATCTCCCCCATGCTCATCATGGGCTTCATCTCCTCTATGCTCCAATACACTCATCACCTTTTCCATTTCCGAAAATGGTATTTCCCTCACGTGCAAAGGAGACAAACATTGGTAAGTTAACTTTCTATTTAGAATTGGACCAAAAAATAAAATCTTATAAAAGATTATAACATTAAGAGATTATACGTGCATTATATCTATAAAAAGAGAAGTATGACTTTAAGTTTATGATTGATCATTACTCGGCCAACTGGTCCTTTGCCGTCTCCTGCCAGCCCCAGATAAGTTCCCATTCTCAATGTTTAGTGGCTGAAACTGAAACTGTGAAACATGACCTATGGACAGCAATATACTCAACTTTTCCCAAACCAGATGATAAGTTCATATCCAGAATGCATGCTTTCCTCTCTTTAAAGTTCAATATAATTGATGGACCCTTTCGAATTCGGGTCCACCAAAGAGCTAAGGTCAGTAATTGCAATCATAGACCCGAATACCTTGCGCAGAAGTAGGATTAAAAAGACCTTGATAGCCAAGTCTTGGATCATTGCCTGGTAGGTTACTTCAATGAGTTGGCAAGGGACAGTGGTGGGGTTTTGTTGAGTGTGATTAATATCTGTTCGGCAATAGTTAGTGAGGAGCCTTCATGGTCAAATCTTGTGGAGACATACCCACATGAGGTTGGTGAAGGTCCTTCCAAACATGCCCTAAACTCATGGTCTCTTAAGTCCTACCCTACCATCTCTTATGGGGCAAGCTACAAAATTTTATGCCTCAGAGATTAAGATAAATGGGTCAATTAGGTCAGATGTTTTTCTTATGGATTAAAATATACTTTAAGAATCTGTCAATCATATCTATCCCATACCGTCCATGCACATTATTGAAGCTATAAGTTTTACATCCCACTATTGCTGGGCCCTTCGATTTAGAGGCACTATGTCTTTCAGCATAATACACCAATTTTTGTCCCGCTTTTGGAAAGACCTTACTAATTAAATGATAGTCCTAAGTTCCATTGGGAAACATTTGTAGTTATTTACGGTTCAAACTTCAAAAATATATATAATAATTAATTGTCGATTGATCTGGTAAGACGAAGGGTTATTTTTTAAGTCAAGGTTATAACTTTGAATACTAACGTCGTGAATGAAACAAACTAGGTTCAGAAGTTACCTATAATGAACTTATATAATACTCGATTCAGATTAATTGACCAATAGACTATATATTGTTGATTATACCAAAAAATGTAATGAAATAATGTTTATAACTTATTTTGCAACATAAAAAATATTTTCTTTGGTGAATGCTCCATGAAAGTTAAGAATAACTTCACAATTCACATCACCATCTCCTACTGATTAAGAACAAGATGGTATTCAAGAAAGAAACTAAGCTAAACTAAATATAAGAGAGACCTTATATATATATGAGGGAATATCCTTAAATTTGCTTAGGAAGGAAATTAGACCTTCAAAGAACTTCTAGGATGCTCTTGGCTATATATATAATATATAAATAACCTAAATGCATGGGCATGTATTAAAAGTTGAAACTCATCTCACAATCTTTCATTTGATTGAGCATAGAACATGAAGATGCTTGCTGTCATGTGAGTTTTCTTTCTTAGATGAGAAGGAAAAGCTGGTTGGGGGGATTTGCTTAGATGCTGTCTTAAATTGTCACACATTGTCGGTGGGTCACTCATAAAATCCATTCAATATATCCATGCAAATATTCTTGTCCTGGGAAACTAGGAGCTTTTTATTAACCAGACTCCTCCTATCCCTTATCCTCGATAAGCTTTAATCTATATAAAAACTCGTCTAAATACCTGTGGAAGTGCATATATGTGATACGATTGTCCCTGAATCAGGCACAAGATGTTGCAAAGTATCTATATATGCATCCTGGTTGCTTTGATATGTTAGAAACTAGAAAGATTTACTTGCTTGTTTGCTGCTGCTGCACTGTAGGCTTTGTCCAGTTTCAGAAACTGCATGTTTTGGTTATGTAAAAACTTGAGATTTGGCTTTCTTTTATTTTACTTGACCATTTCCCCCATGCTTTTGAGCAGCATTAGAAGAAATAAAGAGTTACTTGAAAGCTGAATCCAGTTAGTGAGGAGCCGCATGTCTATGCGGTTTACTACATATTTACTTCTAACTAGAGGTATAAGGTATCAAAATAAAACAAGTCAACAAGCTGGAGTAGCTCAGTCGGTTAGAGCGTATGGCTGTTAACCATAAGGTCGGAGGTTCGATCTCTCCCTCTAGCGTTTTGGTTCTCGTTTTTCTCTTTGTTTGTTATAATGGGTTAATTTCTAAATTGATCCCAAACTTCCTTCAAATGTTCGTCCAAACCATATCTTGTTCATTAAAGGGGTTAATTCTTTACACATCCTCAAATGATGAGTTATGTTTTAAATTAGTCCTTAAACTAGTACATTCAAAAATGTTTTAAGTTATATTTTTTCGAACCGATTGACTTCCAAGCTTTAAAAATGTTCGGATTTAATTTTCAAATTCTCTAGCTATGGCACGTGTATTTTTTCTTTCATATCTCCCTTATCTTTCTTTTTTAATAGATAAACACAACTAAAATAAAAAAAAAATGTTATATGATTAAATATACGTATTTCCGTTAGATATCAATTTGAGATTAATGCCACCCTAAGGCTAGGACACATTTTTTATTCAATGGTTATATTTTCTAATTTATTATTTTTCATAAATAAATAAAAACATATGTTATATGATTAATATACGTTTATTTTTTATCAAAAATATTTTTTAATTTTTTATATAATTGAATTTAGAAATAAATAAATTAATGTAAATTATAAGACTAAAACCTAATTATAAATACCGGGATAAATTATATCCTACGTCATTTCTGTCATATTATTCATATGTCAACCAATCAAATGTATCTATTTAATTATTTTTTTTTTATCTCATCTTTTTTATTAAGTGAATTTTTACTATTTTTAAATTTAATTTACAGTAAATATTAATAAATATTCGCCTGGTAAAAAGATAATTAAACGGATGCATTTGATTAATTGATCTCACGGATGATGTGACGAGAATGACCTATAATATAATTTTTCAGTATGAGCTAAATCTCTAACCCTATATATTACATGTATCGAATAATTTTAGTTTTTCATGTTTATTTCTTAATATTTTTAAAATAATCTAAATGATTTAAAATCAAATCTCTAAAATTGAATATATTTTTTATAATCATTTATTAAGTTTTATTTTTTAAACCTTTTAATACATTCAATTTTGGTACGTTGTACCACTACCAACGACAAACTAATCAAACTAAATGCAATTTAATTCTTTCATATACTTATTGTATGAAATATAAAATAAAGTATTTTATAAAATTAGTATAATTAAATAATTTTTTTTATCAATAAAAAACACTATTAGGAAACCAGAAGGTTCATCAAACAACTTGATTTGGTTGTTTGTTTAGAGCTAAAGTCTTTTTGACGATGAAAACCCACCAAATTTAAAGATTTAAGGTGCAGCCTGCAGGTGGAAGCCTTCAAAGCTCACAAATTCATCTGAATCACCTTCACCAAACCTTGAAAATGTTAACCTCAACCATTACCCGAACCCGAAACCAAACCCGGGATTCCCGACCATGTTTTGAAGCCTCTCGTTTTCTGTTATAAACTGACATTCTCACATGGAGTTTATGTCACTGGGTCCCATTGGCCACAAGCTCTCGTTAATGGCTTACATTCTTTTGTGATTCTTTGCCTCTCTTCTATCCAAATCATTTTTCTTTATAAATATAATTACATATCCCTTGCAAATTCATCTTCACCATAGCAGCTGGGGAGAAAAAGGGTCTTGAAAAGTTTCAAAAGAAAGCAAAAGGAATCCCATTTCTTTCCTTGGTGAATTGAACATGTTACACAGGTTGGAGTCCTTAGAAAGCTGTAACTATAACGGGATGGACGTGGCAACGCTCCAGAGACAAGCAGCAAGGTTGAAATGGCAGCAGCAACAGCAGCAGCAAAATTATGTGGTCCAAAACAACAATCTCGTGGAACTATGTGCAAGTTCAATGCCTCAGTTTCAGGGTCTGATTGGGAGCAATTTAAGTAGTGGACAGATGGTTGAGCTGAAAAGGCCAGAAGTTTTTCTGGGTACTGATGGTTTTCAGGAATTTGTGAACTTTCCAGTAGCTGGACCAGAGTTTGGTGACAGTGAAAAGCTGGATTTGGTGTCGCCTGAGGATGCTGCTGATTACTGTATTTCTCGGACTTCTAGCTGTCAGATGACAGCTCTCAATACTTCTGTTATTAAAGAGGAAGGAGAAGATATGATTCCAGAGAAAATGGAATCCACCACTGGCAGTGGCAGAGAGAGCTTTAACAAGAGAAAACCTGAGGTTTGTTACTTTGTCTTCAGTACAAATTTATTTATGTTTTTTCAAGTTGCTGGTTATTATGAATTATGAAATTCAGAATAAATCTGATCATTCTGATACTATGGTTATGAATTGTAGTAAGTTTTGTGAATTACTAGATCAAAGCAGTTCTAATTAGTGTCATTGTTGCATTTGTCTCTTGATGTACAGGCTGTTGCAGACCATAAAAGCAAAAATAAGAGGATTAAAGGGGAAGGGGAATCTGAGGTGAAAACAAAATGCAGTACTGAAATTTCCAGGAATTCTTCAAAGGAGAACTCCAAGGCTTCTGAGGGTCAGAAACTGGATTACATTCATGTAAGAGCCCGCCGTGGCCAGGCTACGGACAGTCACAGCTTGGCTGAAAGAGTAAGTCAATTTTTTTTCTTTCGAATTTTGAGTTCAAAGTTGTAATTGCTAATGGAAATTACTAGTGATTCAACTGGTATGACCATTTATCTGTGTCTGTAATTTACAGGCCAGAAGGGAAAAGATTAGTAAGAAGATGAAATGCTTGCAAGACTTAGTCCCTGGTTGCAATAAAATCACAGGCAAAGCTGGAATGCTAGATGAAATAATCAACTATGTTCAATCTCTCCAAAGACAAGTTGAGGTAAGATAGATATGCATATTGATATTGTCAGCCATGGATATCTTAGTACATTATCTTTCTGTTAAGCTTATCAAGTTGTAATTTAATATACTTGCAGTTCTTGTCCATGAAAATTGCTGCTCTAAATTCAAGTGTTGAATTCAATATTGAAAACCTACCTATGAAAGAGGTAAGAAAACAGCCTTCTGAATTGTCCTTTCTTACTGTGCATAACAAATGACTTTTTTTATAATTGTCCTTTCTCACTGACTTGTGCTTATATAATTATGCAATGAAGTTTCCTGCTTATGTGGCCAATTTTCCAGCAGCCGCTAAGTTACCAGCAATGGCCGGTTTGCCTTACTTTCAGTTGAATCCATTGCAAAAAGAATCTGTAAATTGCATGTTAAATGAATCAATGCTTCCTCCCCAAACAACTGAAGGAATTGCAAGTGCTTCTGTTTCCATCTCGGAGCAATCTCTTAGCTCATCCAGCTTGACTGTAATTTTTCCTACTTTTATAATTTCCACTACTCTTCTTTCCTGATTTCTTGTATGATGTTCTGAAATGCCTCTCACATTGCAGCAACTGCAATCATTCTCAGCTTGGAACATGGATCCTCAAGGTCTTTATAACATGTACAACATGGGGTTTCATTAAGAATGATCAACTAATTTTTGCGCCCTACATCAACAGGTAGCTCTAGCAAATTAGCAATCTTACTTTTATTTTCCACTCCAGTTCCATTTTGTTCATCTATGTTACTTGGACTCCATTGTAAGGGTTGGATACATTCGTATTCGACACTTGTTTGGATATACCCCCGACACAGACACTTCATGAAAGATGAAGAGCTGGAAAAGTATACTTGTACATAAACATAATCCTTACGGGACACACACACATTTCCGTTCTTCCAGCTAGCAAAAACATCTGCCATTTCAGTTCCTTTATTTATTCCTTAATTACCAGCTAAGATAAGTTGTTCACTGTTTTTTTTTTCTGCAGATATTGTTCCTGGAATCATATCAAACTTCAAGAGGGAATACAGTTCTAAATGCCACTATTCACCCTTTACAGGACTTATTCCAAAGATTCTGATAGTTATCATTCCTGGAATCATTGCAATATCAAGATGAAGATGTTATTTTTTATCACTATTGATTATTCACCATCTTAGTTCTTACAAGACTGTATTACTAGGAAAATCCCAACAAATCACTCGATGAACAAACTCTTGTTCTTCATGTATATCCCCCCACTATTATAAAATATCATCTATATCATTAATCATCATAATTTTCCCCATATTTCCCTTGTATAATGACTAAAGATATGTTTCTTGTCAGTATGTTTGCCCAATGCAATGAATATGGTTGTCTTTCTAGGCTGTGAAAGGAGAGCATAAAGGACCACACTAAGACTACCATAAAGAAAGGCTGATGGGAATAGAAAATGACAGAAGAGGCATTGTGTTGGAAACTTTAAGTCGTTGTTGGGGAGGCAACAAAGATGATAGAGATGAGTGAAAAGGGTGGGAGCTAGTGACAGAAATGGCCCAACAAGCCGCCCAACTTGCCTGCAAATCTTCAAACTCTCATTGGTAATACTAAAAATCAAAAGACAGTTCAATCAGACATAAACTAACATTCTTGATACCATTACGGAGGTCGTTAACGGTTTTCTTATCGTTTCTGTGATTCCCCTTTCGATATCAGTTTACAGTGGAATAAAAACTGGTCGAGCATTTTTCTGTTTGTCTTGAAGCTAATAATGTGATTTTTCCACTTCCATTCTGTTTTATATGCGATTTGCTTAAAATCTATATTATCCCTCCTAAATCCTGATTTGGGATTAAGTGTGAAATACGGGTAAGCGTTTGGTGTATGTTGAGTAGCATCAAAGTAATAGTACGGACCAAAAGAATCAAGACTGTATCAGAATTCTGTATGCTTGCTTCTCAAGTTTCCATGAGAATATTAACAGTTGGTACTATATTGCTGTTAGTTAGCATCAGCTGTTCGCAGCTGGAGCACACAAGTGCATATATTAACTAATTATTTGAGGAATCAACAACCGGTTGGTCGAGTGGAGTGAGACATTAGATCCCTTAAGCAAGTCTAATGGCTCGAATTCTATTTTAAACTTTGTAAGTTGTTTAAATGCTGTATCGCAGGAATCAATTCTGCACCAATCATTCCAAGATGCTTGAAGGGAATTCAACAGATTCTCTCAACTACTGTTGAGATAGTAATAAATGTGGTCTGACAGTTGGCTGGGAGAACAAAAGGACATTGAACATGAAATGTGGAAGGTTGTCTGAGATTGAAGAGAACAAAAACATGTTGCAGAAAGCAACCGTATGATTTGTTCAGAACTAGGAAATAATAGATAAGACTATACACATCTATAACATGGTGAATATGAAGAAAAGGATATGATATTGACACTGACAGTGTTCACTCCCTTGTGCAATGAATTACTGTTTCTCTTGAGCATGAGATGTTTTTTGTGAGACAAAATACTGAAACTTTCGGGCAAGATCTCTCGGATTGAGTGCAGGTCTCCACCATTTAAGTCTGAACTTGCAAAATGCAAGGTAAAAGAGAAAAAAGTGGTTAAGGTTTGGCTGCTAATCAGAGTCGCATGGTCTTAATTCCTTGGTGTTTGGCTTTGGCCTTTGGATGGGAAGACACTTCTAAGTTAAGGAAATAGTAGCCACTACTAGCAAAAAGCTTACAGCAATCCCCTCGAACCAAGAACAATCGACTTATATTCTCACGACACGATCCAATAGGTATACAAATTAAACTTGAAAGCGATCTGTAATATAATTTAATTCAATTGATGCATGCAATCCCTCTTAAAAGATCATATCCAATAGATTTGTAGATCTAATCTCAATGCCACACTTTTTTTTTTTAATCTCAAACTACCAAAAGAAAGTGATCTGCCATATCCTATTTGGAATGAGTACCTGAACTGTAAAAGTGAAACAGGAGTGCTAGTTTTCCCACTCTTCCTCTGAACAGAGAAGGGAGAATTCTATTTTGATGTTACTGGAACTCGAGTCTAACTACTGTATCAATATCTTTGTTTTGGGTTTATTAATAAGAAAACAATACAAGATATAAACAACTTGCTGTTATTCAGTTTTGATTCTAAGATGATCGAACCATATACAAGTCGGATTGCATGATCAGAAAAGTCATGCACCAAACAGCTTATGCCAGCCAGTAAAGACCAGGCAAGAAAAACTTCCATTTGAAAATAAATACAGTGCTAAGAAATACAGGAAGCATTCTAGAGGAGAAAGATATGTATCTCATACCAACATACCCTCATTCAAGCTGCTGAGTAGATCGCAAAGGCGTTCAAGGAAGGAAGGGTACTTATAATCATGGGGACATCAGTGACGTAGATCCCGACCAGTGGTGATCATTCACAAGCTGGTTTGGTGTCAAAGCAGCTTAGGCTGATTGCAAAAGCTTGAAAAGCAGAAAGAGGGTAACGATAATCCATGGTGAAGATGTCTTTGCCGATTTTTCCAAACTGTAAGATTATCTTCTCTTGCTCTTCGGGTGATACATTATGCGATGGCTCAACAGCTGCAACAAGCTGGAAATTCTTAACAGAGGCCACTGTCACACGCCCTTTGAAGTTAAGGCACCAGCACTGTAACTGTTCATGCCATCTAGGAGCATTGTTTTTAAGGGCTAATGGTTCTGTTGAGCCTGAAGAGAATACTGGTGTGACCAAGAGGCTTGGGGAGATGGGGTCTATGATCAGCTCCTTTCCTTTAGAACTCAAGGGATAAAGTTGTTCATCAAAGGAATTGGGGAGGACTGATAGTGTTGGAGCATTGCCTCCTTCTTGAATAGAAGAGACAGGAATCGAATGCAAAATGCAATGCATTCTCCTTGGTCCTCGTGTCCATAGAACATTGAGCTCATAGCCAATGGTACCGATGCTGTAGTTGCATGCAGGTAATCTTGGAGATACCTGCTTAGAGTGAAATCTACGACTCGCTTGAGCAGTTGACGGGATTATCGAGTCACATGATGGTTGGCTGTCATATATAGTGAACTTGGTACCCACAAAATTAGACCTGAAAAGAAATCACAATGTCATAGACACGAGGAGAAAAAATCAAATAAGCATGAGAAATCTGATGGAGATACTTGCCTTAGTTTACCAACATACATATTGCTCTCCCTACAAAAATCATCTGCAACCAAAGATATAACAAAATCTGTGCACGTTGCCTTTCTGAACTTTCTGGCTGCCAACAACAATTTATCACTCTCTCCCTCAGCTGTAAACCAAAGAAGAAACACAAGTGAATACCTCATAAAAACTGAGGAAGCTTCATAACATGAAGGCCAGGTAACCCTGATTATCTCACAAAGTTGCTTCCAAAAACAATGATACACTATGTTCACTGTTTTCCAATAAAAACAGATAAGAGGCTGGCAGCTTTAGGTTATTCAAAGAAACCTAAGATGTCACACTAACTTTACCAATGGATCAGTTTTTTTTTTTAAAGATTAGAATGATATAGATGTACCTAATTTCGAATTTATAATGGAACTCGTAACTAAGGCCATAATAACAAGATGACTTACAAGGCACCAGACCACAGAACAAAAGATATGTAGAAGTTGTTCTGTCCCTTCTAATATAGCACTGGATTGGAGACTCGCGAGGACCCGGCTGTTCATTAGCACAAAGAGAATATATAATAAACTTACAAATGGAATAATAAGAAAATAGGCACCACCATTATTCATGGACACCAACATGAGAGCTATTGCTTACTGTAAGACCGACATAGCAGATTAGGAAAAATAAATACTTTGCTTAACTCAAAAATGAATAAATTTTCATTCCCCATTGGCATAAATCTAGCTTAACTCAAAACTTCCAGGCTCCAGCAGTTTATTCTAAAGGGATCAAAATGACCTATTATCCAACAAGGAAAGAGTTTTAACCTGCTTCAATGAGAGGGGGAATGTGAGTCTTCCGCATTGCTCAGGAGTCTTCACAATCTCCTTTGTAATTCCCCTCCAAGACCTACAAACCGTAGCACAGAAGACAACAACAGCTCGGGCCGGCCAAGTTGTTTCACTCTCTTCGACCCTCTGGATGATATCCGAGAGCAATTCAGGCGGTAGATTGGCCCACAAACTTTGCTCTTCGAGTTCAGGTTCCAATGGTACTTCATCAGGAGCTGCATGGGATCGGGTCCGGCTACGCCAAAGCTCGCTTTGGTCTCCCTTCTTTGACAAGTTCTCAATCCCATCTTGCATTTCCTTTAACTCCCGCAAAATACTCTTCAGTGGCATCTTCAAACACCAAACAAGAATAAACTTTTCTACAATATTCAAATCTCAGCTCAACTGTAAGAAAATTCACATCAAATCAAACTCCATGAATAGAAATTAACACCCAGAAAACACAAAATAAAGAACCCCCCAAGATCATCAACCGGAAAAGCTTAAAACTTGAAATTCTAAAGGGAAAGACAAATAATGTGGAAACCAACCGGTTCAAATCAAAGCCAGAACTGAATCAGCCCAGACGCATCCCAACAGTCTTAGGGACCCATAGTTCGACCAACACCACAAACCAAGAATAAAGATCAAATCCGAATGAAAAATAAATAAAAATGATTCCTTTTTCTCTTTTTGGATAAAGAGAAGGTGCCAACATTTCTCTATGAGTGGGAATCCTAAGATGGCTATGTCATTGCTAAAACCAGTGCCACCGCTGTGCCATAAACACCGTCAGTGCCGGCATTGTAACATCCCTTCCACCACCACCGCCATCAGCACAAGTTTCCGCTCATCAGTCGGCCAAAGCACTTTCTCTCCTCTTCCTGCGTTAAAAGGACAAAAGCTCATTCACTTAAAAAGGAAAAAGATCCAAACTTGTTTAATGAATTCTAGTGAACAATCCGACTGCCGTGACGGTTATTAATCAGTGAAGAGCGCCTTGCTATTAAGACACGTGGCATCTGTCAAGTATTTTCGGAGATACATCTTTTTCTACCCACCTGATCAGTATTTGATGGGAGACCTTGTTTAGTTGTTTTAGGTGCTTCAAGTTCAATTCCTTCTAATAATTCCATTTAAAAACAACAATTCCTACCTAATAAATTAAATTTACCAATTATATTAACCAGTTTTTATTAGACGAGTAATGATAATACCTGGAGAAGCTTAATGTTGGACGACCGAGCAAATGGGCAACATCCGAGTGAAATCGGCAGCCAGAGGCACCTTGGGTGAGGGTGAACGTGGTTCACCTGCCATTTTGGGTAGGTGTGAAAGGCACATATGGAGGGTGGGGGTGCAGTGTTGGTAGGGTCAAAAGGTTCGAGCCATGTGGAGAAGACCAGAACCCATGGGTGGAGTCCCATACCGGATGGGAGCCGAACAATGGTCCACAAATGCACGTGCTGAAGTCCATTCCATCGGCCAGTGGGCTTAACTGTAACTCCTTTCCATGATTTCCACTTTTTCTTGTAGGGGGCTGGACCACACGTTGTTAAGCTTACAACGGTATCCGTTCTCAAGCTTCTAGGAAAACAAGAGTCAAGTCTCTCCAACAACAAATATGAAATATTCCATTTTCGTTACACATTATTATCTTTGCATTATAAAAAACAATCGACACAGTTTCATGCAATAGAATCAACTGAATTTAGGAACGTAAATGAATATATTGTTTGACGAATTATTTGTAAATTAACTGTATAACGTGTATTTTTGTATATTTATTAAGTTAAATAAATGTGTGTGAATAAATTTTTTATGTTAATTTAATAAAGAAACGGACACAAATATATATGTATTTGATTCATTTATTTTCACGAATAAGTTTGTTTCTCGTTATAAGCTCACTTAGCTAGTTTGCTTTTTTCTTTTTTATATTTTAAATATTGATGAAAGTATAGACTAAATTGAACACAGAGTGAACTTTAAAGTTCAAACTATAAAAACTAAAGAACTTAAAAGACTAATTGTATAATTTAATCATATTGAAGAACGTTTGCAAACATATAAACGATCATGTACACGAACATTAAACAAACGAGTATAAACAACTTCAAAAACTAACAAACACGAACAAAGTTTGGTTCATTTACACCCTTAAAAGAAACCACTCTTTATTATATATCATTCACCCTTATAATTGTTCTAGAAAGATTCAAACTTGTAATAAAAGACCAACACTGCTTTGCCAATGGTCTTAATTCAGTCAGATTCAAGGAATTCAATGTACACCCGAGGGATTGCCATTAGAGTGGAGACCAAAGAGATTAGCACTAAAAATATGAATACTTTAGTAGCACACACGTTTAATGGGAAAGAAGAATCATTTTCAACGCCAAGCTTAGCTTAGCTGCACCCCATAGTTGCTTTGCTGATTAATCTGTGGATTCCATGTCTCTCCTTTCAGGTTTCAGGGGTTGTATCAAATATATACACATATTTCTTTTAAGGCTAAGAGTTAATTGGATGATGGATTAATGGGTACTTGAAGCTTAAATCTCCATTTTTTGTGTAAAATTGAGCTGAGGTTAGTCCCTCATTCTCTCAATATGTAACGTCTCATTCCGAGACATACTCAGAAGAGGTGCCGTGCAGATTTGGTGTTGCCGGATGATGCATTGGCATGGTGCAAGGAATTCAGCATAAACGTCTTGAGCCAAAACCGAACCTTATGACATAGGCGTCAATTTGCTTGGTTTCTTTCACAGCTGAAAAACTGGAACATGCTTTAAGCAGGAAAGGAAAAGTGCAAGAATTGTGTGGAACTGAAAGATACAGTATTTGTTTTATATTACCATATTTCAGACACAAAATGTTAGTAATTTGCTTACTAAGATCATTTCTGCAACAAGGCCTGTTTTAAACACCGTTCATAGGGTCTGGATGCCGTTTAATTTCAGAGAAAGCTACTTTGTTGGAGTTGAAATACTGTAGCATGTCATTTTAATTTTAAACTTTAATATAGTAATACATGATTCATGCCTTCTTCATTTAATTAGCTAAAAAAACTATTTGGTGTGCGATATCCAGATCTGACATTCACCTGTCTGATTCAAAATAACAGGATTTTAGAGTGTTGAGTTAGAGATATTGATACTTCAGAGAAGAAGAAATTTGCATGCTATAATTCAGGTGTCCTTGTACATTTTTGCTGTTAGAGTTTCACAAAAGAACTATGAAAATATGACAACTTTTGTTGCAGGTTGCAGCCATTGACAGAATATCAGCTTATTACCATCAAGTTCGTTCTAGACTTTGGTTTTTGGCCTGCTCAGCTTCAAGCTTCCTTAATGTTGTTGAACTCAACTTGCCTCCACTACATTCTTCAGAAACTAGATCTATAACTTCAATCTGCAGGAAACAGCACCATTTCAAGGAGTAATCTTTGACAAATTTTAAATTCTAAAGAAAATTTGTCTTTCTTTACTGCACAGAAATCAACCAGGAAAAACAAACAAACAAACCTTTAACTCGGAAAGGCCCCTTTCAGCCCTTTTCTTATTAACTGAGACTCCACCTGGTAATGTCTCCTTGCTGTCAAGAAACTACTGCAGTTAGGCAAAGAAGGATTCCACTAGCATTATCAAAGGTTAATATAAAGTAGTTCATTCGTGCGTTGCGGTTGCCGCTTTTACGAACATGACCAAATTAAGGAGTTAATTCAAATGGAAAACAAAACTAAAGGCAACCCAATTTTTTTTGCAGCTCAAAGTACAAGATCCAGAAAGCAAAGTAAGCATTTATGTGAACTAAATTACCAAACAACTCTCTTATATTTCAAAAAACTGGTAATAAACAGTGACAAACCTCACAACAATGGCCTCCAAATGTTCATCAATGATTGAAGGTCCATAAGGATCTGTAATTGGTTCAACTTGCACTTCCAGCACTGGTTTGATAGACTGCACAAATATAAGCCAAATTATTACTAATAAACATGTTCTTCTTTGATAAATACACTCCATTGTTTCATTTCATACCTTAATGTAATTCTCAACATTACGCATCCTTTCTTCAATGGGTTGAATCAATTCAGCAAACTGTGTAAATAAGAGAAGGATTACTACAGTTAACAAAAGGTCTTTTGCCTTAATCTAGTTCAACCAAGTTTAGGATTTCGACTATATCAGAGTAAGCAGAAAATTAACCTGTTTTTTGGTTAACATGGGACCATCACAAACACCCACCACGATTCGCTCCCTGGCAAGCTCCGCCGCTGACTATTTCCAAAAAAAATGTTTCTTTTATTCAAATTCGGATAAATAACACAAGTGATCAGAAAACAGAGAGAGATGGGTATGTTAGTTTTACTTTGAGGAAGAGGCGGTGGCCGTCATGCAAGCGGTCGAAGGTGCCACCTAGAACGACGGCACCGTATGAATTTGGCGGCGATAGTTTCGGATTCTCCAAAGCTGATTGATCCTTCTGCTCTTCCAACAGCGTCATCTGTATCAGACAACCGAAACACTGCAGACAAAGTGAAACGAGAAACAATCCTTTCGTCACCGTTCAATTTAGAAGAACAAATGGAAAAGAAAGTTTATATACGATTGACTTGGGTTAGTACACCGAATCTGGACTACTTCAAGCGTTTGCTTGGGTTTAGTCGTTTAGAACTTAAAAAGAAAGTGTTTGAAAGTCTGGGTCAGTTTAGTTTAGTAGGAAGGTTGTATCTTTCGACTTTCAGGTACCTACCAACCTATTGATCCATCTAATTCAAACCATTTAGTTCCTGTTGTTAATGTTTTTTTAATGAAAGAAAGCTTCATTTGCCCTAATACAAAGGCAACAAGATAAAGGCCCAGAAAACCACAGGGAACCAACCGAGCCCAGAAACAGAAACTAGCATTTGGTAAGCAAAGGGGTGAAAAAATCTTTATTCACATGGCGTGGTAAACCATGTAAATTAAACTAAAGGAATCAAAATTCTTTTGTTTGGAACATCAGAAAATACTAACTGGGGACTCGCCAGTCCTTCCTTTGTTCAAACTAAAACTCCAGTTTTCCTCTTGTATATAGTGTTTTGACATGGCTAATAAAAGCAAAATTTTGATAATCTGAGGCACCGGCTATATTGGGAAATCCATAGTGGAGTCAAGCAACAAACTGGGGCACCCCACTTGAAGAGCACGATTTCTGACCCTGAAAAGTCGAAGCTGATAGAGATTTTCAAGAGTTCTGGAGTAGCAATACTTTATGTATGTTTCTTTTCTTATACTTTGAATGATTTCAGTGGTTTAATGGAGCTGACCTCTCACCTCTGGCTGTTTTGTTCATTGAATTTTCTGTTCTTTTATATTCTTGAGGTTTGAGGATTACCACAGGCACAGGATGATATCTATGATCATGAGAGCTTGTTAATGGCAATCAACCAAATTGATTGAACACCTGTTGCCAATTGGATTTGAACGATGATCGTAATAGGTGAAATGCAAGGCTCTTTACTTTAGAGTCTAAGCCATACCCAGTTGCCGTGTGTGAAGGCATAGAGAGCTTAGCTTGAACCTCGAGCCTTGAGAGAGAGAGAGTAAAGAGATTAGTATTTGGATTTAGACGGTTGGGTTAAGGGTTAAAACCGAAGTAAATTCAAAGTATTGTTCTACCGAAAACTAAATTCAAATTTCTTATTTTTTTAATTGTATTAATTTTATCTTTATAATTAACTAATTGTTCTAATTTTATTTTTAAAATAATTTAATTATATTAAATTTATCCTAAATAAACTCAAATCATCAAAATTAAATGACTTTAAAAGTAAAATTAATGTAATTAAAAATAAGTATAAAAATATCAATGTGTGTTTATTTTAGTGAGAAGATTATCGCTTAAACTTGGACAATTAAATGAACAGTAAGTAACATTTGTGGTTGATATCGATATATATTATTATATTTAAAAATAATATATTAGCATGAACCCTCTAACTTAAGTGGTTAAAAGAATGATTGTTATTCTTAGAGGTTACGGGTTCGAGCACCAACGATCTCAACAGAGTGATTGAGCGATCAATCTCAAATGGTAGAGATTATATCCTAGAACAAATACTACTGTAATCACTCTAGCTTGTTCAAAATATATATATATATATATTAACCAAATATATCTAATCAATTGATTAAGTTATTCATTTTTTACATTTTTAAAATTATGGATTCTAGATTCAATAAGAATGCCATTTTTTTTTCTTCTTAAAATCACTTTCCTTTCTCTTTCAAAAAATAAATTAAATTTAAGAATTATAAAAAAAATAAATTATATTAATTTACCGAATTAAAAGTTTTGGATAATTTTAATATTATACTATTAATTATTTATTGAAATAAAAGTACAATATGTAAGGAAATTTCCTTGCACGCGCGCACCCAATATTTTATGTTCCAACTTACCAGTTACCATCACCAAGCAATAAACATGTTGCGTAATCTATAAAAACAAATACAAAACATGACTCAGTCAAGTTTTAGTGACGATCTTAGGACCATTGACTTATCGCGGAGCGGATGTCTGATTCACTCCCTCAAACCGTCACCTAACCAAATTTATCGTCACCTTTGTTGGACAAACAAAAGTCCAAGACAAGAATTATTCAACAAAGGTGGCAAAATCTGACCAACACAAACGAACAGTTAATCAAATAAGGCGTGCCAGTAATTTCTTTAAAAATTACAAGTATGTCGGTCTCAGCAAAGCCCTTAAATATATACAATCTTTGCTAGAAAGACATGCTAAGCTAAGCCTTTCTTTAGTCTCTCATCTTATCGCACCATGGCCTTGCTTAGAGCTTTCAGCACCAGAAGAAACCGCAGTGGCTATGAAAGGTTACTTGTCGAAACCGAAGTCGATGACCAGCCTGTTTTGCGCAGTAGTCAGTTCGAAGCACAGTTGAAGAGAGCTAGAAGTGTTCCGGCTCGAGTTTTCGGTTTGTCGAAAAAGTTTAATGGCCTGGAGTTTGGGTTGCCGGAGAAGGATCAGGTGAAATCGTCGTCAAAGATGTCCACGACGACCGAGTCGAACAAAAAGGGTTCCAAGTCCAAGAGTGTTCACCCACTTTTCAGCCTGTTCGATTCCCGTCGCAAGAAGAGAACCACGGCTAAACCAGAGTTTGCTAGGTATATAGAGTATCTTAAAGAAGGAGGGATGTGGGACATGAATGCTAATGTGCCTGTTATTCACTACAAATGAAGCTTTTTTCTGGGAAACAAGGGAAATACCCAGAATTTGTAAACAAATTGGATTGCTTTTAAATTTGTACTTTCTTTTTCAAATTATTCTAAACTTTGTAAACAAAGAGTATATGGATTAATTGGATCTTCTTAACTGGTGATTTTTCATTAGTTGATCTAGTTAATAGCTCCTTTGATTTTCAAAAAATATATAACTAGTAAATTTAACAAGTGATCTCGTTAAAAAATAAACGAAATTTATATTAAAAAAATAAGTTCAATTGCAATATCTAGGGTTCGGTGTTGTATAAAAAATTAAAAATATTTATAAATAAGTATTACCTTATAATCGCTCGTAAATTATTTTAAAAAAATATTACAACAATCTAATGGATGATAGATTTGGATATCTATATTATAAGTTTATTTTCTTTTGTAGATAAAGTGTTCATATTCAAATATCTAAATACATTATTTATTTTAATTATTCTATTTTTTTAATGTTTTGATTTAAACTTTTCTATTTTAGTTTTTCAATTATTTTGGATTTAAATAACAATAGTTGAATTTAGTGTGAAAAAATAGAAATTTTAATATTGACTTGCAAATTTTAGTTTTAAGATCCTACATATATTTAACTTGCTGCTATTATACATTATATAATTTTTTATTTAAAATATTTTTAATATTGTTCGAGTCAATTCGTTATTTGTATATATTTTTTAAAAAATACATGGGTCATTGACCCTATAAAGTGGCTCGGCTCTTGTGCATTTCAACCATTTGAAAAGACAAATTTATAACATTTTAATATATGATATCTTTAAAAGTTATACCCAAGTCCATAAAAGGCGTTGATTAGAAAAATAGTATGCATCTCTAATCGATATATAATTTATTTTAAAATAAAAATTAGTAATTTTTATATTTTTTAATAATAATTAGCGTCTAAATTTTAATATCATAAATAAACAATTAGAAGAGAATTAGATAAACTTCACATCCAATCAACTTATTACATACAACACATTTTGTTAATCTGAAAATTATGATCGTATATTTTTTATTACCTGATTAGATATGATCCGAAAAATGTAGGATTCAGTTTCTTTTAATTGACAAAATAATAATTTATATTATCCAAAAATCAAATAATTTATTTTATTAAATATTAGATTTTGAATCTGCACATTAAATATCTAATTTCTAAATCAAATATCCAAACCCTACTAAAAACAAGCTGTGCAACTTGTTAATTTTTCTTTTAATATGCAGGACGGAATTAAGATAAACATCGAAAGACACAAAGGTTTATTAAGTTTTTAAATCTAAGAATTAAGAAGGGTCTTAAATATAGTTATACCAAAATAATTTGATTTTTGGGTATAAGATTACTCCTCTTAGTTTTATCGTATTTAAATTTTAAATTTAAATTATATTTTAGAAGTATAATGCTTTTATTTATGCGTCCAATACTTATCGATGACTTACACACATGTTTTAGAAGAGATTATAAAATTAAAAATAGGGGTATATATTTTGAATATTTAAAATTTTTAAATAGATAATTTAAGGATTTGAATATCTTACTTTTAGATATTAAGTTTTTGGATTAAATTTAAATATTCAATTTTATGATTTGATATAAGCATTCTTTTTAATTTAACAATCTTATACATAAAAAATTAAAATTTTAAATATAATAGTCAACAAACTCTTAAATATAATAAGATTTACATTTATAAAAATCTTAATTTTTTATATACAACAATTAAAAGTATAAATACAACAAGATTTATATTTAAATTTTTTTAAATAATCAAATATTTGATTAAATATAAAATAATTATCCATTCTCACCCGTTTTAACCACCGTAGGTTTAGAATCTTATACTTCAACACGTGGAACAGAAAATGCCACGGCTGTCGCTTCTTTCATTTTAAAGCGTAGAGATTTCATTTCATTTTCTCCTTTTTTATGTATTTTATTTGAGGCTTAATCATCCCCGAATGCGAATATAAGTTAAAAAATAATTAATATAATATGATTTATATATCATATATTTTGTATGCGATAAATGTCAATTAAATTTTTAAAATTAAAAAGAAAATCATATCAAAAGTGTTTATTAATCAGCCGGGTCTATTATGCCTTTTCCGAATCTAATGGGCCACGATGGCATAGTCAGTCCAATTTAATCCTCCACTTGAACTTGATTCCACGAGGAGGGTATTTTAATTTCAACCTTTTATTTATTTATTTATTTATTCTGATGATATCAGATTCCATTTACATGTGGTCAGCCCTGACTTCATCACTTTTAACACGTGTTCAGTTCCTTATTAACCGTCAATTTTTCTAGATTCCAAAAAGCTTTTAATTCATATAAAAATTAAAATTAATAATATAGTGATACGCAATATTATTTAATTAAATGATTAAATTTATTAAAATTAAATTAATATAATAAATAATTAATAAAGATTAAATATATTATATAATTTTATTAAATTTTATCGTATCATATTTTTTTATTTTCTATAATGTTGTATTTTTACTGTGAAAATAAAATTATGTTATATTAAATCTGTCTATGAACATTAGATTATATTTTTAGTATTAGAATATTAAAATCAGATGGATTGTAATTTAATTTTGAAAGATTTTATATTGAAATTGAAACTTATTGTCATAATCTTTAAAAAATTAATCTAATAAAATAAGATAAACAATAAAATCAAATTTATTTTTAAAGATTTTAATTTTTAAAAATATTATAAATTTATAATTAATCTAATATATACCATATTTTTAAAAAATATCCTATATTGTTATTTGTTATCATTTCCGCATAGGAGTTTGTCTGTCGCTTAATTTTGTCGCTGTCAGTCACTTTGGGGCAAAAGGCAAAGGAAGTTTCGCGGTTTCACAAAAGAAACAAAAAGTACAGAGAAACACGAGAAAACGATGTCGTAGAGAGAAACAAAGAACATTTCCAAACACTCCGGAAACCTCCCCAACATTTCAAAACCCCGTACTTACCCACGTTTAAAGAGAACCCCACATTCCCATTCCTCAAACAAGGTCAAATCCGACATTTCAGTAATCCCCCAGCTAGGAATAGGGAAAAAATTCAGCGTTTTGAATCTTTTGCGGAGAGAAGAGGAGGCGGTCTTTGCGATAATAACTTCAGGAACAGGTTTTCTTCGCTCTTTTGCGTCTTTTAATTTTTAATTTTTTCATTCCAGAATATCAGAGAAGAAAATTCCAGTTTTTCATCTTCTTTTGGGAAATATAAATATAAGAAATGAAAAATCCTTGTCTTGTGTCTTCACCGCGCGCGCTCTAATCAGATCTCTTTGATTCCGTCCAGTTGTGCCACCGTTTCGTCCGCCGCTCGCGCTTAGGGTTTCTTGTTGAAGGATTATATCTTTATTGTTAGCCTATTGGGTAATATATCTCTTAATTTTTCATTTTATGATTTCTTTTAGTTTTTGTCTTGCTCGATATTTTTTTATTTATTTCGACGATTTTCTTTAATTTTGTTTTATTTTCAGCCTTTTGAATTAGCTGGTAATAGCTATATTGTAGTAGGGATCCTTTTCGGTTTTATTTTTCCTCATTTTCGTTATCAACTTCGAAGCGGAAATGATGGAATTTGTTTTAATTCTGGCCTTGGTGCTCGTCTTCGGTTTATAATTTTTTTATTTCTTTTTTTCTAACTCATCAAATATTCGAAGTAGATGATTGAATTCTGAAAATTTGAAGGATATTTTTTTTCGTTCTGTTTGGTTGCTGTTAAATTCAATAGGAATTCTCATGTGTTTCCTTTTGTATGTGTCTGGTACCTTTGCTTTTTGGTTCTCTTTTTCATTTGGGGCTTTAATTTGTATATAATTTGGTATTTAATTCAGCTAAATGATTTCTTATTCAAAACCAGTATATAGGTTTTAGTTTTACATGGAGAAAAAAGATATTTTGTGTGGCAGTATAGTTGAGATGCTGAATAAATATGTTTGTATGAATTTAAGATTGTTTGAGCTGCGTATTTTTTATTGTCGCAAAATTTTCTGGTTGCTGATTGAGGGATTGTTCGACAGATCACACTTTGGCTATGTTGGTTCACTGACTTTGGTTTTAGGGTTTCCATCGCAGTTCCCATTAGAAGCAGGAATAAAACATTGAAGTTTAAGTTGTAGCTAGGTTGTTCAAACCGCCAGTTAACATGTACGGGTGAATCTTATCAAATTTATGGAAAAGTAGGATGTTCCCTCATGTAGCAACAATGAGATTTTCTTCTTTCCCTTTCCTTCTGGTTATTCTTCTAAGAAAATGATACATATGGGTTTATTGAGTTTAGCTTTTGTTTTTGTTATTTCAGAGCCATGCCAACGTTTTCTGCTATAGCTTTGGATAGGTTGTTAGAACCTGGAGCTTCAAAATCTGTCGAAAAGTCTGGTCCTAATATGAAACCACCTTTGCCAAAGACAAAACTTATACCCAATTCGAATCTAGAGAGGAGGAATAGTGCATCAGTAGCTGAAAGGAAGGTTAATCGTCCCCAAATATCATCACCTGCCCTCTATGCCACTCCTGAGACAACTCCGCTACCTGATTCACCATCTTCTTTCCCTCCGTCACCTTACATCATTAATCATAAGCGACGTGGGCCTCGCCTTTTGAAGAGCTTTTCTGAAAACAATGTATCAACTCAGAAGATAACCACCGAAGAAAGTGAAGTTAATGAGAAGGCAGAGCTGACGGAAACCAAGTCTGCTGATCTATCTAAGGATGGTTCTATTGTTTTTAGCATTCACGAACCTGATGAAGAGGAGCATGAGAATGGTGTCGATAATGGTCCTATTAAAGTAGATCAGGCAAATGGTTTTCATGATGGTGAATTATGGAGCAGTGACAAGGCAGTTGGAAGCAGCCAAATGAGTAATGGTATGGACAGTGATATTGCTTTGCCGAAGCTTGTTTCATTGAACTTGAACAGAGGTGCTGAAAGTGAAGATTTTTTTGATCCGAAGGATTCCATGACCGCCACAATTAATACAGATGGAGATGATGAAAGTGCTGCAAGGTTTGCTACATCGGGGGTTGAGTTTTTTGATGCTTGGGACGGTATGTAGAGTTCTATTTTCTTCTAACTACAATCATTTATAGTTGCATATGTTTAAATGTAGGAGCTTTTTTTTTGCTGGAAAACAATTTTCTTGCATGGTCACTATTTTTTTTCTTTTAAAACCTGATGTATTTACTTGGACTTCGATATTATGTTATGTGCTATCCTTTGAACATATCTCTCGATTACATTAAGACTTGACAAAAGGGCCTATGTATATATCTTACTATACTTTTTTCAATGTTCATGTTTGCATATATGCGGGTCCAGTTTGCCTGGATGGAATATGACATTTTTGTTGAAATCTTGAGAACTATGAAAATTTTCCCAATGATACAGCTTAATGTGGAATAGGGATGATTTTGTGGCTGTTATTGCAGTTTACTTAGATTTCTTGTTTCCTTCAGAATTATCATCCGAGAGTGGAACTCAGTCTCTGTACCGTGACATTGACGCTGAAATGCGTGAAATGAGGTTGAGCTTACTCATGGAGATAGAAAAGAGGAAGCAGGCAGAAGAGGCTCTAAACAAGGTCCAATGTGTGTGGAAAAGAATGAGCCAAGAGTTGGCTATTGTGGGATTGTCTCTGCCTGCAGATCCTATTAATGTGAAAGACGATGAGCTGTTGAAACATGCTGAAGAACTGAGGCAGCAAGCAGATATTGCACGATTTGTATCATTATCTGTTGGAAGGGGCATTGCAAGGGCAGAGATGGAGACGGAAATGGAAGCTCAAATTGACACAAAGAACTTTGAAATTGCCCGATTATGGGACAAATTAAACTATTATGAGGCCATGAATCAGGAGATGTCTCAGAGGAACCAAGAGGCTATAGGTGAGTGCATATCCTAATTTTATTTCACTTGCATAACTAGTTCTGGAAAACGGAACACACGTCTTCAACTGGTTTCTTTAGTTTGATTCTCTTTGTTAAAATTTGCTGCAAGCAACTATATTTCTGTTATTTGTTTCTGTTCTCACAAATTATCTTTGTTTTCCACAGAGATGGCACGGCGAGAGAGACAAAGGAAGAAAAGGAGGCAAAGATGGGTATGGGGTTCAATCGCAACTGCAATTACCCTTGGGACAGCAGCCTTGGCTTGGTCTTATCTTCCAACAGGTAAAGGATCATCTTGCGGCGATGTTCCTCAAGCTTCCGATCCCGCTGATGATGCAGCTGAGTGATTATTACCTTCAATCACTAGAGCTGTGTGGCAAAGTGAATAAGATGCATACATTTTTTCATGTGAATAGCAGTCAAAACTGCCATGAGCCATCGGAGGATGTGCAGGTACCATCAATAATATATTTTTAGTACTACCGATTGTTCCTTACCTTGGCAGGCTGTGAGTTGATGAATTATCAAAACTATGTATCGTTCTTTGTTAACCCAATTTTGGCCTAGTGTGTGCGTAATGCACATAAAACCTTCTGGGATTTGTTTTAAAGGTCTCTTAATAGATTCAGGCAGATATACTTCCTGTACATGACATTTCAATGATAAAGCACAACATGTAATAAGTTCGTACAGTGTATGAATTTGTGTTCGTCAAGACAATCCAGTTCATGTTTCATTCCCGGGAATTGTTGAACATGAACATCGTGACAGACAAATTGCCAAGGATAAGATTGAAACTCTTGAGATGGGAGTTGAAGGACTTGTATTCGTTTATCTTTTATAAAAACATAAATACAGAGTTCATTTTTCATTCTCGAGCCAATATTGAGTCACATATAGAAGAAATCCTAGGCCAAATCCAGCACAAGCAAGAAGAACAATTACCCTTACCAACAAGGAGGAATTAAGCGCTCCCACAACTGCATCCCATGACATGTACCACAAAGCTGAGAGAACTGAACCTACGACAGCACCCATGAGAATTTGATTGAACGTGTGGAGCTTTTGTGACACTCGAAGCCAGGACTGAAAACCGTAAAAAACAAACACCAATCAGATACTGTTTTTCACAAGCTTTGAAACATCAAAGGTTTCCAGTTTTTTATTTAGTTCTCAGAATGTGTGTACTCACAAAATATGAACCAAATGCCAGAGCCAGAACGGAGATGCTCACTGAAAGCACATTAAACCCCAGCCATTCCAAAACTGTCAAACACCAAAATAAAGAAGTGAAACATTCTTCACTTAGTTTCCTATTGAAATGCTAACTTTAAATCTTAATGCAAAATGAAAGATGGAGGAGTGTAGTGTAAGGGATTACTTGAAGATATAGTGAAGACGACAGTGAAGAAAATGGATTGGGCATGAGAAGATGGCATCCCCGGGTCGGACTTAAGCCCGACAACTGGTCGCTCCTGATTCAGGACCCGTTTCAGCCCAACTGAGAGCAGAGCGTTCACAATCGAACCCATCGCCATCCATAAAGCCTTGGCGTCGTGTCTCCAAAGTATCACCCCACCAAACAAAACCGAAACCAACCACTTGCTCTATCATTTCCATATATATATAAATCAGTAAACATGGAAGATAATATTAATATATGCCCAAATACGTATCCTAATACTGGATATAAGAAAAATATACTCACCAAACGATTCAAATTGGCTTCAAAACTTTGGACCCGTACTGATCCGTCAAGGAAACTTTCTTGTTCAACTTCAAGCACTTGAATACCACCGTCGTCTCCGTCCCTGGAGTTCTTTAACACCGAAGTTTTAATCATAACTCTTGAAGAGTCACGCAACCCAGTTTTCCCGGCAATAATCCCTCCAAGAAAACTAGTTTTTCGGGTTCGGAGACAAACGGAAAATTGTGGGTCAAAAGAATTATAGAGCTTAGGTGAAGAATTAGGCTTGAATTTAAAGAGCAGGGGCGGGAAAAGAACCGAAATCGAAGACATCTTTTCGGAAAGTAACAGCGCGGACGACGGTGAGAGGAAATGAGTTACACGAGTAGATGAGGAGAAGCATTTTTGTTAGAGAAGAGGATAGGCAGTTGGTTATATTTAATAGAGTTCGTAAGATTTCTGTAAAACATGTTGCCAGTGGACAGGGAAAACGGATGTAATAAATGGATAGCAAAATTCCAAGACACAGGATCTCTTTAGAACCCTAATTTACGGAGTTGCATGGAAATACCAGATTCTATATCAGATGCTTTTACGTACGTTTTGTCATGTCTCTCTCCACATCTTCCCACGTGTTCTTAAAATACAAAAAAATCCTTAAAAATATAAAAATATATAATTATTTCATAATGATTGAAAATATACTCAATGGTCTTTTGAACCATTTCAAGCGTTATTAATCACACCAATAGGATGTAGATGTCATAATTAAGAATTTAAGTTCAAAATTTGGATAAATTAAGTCAGTTTTAACTTAAATATTTCAACCCTTGTAAGCATACAATCAAATTTTTCTATAAAAACAGAAGCAGACAAATGAATTAGACAACTCTCAGACTAATTTTGTTTAATATTTGAAAATAATATTGCTTATCCATGACTCATGAGTCTATCATCTGATTGGCAAGTACTGAAAACGAATATTTATGAAACTTGATACCTTTTAAATACTTTATTTTAGCTATTTTCTATTATATTCAAGGACACAATGTATTTATTTATTTATTTATAAACTCACCTTAAATGACATCAGGGCCATAATTATGAAGGAAAAAATTATTAGGTGAACTCTGTTCACCACGTCATCTATGGTCCCAATTAATCAGGACCGTTGATATTAATTTTTTTTCAAGAGAATTATCACCTCTTTTCTACATATACTTAATGGGTGAATGGTTATTAGATGGTTATTTAAAGATCAACGGTCCTGATTACTTGAACCATGGATAACGTGGTAAATAGAATTTACCTAATAATCTCTCTTGATAAGGGCTATTGGCATTGTAGCCCAATGTCCCTAATAATATGATAAAATAATCCTTCCTTGATTATCTCGGTTCCATGCAAAATGTGGTCCGTAGACTTGAAAGAGAGGTAATAAAACGGCATCGTTTTTTATTAGTGGAATTAAGCCCATTTAATATATAAAATGGGCTAACCAGTTTGATCATTGGCTTGCAACAGGTGTATCTACTTTTCCAACCAGACTTTGTAGAGTTCTGACATGGGCTGGTTGTCTCGGTGTGTCCAGTTTACGCACCGGACATCCAAGTTACAACCTTTGAGGTTCCGCTTCCAGTGCACCTATTTCCGGGATGAGTCTACGACAGACATCGAATACCATTAAACATCATTAATATTAAATACTGTTAAATATTTTAAAATTAATTTATAAAAATAAAAACCTAAAAGATTAATTATACAATTATTTATTATACATTAAATTTATCACTCTTTTATTAATTATATATTAAGTTTTTGAAATTTTATATTTTTATTAATTAATTTAATGATGTTCAACAATGTTTAACATTAATAATATTCGCTATTCGAGGTCCATCCTAAAATTTCACTTTCCGGTCGTATCTGCCAACCTGCCAAATCAACAACGAATCTATGCTTTGTGGCACAGACCCAATGAACCAACACAAAGACTAGGAATCCCTCAAACTCTACCGTGTAAACTTGGGGAATTGCACTCTACATACCACTAAAATGTTGTTTTCACACTTTGACCCTTTTATTAGATAAAATAACATTTGGAATTTATAAAGTTAGTGTCGAAAATCAAACAGAAGATGCCTATTATTCATGGAACCAAACCATGTGGAAGAATTTTTTTTAAAAAAAGACAATTCCATCTCTCTTTTTAGGTAGAACAAATTTCAGTCCTTAAAAAACTTAATTAAATAGCAAGAGTAAAACCTGCTTCCAGGAGCCTTGGCAAATAGTCTCTACATTGCTTGACATATTATATTCTTGGAATAGAATTACGTGATTAAATTATATTTTTTAATAAATTGACCCATTTTTAACCAAACTAATAATCGAATGACTTAAGGTTATTTTTACCCAACCAAGACATGTCATCTTTCTTTTGAATCAAAATTTCACTTTAAGAATATCTTAAGAAGAGGGTAATAGTCTTGTGACAAGTAATATCGGAACGATTTTTTGATTGTTTAATTTCATACTGATTACTCATAAGAGAGGTAGATCAGGTGAATAACTGTGAAAAGAGGCCAATTACGAGAACGAAAACTCATGACGAGAGCGTCATAAGGTTGATTGAGTGGAGGAGAATGTTATGCATAAAAGAGGCAAGAAACATTAACTCCACATCGGAAAGAAAAAAAAGATCTTGAGTGGCGTTACACATTCTATCAAACATGTCTTCTAAAAAAAGAGTAATGAACGCGTAACTGGATATCTTTCTCCCTTACTGCAAAGAATCTTTTAACTTTTATCTGAGTCCAGATTCCATGGAAACTGATTTCCACCATTGAATCCATCCCTTTTAACCTTTTTCAATCTTCCTTATCTTTTCGCTGTTGGACTAATCAAGATATATACGCAGGAGCACACATGGTTTGAAAATCAAAGTAATAGACTCAGGGATATGGAAATCAAGGAATCAATTCAAGCAGCAGAGAAGGAGAAATATAAGGACAGAACATCAAACAAAATCTAAGGTTCTGCTACCACAGCAAATACAATGTTTTTTTGAACACTGCAGCAGAAACTTATCCTTGTGGGATATACTTTGCTATGCTCTGGTCAGCCAATATCAACTATGTCTCAACTATAAGCCCCCCCCCCCCCCCCCCCCCCCTAGCTTCATTGACAAAGTGCAGTTAGATCTGTAGGATTGGACCTAGACCCAGACCCAGACCTAGTAGAGTAAATTGGAGGGGATTCATTTGATTGCCAACATTCATTTCAAGTGAAAAAGATATAATAGCAATCAGATAGTTTGACATTCATTATATTGTGTTAATATTGGTATGAAATGCAGGAATTTCTCCATAAAATCGAATTCAAAACTGTTTAAACTCGATCGAATATAAAAAAATATATCTAAATTATTTTATTAAATAAAACACAAAACAGGTAGGTGAATAAAGTTCAATAAATAAGATCATACACTCTGACGTGTCTGACACTACAGTTGTAAAAATCTAATGTGTTTTTTTTATTTGTTTTTTTTTTAAAAATCAGTGAGAAAATTGGTGAACTTATTGAATACTATGGATTATCTACACAGCAAGTAAAGGATGATCCTTTTAAGTCGGTCCAAGGAAGTTGATAATTAAACGGATCAGAATTAAATTAATTCATACTTTATAAAAATTTTAAAATTTTATATAGGTCATCTCAAAGTGGGTCCCTTCATAAAATGTTATTGGAATGCCATTAAAATGTAGTATGGCAGCAGTTCAATGTTGAACAACTTGCAATGGGACCTAAAGCGCATTTGATGCGTCGTGTTTTTGACTTCAAAAATTGAAGTGAAAAAACGGTATCTATGCATTATGTTTCTCAGGTTGACAAAAATGTCATTAATGTTATATTATCGTTGTGACGAGAAAATAAATTGATAGAATTAAATATTAAATTAAATTATATATTTTTTAAATAATTTATAATTTAAAAATTATAGAAATTATAATTCAGGGTCATGCTATATAAAATAAGTTAAAAATTGTAAATGACCAACTAATTTGAAACCCATGAAGCAATCTTAATCTGACCCCTAAAGATTGTCTCAAACCCTTTTACGAAACACTCCAAATAGAAAAAGGACATTAATACTGGTTTTATTTCGAATCTCTAACTGGATTAGTACGAGTGAGAACGGATTAAATTTTAAAATTAGAAGATAAAATATAAATATTTAAAAATATAAAGAATAAATTTATAAATATATTAAAATTTTAAAATTTTTCACGTAAAAAAAAACTTTAGGCACTTACGGTTAAAAGCCCAGGCTTTGGTTGCTTAAGATTTTTTTAGGTCTTAGAATATATCTTAAAAGTAAATATAAATAATTCCGTGCCTATCAGTCTATATAAGCATTTCCCTAGGAGGATTTAGTTCTCCCAAAAGTAAAAACTTGCTGCTCTTACTGTACATCTCCCTATAGTTTTCAATTCTCTCCTTATTTTCCCGGAAAACTCAAGACATCAGTTTCCAGAAAACCAAACGGAATTTTAATTTTTTCGAATTTCTTTCAGTACTTCAGCTTTGAATGCCTTGAAATCTCGTGTCTTAATGGATTCTTTTGTTTTCAATAACGTGAAAGCAGAGAAAGCCATGGCGATGAGGAGGTACAATCGGCTTCGAAGCTTAGCGAACGTGTTTCGTTTCTTGGAACTGCTCTCGGCTTTGCTGTTTTTGGCGTGGACCTTCGAGCGCGTGCCTTTCCTCATCAAGATCTCCGGTGAGTTCATTTTGAAGCTCGGCGGAGTCGTCGCGAGTCCGCTCTTCGTTTTCCTCGTCTCTAACGTCATCATCGTCACTCTCATTGCTAAGTCCGGCATTTTCTCCACCGTTAGCAGTGCCGATTCCAAAATCTACGAGGAAATCACGAAAATCGCCGAGAATCGTTCAAAATCGGAGCCTCAAGAAGAGATTGTATATGAAGACAAGGAGATCATCTCTCAACCGAACACAAATACTCTCACATGTGAAGAATTGGAGCCGGAGCCGGAGTCGGATTCCAATTCTGAGATGGATAATCCAAGAGTGTATATAAGGAATCAGTCGGATAAGTTACCAATGAGAAAAACCGAGGAGCAAGTGACGAAAGAACTACGTCGATCGGTGACGGAGAAGTGTTGGAAAATTGAAAACACCGACGAGAAATTATTTTCAGAAGACGAATTGAGTAACGAAGATTTTCAACGAACGATCGAAGATTTTATCGCTAAACAGTTGAGGTTTCGTCGAGAAGAATCTCTATCGATTGTTCTTCGATGTTTAAATAATGAAAAATAAAATCTTTTTCGTAAATTCAAACAACAAAAAAAAGTAAAAACAACTGCTTATAAATTATAATATGTTTATACAGTGCTAAGCATTTTTCCTTTTAAAAAATAAAATTTTAGTTTGAAGAATAAAATTAAAACAATTACTTTAAATTATATTATCCATTAAATTTCAATAATTTCTAATAATATCCTTAAGCAACATAATTTAGCGCTTAAAAGCATCAATCATTACCCGAAATTAAATTTTGCGAATTTAATTAGATACTATAAAATGAGTTTTTACCAAATTTAATTAAAACAAGAACTCCGAGACTACTCTAGGTAAATTTTTTAAACGAACTTCATACTTTTAAACAAGACACAGGCAAAGACAACTTTATGTTTGAACACTGAAAACTTTATCTCAGAAATGCAATAAATACTATTTTGATGTAACAATTAATATTTATTATGTTTGCCTTTTGGTCCATTAATTTTAATTTTAATTGAGCAGCTTTAATGACAATAAGAGAAGGCAATATATTCCTTCAAGTTAGCAGCATTGGACAAGTATTCCTAAAGTTGAAAAAAGAGGTCCCACTATCACATTTTCAGAATAAATCCCACACCCAAAACTAAGTTAACTAAAAAAATTTAACCTTAACCTAAATAATGTGGATTAATGTTAGCTAAATTTTTGTTTTTTTATTATTAAAAATTGATAGAAAAGTAGAAAGATCTTGAATCTCAATATATTTATTATTAGGGTAAATTATATAAATGATCACTGAATTTTTTAGATAAATTTATTTTGGTTATTATATTTTTAAATATTTAATAAGATTATTTTATTTTTAATTTGTATTCGATAAGGTCATCTAACTTTTAATTCGTATTTGATAAGATTACCTAACTTTTAATTTTTGTTTGGTTTGTTACATCTTACCATATATGTTCTATATTTGTGCAATGCAAAGTGAAACTCCAAAATGTCTTTTTCCCCTCCTTTTGCCCATGTTTTGAATTTACCAACACTATATACTAAAGATGTGCAAAGGGTTGAAACCCCTCCATGATTCCTTTTCCCATATTGGTTTCTTGTCTAAATCATCAAAATTCAAAGCATGTAGAGTTGCTTCATTACCTCCATAGCTAGCAATCATGGGAATACAAAACAAAGCCAGCAACATCACACAGTTCATATTTGCATTGTCCAATCGTTCAAAAGCTTTTCTGAGCATAAAATTCTCTTTTACCCTTGAATCGAAAAAGAAAAAAATCACATTGGGAGTCTCAATCTTTGTTGTGTTTGACAAGAAATCGATTACAGTATCCCTAACTCTTCCCATGCATGCCATATGTCTTGCAGATGCATGGACTTGTCAACTTGGCTCAAGGGCTCAAGGCCCCCCACTATCTCAAATGTGACTGGAAGTCTGTAACTGAGTTGAACAAAGATCGGTAGGTGGTTAATTTGATGTCAAAATTGTTGGTTTGAGGCGGGGGTGGGGTGTGTGTGTGATGGAGGAGCATTTATATTTGCAGGACTTTGAATTATGAGAAAAGTTGGGGTTGATGGGATTTGAACGAGTAAAAAAGTATCTGTACAGATTGGCTTGTGAACATATAACTATTACAGGCAAAATTAGGGATCGTAGGGTCTAACACTGTCAGCTATATGAGCAAGGCAATTGAAAACCTGATGGATATTGATTCAAGACTTGGTCTAGTCTGTCTTGGGGATATATATCATGCATGCATGTGATGAACATACATTCATAGACACACATATAGGTCTGTGTGTTTGCTTGAAATTCTAAACAAAAATTTAATTTAAATGCATGCATGAAATTTAGTCTATTGCTTTACCTCTAATCGAGTTCGAATTAGTACGACAAAATTTTAACTTCACTTTCCTACAAATATCAAATTCTAAAGTCATTAAGCAAGCTATCTTGGTAGAACAAGGTATTTTAATGTTCCTTCCATTGTATCTAACACTTGTTGATATATGTATATCAGAGAAAAGTGATGTTGGATTTAAGAATAATATTTTTAAACATCTGTTTCAGATGCTGAAAGCAAGGAGAAGATGTATATAAAAAACAATGCATAGAAAATTAGTAGTTCAAACTTCTGCTGCTCCCTAGCTAATAATAGCCTCCCTGCCATCAGAAGTTTTACTATATTACTTGAGCAAAAAGACTGCAATAACTCTAGGGTAACTTACATCTATATCTATAATTATTGCCGTGTATCAAGGGTTAGGTTTGTTTGGTCTTGTCCGTACTTACATGGTAACAGTTCTTTATAACCTGAACAAATCATCATCTAGCTCAGTCAATTCGGCCAAAACTGTTCCACTTTGCTATTATCCAGAAAATCTACAGTCAGCTGATGTGTTTGATTATATAACTGTATCTACGAGAATCAAGGTCTGACTATCCGAATACGTGAAAGAACTCATGCAAGACAGTAGGACGCCAGTACTGGCAATGATATTCATGGTAGGACGAGCCCCATGCATTGTAACTGACAAGACTGAACCGTGGTGTGTAAGATACAGACCCAACTTATTTAGAGATCGAACCCTTAGATGGGTTTAGATGTTTAGACTGATGTAGTTTAACTGTGAGCCCAAAGTCTATATGGGATTATGGGTGGCATTACGAATAAAAAGGGTTGGTTTGTTTTGGGTCTCTTGTTGGCTCACTATGGATGTCTGTTTCATGTTTGGAAAGTGTTTTCCCCCTTTAAATCTGACATTTCATTTCACTATCGTAAATGTTTATTATATGGAAATCGATACTTCTCACTTCTAATACTGACGTGATATTCATAATTTCTTAAGAACTACAACAAAGGTGACTGGTTTAATATCTTCTTTATCCATTTCCTCATCAACCATTCTCCCATAATTGTCAAACAAGTTGTCTAGATCTATCCCGTTTCCAAAATGGTCACAAAGCATGGATTCTTGGACAGCCCTCACCGTCATAGCTACCGCCGTGCCGTAGCTCTCCCTCTCTCCGTTTTTCATTTCCCTCTGTGTCTCAAACATCTCCACCCTCTCCATTTCGAAAGACCCTTCTCGTTTCACTCCATCCTCTAGTTCATTTCTCGACGCTGCATAAAAATGCACCTCGTAAGAATCAAGCTCTTCCCTGTCAATTTCACCCTGCAAGAACACACGGATAAGATTCCAACAAGAAGCAAAGAAACATATGTATGTATGTCGGGAAAATAGGGTACCCTTGAAACAGACACGGCAAGGGATCTTGAGAGAATTTCCCAGAAGAAAGAATTGCCTCTATCAACATGATCTTGGCCTATTCTTCCTAATAGAATCAACACCATTCTCCCACCTGTAACTACCTCTTCGGAACGTGATTTTAAGAACAACTCGAAGTCCTCTCGGAACTGGTTGTAGTATGCTTGCGACACACTTGGAGGGCTTGATTCAGAAATGTAAACGTTTCCTTTGTTGAGAGACTCTCCATGCTCGTTGTAAAGAGCTGGAGGAACCTATATGGATTATTGATTCTTGAATCTTGAGCCATGGTTTGTCATTTCATGGAATATTAGAGAATCTTATCTTACCTTGGAAAGCCAGTGCAAACTGTAAGATGAATAGATGAGGTGCAGACAATTGTATGGGAACAGTCTTCCATAAAATGAACCGGGACAGCCTGCTATGAAAACAGTAGGAGTAGGACCCTCTTGATTTCTGTCTTTCTTAAGGTCCCTGTAAAAATCAGGCAACGACTTAAACACTGAGTTGAAGTCATTCGTGGGGAGATCATTAAGGTAAACTCGAATTTCTGGCATGGGATGGGAAATTTGATGGCTGATTCCTTCAACAGCCTGGACCATATCTTTGATGAGGGATAAGGAGTTAGGTCCAGAAGAGCAACCCAAATCAGCTATGCCTATGCTCCTCGGAGTTACTTCATAGTAAAGTTGTTGTATCGTTTCCATGGTTATATGTTTCACCATATCAGATGCTTTTTTCTGTTGCAGAAAACATAGTTATAAGCACAATGCTCAACGGAAAAGAAGATTGAAAGAGAAGGGTAGGCCGAACCTGGAGAGAAGAATTTTGCGCATAGCTAGTCTTGCCGATCCCTCCAGTCATATGAAAGACTTTCTCCACATTCATGTTTCACTACAAGGGTGCTTATTGCTTAGAGGTAAATTGGATTTAGTGGGGGGGATTGTTTTGAGTATCCTTTTAAAGGCAAAATTCAATCACAAAACCCTTTACTTTTGGGGGTTATCCTCTGTTTTCTTAATATATATATTACCTGTCATGGTAGTTCAATTATTAACCTTTTGTCATTAACCATCATGGCAGGCCCCCCATCCCCATGAACCATTGCCTTGCTAGTGCTCCTGGTTTCTTGATGGGGTAACCTTTCAAAAGTACCCTAGTAAATTAAAAGCCTAATTTGCATGTAAAAGAAGATTATTCTTCCCCATATGCCTAGGAAAATCTAGGAAGCTAGATCAGAAAGTTCTTTCGGTGAACGTAACTCAAAAATAGTAAAAAAAAATTGCAGTTAGTATATATCAGAATCAATGTATTCAAATATTATAATTTATAAATGCTATTTGAAATGAAAATGCAAGTATCATAATCACATAATGTTCCCATTGGCTGTAAAGAATGTAATTCTTTCTGGCATGCATTAGGAAGGGGGTGAAGCTTTAATAGTTTGAAAGAGAAATATGAAAGTTAGGTTCAAATTCAATTCACCAGTCATGATATCTCCCTTACTTGCAAGCTCAATTATATAAAACCCAGTAAAACATTGCCAACATACTACAATATTCAACTTGAATTCCATTACTTTGAAGCAATTGGTGGATGTATATATATATTGTAAGGAGTTTGTGTGGCATTTGAAGTCCTTTTTAAGTGCTGTCTTGTATCGTATTAATTGCTGTCAATTTTCACAGAGTTCCCACTCTGCAAGGAATCAAAAAGCAACTGAGTTTCATCAAATCAGATACTGTAGCATCTTTAAAGTGCAATATTGTAGGGATTGTTCTCCACTGGTACAATAGGTGGACAAATGGCAGGCAAGGGATGCACCAATGTGACAGTCCCCAGACATCTTTTGTAGTTCAATGCCACAAAAGGTTCCAATCACAATCAAATTTCACAGGGAACTAACCATTGCATTGGTAGCCAGCCAGGCATAGTCAAAAGGCTTCATCAGCACAGCTTTTGAATGGAGAAAGATGAAGCTAAAAAGATTCCCTAGTGATTGTAGTTCAAGTAGTTTTCAAATTTGTGCTTCAAAGTCACAAAATGATTTGACATTTCATGCTTTTTAAGTACACCATCACATGTTACACTTGTTGATAATATCTCTTCTTTCTTTTTCTTTTTAACATGAATGAAAATGTTTATGTTCTTTTGAAATGGTTACAGAAAAAACCCTGAAGTGATCATTTCGCACAGCTTCAATCCCCCAGTAATCCAATTAGCTTTGAGAATCTGATTTGAAGTTATGCTTTTCAGGCAAGGCAACACTCTCTCGTTGCTACAGATCACCTGCTTTTGAGTCCAAAAAATCTGTTATTCGAGTAACTTTATCGTATTTTTATCGGATACCGTTCAAGATTACTCCTTAATTAGAAACAGAAGTAGCATAATTATACCAACATACTTGATTCTGGTTATGTTCGCCATGAATTTTGATTCTTGGCTTGTTAAGTGGTAGTGCACCAGATGGTGCAAGCTGATGACTCCTGAAAGCCGAAGGCAGTCTAAGCTAATAGCCGGTGCAATCTCAGGTCTCCAAGGTAATTTTAAACACTAAACACTGCTCCATTTTCCATCCTTTTGGCTTTCCAGCCGATTATGTACATAAAGATGATTGATTCTGAATGTTGTACAGGAGTAGACAAGATAGAGGTGGATGCTGGTAAAGGAACTATATCAGTAACAGGCGATGCGACCCGTACGATATTACTGTTCGGACGAGAAAAGTAGGGAAACGAGTAGAACTGGTGAGTGTAGGGCCTCCTCCACAACCTCCAAAGGAACCCCAAAAGAAGCCTGAGGAGAAGAAACCTGAACCAAAGAAAGATGATAAGAAGACCGAGTCATTAGTGATGCCCCAGCTCCACAATCCCATAACATGTCCTGTCTGTCAGCAAATGCATGTCGTCTATACAGAGCCCAACACCGGATGCTCCATCAAGTAACATCAATGTTTTGTTGCACAATAAACCCATAAACTATGATAAATTATTAGATGAAGATTCAACTAATCATCTATTTTAATTATATTTAATAAAAATTCAACTATTCAACTTTTTGTTAGATGAAATTATAAATAACATAACGAAACAAATTCATCTAATAATTTTTCGTAAACTACACCATTTTATTGTATGTATTTTTCTATTGAAACATATGTTTAAATTATATCTGTATTCAGACAACAGTGAACCAAAATAATTGCATACTATAATTTAGGTATTTCCATAAAGGTCATTGATGTATGGATGTAGTATTTGCCTGGTCTGCTGGTCATGTATCAAGTCATACATTCGTGTAGACGTTCACTTGCTGCAAGTTTTTAGCATTTCATTTGAATGATTTGCTTAGGAGGCAAAGCATTGAACTTGCATCTAGCTCATAAATTTGCTGTAGTCTATTGCCGGATGAGGTGACAGCCTTCTCTATTATTTTTCTGTTTCTTTCCTTGTTCCTGCAAGCAACTTCGCTTTTCTGCAACATTGTTTATAATGCATTCAAATGGATAAGTTTCATGCCAAGTTGATTAGCCTCTAATAAAGATTTTATAAATGGAGGTTGACAAGTAATAAATGAGACAGCTGCTAGCCAAAGCTCTAGGTCTCTATAACCAGACCTTGAACCTACAGTCATACACCTATAGTTTATAAATGTTCATAAACCCAAAAGCCAAAATTACTATTTCTTATGTACAACCTCAAGTTCTCAATAGGGAGATGTCTAAATCCCACTACTACAACTATTAATTAAATATGATGCTAAAGACTGGGGCACAAGGCATAGTCCTCTACTTGTGAGGTCACACTTCTGCTCTTCTTTTCCTTCTTCCTCTCTTGAACCCTGCAGACAATAAGAAGAAAAGAAACTTGTTAGTGGTGATTAATATTAAATTCTAAAGTTATTCCGCTTGCAAATATGTGGTTTATTGAGATAAAGGAATTTCATACCCATTGTTTTGTCCTATACAACTTGCTTTGTGACGACTTCATAAATGGCACGCTCAGTGTCTGCAAAGGGAAATTGAAGAAGAAAGTTGTTCAAGATCTCAAAGTAACTACATGCATATGCATACATGCATGCAATAGTCAAAAGGAATGGAAATTACCTGAACTTGGTCCTGGAGGAACTGGATGTACCCAATGGCTTCTGTTAACACAGTAGATGTATCTGTCTGGCCATCATTCAAATATAGAAAATTCAGATATATGAAAGTATGGCCCTATTAATATATTAACTTCTTTAACTGCAACTTCAAGAATCTCATCTCAGACTCAATCAGACTTAGTGGCCGGTGATCAGGAAGTAACATGGAGATGAAATGTACCTTGCCAAAAGGTGCCACTAACTTCTGAAGAGCTGCGATCCTGTCTCCTAGTTTCTCTTTCCTAACCTGTAGCTAAAAAAAACAAAAGACCAAGCTATTTTAAGTAAAATAGAAACTACAATTTACAGAGTTTGATAGTGGAATATCAGTTTCACCTTCAATGTGGGACATGAGGACTTATGCTTTTTAGCATCTGTATGGGTTGATTCCTTTGTATCTGAAAAGCTACCAGACCTCTTTGTGCTTGTTTTAGATCCACTAACAAAGGATGGTACCTTATGACCGTAGAAAGAAAAGAAATTCAGTTTATGGATCTCGACACGTTAAAGGTGACCAATGAAAACAGAACTCTTTCATTGCTGATGCATTAGAATTGAAGATTCGTATAAAAAATTGAAAGATGGAAAGTGCAACTTTTCCTGTATCTTTCCAACTTAGGCTAGCTTTTCCATTGTTAAGTTGTTTCGTTTAGTAGTAAGCAGGAGTTTCTAAATGCATGAAAAATTCGAAGTGGCATGAATAAGCATAAGAGAGAAAGATACCCACTTTGGGACTGATGGACGTACTATCACTATGTTCTCTTCTTTTATCATTGGATTCATGGCTTATAAACACGCTTCTGCTTAATTTCCCGGGAGTCGTATCAAGTAGAGATTGATTATAACTTCCACCATCGTACGTTGAGGTCAAAAGATCCAAGGATTTCAAGTTCAAATCCAAAGAGCTAGACAACAATGTGGAACAAAAATCCGAGGTGGAAATGTTTGTACTTGAAAAGACCTGATTGAAATCATATCTGCTAGTTGCTGATGTAGTTCCCAGACATGGGGAATGATGAACATTATTGAACAACTCTCCTGAAGAAAGTTGCAGCTCGGTCATGTTGTTAGCAATGGAGAAATTGCTGTGCTAGGTTCCCTCCAAGATCGTAATCCCTAGAATATTGTGGACAGTAGTGCTTTTTAGAGGGTAGATGTGAGTGTTCTATAGAGTGACAGTACATCATCTCACTCAGTTTAGGGAAGGAATCTGACATCTCATCTTTGATATTTGCGAGAAATTCACTTGCAGATTGTTGGTTGAAGCTATCTTGGTTCATGGAAGTCCTTATCAATGGTGGCTCTTGCCATGGATATTCCTTTGCTGAGATCGTTTCATTTAGATCCCTATCGTATTTACTACCAATATTCCTGCACAAAAGACAGACAAACACAATATACTCAACATGAAAACATTACCAACATGTATAATACATGTTGCATGAACAAATCCAGATAGTACATGTAATAATCAACAATTAACAAATAAGTAAAGCTCAGACCATAAGTCTATAACAATGAAAAAGGGAAAGCAAAAATGAGAAGGGAACTGGTTTAGGTACTTACGGAAAGACGTTCTGATTCCATTCATCCATGGTTGAAACTTGATGGCTTGTTGGAGTTACCAGAGCTGAATACTTAGCATACTGCTGTTGAACCTTATGATTCAGATTTGCAGACTCCATGATGATTCTAGTAAGTATACTGTATATTACTATGTATTAACCCTAGAAAACATAAACCAAAAATAAGCTAAGATTTCCCTTTAGTTCAAGGAAGAAGCAATATATATAGTAAACTACTTCAGCTTTTAACTATTTTTCTCCCTTGATTTCCTTCACCTTCAGGCTTCAACTCCATGCAGAAGTCTCAACTTATACCCTATATGTTGGTTAAGTTCTTTGTTATTTTCTACTCTTTATTCTTTTCCAAAGATCACATAGAAGGATGAGACGTGATTGAAACCCTGATTCTAGAATTGCACCAAGGTTTCTTTTTTAAAATGCTCTTTCCTTTTACTTTGTAATTCAAAGACTTATGTATTAAGCAATTATATATATAGGCACATTAGGATCTAGGGTTTTCATCCTAAAGTTAAAAATATTAGTAGGTTGTTTTACGATGATACCACTGTTTAACGAAACATAATTCATATATAACTACATTTAAAAGGTGATATTCATAAATTTAAATTTGAGTCTTAACATTTATTCGAATGACAACGAAAATGATAATTCTTAGATTCTCTCTATTTCTTCTGCAAATCTCAATCTTGTAGCTACATCATTGTTATTTCATGCATAAGATCACCACTCTTCCAGCAACATGCTATAAATTCATAAGATGTGTAGTTATAGTTTATATCTAGGGTTTTATGGAGTTCAACTTTCGGAATTATTGGATTAAACAAAACTAAGATGTCTTTTCAACGAAAAGTGGGTCAAATATAATAAGCAAATAATGAACCCAGAAAAGTTAGCTGAGACCGAGAGGGAAAAGATGATAAAATATGAAGCTGATGGGCCAGATTGAAGGCTTGTCGTTTGTCTATTCTCCTCCACTTTCCCTCCCCCCAATCACCCGTTACTTTTTCATGCTTTATTTTTAACCATCATATTCGATTTATTGTTCGATTAATTCAAATTAAATTTTATAAAAACTTATAATATGAGAAAAAATGAATCTTACCTTTCTCATTCACACCACTAGAATTTGATCTATTAGTTTTGCTTAAAAAATTTAATATTTCGTCCTGTTAAATCGACTCGTTGTTAGTGTTTTTCGGTTTTAATCTTGAAGTCTTATTTTCAACATTGGGTCGGTTCCTAAAATACAACTATAAATTACTTGAAAAATAACACCAAACCAAACACTTCCTTAGGCTTATCCTCTAAATGGTTTAAAAGAATAATCAATTAAATTTCGATTTGATTAATTTATATTATTAAAAAATCTTGACTACCAATTTGATTGTCAAACTTTTAGGTTCATAATTAAGCAATTATTTGAATAACATTGGGATTCCAAGATGCAATTTTTTGTGTTTGTTTATAATTAATTAGGAGAGGATTTGGAGTATTAAATTTAAAGTGAGAGACCACTTATCCCACTTGCTTAAATAAGCATCCCCGTTGGAATCCACGTTGGGATGCAATAAGCTTTCACATATATAATTAGGATTATATTTGATATATGCCAGTAAAAACTAAAAATTTAAGATATAAAATTTAGGATAAATAATTATAATTTAAGATTTATAGGTTAGGGTTTAATTTTTAATGTAATATAACGAGGATTTAGTTTAAACTTATATATCATAAATTCTAACCTTAAAACTTGAATTCTAACGTATCATTAAGTTTTAAACTAAAATTATAAACCTTAAAACGAAGTCACTTATAAAAACATATATCTTATATTATATATAATATTATTCATCGCTATTTTATTAAATAATTATCTAATTAATTATATATGATACTGAAAATACAGATCTCGTAATATTCAAAATATATTATTCTAAACCGACATAAAATAAGATAACCTCTCCACTACTCTTACTTTTCACGGCCATTGTACGTAGTCAACCCTGCTCAACGATTTCTTTAATTCCCTCTTTCCCCTGTAATTTAGCACGCCTAGACTTTTTGTTATAGATTAATGCTTCTCCTTCTTCCTCCTTAATATTATAGTTCGTTCTGTAATATATCTAAGTTAGGTTTTACCCCCTTAATATTTTGTTTTGGTCGATTTAGGTACTCATACATTTTGAATGTTGATATTCAATCCGGCCGAAAACGATCGAACATGAAATATAAGAATCGAAATCTTGATCTCATAATTACGGGATTAGATGAAAAATCACCGTATCATATCTCATGTTTAAAATATATTTATTTTAAGTTAGGTGTTCGATTGTACTATGTAATGGGTAATTATTTTTATAATGATTCGATTTTTTCGACAAATTCTAAATGTAATTCTAATCTTACTTGGAGAGGAGGGAATAGAGAGACTCTAAAGGAAGACGAGAGAAGTTTTTCTAGTGAACCTAAAATACATGACTTAAGGTAATATAAAGAAATAAAGATAAACAGCTTGATCAACCAATCAAATATGCTTGCTCTAATTTAGATATATATTAGTTGTTCATAATCTGTAATTATATTTATAATTATCTCTCAAAATATTAGTTCAGACATTTTTTCATTTTTTACTTTTAAATTAAGTTCGATTAATTTTAAAATTAAATACTTATCAGGGTACAACAACGAGGTGTAAAGTTGTCTGAATTATTAAGATGAAAGAAGAAGACAAAGACATTTGACTCCTACAAGAATATATGCTCTCTTTTGTCAACATAAAATATATATTAGAAAAATCCAGGTACGCTGGAGCATGCCATCCTTATTTTACCTGTTTCAATCCTGAAATTCAAGATAAAAATCATGTCATAAGTTATTTTCATCACGTTATTTATGAAATTAATTAATTAAATATTTTATTTTTAAAAATTTTTCAAATAAATTTTTACTTAATAAAAATTATTTTTAAATTTAATTTACAATAAATATTAGTAACTATTCAATTAATAAAAAGATAAGACAAAAATTAATAAAATAAATATGTTTGATTAGCTGATCTTTTAAATAATGCGCAGATAATAACTTATGATATAATTACTCTTATTTCTGGTCCTTTAAATGGAAAATATCATAGGGCAATACACTTAGCTTAATACACTTACCTAAAGAACCTACAAGATGAATTTCGTATTGATATAAGATTTGGATTTCGAATTCCAAAAGAAAATCCAGATAGGTGACTTTGTTTAGGTTTGTAAATATGCAAGTATTTTAAAAAATTTAAAATATATTATAAAAATAATAATGTTAATTAAATTAAGACTCGAAAAAAAAACATTATGTATTAGTGAAATTTTAGTACAAGAAAAAGAGAACTCATACTAATTGGTTTGTTTAACTATATGTACTTAATTATATTTTTTATATCCATATTATTAAACAATAATTAAAAATTAAATTTTAAACTTTATATAATTGTTACATCATATACTTTAAACTACATGTCCTAAAAAATATATCTTATACTTAATTTTTTAAACTCTAACCTTAAATATTAAATTTTAAATTTTAAATTCATTATTTAAAATATCGTACCAAAAAATATGATTAAAGATAAATGACTTTTATTTTTTTTTTGATAAGCAGTAGACGATTTCTATCCCATTGCATAAGTTTCATCAATGTTTTTCGGGATATAAAATCATAGACAAAATCGAGATTTAAAGTTTAAGGTAAAATATAAATATTTAAAAATAAAAATAAACTAACTTTTCTTGAAAATAAAATAATATAGCTGAAAAAAATTCTAGTGGCAATTTCCCCTCGAATAGAAATCTCTTATCATCTGAACGTGCATTCTTTCATGTCTTCTGCTTAAAAATCTTAAAAATTAAAATTTAAATCTTAATCCTAATTTGTGATATCTTAAATTCTACACCTTAAAAAATACGCATATCCCTAATTTTTTAAACCCTAACTATAATTTCTAATTTTAAATCCTAAATTCATTAATTTAAATTAAAAGTATAAATAAAATTACAATTAAGAGTTAAATGATTTACGCGAATTACGTCCCTCCCGCATAAAACTGGTGGCGTTCAGTCCACATTAGTTCCGGAGAAACCAAAGGCCCGTCCTTATCTTCTAAATCCCCTTCCGGCTTCCACCACCCTATCTGTTAATCTAAAATTTATGTCTCAGTCCTGACTTTTTATTTTCTTCTACGTTTCGATAAGTTAGGACGCAATGCGAATTAAGAATAATTAAAACATAGCTTAAAGCAGGAACACGCATCACCGCTCTTATCCCTAACAATTTTTTTACTTTGATTTTTATATATATTCTTTTAATTTGATTTATCTTGAGTTTTTTCTAATTCAAATATTTATATTTTATCCTAATTTTAATTTTCGCTTATTTCTTAAAAACACAAAGAAATAAATTAAAAATATTATAAAAAAGTTAAATATTTTAATTTCATAAATATATTTTAAGATTTATAATCTTTTAATCACCTCCTAAATTTATCGTTTTAAAGTTTAAACCTACCCGTAAAAGTGTGAAATTATTAACCATAATTTAAAAGTATTTTGTTCTTAGTGGTCACAAAATGAGGTATAAATCGTCTACCACTTTCTCATGCCTTCTTCTATGTTTTCGTTTTAAATTAGAGGATTAAGATAGAGTTTAGGGTTTAAGGTTAGAGGTCATGGTTATGGTTTATGGTATTAGAGGTATGATGTATTTTTGAAAGTGTAGGGTTTAAGGTTTAGAATATAAAAAATAAAAATTTAAATTTAAATGTTAAGTTTTTAAAAATTTCAGACATAAAATAATACACGATAAATATACACAATATTTTTACTCCACAAAATGCTACTCGTTTTTCATTCTATCCCAATCATTGCTTGCATGGTAAACCATCTTTAGGAATGTAATTTCCGCCAATGAAAGCAAGCCAGGCGGACAAAAATGGTGAGCACACGTAGGCGGCACCTTTACTTGGAACTGATGAGAAATCCAATGCCTTGTTGAAACAGTCTCACAATGCAATTTGTCTTGGATGGATGGATTGAAGGCAAAGCAAAGGACCCATAGCCAGATATGTTCAATTCAAGAAACATTCCTTCCACGTTTTATTTTGTAATGCAAAGCTAAGTTTAGCCATTGGGATGGGAAAGTTTTCAGCTTCAAGCTGACTATGGTGTACTACTAATAGAAATTATTGATTGGAAAACAAAAGCTTTGGTTCAATTTTAGTTAATTATTTTCCTTGGACTCTAGGAATTGTTAGGAACCATTTAAAGGCTTTACCCCCTTCTTTATGGATATCTTCTCTTCTCTCTCATGTCTCTGTGATCTGATCGGAATTTAGATTAGGATAAGATCGATTTCTCTTTGTTTTGGATAAGAATTTTGCATAAAGATACGACTTTTGTTTCTGGGAAATACAAGGGAAGAAGCTTTCTGGTTTTATTTACAATGGAGTGATTTCAAATTTGTGAATTTAGAGTTCTTTTAGAGGAAGAACAAGGAAGTGGGTTTGGTGAAAGTTTGAAACTTTATGAAGGAATGATTTATAAATTGGTGAATTTGGGGTTTGCTGATTGATTAAAGAAAAGGGTAGCAGAAAAAGTGAAAAGCTGATAACAAGGGTTAAAGCAAAGAAGTAGAAGCGGCAAGTAAGAATTGATTCTAATCCTTATTCTCCCCCCTTCTTTTTTGGTTAAATTTAACCCCTTTTCTGTTTTTCTAGGAATTTCATAGGAATGGCGACGCCGGTGGAGCCACCAAATGGGTTGAAGCCAATGGGGAAGCATTACTATTCAATATGGCAAATCCTTTTCGAGATTGACATAAAGTATGTTCCAATCAAGCCTATAGGGAGAGGATCATACGGTGTTGTTTGCTCGTCAATCAACAGGGAAACCAATGAGAAAGTGGCCATAAAGAAGATCAGCAACGTGTTTGGGAACCGTGTTGATGCGTTGAGAACCCTGAGGGAGTTGAAGCTTCTCAGACACATTCGACATGAGAACGTGATTGCCTTGAAAGACATTATGATGCCTGCTCACAGAACCAGTTTTAAGGATGTTTATCTGGTTTACGAGCTTATGGACACAGATTTGCTTCAGATTATCAAGTCTCCTCAGCCACTTACTAATGACCATTGCAAATATTTTATTTTCCAGGTACTGGGAATTAGCCCCTTTCATTTTTCTTTCCCGTTTACTGTTTTGAATTCCTGCATTATAATGTATGACAGACATTCTGGTCCAAAATTGCATTTTAATTCAGCAGCAAATGTAGGTTGATGAGTTATTAGGCTTGTGTGAGAAAAAGCTTGTACCACTTGAAGCTTAGTAGTTGTTAATTGTTCAAACAGATAGTAATCGACGCTTATGAGTTATTCGGTTAGCATTGTTCGCTATGATAAAGGCCTGAGTGGTAACTCGTGTTTGTTTCGTTTGGCAAGGGTCTTTTCTATGTTCTTTTCGTTTGGTTATGAAATGCAGCTTGTATCATATGCTAACAGAATGGTTTTTATTTGGTTATCAGCCTGTGACTAACATTTATAATAAATTATAGCTACTACGAGGGCTGAAGTACCTGCACTCGGCAAACATCCTTCATCGAGACTTAAAGCCAGGGAACCTTCTCATCAATGCCAACTGTGACCTGAAAATATGTGATTTCGGGCTTGCCAGAACCAGCAGAGGCAATGAACAGTTCATGACAGAGTATGTTGTCACCCGCTGGTACCGTTCCCCCGAGCTCTTACTCTGTTGTGACAATTATGGGACCTCCATTGATGTTTGGTCGGTAGGATGCATCTTTGCTGAGATTCTTGGTCGGCAACCTATCTTTCCTGGGACGGAATGCCTCAACCAGCTTAAGCTAATTATTGATGTCCTTGGAAGTCAGCAAGAGGCTGATCTCGAGTTTATAGATAACCCCAAAGCCAGAAGATTCATCAAGTCACTTCCTTACACTAGGGGCATCCATTTTTCGCGTTTATATCCTCGAGCCGATCCATCTGCCATAGATTTGTTGCAAAAGATGCTAATTTTTGACCCATCTAAGAGAATCACTGTCATAGAAGCTCTCCAACATCCTTACATGTCAACGCTATATGATCCAAGCTGCAATCCGCCGGCCCAAGTCCCAATTAATCTCGACATTGATGAAAAAAACATGGGAGAACAGATGATTAGGGAGATGATGTTGAGTGAGATGCTTCACTACCATCCAGAGGCTGCATCAACAAATGGTTACATGAAATTGTTTTAGCTTTGCTTGGCTCAGTTGCTTTGTCATGATTTGCTTTCGACATAGACTATTGTTATCCGGAATTCTCCCTCGAACCTCATCAATTTTGCCAAGATTTTGTCTTAACATCTAGTTTATTAGTCCGGCTTCTTCGTAGCCAGACGATGGCTCGGGTAACTTGTAAATATTTATGATGTTCTTAATATAGAGCTCTTCTCCTTCATTTTTCATGCTTTAGCTTTACACTTTTACTTTTTCCAGTTCATGCATTTAGCCTTTAATCAAAGGCTAACCAAGCTTGGACCCTGGTTAAACAATGTATGCAATTTGCAGCAAGCAACTAGGAATCTTCCATGGCATATAGTATACATGTGTTTAGTTTGAAAAAGGGTTATAAATTAAAGGGTAAAATGCATAAATGGTCTCACGACTATACCTCAATTATTTTTTATATCTCTTGACTATCAAAAGTTATAAATTTGTCCACTGACTATCTTTTTTGTCACAAACTGATCCTCTACCATTAAAAAAGTAACGAGAGTCTGATGTGGACGTTAAAATACCGAGTTGGTTGCTGAGTAGACTAGATAAATTTTATTTTATTTTATTATAATAACACCATTGTCGGAGTTTTGACTTGGGTCATGAGTTTTCATTTTGATTTTATTTGTAAATAGAAGAGAAAGGAGGGAGCTTGGTTCCAGTTCATCGATTGCCTACAAACGACAGGCTTTGGGGAATGGGAAGGGAAATTGATGGAAGCTGCAATCTTTGTGAGGATGCATAAAAGAGTAGAAATCATTTGTTCACTGGATGCAGTTACTCTCGGTCTGTGTGGGGTGGTGTTCTGGAGCTCTGTGGGTTACACAGGAATATACGGAGATGGGACACTGGGCTGCATTGGATGTGTACTAGACTAAAAGGAAAATCGTTGGTGGTTCAGATTCTTAAGTGGCCTGGAGTGCTTTTGTTTACTTGATTTGGGAAGAACGAAATAAATGATTGTTTAGGGATACTTGTAAATCTGGGGAGGATCTTATTAGTGGCATAAAGGATATAGTTTGTATTAGAATTCGGAATAGGGATATGCATATTCATAATATAAATAGAACCATTTGTGCATCTTGGGGAATTCCCTTGTAGGGATGGACGCCCAAGAGTACTTATCGGTTTGTCTTTTTTGTCTTTAAATAATAATATACCACAATTTATCCAAAAAAAAAAATAACTAACTATTATACCTACTGCAAGCTTGCCAAAATCATTTTTACCAAATTCCAATGGGCATTCTGCCATTTAGTTTTTAACAGAATAGTTTCTCTAGATCTGTGTTCCATTTCTGGTTCTTTCATCAATTGCAAGAGGCAAATTGATCTTTTTCAAATGCTTATCAGCATCTTGTTCCTGATGTTTGAGACTAATGTCTCCTGTTCTCGGTGAAATCCTCCTTTCTGGTTTTATGATCAACTCTACACTCAGGTGCAGGACTCATCTTGTTCAATCTTTATCTGTTGTATTCCTTTACTGTTTCTACGTGTTTTCATGAACTATCAATCTGTTTCTGATTGAAACCACATATCAAGACCTTGTTTTCTTTACCATTTTCTGTCGACAATCCCATATCTGAGTTTTTTTTTCAATAATAAAATTTCTGGGTCCTGCAGCCAGTTATTGTTTCTTCTGTTTTTGTTCTATTTGTTGTTGTTATGGCTAGTTCAAGCACGCTGGGAAGCTCGAGTTCATCAGAGGATTTTCAGCAGATTTTGGACGAAAGGAAGCGCCAGAATATGGTATCCATCAGGGAATCTGCACGTAGGTCTCATATGCGTAAACAGAATCGCCTTGATGAACTGATGGGCCAAGTTTCTGAGCTCACAAAGCACAATAACCAGATCCTGACAAGCATCAATGTCGCCTCGCAACTCTACTTGAAGGTTGAGGCTGAGAACTCGCTCCTTGGAGCTCAGATGAGTGAGATCACTACCAGGTTGCACTCTCTTAATGAAATCAATGATTTCATAAACCCGAGCAATGGGGTTATTGAAAGTAGCAACTTTGACCAGGCTGCCTATTATCATCTTCATCAGCAGATCAATGAGGATGCTTTCATGAATCCATGGAAGAAATAATTCACTGTTAATCAACCACTCAATGCAGATGCATTTTTTAGGCACACTTCTGGATCAATTAAGATGAATATTGAATTACGAAACGAAAAGAAAAATGAAATCAAAAAACATAAGAGATTTCACAAAACGAATTGTAAAACGTTTCCCGAACAACTGTTACATGATCCACCCCCATTGTAAATCCAGTGGTGCATAACATAAATCATACAAACTAAAAAACTATGAGCCTAAGAATCTTTGATCTTTTCGAACTCCGGAGCATTAAAACTTGTGTTACAGACATTCTTCAGCTCATATGTAAGGGTGGTCTTTGGTAGCTGTGCCTAGAAGACGAACCTTCTTTTTCACCGAGGATTAGATGAAACGCGAGGTTTACTCCTCATTGCATTCAAGTGTTGGGTCACAAAGATTACTCCCATCACAAGTAAAAGACAACCGACCAGTGTGCTGAAGAAGAGGGCACCGGGTTGTCTTGTCTGGACGAAACCATATACTCCACTCGAGGTCACGAGAATGATATCAGTGAGCCCGTCATTCGAGAAGTCCTCCGTGATCAGAGCATGGGTGGGTGGAGCAGGAAGATCGATTGATGTTAATGAACTTCCTCCTGGGGAAATAATTACACCTGTTTGATCTCCAGCAGCAAGGATCATTTGCTGATTGTCGTGCACACGCAATGAGATCGGCTTCAATGTTGGAAACACTGTACCTCCTTCCATCATCCCTGAAGGTGAAGGCAGGTTTGACCATGTAGCATCTGTCAAGAGCTGCCATTGCCATTCAGCATCATGTCCATGCAAGCCAGGAGAGTATGCGGTTACCTGAAAGGATCAATGCATTCTAACTTCCCAAGTCTTCAGCATATATAACATTTAACATGCACTTTGCAGCCGAGAACTAGAAAATGAAACAATAGAGAAAATGCAACAATACCAGCCAATGAGCTACACAAATGTTAAGACACAGAATAACAGCTTACCTCTCCTCGATTGGTTAAGAAAATAACATCACCATGGCTTCCCTTACGATGCCTATGTCCGTCGCTTTTGGGGATAAGAATGGGTGTTGCCACTTCCAAAGAAGCAACATTTGCACTTCGACCAAAACCTCTGTAGAATTCTCCATGCTGGAATAAATTGAAAGGGGAGTGATGACATATTGAAGCATTGAACAGTTGTTCTCGAACTGGTACTCCAGAGGTTGCCACAGCCCAACAAGGTCGCAGTACCTCCATTGATCCACTAACACCAGTCTGCTCAGCACCATTTCCACCAACAGCCTGAGGAGAACAAAAATAACTGGTCACTTGCGTAGTTGGCACACTGGTATTAATGCAGCTTTTGTTACTAAACACGAGATGCACAACAAAAACAATTTGGTACAACATAATATAAGAAACCAAAAGAAAAGTCCACACCTGAACATGATCAAGAACTCCATCTCCATTGATATCAGCATGAAGGCCACCTTCTTGGAGATGAAGCTGATGAAATCAATAAATATTACCCGTCAAATCAGTATGCAATATACAATACTGATATATAGCATGAATACATTTTATTTAAAAACTAAGAGTAAAACAATTTGACGTCTGCAACGCATATTTCATGAGGGAAGATAAAAAGCATAACAAAAGCAATAAGATCAGGGGAAAGGCCAACTTCTTCAAGTTAAAAAAAGAAAAAGAAAAAAGAACTAGCATTTCATATTAACAGCCAGTGAAGAAATTTAGACAAAAGAAAATAATTATGCAGATTTCGAAACCAGTATATCTAAAAGCACAGAGTGTGGGTCTAAGGTCACCTTGCATACAGTTCGGCCAGATGCCAAATGAACAGCTTCTATCCCTTCCTTTTGATGGGCCACAACAACATTAGGAACCCACCAAAGCTGTGTATGGTTTGTTATGGTTGGAATATAAGTCATTGGCTGCAACAAAATTGTAAAGAAAATTATAAGCATTTATAAGATAAATTGCATGAATGGACTTTATCTAAGATGATCAAGGTAAAGAAACTAATCACTAAAACCATACAATGATAAAAACGTCATACATGGAAATATTTAGTTTGGAAAATGCCTGTCAATCACAAAAGAGAACTGACAAAAACAAATTTGAGAGGTCATAGAATATAAGCAATATCTTCCAGTAAATAAATTTATCACTATTCACAGGGTCAGGTCTCCTAGTGTACAAGACTGACCAAGTGCAGCAGCAAAAGGTCGCAGTTAAATGTATCAAAGCCATAGAAAAAGTCTATGCAACAAAGGAAAACAAAGAGATGAAAAAAGGTGCATAAAGGGGTGCCATTCCCAATGGACTACAAGTTACATAGCATCACAACTAAAACAAAACCTACCAAATAACTGGAAAACCTTCATGTCAAGTATTTTCTAAACTTCAGAATGAATGTGTATGCATATCCGATTGAAAAAACTACCTTCTTAGCTTTAGCTGAACTAGCAATCTTGGCAGCTTTTCCAATCAAGTTTGAAATTTTTTTGGAATCATCCTTCCCTGGGGGATGGTGTTCCTCAGGCTTGTGAAAAGGATATGTTGTTGACTTTCCAGGTACTTTTTTCAATGTTTTCCTCTTATGTCGCTTGAAATGTGACAACTCCAACAATGTATCTTCTCTCCTATCCTAGAGAAAAAAGATAGACGTAAAACGAGTCCCTTACATTCTTGAGTATGCAAAGAACAGAATAAAAGTTCATAATTAACATGTACTACTAGCGTACCCAATGATGTGGCATAACTCCAAGGATTGATTCTCTAAATTCCCTGCATTCAAACTACAGTTCAACATGTCTTAAGAAATTTTATAATAGGGAACGTTACAACAAGATTGGAAAGAAAGTTCAAAAGATTATCTCAACAGGAATCATTTAGATAGGAAGCATACCAACACAATCAGAAAAATATGAAACATCCACAACTTAGATCAGTCAAAATGGCACAAAAGGTACAAATATGAGAGCAAAGGTGTGCTATACAGCAGATGAAATGAGACTCATATTTCACTGAAAAATGAACAAAGATGGACATAACCAGGAAAAGATATGTGAACTGGAAAAATCAGCTGCATGTGATTTTTACTTGAATAATAATGAGTCCGTTAACAAATAAAATTTTAGCTTGCAGTATATTTTCCTCCAAAGAACTTAAAGTTTATAATCTCCTTCCGAAAAATAAAATAATCAAAATGGCCGTAAAGCATACCTCACCAGGGTGACGAGTGTTCAGAGCATGTACATCAAGCTTATAGTTATGTTGTGGAATTAGCTGTGATGAATCTGAAGAGTGCTCTTCAATATTCTAAACCAAAAGGGAAAAAATGATCAATATCAGCATGGAGTGAAGGAGAAGATAGCTGATAAAAGAACCAAACTTGCAAATAAGGTGACAACCATTATCAAGAGCCATATATACATTCTCTCAAAAGCCTCACATATGGTGAAAGATATGCAAAGTGCAAACTTCAAAAAATTGCAGAAAATAATAATGAAAAATAAAAATGATTTCCAAAAAATTAAACGCGTACCTCATTCTTCCTAGACCATCGAAGTCCACCTTTTCGTCCATCGAATGCATAAAAAGCAAAATGACGTAAATTCACAGTTCCAGAGTTTTCAGAAGCCTATATAGGGATAGATCAGTCAGTACTTGAATCATGAAACTAGAAGTAATATCCACTTATTTCTAATGCTGCAGATTTTGTGCATGGAAGTGCAGGATCATCAAGTATCTCAATAGGGAAAATAGCGGAAACTATGTCCAACTTTGACAGCTTCAAATGACTAATGCCAAATGATGACTTCCGGTATTTGATAGACAAGTTTGAAAAGAGTGAAGTAGCAAAAAGAATATGAAACAAGAGAAGGAAGCTCCCAAAAATTTCAAGCAGATTTAACATGCCTGGATTATATTAAACCTCTTTGCATAAACATGGAAATACCAACATCAATAATACTAAGCACCCAGATGTCTAAAATCAACAGGCAATGATACATCCATACCTCCTTTTCGTTCGCACTTCTTCTATGCTGCTCAGCACTTTGCTCTGCCATCCCAATTTCTTCAAAAATATCTAGGTGTAACTGAAATCATTATGAAACTTGTTTATCAATCAAAGTGAAGAAACACACACACAAAAAAAGAACTTTGAAAATCATACATCCAAGTCTTGATAATATTGAAACACTGCAATGCTAAAAACATATTAAAAAATCAGTTACTTTGTGATTGAAACATAATAGTTTTCAGAAACCCGACAATTGACATGGTGAACATAAATGTACAACTTCGATTTTAAGAATATAACCAACAAGGAATGGACACTACAATAAAAAGAATCTTAGTAACATACATGGGGCTGCATTTCCATCCTCCCACCAACAATGACTAAACCTGAATCCCCGTGCTTCAAGGTATAATTACTTATCGAAATTGCTATCTCTCTATGGTGCGCACTATGTGGAAAATCATCCTGTCCAACACGACAAAAACCCAAGACTATCAGAAACAACACTGTTTGAAAACATGTTACCGAAAGATCTAATACAAAAGCTCAAAGTAAACAAACCTGCAAGTTATTCTCCCATAACTTTTTGAGATTATGGTCGAAACACATAACAGACCAATCTGAAGTAACTACAACCAGAACCTGTTTCTGAGGTTGTCCAGACTTATAAATTCGATCTACAACACCAGTGGCCATGGCCACTGGACGTCTACCGGTTGCAACCCTGATCTTATCAGGCAACAAGGACACCTCTGCCAACACACGTGCTTCACTGAATCCTTCATCAACACGCCGTGCGTGTGGCTCCAGTACCTAGTAAGTTCGAAATCCAATCAAATTTATAATTTGAAAAAAAAATAGATATCGTTTTTTTTTTCTTTCCCTCATACTAAATTGATTTAATTTTACAGAAATGTAAAAAACCTGAATTTTGGCCTCGTGAGTTGCGACGAGGATTTCTTTCTTTCCATCACCATTCAGATCGGCAACAAGAGGTGGGGGAAGACGTTCCGCTTCGTATTTGATCGAATATTCATCGGATAAATGATACCAAGCTTCTCTAAACGAGAAATCTCCCCCGTGCTATAAAAAATAGGAAAGTGAAATTACAGCATGGAATTAAACCAATGTATTTCTAGGGTTTATGGTTCAAGTGAGGAGATACAAAATTGGGAATTAACAAACCTGAAGAGAGAAGAATATGGCGAAAGCAGAGAGCATAAGAATAGCTAAATCTCGTTTCCTCATGGCGACTATAAGTGTTGGAGTCGCAGCTCAGTGGAAGGATCAATGGCTGATCTGGGTCAGCTCAAGCAGATGTAAAGACTGGAAAACGGAAAAACGTCGACGCGGTTCAAGTTTTAACTAAACTTGGGAAGACAAAGCATGGACCGGACCGGACCGAACTGGATTTGTTTCGTGATCGGGCCGGAATAAAAATAATCGGGGCTACAGAAATAAGGTATAAGCCCATCCAAAGATCGGACAAATACCGGTGAATAATGAGGTCGGAGAAAAAATATTTAAAAAATGTATATATTTGAAAAATATTTAAAATTTTAATTTAGAAAAATATTTTTTTCGATGTTATCACGTACAGACGAGATACCTGATAACTATTAAAATAATACAAGATTATTATATTTTTAATTTAATCTAACGTATAAAATCTTCGTCATTTATAGATAACGAGATTTAAAGATCATTATTTGATTTGGTTTATTTTTTAAATGCATATATTCATTAAATATTTTTCTTAATCTCATTATTCATTTAAATTTGCCAAAACATCAAGTTCAAATTTTTTATTATTCTTTTCACCTTTTATTCTAATAAATTCGAGGTTTTCGATCACAACGGCGTCGTTTGGATCTGCCTTAGAAACAATTGACTGGTAGGACTTTTTGTCAAAACAAAAACTGCTGAACAAATATAAGCCATCGGATTCAAGAGAAATAGAAAGCGAGGTAACGGTGGGGAACACAAAAAGGAGCCAAATTCCTCCATTCATAAATCCTCGATCTTGCTTTCTCTTTCTAAATAATCCATCTTTTCTTTCACGTTGATTGGTATTTCATTTCATTCTGATTTCAGAACACTCTCAAATACGAAAACAAGGGGCCAAAACAGTCATACCCACCGAAAACACCATCATATAAGCATGAGCAGCTCATCCGCTTCCTCTCGCAAGGTTCGGTTCACTCCTTTGATTCATTTTCAATCTGGGTTTGGTTTTGTTTTAATGGGGTTTTGATTTTTGTTTTGTTTAGGCACTTAGTAAGATTTCTTGCAATCGCCTGCAAAAGGAGTTGGTAGAGTGGCAGGTCAACCCTCCCTCCGGTTTCAAGCACAGAGTCACCGATAATCTTCAAAGGTTTCATTCTGGTTATCCTTTTTTATTTTCTTTAGATTACTTCCTTCGGGAGAAATGATGTTTTTCTGTTGTAAAAAAAAGGTGGGTGATTGAAGTCAATGGAGCTGCGGGAACTTTGTACACCAATGAAACCTATCAGCTGCAGGTGGATTTCCCTGAACATTATCCTATGGAAGCACCCCAGGTTTGATTTCTATTCAAAACCACTTCTTTTTTTTTTTTTTGTTTGGTTTTAAATTCCTTTTGAATAGATTTGCTCTTTGGGGTTATTGTTGGCAGGTGATATTTCTTCAACCAGCACCTCTCCATCCACATATTTATAGCAATGGCCATATTTGTCTTGGTATGAATTTTGATATCAGTTTCCCAGATATGCTCTGTTTTTTAGTGATTTTCGATTGCTTGTGTTTTCTCATAGATTTTATCTTTTATATAAATATATATGTATTGCAGTAGATATGTCATGATCTGATTCTCACTTTGTTTTCATTTTAATTTTTTTCCCATTTATCCTTTGAAAATGATGGGGTTTGGGGATCCTGTTGTTACCTTTAGAAATGTTTTCCTTTACATTGTTAAAAGGGTCGTTGATGCCTATGTGGGATTATGTTCGCTAATATTTGGATATTATTGTATCATTTTTCTATCATCCTATCCTTTTCACCAAAAATATATAATGCATGGAAAATAAAATGTTGAAGTCCAAGTTCTAGCTTTGTCTCAATTACTTTACAGCGATGGGGATATAAAGGGGGAAATTAAGGTTCAAGATGGTTGCTTTAAGTGGTATAAATGTATTGTATATGTACAACTATAGTGAAAAGAAAGGGGGAAAGAAAGTTTGCTTCGAGTGGTATGGAACTATTGATGTTCCTTCCTTTGAGAAGGAGCTTTGCAAGACTTAAACAGAAATTGGTTTTCTTTTTTCGGGAAGTTCTCTATATTGTGATGCTTGAGAACTATAATCTATCCTTTTCTTCTCCTTGGTCATGGATGGATGTGGGGTGATGCTATCGTGTTTTACGGTAACCGGTGATCGTAGATTATCTGTTCTTCACAAGCTCTTGGCTTGATTTTAAATTCTTTTTGTGCTTCTTTCAATTAGACAAGGTGAGGATAAAATATATTGGGAAATGAACTAAGGATAACGTTTTTTATACACTTGATGTGCCTTTCCAACATATGTTTGCCAAATTCAAAGCATAGTTGATTTTGTTTATGTAACAAACATTTAAAATTCAGAATCTCTCTCTCTCTCTCTCTCTCTCTCTCACACACACACACACACACACACACATGCCCTTGCACATATAGCAACGTTGCTCAATTTCCACTTGTATTTGCTATTCTTGTTTCTTAACTTTTTACAAGACATGTATAATACATGATTGTTCCGTTTTATTTTTGTAGATATCTTATATGATTCATGGTCCCCAGCCATGACTGTTGGTTCTATCTGTATCAGCATTCTCTCAATGCTATCAAGCGCAACAGCAAAGGTTCGGATACACATTCGATTGATTTTCTGACTGCTGCCTTATTCCACACAATATATTATGAGCATCCACACACCTTTTAATACTATTATGAATCATGTCTCGCAGCAATGCCCTGAAGACAACGATCGCTACGTAAGGAACTGTAGAAACGGTCGATCTCCGAAGCAGACCAGGTGGTGGTTCCATGATGACAAAGTTTAATTGGCATCAGCATGTTCCTGCATCAACTAGTTTAATAATTATAGATTTGACAAACAAATTCCACTTTTAAAGAAAATCAAAACAAAAGGAGGGTGCATTCTTCGAATCGAAGTTAAATGCTCGATAACTCCTGTAAATGATTATATGCTGGAATTTAATACTAGAAAGAGAAATGGTAGACTTTAGACTTCCATTAGCAACTTGTAAGGAACAAATCTCTCTCAACTCATGGTGTTTAACCCATGTGAGAGATGCTTGGTACACTGTCAGCCCTAAGCATTTGAATGAGAAACCATATCTTTCTGAAAAACTTTTTCTGAATTACAAGTTTTTGAGTCTTTGTTTCATTATATAATACACAGACGCACATTTGGATCACTATCATTTGTTTAGTTAGCTCTAAAAACAAAAGGAGTGAAATTTTATAATGAAGATACAATCTTTGACCAATGTCATTGAGCATTTATTAACCATTACTAAAAAAAGGATTTTGGCTTGACATGGAAAGAGTATAGGGAAATGTTCAATGTTACAGTAAGGGCAAAAGAAAATTCTCAGATTGTATCCAATTTTGTTTTGTATTCCTGCAATAGTTCTTCTTAGTAAGGAAAATTCTCAGAGATGCATGTTACTCCACCATGAAAGGTCAACTGTGTTCTGAATGGCTACTGGGAAATTAACTTAGTATTTCAGAATTCAGACCAAAATCTTCAGATCACGAGGCTTGTAAGAGACATGAGAATCAAGTGTTCATCCTTTCTTCGTTGAACATGTGACTTGCCAGAGTCTCAGACAGACATGAAAATAGTGTTTTTCTCCATCACACTCTTTCCATGGTGCTCTGTTTTTAAGAACAAAGAAATCCATTGAATTTTAATCAACACCATTTTGAAACTGTAACTAGTATTATATTCATGTGATTATAGTGAAAGGATGAGATGTTAACAGCAGATTAGGTTCAGGAACTTGGTCATTAGTCTTGGCATTATTTACTTTGCTGACTGTATGCAACAAATTAAAGAAGCAGCCAGGCAAATGTATGGTCCATAATTTTTAAGGAGCAGTTGAAAAGTATGTGAATTCCATCTTCCAAACAATTTCCTCATGATCCTATTTAAGATTAAACAGACTCTTAGCTTCTTTCGTTTTTCTTTCACAGTTGAGTCAAGCCAGTAGTTTCTCCCCTGTTTCTTAATATAGTAACCAAGCTGCTTAAAACCCACCTCAGTTCCTCAGTTCTCTTGCAACTGAATCCCTCATTTGTATTGAAATATGGCTTCTTTGTTGAAAGAGCTTCCTTCCATGTCTACCATCCTTGCTGCCTATGCTTCCCTCTCAGCAATGGCAATGTTAATCCGTACCATACTGAATGAAATGATCCCGAAACCGATGCAAAAGCTCATCAACTCGAAACTCTCCGATCTTATGTCCTACTACTTCTCCTCTAATTTCACCTTCATCATTGAAGAACGATGGCAAGCTGTTTACAACGAAACGTTTCGAGCTGTTGAGGTTTATCTTCCTACCCGAATCGGCCCTACCACCGATAAACTTCTCATCGGTTCCAACGACACCAATAACCCGACATCGCTTCCGAAACGAAAGATCCCTTCGGATTGTAAAATCATCGATGAGTTCGAAGGTATGACCTTGGAGTGGACGTTGCACGTTAGAGAATCGGAGAAGTACTACATCCCTGATAAAAAGACCTTTCACTTGACGTGCAAGAAAAGAGTGAGGGAACTTGTTGAACAAAGGTATTTCCCCCACATAGCTAAGACGGCTCAAACAATATTGAGCAAGCGAGACAAGCTCAACATCTACACTTACAACCAAGACCGTTCAAGGTGGGAATCTGCTGTTTTCAGGCACCCTGCAAGGTTCGAGACTCTAGCTATGGAGCCAGACCTGAAGCAGTTCATAAAGGATGACCTCGACTTGTTCGCAGGTCGCAAGGATTTCTTCGAAAACGTTGGCAGGGCATGGAAACGTGGATACCTTTTGTTTGGTCCTCCAGGGACTGGTAAATCTTCTTTGGTTGCAGCCATTGCAAATTACTTGAACTACAACGTGTATGATCTCCAGTTCCAAAGTGTTCGAAACGATGCCGATCTCAGACGCATACTTACATCCACCACGAACCGGTCTATTCTCCTCATCGAAGACATAGATTGCAGCACAAAGATTGCAAAAGATCGAGGCGAGGATAAAGATGACGAAGACAAGGAGGACAAGGACGAAAGACCCAATCGTCGTTCATCTATTGATCCTGGAGTAAGTACACCATTAAACCTTATAAAATTAAAGTAATTAGTTTAGTACTTTAGTTGAGTCTGCATTATTTGTTACTCTTCTGCAGGTGACATTGTCGGGACTACTGAATTTTATCGACGGATTGTGGTCGAGCTGCGGGAATGAAAGGATCATCATTTTCACGACGAATCACAAAGAGAAGCTAGACCCTGCGTTGTTGCGTCCGGGACGAATGGATGTGCATATTCATATGGGATATTGTACGCCACCAGGGTTCAGAAAACTTGCGACGACGTATCTCGGTATCAAAGACGATAAACTGTTCGACACCATTGATGATCTGATTAAGATCGTTGACGTTACTCCAGCAGAAATAGCACAACAATTGATGATTAAAAGTGATGATCCTAAAGCCTCACTTCAAGGTCTCATTGAGTACCTTACCATGAAAAAGGATAATCCTGAGGAAGAACCAACGATTCAAGAAGAAGCAAAGGATGATGATGACAAGAACGATGGAAAACAAAGACTGAAACTTGAGGAAAGTGAAACTGGTTCCATATATCTTTCTTAGGTTGTCTTTTTCATGCAGTTGGGTCCAAGCTAGGTGTCTTTTCTGGTGTCTTTCGAATGCTATATTGGACTAGTTTTCTCTTTTTACTGGTATTTATGTATACATCGATCAGTCATGCCATGCTATGCCTTAAATTCTCTTCAACTGGTCATTGTTACGAAATACTTACTACCGACTCCTCCATTCGGCTTGTTTCGTATATTGCATTCATCTTCGAGTCGATTATTATAAATTATCCATAAAAACAAGATTTCGAATAAAAATCGTGTTTTGAAATGAAACTGAAATAATTAAATATTCGAAAATCAGTTTAGAATAAAAATCGATATATGAAAATGTTATAGAACATTTAAAAATTTAAAAATTAATTTGAAAAAATATATATAATTTAAGACATATAATATAACTAACTCAAGTTTATTCTAAAATAACTTAAATTAAATTCATTTAATCAATAAATTAAAAATAATGAAATTGAATGGGCTGAAAACGCAATTGGACCACTACACCAAGGTTCCAACACATCCCGTACCAGGCTTCATGCTTTGTTTATCTGCAAATGAACTTGTCAAGCAAAGTAGTGGGTATTTTATTAAGGGCAAATTATATGGTCTTAATTTTAAAGGTTAAATATTATATTTAAAATTTATAGTTTAAATATTTAGGGGTTTAAACTTTAGAATTTATAGTTAAAAATTAGAGTTTAGCTTTTAAAGTAGTATGTTATAGATTTAAGTTTTTACCTATAACTTTAAATTTAAATCACGATCTCTAAATTTTAATTGTATAAACATAAACTTAAACTCCTAAACTATGAACCCTAAAATAAATTCTTAACCCCTAAACTAAATGAATCTTCATTAATATTCATGTATTTTATTGGTTATTCTCGTGGATACCATAGTGAGAATGTTCTATGATACAATTTCTTTAATGTAAAATTTTTTAAGTTATATATATCGTTGAATGTACAAAATAATGTTTGAGGTTTACATTATACTATGTAAAATTATTACTTAAAAAATAAAAATATAATTTTAAATACTTATTTTATTTATTTAACGATCTATAAAATTATGTGTTTTATTTTTTATATAAATAAATCATATCCTTACTTTTATTATACAATTGTTTGTATAACCTATAATGTATATTTTAATTCAATAAATACTTTTAATATATTTCAGTGTAATTTATTAATTTCTTTTTAATAAAATTAAAGTTGGTTTATTCATTCAAAATAACTATCTATTTATACATCTAAAGATAGTCAAAAATCAAATGAAACGAATAAAGAAAAAAATTAAATCAATCCCTACTCCTCAGCAAGAGAATAGGAAGTGAAGGTTAATTTTACATTGTCAGAAAGCTTCCAATACGCAGTCGTTTTGATTTAGAAACTAAGGGATTCTGTCAATCGAGAGGATTGATCATATAGTCTAGAATTCCATTCCTGTCAAATGTAGTATAAAAAATTATACCAGGTCAATCGGATAATTGTAGCTTTCAAAGATTTTTCCTTGTTATTCTGCTAGAGTACTCACTCTATAGTAGCAGGCCATCCAACAAAACATATGTCAACAGAACATCTCAGACCTATAATGAATAAGAACACAGAAAATAAATGAATTGATCCTTACACACAATTTTGTAATATAAATAAACCATATAAAATGAAAATAAAAAATCATAAAAACAAAGAAAAATCAATAAACGTTTTTGAAAAAATTTAGACCGAGGCTTGTGTTATTACAGTATCCTTAAAACAGATTCGTCCCCTCCTGGAACTAGAGTTTTTATGGAACGTCTGTCTCCCAAGATACAACGGTAAACTGCAGCAAAGAGAGCAACGCAACTTTAACTGCAACGACAAACTTCATAGAAGCGGAACACTATCAAGAATTTGACTAGAAGATGTTTGGTTTTCAGTGTATGGAGATAGGAGCAAGGGGTCTCCTTTTATAGTTTTCAGGAGGTGGACATGTTTAATTACAGAATTAATCTGTAATTAACAATTCCTAAAGAGTTACAACTCTCAAAATTCAAAATGGTATTTAACATCATGGGTGTAACATTGAGCAACAATTTCTCATTCACCTATTGAACATTTTGAGCATATAAATATATAAAGTTAATCTACTCTTGTTGTAGAGTAATAATATACTTAGTCCCAACTAATTTGAGTAATAAAATCCTCTCAAATTTAAACTCAAATGTCTATGTATTATACCATTTTCTAACCGATAGCCTATCTTACAACAAATCAAGTTATAAAAGAATAACAAGAAATCAACAAATTTTTTCATATGATTTTACACTTTCTAATAATGAAGTATATCAACTTTTCGTGCTTTAAACTTCTTTGTTATGTTTCCCAATAAAAAAAAAATCCTCCGCAAGTTATGAAACTCTTTCCAGTTCCGGCTGTAGTTAATTTTTACTGAAACTTATGAGATGAGAGATCTTTTGAACCTATAATTCTCAATCCAAACTATCTACGGAGAATCATATTTAACAAAGATGATTCACGAATATTTTATCATATAAGATCGATTTTAAATTTTTATATATTTTAGTTCAAGACCTCTTTTACATTTTAAATAACATAAAATAATTAAACAACTCTAACTAACCAATATCAATATTATTATTATTATCCGATCTAATTTGTTAATTTCCTGCTATATGTTTAGTTCATTTTTATAAAAACTGTTGTACCCTAAAACATCATTTTTAAGACCAATAATGTTTGTAATTACTGTGAGACAAGACTGGTACCAATAATAATAAAAAATATAATCTGTCTGATCCGACTGGAAACACTAGTAGTCGTGTAAAGTATACAGCTCTGGCAGTCAACCATAGGAACCAACACATGGCTCGAGATTGAGTGAATGACACACAGACTCAGACTCAGATTCAGACTCAGACCGAGACATACAATTATTGGGACTCGGACAATCATTCACTCCTAGCTTTTTTCCACACACAAAAAAAACTTAATTTATGGAATATTAGATTTCGTGTTTTCTTAGGTCGAATTCATTTTTAGTCCCTGTATTATTCAAACCTTAGAAATATTGCATCTCTTTCTACAATTCCAGTAATCCAGTCCATCTATTGGCGTGGTTTAAACTTTAAAAGACTAAAGTCTACTTGATAACACTTTTGACCGAGTTTTCCGTTATATATTTAAATGTTGATTATCAGTTGGATTTTGGTAACATAGGAACCCTTCAAAAGTTATTTTGGATATCGAAAATATATATAATTAATTACATTTATAAATGAAAATAAAGCTTATTAAAATTAAATATTTTTTATTTAGATTATTAAAATTAAAATATTTGATAAAATTTTAACTCTAAAAAATATAATATCGTCTCAAAAGGATGCCTATTTTTTATACTCAAGAGGATTTACACCCTAAAAGGCAAAAATTATAGTATATTTTTTCATATTCAATGTATATTATTTGATATATTAATGATATTTTTTCAGGAATAGTTATAATCATTTGATAATTTATTTTTACAAATAAAATTATCTAATTAAAATTATTAATATTTTATAATTATTTACACTAATAAATAATCTATATTGAAAACTATTAAAATTTTAAACTGTAAATACTTTAATATTATATTCATAATATATTTTTTATTAACTTTAAAAATTAAAAAAAAAACTATATAATCTAATAAAAAATAAATACTGTTTTATATCCGCACGCTAGTGTCTCGGAAATTATAATTTCCTTTTATGTAAAAAAAAATATAACTACGAACCTCGTTAGAGTGTCTCAGAAATTATTAATAGTATTAATTACGACATATACCGGTTATTACGAAAGCAAAAATACCCTAACAAACAAGAAAACGGAGAGAGAGAAAAAAGCAGCGGATTTCACGGGAACAAAGCTGGTGGGACGACACGGGGCGAGAATACGACCGTTAGATTGGAATGGAAAAGGAGGCCGGCAACTGTTGATCGTTTGAGATGACATTTCTCAGCCAAGCGGCATCCCTTAGCCAAATGAAAAGAGTTTCCGGGAATTTAGCGGCAACTGGTTAAGTAATTTTTCTTTTCTTTTTCCTTTCACTTTCTGGGTTTTGATTTGTTCATCAGATACAAGAGAAAATAATTGAGAAGAAAACCAGGGAAAGGAGTGAAAGAGTGAAAAAGAGATTTGTACTAGTACTGGAATTTTTGAAGCAACTCCAACAGAAGCTGCAGCTTTTTCCGACAAGAAAATATACAAAAATACAGGCATTAAACCACTTTGAGTGGGCTTAAGATTAATTAGTTAGGTAATGACATAAAGTGTAAACACGTTCAAGAGAGAGAATTGACGGTAGCTCGGGGAAAACAAGGACTGGAAAGTGCACCCATTTGGTAATATTGGGTTGTAAAAAATAAGAATAGGGAGGTAACTTTCTGATATGGATTATCAGCTAGAGAAGCTACAATGGCTGGGTTTTTCTCACTAGGTGGAGGAAGAGGAAGGAACAGTCAAGAAGATCAACAAAGCAACCCACCAACTGAAATTCAACCCGAGAGCTGGTTTTGGTACAGAAACGAGGACATTTCTTACAAGGGTTTCGAGCCATGGCAACAACAACAGCAGCAGCAGCAGCAGCAAGATCTTTGTTCATCGGCAGCTGGGTTAGGTATTGGCCCTAGCAGGAGCTCGATCAACGTCTCTGATGATTCTTCGAGCTCGAGACGGGGTTTCGTGACGGGGAGAAGTAGCAGTGGAGGAGGGGGGAAAGGAATCATGAATTGCCAAGATTGTGGTAATCAAGCCAAAAAAGATTGCCTTCACATGAGGTGTAGAACTTGTTGTAAGAGCCGAGGATTTGATTGCCAGACCCATGTCAAAAGTACTTGGGTTCCTGCTTCTAAACGCCGTGAAAGGCAACAAAATCTTCCTGCTGATTTGCAGCAGCAGCAGCAACAACAACAGCCGCTGCAGCAGCAGCTCCGGGTAGAGAATCCTAAAAGACAGCGAGAGAATCCAACACCTTCTTCCCTAGCCTGCACTCGTTTACCAACACACATGTCAGGTGCAGTCCTATTATTGGTGGTATATATATATGTATATAAACTATATCTAGTATACACTCTCAGTGAATTACTTACAGTCTCACAGATTGATTGTTTTTTATGCATTTAACAGCAAAATTTTCTACAAAGAGATAAGAAACTTGTGCCCAGGAAAGAAAAAAGAAAAAAAAACGCAGAAAAATTCAATTGCGTGTTGGAATAGACCTTCACAGTAAACCCTGCAGCAGCTTTTCTTTTCATCTTTTCCTTTTACGTTTAGGAATCATTTTGAGTCATTTTCTCTGTCTTCCCCGAGTTGATCTTTGCGTATAACCAGTCGTGTTCTTGCATTTTCCCTTTGTTTTCCACTTATAATCGTGGTAACCAACAAAATAAAGGAACCCCTTTTTTGTTTTCCACTTGTTTGAATTTCTTGTTGTCGATGTTTTTTTTTTTATTTTAGGGTTAGAGCAACTGGGGAATTTTCCGGCAGAAGTGAGCTCTCACGCGGTGTTTCGATGCGTGACAGTGAGAAGTATGGACGAAACCGACGAGCAGTATGCTTATCAGACGGCAGTGAGTATCGGAGGGCATGTTTTCAAGGGAATTCTTTACGATCAAGGTCCTGATACCGATAATAACCACAACAAACTGGCAGCAGCAACAGCTGGTGAGAATTCTGCCACCACCAACGCGGCTACCTTTGCAGCTAATGCCATTGCCGGTAACGTAACAGCTTCTTCTTCTTCATCAGCCACCGCAGTTTTAGACCCTTATACAACTCCACTCAACATTTTCATGGCTGGTACGCAGTTTTTCCCAAATCCAAGATCTTAAAAAAACCCCACAATATTTTTATCTTGTTTCTCCAATCATATCAACTTTCTAAGCAGTTGATGATACAGCCCACCATTGAAGTAGGGACTTGGGGGTTATTAAAAGAGTTGAAAGGAAAACAGAAGAGAGAGTGCGAGAGATGCTGGAGATTTCTGTTCATTCTTTTGTTGTGGAAAACGTAATGCTTTCGGTTCAAGTTATCAATATAAAATCTTCTTTCCCTTTTGAACGAAATCTAAAGCTATTTCAGTACGAAAACAAGCGAAGCACATAGCGTGGCAAGTGAGTTCAATATTATTTTAGTCAGAATATGGTTGGTGGAGGGCTTTTTGGTTCAATAATTTCGAAATTTCCACTCCACTTTTGTGGTTGATTGTCGACGGAGCTGCTTTTTCCCTGTTTCTCCGTATGTTTGCTGGTTACAAAACGTAGAAAATATTGGTTTCTTCTGTGGTTGGAGCTACTTCAATGAATACCTATTTTTCACCTATGGCTATCACGGTATGGGCGGTTCAGCCGTGCATGATCGAGAGTGAGCTTGACTAGCTAGCTAGCTTTCATTTTCAAAAGGTGAAACATTAAACCCTCCCCCCTCTCTCTATAATTATATAGTGTATATATTCATGTGATCATCATTACTTATTGCATTGATGTGACTTAAATTATTTGATCAAATGGGAAAATTTTCTTATCATTTGCTCCTTGTTTTAATGCCTTTTCCAGGAACAAACCTGTTAGTATTTGTTTCTGCATATTGCAGTGTTATACATTCATTCCCTGCATTGTTCTTAATGATAGAACTGCTTGTTTGTAATGGGAAATTGGAACTGTTTGAACTAAGACATTAATCACATGTATTATGAAGATTATCCTTTAATCTAATTACATGCTTTCCTAGACATGCTTAGATATATTGCATGTTTCAATTATTGCTGGCACCTAATCCCACCTGCATTGATTCAAGGTCTGTCGGAACTTAGCTTGCACTTGTGTTATGTTTAGAGTATTTTTTTTATTGTTTTCTATGTATTTTAGAAACAAAGTGGTTAACCCTTGCTTGATTTTGTCCTTCTAGTGCTTATTGTTTCCTGACACTACAAATATAGTCTCACTGGTGGAAACTTCTCTCTCTATATGCTATCTACCAAAATGAAACCTTAATCTTTAAGTGTCTCAGACATCATTTAAATCATAGGTAGAGTGACAAATGACGCGCATTAGGTTTAATGTCGATACCGGCTTCGGGTTTGATATTTGGATAATCTTTGTTAGGGTATGTTACAGCACCATGAGAAACATGCTTATTACAAATTTGTAGTAAATGTTCAGTAAGAAATCTCTCTGTTAATATCTATTTTGCTGATAGGATGTCACAGGAACAGTGATGAGGAGCTATAAGATTAATCATACATATAAATGAAGCTCCTTTCCTTTTTTAGTTTAATTATTATTTATTTTCCTGCTATTGATTTCTCTCTATATACAGGCAACATTACTCCAGAAAAAAAAACCCTAGAATGTTCATAAAATATAAAGAAAATGGGTTCCTGATGTTGAATGCACTCAATAGTCTGATGGATAATATATATTAACAGAAGAAAGGAAAGAGAATTTAGTTAATTTTCTATATATTCTTTCAGAAACATTCTGACAGTTGATTAAAATCCTCAACAAAAGAGAATATGTTGATGGAGAATTCACACCAGGAAAATATATATACATATATACACATATATATATGTATATGTTTGTTAACAAAACACCAGGAAATTATCCTCTTTGATGTCTCACAAGACATGAGAATCCAGGAAACCTGCATTGGGAAAGATTGATACGATTTGTACACCTTCATTTTTCTTTGTTAAGTCTTTTCATGGAAAGATGTGATAGAACATCCTTGTTTCCTGGTTTTACAGTAAGAATTTTCCCTTTGAATCAATCCAAACATGAGATAACATGGAAACCTAAACCATTTGATGAAAAACATAAATTTATTATAAGTCAAACGCACTTAATTACCATCCAACCCTATCTAAAAAAGAACATGCATGTGATGTGTCCTTGACAAGCTTCATGTCCCAACTGTTCTTGACCCGACTCCTGCCATGCATGTGAAGCAGATATACAGTGTGTTCGTAACTATAAACGAAGTAACAACAAGCAGAGAAAGAACCACACTGATTAAGCACATCAAACAGTTCTTTGCTCGAATAGAAAAAACAAAAAAGGTCATTAATGCCAGAAGGATTTTGTTATCTCATTAAGACAGTGTGAGCATGTGTCGATATCTGCGGGTACATAGTACCTGGGGGGGTGGAGGTAGTGAAAACAGGGATAAATCTTCTGCAGGAAAACAACAGTAATAGATTTGGCTTTGTAGCCATCAATGGCTGTGGTCCCCAAACTGACTTTTCTGTTATTGAAAATCTCAGCTTTGCTCTTCCAAAAGCTTTGCTTTACTCAACTTGCTGCTGGGAAAAAAGAAAACCCTATTGGCTATTGTGCTTGTGAGGGGGCAACAGGAGGCAGTCATTGGTATTGGGACAGTCTTCTCTACAAAGTATGCTGTTAATGCTGCAAATTGGTTCAAGTTCAGCCTGCTTAAAACCATAAATAAAAGCTGACAATAACTTTGTTTCCAGCAGTGAATACATCCAAATATTTTCTCTGTAGGGAGCCTGATGGATGTTTCTTGCATGTAGAATTGCAGATCAATAAATAGCTGGGGTTATCGAGTATTAAAGCTATAGCACGTAGGTTTTCATCCTCCACTGCAGGATTAAGTTTTAGGTTCTAAATCCATTTAACCCTGAGATTGCTTAGCTTAGCTAGCTCATGACTAATCCGATATTGTTCGAACGAATGATCATAAATCTCGAATATTAAAAATATTTAGAAAAATTATGATCTTAAAATGTAAACTACTCTTATTTTATGGACTTGACCTGCAATAAACTTGCATTACCTTTTAATCAAAATCTTGTCCCCCATTTTAAAGAACAGACATTTAATGCAACCGGCAAACTTGGTTGATCACTGGACTTTGTGAAGCTTAATGCCGACCCAAAGTGGAAGTATCCTATCATCTTTGCTTTAGGGTCCCCATTTTCTTTGTCTCTAGAATATTGGCATCATAATGGGATAAGCTACAGTATTTTGTAAAGACATGAACACTTCTGCCCTAAGATCTGACTCAGGGCATTGGAAGCCACATACATTTTCAAATGAGCATAAATCTGAAACTCCTTTTGCTCCATGCTCCCTGTCTTTGCTCCTTCAATCTTCCAACTTGTCTGAATATAACAAAAAGTTGGGATGCGTCCAAAACTGACATGCTTTCTGAGTCCATGGTGGGAGCTGAGAAAGCTCGATGGATATGCCTTCACTTTGTCCGAAACCCATTTTTGCATCACATAATTGATATTAAAACCCATCATCATAATTGTCCCATCACATTTCATGTCAATTGATAAATCTTTAAATATAAAAATAAATGAAATATTTTTCAAGATTCACGTCCAGAAATAAGATTATATTTCTACATTTATTGGGGTCATTCATAAATCAGAAGTGGAAAAAGAAAACTTTAATTTTTTTTTTTATATTCTCTGAAGTATCTAAATACTTTTCTTATATATATTTTATCTAATAAATAAGTTCCTGATTAAAAAAGATTTTGCAGAGATGTATTGCTTAAAACATATGGATTGACAGATGAATAGCTTATCTCATTCATAAAGAACCAGACAGAAAGTGTCCTGACCATTGCTGCTTCTTTGTGTAGGAAACCTTGGGCTTCCGCTTCACTTAACCTACTAAAAAAACCTAGCAATTAGGTGGGGTTTTGAAGCTTTGTCCTTGTATATGATGAAGAAATCTCCATTCTTCCCTACCATGCTCAGTGGGGCCTGATTAGTACCCAAGAAATATGGGCTGTGTTTTTGTTGGACAGGCTCAGTTGAGCACTGATATTTTTTCGACCCAAAACGTGATATTAACCTAGGCTAAAGGAAAGCTATTTTGAAGCTGGAACATGCATGGCGAGGTCTGTGAAGAAGCTAGCTACTGTAGGCTGAAGCCAGTCATGACAGAACCTAAAAAACAAGCTAAGGTGGCGACAACATTAATATCTTCGAACTCTCAAAAGCATTCATGGCATTGCCTCCTACAACAAGAAGCTAATAATAATACTCATTCTATATCTACCCTGTGGCCTGTAGCTGTGCTCTTTTGTAGTTTGGTAGATACAGAACTTGAAAAAACACCACGTGTAATCTGGCGACCATGCTATATATCAACATCTTTTTCGATACTTAACCTAGAACCAAGCTTAAAACACAATTTGTCCAAATCATGACATAAACAGCGGACTCTTACATGGTTGTAGGTGATATTATCAACATTAATGTTACTAAAGCACCCACTTTGCTATTGAACCCTTATCCTTTTTATTTTAATCTTACTCAAATCTTTAAAAAGGGTTGAATAACTATTTTTTTTAATAAAAACATTGATTAAAGTTAATTTTCTAACCAGATTGACAAGACATTCTACCCAAAAGTTCATGTTTTTTTATATAATTTTATTTTAAAATTATTTATTGACATAAAGTATATAGAAAGAATGATATGGCAAATATAAAAAAAATGAAATATAAATCATCTGAAACATGATACTATTTTGATTTTATTTTAGCTTTTAAATAATTTTGAGAAATTAAAATATTTTTATGAATAAAAATTATTTATCAAATAATGATGAATGATTTAAAATAACATGATAAACCTATATAATAGTACATATTGGTATGTCAGTGTCATATAAACATATATAATGAATTAAAAAATGTCACATTAATAAAAAATAATTTATAAAATTATATAAAATATAAAATTATTTTTTATTAACATAATTTTATTAAATTATTTTAAATTGTTTACCATCATTTAAATAACAATAACAATAACCTTAACCACTAATAACTAACCTGGCTATCTTTTAATCTTTTATTTATGTGACTAAATATTAACGCATAAACTTAAATGTTAATCAGCTATTAAAATGGGAAAGATATTTTTTTTGAAGAGACAAGATTATTCATTAATCATTTAAAATTCACTGCTTTAATGGAATCCAAGACATGGAATTCACTGCTTCGACCACCTCACGGGCATCAATAAACCCTATGCCTCCAATTCACAGTCTAAGAGAAATCCACCTCAAATCATCTTGTAATACAAACGCTTCAGATTTTGTCAGTGTTAGAAGCAAGTACTACTAAATTGACTCCTAACACTGAAACTAGATCTCCCAACAAAAGAGGTTTAAGGAAAAGGAGCATTGTCAACTACATTCATGTCTTGCCATAATGTCTAGCCTTAAGATGCCTGCCCCTGTTGTTTTGATCAGTATTCAGTTAATGAAAACCAATATTTGTAGCAACACTTTTCATGCCCCTTTCCCCTTACCGTGTACTGTACCCCTTTTTTTTTTTTTTTTGAGTTTCAAGGGTTTGAAAAGAAGAATGGGTCGTGGGAAGATAGAGATCAAGATGATTGAAAACGCTACGAACAGGCAAGTGACCTATTCCAAGCGAAGGAATGGTATGTTCAAGAAAGCACAAGAGTTCACTGTTCTCTGTGAGGCTAAGGTTGCACTCATCATGTTTTCCAGCACTGAAAAACTCCATGAATTCATCACCCTTAATATGTGGTACGATGCCCAAACACCACCTCCGTCTATCTCTTTCCTCTCCATATATACATATACATACAAGAAATAACTATTTACTATGGTTTTTGTTGTTGATGTAAACTAGGACGAAGGCGTTTTTTGATCTTTATCAAAAGACCACAGGCACTGATCTCTGGAACTCCCACTATGATTGTTATCACAACTCTCTCCCTTGAATGTTTACAGTGCTTACAGCCTTTTGTGTTTATGGTTGTATGCTTTGTTTTGCCATTAAATGCAAGAAAACTACACAAGGCTGAAGAACTCAAGAACCTGAGAGGAGATATCAGGTAAAAGCATTAGTGCCTTTGACATATATACCAGAGCTAGCCGCTAGGGTTATCTTATTCTGGTAACAAAAGTGTGTTTTTCTTCAAGTAAAGAAAATTTGATTAGTAAATATTGTTTTAGCAGGCAGAGGATGGGTGGAGATCTGGTCGATCTTACCATCAAGGAATTGCAAGCTCTAGAGGCTAAGATGGATTCTGACTTGGTTGGAAGAAAGGTTTGAAATTATTAGTCTTTCATTGGAAAGGGAAAAAAAAGGGTTTCTAGTTTGTAACTGAAAGTTTGAATCTTGAATTTGTTAATTGTTTTTTTCTTAAAGATCCAACGGTTTGATTGAAGAACCTGAATGACAGAAAAGAGTTCGTTGTGTGTTTCTATCTATCTAAAATCATGAAACTGATAATATGTCATCAAAAGGGTTGGAACTTGTAGAAGAAGAAGTTGAGGAACTTGGATGAATGACATGCAAATCTTGTCTTCGATTTGGTAAGAAACTTTTATTGAACTTAACAGTATTTTAAGATTTCCATTAACTATACAACAGTTCAAATAATTGTAAGATTTTAACATCGAGTGTTCTTGTTTTTGTTTTTCCTCAATGTTTTACCAGTCATTAAGGAGACAAAGCATGAACATCATGCTGGAATCGCTGAAGGTGAAGGGTATCCGTATTGCAATGAAGCAGCCGCCTGTACCAAAACCACCATCTTAATCTCGTTATTCATCTGGGGGAGGATTTGATTCCGATAATATTAGCATTGCTTGATTAAACCCTCAAAATTTAAATCCAGAGTCATAAATCTTAATTTTAAACCTTAAACCTAATTATATAGCATTGCTACATAATAAAAACACTAAAAAGTGACAGATTTCTGTTCATCAGCTACTGTAGTTTGATTTTGTTGAGAAAAACTGTTTAATGGATCGTGTTCGTTTTGTTTTATTTATATTCGATATGTAAATGTTCCATTGGATTTTTGTTTAATATTTTCATTTTAATTTTTGAACATTCATTGTACAATGTTTGCATTACCCAAAATTTTTTCACCCATAAAATCAAAGGATATTAAGCATTTAAGCATGTTCTGTATCATATATCCTGTGGTATATTGAACCAACGACAATATCAATTGAACTATACTCAATCGCACTTCTATTTTAATTCTGAAAGTCATTTCATAATTTCTATACATGTCTTCATGTCGTAAATAGAGATGCTAGGTTAGAAAAAGATGGAGGAGATTGATGGCAGTTCTCAGATAGCCAACGATCACCTAGAACTATATATTGTCCTAAAATTTGAGGAAAAAATGTTTTTTTTTGGTTTGATAAAAAAGTGTTGAGTTCACATGCAGGAGTCATAATGGACCCAAAAATGAAGAAAGGAAGGTTGATAATGTAGGCTGAAGCACAGCAAAATGTGAGATTAAGCTATAGAAATTGGTTAATTAACAACCTGACAAGATGTGTTGGGTGGGTGTACCTAATGACACAAGCTACTTTCTGCAAATGGCAATGGCTTTTTAAGAACGCCTATGGCTGTAATCATAACTCAGTGGCCCGGACTCAGATTCCCATTTCCCTGAAGCTATTCCACTAACTCAACATGTACATTTTAAGGGGGAAAACTCAACTTACTGATTCCATACAAGAACACCCTGGAATGAACTCATCTGTCTCTGTTTTTACAAGTTTCTTTGTTCAATCGCTTGTGATTAATTGCTGGTCAAGTAATGTAGCTTTTCTTTGCCATTAAAGACATTGGGACGTGGCAAAGCAGTGCCCCCCATGTTATGCTAAAGCGAAGCACCAAATTAAGTAGGAGTTACTACTAGGGGTAGTGGTGATCAATCTGGAAGTTACATTTCTCACTCCCACGGACCATGTTTTCCCCCACCAATTTCTGTAAAGATTCTGTATGTGGGTTCTTCAGCAGCATAGCAAGATAGGATGAACAGAGTTTTGAGATCAAATTTTAGATCATGCTGGGGGAAATAGAATGAATTCTCACTGTATTACAGTGCCATGTTTTTCATTGTCCCTTTTTTTTAATCTGTCATCAATAATCATGACTGAAATGCAATCTAAACTATAATCTAGGGACTTGTACGTGAGTTTTACCCTTAAATCTGCCACCAAAGGTCACAATTTGTAATCATTCAAGTAGAAGGAAACTTGAAATACTATCTTTTCCCATCTGTCTTCTCTCTTGGCTAAATCTTCCAAATTTAAATACGGGCATTACAGAACAGAACACTATTGACAATTGCCCGTGAATCTACTCACTAAAAGTTACTCTGTTTTCACCCCAGACTGCCATAATTGTACTCCAATACCCATCTTTCTCTTGTCTCCCTTCTTTTTTTTCAATAAAATCAGTAGTAATTTCCACACCAACGGTCCTGATTAACTGGGTTTCTGAAGCTCTTTATCTTCTTCACTTGCTGTCTAGATTCTGAACTTTACTTTCACTTTCCTTGGTTGGAAAAAAATGGGTGCTTTCAAGTTCTTTGTATCTTCACTTCTTCTGTTGGTTGTTGTTAATGGTGTTTTGCCAAGAGCAGAATCCAAGACGTTCTGGGGAGATATTCAAGTGTTGAAACAACTCAAAGATGGAGTCGAGCTGAACTCGGTGAGTCCAGGTTCTTGTTTGAGTTCCTGGGATTTCACGGTAGACCCATGCGACAATCTCTTCAGTGAAAGATTCACCTGTGGTTTCAGGTGCGACGTTGTTGTTTCTGGGTTGAGTCGAGTCACGGAAGTTAGTCTTGACTCGGCTGGTTATGCCGGCTCTCTCTATTCCACTTCCTGGAACTTGCCTTACTTACAAGCCCTTGACCTCTCCAACAATTTCTTCTCCGGGTGGATTCCGGGTTCTCTCTCCAACCTGACTCGGTTAACTCGACTCGGTCTTTCGAGGAATGCATTCTCCGGTGAGATACCTGCCTCGATTGGGTCTTTGTCTAGCCTCGAAGAACTGTACCTCGATAACAACAACCTACAGGGCTCTATTCCCACGGGTTTCAATGGTTTGGTTAGCTTGAAAAGGCTCGAAATTCAATCAAACAATATCTCTGGTGAGTTCCCCGAGTTGGGTTCACTCAAAAACCTATATTTTCTTGATGCAAGTAACAATGCCATTTCTGGGTATCTTCCTACAACATTGTCGCCATCTTTAGTTCAAATTTCCATGAGAAACAACGTGATTGAAGGCACAATTCCTCAAAGTCTTAAATATTTGAGCTTTCTGCAAGTGTTAGACCTGAGTCACAACAAACTCACCGGCTCAGTCCCTTATTTCGTCTTTAACCACCCATCTCTCCAGCAACTCACTCTCGCATTCAACTCCTTTGATTCTTTACCATCTCCGTCTAATCTGGGCACCCAAAGTGAGCTCATTGCGGTCGACTTGAGCAATAACGAGCTCCAAGGCTGGTTACCTCCGTTCTTGCCACTAATGCCAAAGCTGTCAGCTTTATCCCTGGAAAACAATAAGCTTTCGGGTATGATCCCTGCCCAATACGCATTGAAAGCGGTGCTGCCTGGATCCGGAATTGCCCCGTTTGCGAGGCTGTTGCTCGGAGGGAACTACTTGTTCGGACCAATTCCAGGACCGTTGCTGGTACTGAAACCTGACACTGCAAATATCAGCCTAGCCGACAACTGCTTGATCAGGTGTCCGTTGCGTTTCTTTTTCTGCCAAGGTGCTGACCAGAAATCTTTAATGGAATGCACAAGTTTTGGCTCTGTAATCCCTTGAATCTTGCATGTAATTCAACAATGTTTTTTCGGTTGAAACATCCGTGTGTTCCTTTCCTGTATAATATTCTATGTTGTTCTATTGTTCATAGTTTGGGACTGTTCGCCTGTTTGTTAGTTATCATGATTAAAAGGCTCTAAAACATTACAAAACATGAGGAAATCACATACAATGTACATGCTTTTTCGTTTTTTCCTCACATGGTCATATGAAGGCGTGTGAGGTATACGCTTAACGCTTATGAGCAATATAGACCTTGGGTCCTACTTGTCCTTTGAGTCTTATCAGATAGGTCCAAATGACAGCCAACCTTGTTTGGTTTATTTGGGTAACCTCTGTTCCAATTAAGGACTTTTTTTCACTATTTTGTGTCTTTGGATAATGGATTGATAAATTTGAGTCGTTGAAGTTTCACTCATTTGTTTCTGTAAGAATATCTCTGTTCTTCACTTCACGAGATTCATCAACATGGGCATAAAAACCAGTTACCAAGGCTGCAATGCCCAATAATGCTCATCAGAATGGAGCCTATGGATATTATCAGACTTTAAGTCCCCGCTCCCTTTTAAAATGGTACCACTATTTACTTTTCATTCAAAAGGTGGATCGAACTTATCATGGAGAGGTAATAATCACGTGGTACAAGCAGTGATGGATCTAGAAATTTAAAAATAAAATTTAAATTTTTCCCTTAAAAGGTATACAAATACTCTCTGTAAGGCTACATGCATCCGCCCGGAGTTTGCACACGAGATGACTCGACTCCATGAACTCAAGTCAATTAAAGATCAAAATGTATTATGGACAAGACTCTGTGTGCTTGTAGGGGAACAACCGTTTAACCGGTAAGATTCCCAAGTTTTGGCAATCTATGAAACCTTCGGATGCTAGATTTGTCAAAAAAACAATCTCTGGTGAACTTCCAATTCAGCTGGTTAAGTTGCAGAACTTGCAGAACTTGGATCTTTCGTTTAATCCTCTAGGACTAGTTAGCATAGCGCAAACTGGGATAACAGGGTCTCTTCCGAGATGGTTATCTTCTACTTCGATTTCCACTCTAGATTTATCAAGCAATGTTTTGACAGGGAAATTACAGTCATGGATCGGGAACATGAGCAGCCTTTCGTTTCTCAATTTATCGAACAATGGTTTTCATTCACCAATCCCTGCAGAATTCAAGAATCTTAGGAGTCTAATGGCTCTCGATCTTCATTCGAACAAGTTGTCTGGTAATCTGGATACAATTTTCTCCAAAGAAACTGATGACCCTATAGGTCATTTTAGTTATATTGATCTATCCCACAATATGTTCTCTAGCCCGAATAGATTCCGCTCAACAGAGCTCTGCAATGGATTCTGTAACATCACTTGTTCTTTCATACAATTAACTTGAAAGATCAATACCAAAATCCTTATGGAAGTTGAGTCAGCTGCAAATCTTGAAGCTCTTCGGGGGAGATACTGGTGGAGCTCAGTGATGCCGTGGAATTGACCACAATTTTGCTTTCTAGGAACAAGCTCATCGGTTCCATCCCAGGGAAGGTGATCAATTTGAATGATCTCAAGGAATTCGATGTGTCGTATATAATCGATTAAGTGGCGAGATTCCACCCATTAAAGCCATAATCCCTGCATCTGCATTTAGGAGTAATCCAGGCTTGTGTGATACCCCTCTTCCACCTTGTAAACATCCATAGTATTTTCACAAAGAAATTATTGTAATAATTGTAAGAACATGTTTTTTTTTTCAATAACAAGAATTATTTCACTTGCTTTTGAGTCACAGTTTACTCGAATTCAAGTAAATGTCAGATATTAGATATGCCTTCCACAAGGGTACATATTCATCTCGGACATGTATGACATAAACTTCCATAAGTTGCCAGATTTCAGAAGATATATGATTATCATATATACAACAGCCTCGATTCGAATGTCATGTTTGTTTTCTAATGCCAAAGGATGGAGAAATGCTGTTTTCTAACGGCTATATACATGCAGCTCCCACTAAAGACTTCAATATTTATTATTCTGAATCGGCAGATTCATTCGGGATGCTTGTTTTAAAAACTACAGATGTGTCAGTCCATGCCATTACCAACAGAGCAACGGACAGATCTTAGGATTTGAGCAAATAATATAATCACAAACGTTAAAAAAATGTCCAAAGTTGTCTTCTAATGAAGTCAAGACGGTGAAAGTAGGAGTACTTTAAGGGAGCGTTTCTGACTGTGGCACTCAAAAACATGGCTGCTTCTGTAGTTAATGTGAAACTGAGATACTGACAGAGCACTTTATAACTGCTCCCACTTATAGGGCCAAATGTTTCTGTGACATGACCCAGTTGGCGCTGTTTCTTCGTTTATTCCTTGGGGAAATTGTAGACAAGGAGATCAAAGTGTTAATATGTCTTCTCTGACTTTGCCCTTTTTGGGCCAAGACTGATGGAGGCCTAAACAGGCAAATGTGGATGCAAGTGGATGAGCATTGGAGGGGAATTCCTTTTAAAAGTTTGTTTTGTCCATTGGATGTGCATGATTTGGTTTGGGTGAGGAGGAACTAGTCTGCCATCCAATTGATTTTCTTGAGACACCACCTCCCCAAATCCAACACTTACGCTGGTTGCCAGCTCCCCAACCCCAGGAATCCCATTCTCTCTCTCAAATCCATGCATCCTTGGGTTGATCATCACCACAGTAAGTAGAACCAGAATCCTTACTCCTCTTGCCATTTCCATCTTCTATTTCTACTTGAAAATGCAAGAATATCCCCCCTCTCGAATCCCTTTATAGACTATTGGATTGTTCTATGGTAATCAAGCAAAACAATAACTTGAAACAGTCCCCACTTGAACAAACTCAAAGCTACCAATACCAAACACAACCTTTCAGAAGGTTGCAAAAGTGATGAAACTACCCCTTGTGCAACAATATGTCCACACACTCTCCATGTTTCAGTGGCTAATGCCGGCGTCAAGTATACACTGTCTTCACGTTCAACACTCTGCTCTCTTAATCTTGTTTTAAGAAGAAGACAAAACAAGAAACAAAAAGAGAGACACCGACCAAGCATGATAAACCCTGCTTAAACATTCCAATTCAGAATCTTTTGAAAGACTATTTAATTGCTTTAGGGATATTAAGATGGAATCATACACTTGCAGCCTGCAGGCATGCAAAAGGTATAATCTGAATCAGTTGTAGTTTATCTGTGTCGGCAAATGATATAAGAAATGGAGAAATTGTTAAATTTCCATGGTGACCTAACAGGATGATAGCATAAACCAGCACAAAGCTCATTTTCCAACGACGAGTTTATGTTACAATTACAAAAACATGACTATATTTTAATCCGAATACATACACCATATGAAGTAGACTACTGGAGCTAGCTTGAGTGAGTCCATAAGGCCTAAAAATAGCCCGTGTTTTCGAAGATAATGCCTTTTGCTTAAAGAATGAAATCTGGGGTACCAGCAGTGGCCATGTGCGGTTGAGAGAGAGAGATCATGGGGACTGGAAGAGGATGTGTAAGTGCAATTCAGATAGACAAGGTCCCCAAAAGGACAATGTTTATAATCACACCAGACCAATTTCATCTCATCATTTCTCCCATGTGAAGAAAAAAAATCCTATTTCAACCCAATCTTTTACTTTATATATACATATATGCACGCATACATACATATCCATACATATATATACGAGGGTAATGGAGATTTAAATCCGGAACCTCTGAATTTAATCTCTTAAATGTTATTTTATAAATCAATAACTAAGATTTAAATCCTTATATATATATACCATTTTTGAGATCTCAATAATTTTTCATTCTTAATAGATCATCGTTATAATATCTCAAGCTTGCGATATGTTTGATAAGGCACTTGAACTTTGATCAATTGTCATACAAAGAGAATTTCCAAATCAACCAAACCAGGCTAAGAATACAAGAAAGGGAAGAGCACTTCCAAAGCAGCTATACAATCATCAATGGACTTTTTATTTCTTTTCAAAATCTTAAACAAAGAACAACTCAGTATGATTGTTGGTGTTTTTCTTTCCTTTACAAAAGGAGAGCTGTAAGGCTCGAACTCAATGCCTTTACCTCAACCCTCAACCCATTCCAATCAACCGAACTAAAATCCTAGGTGTCACAAATGAAGAATAGCTTCACCAAACTGAACTATTTTCCATTTAAAATAAAAGAACTGTTTCTTTCCCCTTGTCGGGTTATTCTGACACTGCACCTTTACATCAGCATACGAACCATGGCAAGACCAACAGCAGATATGGAAACGAGTGTGCCTATGCAATATTTTATCAAGTCATATTTTGCAGCTTCCAGATGAGCCTTTAATGTGTGAATTTCCTGAACAAGTTTTCCAATAGGATATGGAAAACAACAAATGTCATGAATTCGATCAACTAAAGCAAGCCATTTCATGTTCAATTAAAAGCACAAACCCGGTCAAGTGTGCTAGTGAGGTTAGATGTTACAGCACTCTGATTTGTAAGTTCATCCCTCATTCTCCTGCAGTTATTAGAAACCACACGTACATTATACCCTATTTTCGGTGAATTTAATGAGAACATAAATGTATGGTGCAAAACAATATATTCATATTTTTCTTACCCTCTTTCAAGATTCAAATCCAAGCGATGCTCCGCAGTGACTTTGTCAATTTCATGCCTGTATATCAATCAATATCCTTATCACGGCACGATCATAATAGAAAATGTAACAGGCAAACGGGGATGTATGTTAGATTCAAAAGAAAGACCTTAGTACACTGCGCATCTTCTCTATATCATGCCGCAGCTTCTCATTCTCATGTTGCAACAATGAATAATGGTGCTCCTGCATAACTTAGTGTTTAGAAAAATAATCCATTTGAACAGAGGCATCAACTCAGATCCAATCTTTAGTGTGCATCATAACAATTGTTTCATATTGTGAAATTTCAGGCAGCATTTTTTCCTCTTTTCCTAAATGTAGAAGTTCTTGAGAGATGTTCATATAAATAATAAAACATGGGAACACTACTGCTGATGATATTTTGAATAAATGCAAACACACATATACATACATGTACTAAAATTAATAAGTTTGCAAATTCCACTTACAATAATCAATATTGAATGTAAAGAATTGGAAAATACCTGAGAACTATGAACTTCTGATTTCAGCTTCGAAAGATTGGATTCTTGAGTCATTTCACTCTACCAAATGACACCCTTTTACGAGTTAATGTAAGGAAATAGGAATAAAATTTTGGAAAAGCAACTAAACAGATTATATATTTAGTCCAATAAACCGCCTCACATTGTAACAAAAAAGCACTTACTTTCTGCATTTCAGACTTGGAAACAACCGAAAGAGACAGATTTTCCAAGCTGCCATTCAAAACTTCAGTTATGGAAGATGTTATGGCCTCAGCTTGCTTCGAAGGCAGACCTTCCGATTCTAATCTCTTAACCTATGTATGATCCACCCTTTCATTTTCTCAATAGGGGAAATGCATCGAAAAAAAGAAACCCAAAAATGAAAAATTTGAAATTACCAAAGCTAATGTGTCTACGAGAAACAATCTCTTTCCATTTGATTTCACAAGCTGCTCAGAAACATGTCTCCATTGTGAGAATGGAGAAGGAGAAGAAGCTGAAGCTGACAATCGAACCGCCGAGGGAAGAAACGCTGACGTATCCAGAGGGGAAACCACTGCCTTAAATCCGCTTCTCATCCACGAATTAGTTCCGATTAGACAAACGCGTTTACAAGCAGCCACAGCGGCCATTAAATCGGAAATTTGATTCAAAGGAAACACGCGAATTGAATTCCCAAGAAGCGAAAGCTTTAAGAAGAAAAAACGAAAGATGGGTTAGTTATAAGAACAATGGGTTTAGGAATGACATGAAAATCGAAGAAGAAAAACAAGTACCTGTTGCTGCAGAGTTTGAGGAAGACGATGACTGGAGATAGGATATATGACATGATTTTGACGATTATACTAATGGAGGGCATTGCTTACTAAAACGGGGAATGGAATTGGCTGCTCTTGTCTCGGGAAATGGAGGGAGACCTTTGGCTGTGGGTTCTTCACCGTTAATTTCAAGGAGAGCAGATCTTTTGACTTTTCAAGAAGACAAAGGATCTGCGTGTTTTTCTGTTCTTCCGACAGTCAACTATTTCAACGATAAATTGGCGGGTGCTTTTTTTTTGGTTAAAGTACACAAATAGTCATTAAATTATAAAAACAATCGCTTTGGTCATTAACATTTTAAAAGTTATAGATTGGTCATTAAATTAATCAAATTATCATAAAGAGTGTCTTGTGCTCCGATGAGCTTGCAACCGATAAAGGCGGTTGCATTGGCTGAGATCCGGACTTCCATCGCTTGCTTTCCTAATGCTCCCGATGGCGGTAATGGTGCTTTGTTCTACCAAACAACATTAGCGATTATTACATTATAGGAAAGTGATGAGATTGTAATGTTTATAAAAAAACAATGGTTGACCTTGAAGGGGATGTTCATTGCAATGAAGTATGGAGAATTAATGGCGAATGTTGCAGAACCATAGGTGCCAAGTGAATGGCCTGACTGTCCCATCTTGTCACCTGTGTCATCCCACTCGATGACTGTTCTGTCTGCACCGGCACCTACCAATGTAATGTAAGTCATAGTTTCAGGGACTCCAATCTTTTCTCTGTATTCACCATCCGAATTCCGAATCAAAAATCTGTAACAAACAACGCTATATAGAACAAACAACTCTATAATTTACCTGTAAGTTCCTGCTCCAATGGAGATTACAACCTGGCATCGATTAATGATTGGAATGGAACAAATAGCCTTTCGCACTGCTGAAAACGCTGCTAGACTTGGCTTCTTGTTCACTCTTATGGTTAAGCAGAGCTTTATTTATTCTTTGGTTTCCCAAAGAGAGATAGCTTGAAAATGGACTTGTGTCTAACAAGAGTAGCCTCATTATCATATTGCCAGTTAAAACCAGAATACAGGTTTCAAACTTCCAGAAGATCAATATGTTAAAGCTTTTGACATTTGAGTTGCTATTGAAGATTTATTGACTCCATTTTTATGGAGCTAGTTCAAAACCCAAAGTGGATGATGATGAGATTATTGTACTTCAATATCTGCCATTTCCTTTAGACCAATTCAGTGACTTTCAGCTGGTTCAGAACCCGTGAATGTGTCATGAATGTACTCACTACTCACCCCACTTTTCAGTCTCCATTGTCAGCTTTAGCTTATTCCAAAATCCATCAAACATGGATTACAAGACTGAAAGCAACAAGAGATCTAACAGTAAAAAAATGTTCCAGTACCCCTTCCAATTGCCTTCTTTTCCTCCATCAGACAAATATGATAAGAATATATGTATCCAGTCAAGTAAAAAAATATAAGGGTGTGGAAAAATAATAGTGATTACAGTAGTATCTGTTCTAAAATAAAATCTCTACCATTTGAAATTGATCGTTCAATCACTCTGCTGATATCATTGGTGGGCTCGTACAAAACACAATAGAATGTTCAGCAATCTATGTCTGGTTTGATAAAATTAGTCTAAAGTCTCTTACTAAACACATATTGTAACTATTGACAAAATGTTCAGCTATCTTTTGAGGCAAAATGCAAAGTAAAACTTCATTGTGTTATATCTTAGCAGCAAAAGAAAAGGTGAAAAAAATTTAAAAATTCCGTTGCCGGAACTTGAACCCGGGTCTCTCGGGTGAGAGCCGAGTATCCTAACCAACTAGACTACAACGAATTGTTGTTTTCCCTTGAATTTCCTTGATAAAAATTGTTTTTTTCATTTAGGGTGGAAAGCAAGGGTTTATTGTGTTTCCCCAAGCTTCCCACTCTATTTCCCTATCCATTGCAACACATTCTAGCTCGACCCAACTTTGTATTTTTCAGTCATCTCGAGAAAGGTATGTCTTCTCTCACTAATATCGTTCACTCATTTTGACTGATGCCTCTGAATTCTCACTGGTTGGAATAATCTGGGAACCGTGTCTTCAATTATTCCTACTTTTATTCGGCCTTTAAGTTGTCTTAGTTTCAAGTAGAAATTTTTAATTGCTTTCTAGCCACTTTTAATCGGTGAAGATAAAGTTGCAGCCTTTCCTGCGATTTTATCTGAACTACTGTTTAGTTGATAATGTGTGAATTTCCGATTAGCGTTTTGATTGTATATTTTTAACTGTTTTTAAGCCACTCTATGGATTGGGTTATAAGAAAAGGAAGCAAATTGTTCTATTGAGACGTTTTCAAGGAGGATAAATGAATGAATTCATATAAGATTCAATGTAATGGGTATACTGTTCATGTTTACAGAGGAAATAGAGTAGGCAATGTCAATTATGTTTTATTCTTTATGCGGTTATATTGCTATCTAATGTATCTCATTCAGATTTTTTTCGTTGACAATAGCCGAACAAGGTATTTTAAAATGATCTCTGGACTGACTGGTAGTCCCTCAAGATATTGTCTTCTGCTACCTGATCGCAAGCAAGGGTTGGTAGTATGCAGACAAGTCTCTGCTATTCCAATTGCTGGCAAACCAAATGAGAAATTTGGCAATCTTTGTCTTGCAAGGTAGAATTCTGGTAACATGAAGTAGTAAACTGAACTTTGAGTTTGGTTATATGATGTTGTGGTCTTTTTCCTGTTATGGTGCAGTAATAGGTGGACTGTTTCGATCAGAAGGTGGAAGATGCAAAAAACTCCTTCGATCAAATGTGCAATGGATGCCTCTTATGGTGATATGGCTAGTGAATTGGGTGGTAATAATATTCATTGCTAGGACTGTGGTAATAATATTCATTGCTAGGACTGTGGACTTCTTTCTGTTGTGTTTTTCTCTGTGTGTGGGGTGGGGGGTGGGGGGGAGGGGGGGAGACGGGGTTATTGTTTTGATTAGCTTTGAATATGCAGATGTGCTATTTTAAGGATTTTTCCTTGGAAGTAGAAGCAATTAGAACACCCTTCTGACCTTATTAATTTCTGTATTGAAGAGATGCTGCACATTTGTAAAGTTTAAATGAACAACTGTGTTGGATGATGTACATTTAGTTGTTTCTTTGGATTGATTATTGAATGCAAATGGTGTTAGTAAGCGTATGTCCTTAAAGTAGCTCCTGATATCTGAATTCGGATTCAATATTGATAAGATCTTTGTAATTTTGAAATGCCATAAGCTCAGCTTTAGCATAGCTTTTATTCATAGATCATGGAGCTAATTTAACCCTGACACTTTTGGATTCTTAATGACCTTGGATGCCCCTGTTATGTGCATTTACCAGGCAGGAGCCTATAAATTGCAGTTTTCTTATGAAGAATTGTTTCACAGAATTTTGCGTTTCTACTAATTTATTGTTGTTGACCCCGTTTTATTGAACTTTCTTATGCATTGTTAAAAGCATTTACCTTATCGAATTGATTCATTAACTGCCTTTGCAGGATCGGCTATATTTCCTAGGATTAATGTTCGGGACCCATACAAACGGCTAGGAATAAGCAAGGAGGCTTCTGAGGATGAAATTCAAGCTGCACGGAACTTCCTTATTAGTAGATATGGGGGGCATAAACCTAGTGTAGATGCAATTGAAGCAGCCCATGACAAAATAATTATGCAGAAGTTCTATGAAAGGAGGAACCCAAAAATTGACATCAAGAAAAAGGTCAGGGAAGTCAAACAATCTCGGGTTGTACAGGCTGTGACAAGCAGATTCCAAACTCCAGCCACCAAGGTCATTGTAAAAACATCCTTAGCATTTTTAGTTCTTGGAGTTCTCACTGTTCTTTTCCCAACTGAAGAAGGCCCAACCCTGCAAGTAGCTATATCACTGGTAGCTACCTTCTACTTCATACATGATCGGTTGAAAAGCAAAATCCGAGCTCTACTTTATGGGTATGTGATGACATTTCCAATGTTAACGTGATACACTGTCCTTGATACATCTTTCTAAGGCATTTTCTTCTTAAATTTTCATTTTAGTCTTCATATAATCCTGTTTCTTTTATCAGACATTACATATACTACTTTTCAAGAAGATGAGTGTTCCTAACATCCTCTTTTAAACGTGTCTTTGTTCCGGAACTCCTTTGCTGGTGAACCCTGAATTGTAACAGCATTAACAGGCTTTAGTAACCAATTTATTTCTGCACTTCAGGGCTGGAGCTTTTATATTCTCCTGGTTGTTGGGAACCTTCTTGATGGTATCTGTGATTCCACCTATTCCTATTCTTAAGGGAGCGAGGAGTTTTGAAGTGCTGACATCATTGATAACCTATGTGCTACTCTGGGTTTCTTCCACATATCTTAAGTAGTGCTAGAGCACCAGGTTTCTTATTATTGATTCCCAATTTTGAAGTAGTGGATAGCTGCAGATTTTCTTGGCAGTAGCTCATCAATCATGTTAGATTTTCTTGTGAGAGTTGTGTCGTATTTCTACTTTGGACATTGATGCTAATTGTGCTGAACGTGTCACCCAAAAGCACAGTTTGCAAGAAAAAAAAGTGTGGATAAATTATTTTGTTCTGGTAAAAGATGTAAAACCAGTTGAAAGTAAAGATAGGTTGTTGATATTCTGAAATGTGTTTTTTTACATGCATCCACCTCTGTTCTATTCCCCATATTTGTGACTAAGATTCTAAATCGTCACGGAATCTCTCTATTTCTTTTCTTTTTAAATGTGATGAAGGCTATGGAGTCCTATTAATTTCACCTTTGTCAGATTGTAATATTTAAGATATCGATCCCACGAAGACTGGGTCGATTTTACTACTTTTAACTGCACTAAAAACACAAGTAATTTGAAGAATTGAATGATAACTAAGATAACTATAAAAGTATAAAATTAAATAACGAAATAATAGGATAAAAGCAAAGCTAGATTGAGTGTTTTGTAGAGAAGAATCCAGTTATGTTAAGGATCCACTTATTAATGCAATAGGTTGAACTGCCGCATCAGCGGATCGTACTAAGGGTCGCCGCAGCTGCCTAGGCGGAGTTATGCCTTGTCGACAATTCAACATTCCATAGTTCGACAGAGCATTAATAAATATCAAACATAACATAACCTTCATCTCCGACTACTTGTCAGATCGTACTGTTGAAACTCGGGTCTTGATGATACCTCCCGGCGTGAATCAAGGGCGGACAACAACCGAACACATGCGTCTTATTAGTCGCTGAAATCCTTGACGGATTAGTCAATGTCCATGAGCAAAAACCGTATTCTCTCGTTTCGTGAACCTACATCTCCCGATGCTAGGCAAATGAGTTTTTCTCACGTACTTATCTTTCGAGCTCATATGCAAGAAGAGTAACTAACAAGAGAGAATAAACTATAAAATATGTTTTGCATTAATAAATATCAAACATAACATAACCTTCATCTCCGACTACTCCACAAACAATCTAAACCTCCGAAAGACTTAAAACATGATGGAGGCGACGGCTAAAGGTATAATAATGTGAGAATCTGTCTTGACTCCACATTAAACCTAAACCTAATAAGTACCTTATATAGGCCAAGCTCTAAGTTGATCTTTCCATGCAATGAAAGAGTTTTAAACAAGAAAGAAATCTAATTCCTAATTAAATTAATTTAATCTTATTTCCTAAAATATCTCTTTTTCCTGCTGTTTGACTTCCTAACTGAGTCTTCTTCTTTCTTTTGTCCGTTGATTTCGGTATCTTTTCCTCTTTCTGTTGAGCACCAATTGTGTCTTTTACGCTACTGCGGTGGCCTTCAGAATGCTGTCGTGGCGGGTGTTTCATCTGCAATTCAACATCTATTGTCTTCTTTGGCTCTTTCTATGATCTAGTTTCTAAGAAAGAAAACTATCAAACGTATATGTTTTATGTTAATTAATAGATAAATTCATAAAGTTAGTGATTGGATGCTGAGATATGGAAAATAACCAGAAATATCTATTATCGCATTTACTCCTGTCTTTATTGACAATAAATAAGTGGAGAAATGATGTGAAAAATGAGGACTTTTGAATACTCATCAAAATGCTTACCGGATTTGTTTGTGGGGTTGAAAATTGGTAAGACTATGTTACATCATTTGAAGCACCTGAGCTCTAAGACGCACCGTAGATTTGAGCGGATGAGAGCAGCCTTGTGTCCTCTTTTCAGTGTTTTTATGTGTTTTAGTTGCAGTGCGTCTGCATCTGTTCCACAGTGATTCCTATATTCCTCTGAAGGAGATTTTCTCCTCCACAATCAAACGTGTCTTCTTATTTGTTTATTTAGTTGCATTTTCCATAGGCATACAGCCAGATCTCGACTACGGGGCCATTGATGTTATGACAGAATTGCTTGGTCATAAGCTCACTCCTGCAACTTGAGGTGACCAATGAGGCTAACGTTGATTCTATTACATCTGTCTCTTTCCTTGCTTTCAATTGCTCGAGAGTTGTCCTTATTAGGAAAGTTTGCACCTTGTCTTACGGCTGCAGAATTAGTGGCAACAGGCCAATGCCTCAACTTCAGAACACCTCTTGTTACATTTTGTTGCATATATTAAGAAAAAACATGGGCAAATGAGAGAAAATTCAATATAATAAAAATTATACAAAAAAATCAACCTTTTATCTATTATCTATTTATATGTTTTATTACTTGATTATAAAGGAAAATTAAAAAAAAAAAACTCTTCTTTCACTAATAATACCAGGGTTTTAGGCTTTTAGCATTGTTTCCATTTACTTATTCTGGTTTTACAAATGTAAGAAAATTCAACCTTTTATTTGAAGACAAGATTTCCAGAAGATATGTACTTGAAGCCCCCACCTTATATCAGCCACATCTCTGCCATACCAAGTTACCAAGTAAGCATCCCTCGTGTCAATTGATGATTGGCCTACGTATTACAGCCTCAAGCAAGATATCTCTTAGCAAGTGCTGGGAACTATAATTTATAGAATTGGAGCCTAAACGTTGTGCCAAAAAAGCTTGAGCTGAGAGATAAGAGAAAAGCATTGAAAATACAAACAATGGCCTCTGCATCTCTCCTCAAGACTTCACCTATTGTAGACAAGTCTGAGTGGGTTAAGGGTCAGACCCTTCGCCAACCTTCAGCTTCGGTTGTGAGGTGCCACCCTGTTGCACCGTCCGGACTAACCGTGCGTGCTAACTCATATGCCGATGAGCTTGTCAAGACTGCAGTAAGTGTTGTATAATTCTAATTTCTCTTCCACAACATGCTTAAAATATATGCCGAAGAGATTGTCATGAAACAATGTTTTTGCTGATTGTTGGCTGTTGGTAGAAAACTATTGCCTCTCCTGGCCGTGGAATTTTGGCCATGGACGAGTCGAACGCAACCTGCGGAAAACGTTTGGCCTCGATCGGGCTAGAAAACACAGAGGCTAACCGCCAAGCCTATAGGACATTGCTTGTTTCTGCTCCCGGCCTTGGCCAGTACATCTCGGGTGCCATCCTCTTTGAGGAAACCCTCTACCAAACCACGGTCGATGGCAAGAAGATGGTTGACGTTCTTGTTGAGCAGAACATAGTCCCCGGTATCAAGGTCGACAAGGTAAGTCTTATACCCCATTTGTTGAAAAAAAATCTCCTCTGTTGTTCAATTATAAGCTGTATGAAGTATCTGTTACTTAGAGCTTGATAATATGAATACTGCAGGGTCTTGTTCCATTGGCTGGCTCAAACAATGAGTCATGGTGCCAAGGTCTTGACGGCCTTGCTCCACGTTCAGCTGCATACTACCAACAAGGAGCTCGTTTTGCAAAATGGTAAGATTTTATCCTTTTGGCCCTTTGAATATTTTTCAGTTTCCCATTAGCATTTCCCTTGTGTTATACATATTCCATACAGCCAAGTGATATAAGGATTATGTGCATACATACTTCATTCGTTCTGTTTTTATAGGCGTACTGTTGTAAGCATTCCCAATGGACCATCTGAACTTGCTGTTAAGGAAGCAGCATGGGGTCTTGCTCGTTATGCTGCCATCTCTCAAGTAAGATGAACTTGAGTTTTGTTACACCACAGTCTCAACTGCAATTTCTTTTGCATTAGGTAATCGTTTAGGTGTCTGGTCATGCAGGACAATGGATTGGTTCCAATCGTTGAGCCAGAGATCTTGCTTGATGGTGAACATGGAATCGACAGGACGTTCGAAGTAGCCAAAAAGGTATGGGCTGAGGTTTTCTTCTACCTTGCCCAGAACAATGTGTTGTTTGAAGGCATCCTCCTCAAGCCAAGCATGGTCACTCCTGGTGCGGAGTGCAAGGACAAGTCTACTCCTCAACAAGTTGCTGATTACACTCTCAGCCTTCTCCGCCAAAGAATCCCTCCGGCTGTTCCCGGGATCATGGTAATTGACAATAGAGTGCAAGTAATTTGACATGCTTAGAGGAAACTTAGAAGCTAATGTTTAATTGGTTTGTTTTATGGCAGTTTTTGTCTGGTGGGCAGTCTGAAGTAGAGGCTACCTTGAACTTGAATGCAATGAACCAAGCTCCAAACCCATGGCATGTTTCGTTCTCATATGCAAGAGCCCTTCAAAATACTTGCCTGAAGACGTGGGGAGGCAGAACTGAGAATGTGAAGGCGGCTCAGGAAACACTGCTCGTCCGGGCAAAGGCCAACTCTCTTGCTCAACTTGGAAAGTACACAGGCGAGGGAGAGTCGGAGGAAGCCAAGCAAGGAATGTTTGTCAAGGGTTATGTCTATTAGCTTTTATGTATCTTTCAATAGCTTTATAAATTTCCTTGCACTGAAAATTTAATTGGAAAAACATACTACTGATCTTTCCATCATTATAAAATCTTTTGTTTTCTCCTTATTTTATGTTATAATGAATTTGATCATATCCTATCATGCAAAATGGAGAGTCTTACATTTCCGGAAGCCGCTTCGACATTGTTGGCCTCCATTCTCGTTATCCTTAACAGTTTCTTTTCCCATACATAACTTGCATCTGGAAAAGGTTTCAAGAAGAGAACTAACTCGATATGTTCTTTCTAGTTCCTTTTTTCATCCTTTCTTAATAGCTCTTACAGAATACGAACAAATTCACCCTTTGTGCTTTAACATGTCCAACAGAAACAAAATTTAGAATCACTTCTTTGCAGTGAATTGCATTCTTCTGTTGGTATGAGCTATCAAATCTGTCTGCAAATTTTACTCAACTATCCTAGTTCATGGAGAACTGAAAGAGATGATAACTTGACCAGCTATGAAGCAGTTAACAGAAGGACAAATGAGGCCTCCCCAGGCTTCTGGCTTCCCAGTAAAATTTAAACAAATAGAGACCTGATCTGCTTATCATTGTCACTGTTGCTGAGACGATCGATGTATTGTTCCTTCGGACATAAAAACAAACGTCATGGATCAATTTTGCAAGCTTAAGAGAACAGTGAATTTGTAGGTGCACATACATGTGAGAGAATGGCGTCAAGTACAGAATTTATCGACAATAAAACTGGCAAAACTTACAGGAACTAAACAAGCAACTGAACTAACACGTTTGGAGAGTTTCCAGGAATTTATCTTACAGTGCTTGTTAATACAAGCCAATTATTCTTTAAGGTACAAATGAAGGATGATTGCTTTCTCTTCTAAATTCCACCATTCTCTATTTGATTTCATTAACATAAAAATTATCTCAACACCGTTCTATGAAATTTCCTTATCTATCCTCTCAGTCTGATACTGCAATCTGATTTCAGAAGTCATACAATCCTCATACATGGGTTTGTAACTTTACATGCATATAGAAACACGTGATTCCCGTTGCAAATAGAATGAAAAGTTGAGGGCTTCCAGCCAAGAGATCCTCTCAGTCTCACTCCTTAACGAGCAATAGCAGAGATTACCCCTAAATATGTAGAAAGAACAATTACATCATGAGTGTAAAATGCTGTGAAAGAAAAAGATCAGCTAGATATACAGGTATATATAAGTAGTTAAAGTAGTTTTAACCTGATTGTAGGAGGCTTGTCCATTTACTCGATGAGGCTTCATATTCAAATCTATCATTTTAGTATCCGTTTCGAGACGACCAACAACATTAGCATCTGCCCCACGTACAGGAGAGGCCTTGTGATTTTGTTGGTTCTCTCCCACTGCTTGTTTAGCTGGCTGATTTGGACCCCTTCTTGTCTCAGCTATGTTACCAGGTTTATCCCCTGGAAACTGTAACAAAGACAAAAGGCAATGAAGTTTCGAGGGGACATTAAAACTCCAGGAGGAACATATGACCCAAATTCTCTTTAGTGGTTAAGTAACAAACCTCTACTCTCTGTCTTAATAGAAGATATCTTCCATGAGTTCTTTTACCACCAACATGAACAATCATATCACATTGCAAACAAAGGGAACTTCCATCTACCCCACAGTAAAAGAAAGCTGAAAGCATAGCCAAGAGATGATGAACATACGTGTAAGAAACTTCTACCGGACCTGATATAGCAATAGCTCTATAATCAATGGAAAAAGAGACACCTGCATACCAGGTGCATTTTCACATATGTCACAGCGCGGAACATCACTGGGATTTGCCAAACCAACCCGGACATGTCGGCTAGCAAGTTTATTGCACATGTGGACCTGCCAAATCCACGAACCGTTCAAAGCAAGGGCTCAATTTTTCCACTACAATCTTGTATCAAATGAAGGAGTTCTAATGAAGAAGCATCATTTTGATAACAATGCAAAGGAAGTTTTGATATTGTATATAAATTCAATAGATTTAACAGTGCAGAAGAAAGAGCATAAAAGATTCAATTTTGAAGAAGAAAAGAGGGGCCTTTAGTAGGGTTCAATGGAAAACCAGATTCTACCGAAATAGCAAGATATAAACAAATTAGACTATCAAGCAACTATGTCAAAATCCTGTCTCCTACACAGCAGAACAATAATAGACCACCAAATCCCACATAGGGGTCCATTTAACTGCTAAAAGAAATCTAAAAATGTGTAGTTACATGAAAAAAAGAATCAATTAAAGAAAGATGGAGATAAGAATGGAAAGAAAGAAAAAAGAAGAAAGAACCAACTTTTTCATCACAGGCACGGCAAAGAGCAGCTTCATCAGCGGCACAGAAGACAATAGCAGCAGCAGTTTCACAAGCGTCACAAAGGATTCGCATAGTTGTCTCTCACTCTCATTCTCTCCCAATCAGCCTGAAAATAAGAACGATCCCAAGTAGCATGCAAAAGAAAGTAAGCTAGTTTTATAATCAAATGAATGACACAAGTAGAGGCAGCAACTGTTCTTTTTGTTGATGATGGGATGAGTTGGTGATAATGGCAGACAAAGACTAGGATCGGTGATGGAAGAGCAAGAGTGAAACAGCACAAGTTTAGTTTTTTGATTAAAATAAATCAATGATAGGGAAAGAGAGGGTGGGGTGCATGTTTATTTTATTTGATTGATTTTGGTATTTGTTCCCACTATGAAGACCACAAGTTTTTTCTTCTTTTCCAAAGAGGGTCTTGGCTTTTAAGAGTTGTGGGGTTGACAACTCTTCTTGCTTTAATCTTTGCCCACCACTGGCATGTCTGCGGTGGGACAAAGTTAGAAGATATCAGAGTTTCGTAGTGAATATTATTTCGAGTCGTGTCGATTCAATGTGGATCGATAAAGGTTTATATAAATGTACAGGTAATCTTACAGTCAATCACATTTATGAGATATATTTTTGGCCTTTTCTTTTCCCTCTTTTCTTTTTGCCAAGGTTTCTATGATCTTGTGGTGTTAATTTCTTCCTCCACCTGCCTGCCTGTCTGCCTTTTGATTGTGGTTTCCAAATTTTCCTCTGCCACATAAATGGAAATCCTAGCTAAATCCCAATAGTAAAATAAGTAAACTCAGATGATAAATGGTCTTGGATAAAAATGGTGGGTCAATCAGGCAGTAAATTTAAGTTGCAGACATCTTCATGGAATGAAACATGTTTTGTTTTGTTTTGTAACAGAACAAAACAGCAGCAGCTGCTTCATAGACATATCGCAAATAATATTGGCAACTGGCATTGCCAGGCCATGGCACAATATGGTCATTTCTGTCATCCTTTTGATATTATAGGCCATATATATTTATTTTTTAATTTTAATACAATCAAATGCCTCATTTAGGCTTGCATGGTATAGATATATTACACACGAATTACAACACTCAATCCCACAAACTTATTAACCACTATTACCAATACACAATTTGTTCAAGCAAAACAAGACGGCAAACCATTGTAAGACTTGTGAAAACAATTGCAGCATAGGATGGCAGAGAAACGAAAATGAAAGTTGTTCACAATTATCATTCCTCTGGTGCAATTTCAAAATGAAATGTTTAGCATTTCCATGCTCAAGCTCTCCATCATTGCGTTTTCCATGAATCCACATTTAGCCGGTGCAGACTTGATGAAACTGCTTAGCCGTGGCTTGAGTGAGCATGAAGATAGGGGAATAATCGGAATGTTCTCACAGTTGCAGAGCTCAACCATGTAACCATCTGGATCGTGGAAGAACACTTGTTCAACCTTGTTTCCTTCGTCTTCGACCAAGGCCGTGACATACTTCATTCCCATTTCTTCCAGCCTCCTTAAGACAAGGCCAACATCTGTACACTGTCATCAAAAAACCGAAAACTTGTTAATGCTGCAGACGCAAGCTTAGTTTCTGAAAGATTCAACTTGAATTCATACACTATACCTGGAAGGATATGTGATTGTCTTTAGGATTAATCGGTCGCGGTTCAACGATAGTATCGAAATCATCGAACGATGGATTCTCAATTAAGTGTATCCCAATGCCATAGTTATACAACCTGCATAAGACCTCACACACCAATTATTTAGTTTCCTGCTTCATTAAAAACTGGGGAGTTATTAGAGAAGGATAAAGCAGTAAGCTTACCAAGCTCCATTGAACTTAAAAGAAGAAGGCCGTTTGATGAGAACAAATCCCAAAACTTCTTCATAGAACCGCATCGAATCCGAAACTGATCTACACAACAATGAGACATGATTCGACGACAGAAGTGGCAATGCCTCAGATTTGTTTACTTCCACAGTGTCCATGTTCTCACTCTTACACTTTGCTTCTTCCTTTCTCTGCTATCTAACTTTGGATGATGACTATGTTTCTGCCCCTATGCTCCTTTTATAGAGAGAGAACACCCCATTTCCTAAATTCAAATTCAAGTGATTAAGAGGAACTTTCCAGGCAAATTCTTACTTCCCCATCAGATACATACACATCAGAGAAAAGTTTCTATATCCTTATATTTTGAAAGAAAAATGCTTAGATTAGTTAAAACTTAAAAGAACTGTACCAGAAAAAAGGTAATTAGATTAATGTCTGTCATGGTAAGTATTTGTTGGGAAAACAGACAAGAGGCCGTTTGGACTATAAGCACTATTTCCCATGCTACATAGTATCTGTAATTACATTTATTTTTTACCACCAACAAGCCTAAAACAGGAAATCTAGACATATTGGCTTGATTTGTTTAATGTTCCTTTCAATCCAAATCAATGTTATATAATTTTTGGTTTGAAGATTTTTTTGAATATGTGGATCCCAAGTAGGTAGTTCCTGCTTTAGAACGCGCTTTTTGTACTGATCATTCATATGCAGACAATCAAGTTGCAACAAAAAAAAGCTGTCTGGTCTGGTTTAGCTTGTTGCCTAAGCTCAATGTTGAAGATGGTGCTAAGATCAATGACAAATCTATTGTGTTATGGCTGATTTGAGCCCAGAAATGGTGTTTTTTGAAGGCTACATCCAAACAAACATGGAGGAATCCTAAAGACAGGAAGTGGAAAGTTCCAAAAAGGTTAGAAATTTCTTTGTTGTTTCTTCTTTACAACATGACATGATCGAATTTCCTTCTCCGATCTTTCACTCAAAGACCTACAGTTGCTAATGCAAAATTGCCTGTACACTATACATAATGATTTTTGGAAATCGGACAATCAGGTTCGATTGATTTTGAGAACAAAAATCATGTTTCCAATCGTGTTTTCTTTTATGTCTCATACTAAAAATTACTAAAAAAATAAATTCTAAACCTTTACTGTTAACTTTAAAAAATACACCCCACCACTAAATTTTTAAACCTAACCATAACCCCTAACAAGCCTGAACCTAAAAACCGCTATTTTAAAGTGGACACTAATAGAGACACAATAAAGTAACAAATAATTTACACTCGATTTTGGGTGATCGGAAATCACACTGAGTTTGGATGGTTCTCATTTGAGTTTGAGTCAAATTTTCAAGTCAAGTCATTTTAGGGTTTTATTCGGGTTCGATTCTTGAGTTCGAATCATTTCGAGTTAATTATTTTTGAATAATCCATCCACTTAATTGATGAATTTAACTCTGTGTCTCCATGCTTATCTGTTTTGGGTTTTAGACAAGACGGGCCTTGTTGTCTTGGACTTATAGAAGTCCAAATCAAGAGAAATTAATTGGATTTATAGATGCCTTAAACGGTCCAGACCTTCATTAATATGAAGGTTTAATACTAGTTTAGTCCCTCTACTATATTAAATTTAGATTTAGTCCTTTATTTTAATTTAATATATAACCCGTTATCTCTAATTTTATAATAATGTTAATTTTTTACTGTAATTTAGTTACCTTCAATTATAACAACCAAATGTATTCCAAATCATCTTCAGTTGATATATTACAGTTTAAGATTATAATTTTTGTGATTGAGAAAATGATTTCTCAAGGTGGCCAAGGTCCTTTTCAAACAAACACTGTCACTCATCGCCATATGTATTAATCTTACAATAAATTTGTGATTCCTAATGCAGCTGTATTTGAACCATGTAATGAAGGAGATGTCATCCATGGGAGTAGTGACAGAGATAATGACACTTGAGTTGAGTAACACACACCACAAAAGCACTAGTCAAATGCCCTGAGAATACAGGCTTCATTGCCATTTGCCAACCTACTGACTTGTAATTATATAAACGTGCGTAGTAACCGACGACATTCCGTTTGATATTATTTTTGAAAAATTACATGTTCTGTATTGTTTTTGGTCACAACAGTTCTGAAAAGCAATAAACAACGGTCTGGACTCGTTCGAAAGTAAAACAAAACCGATTGCTATGCACCGGTCTTTGTCTAGCCAAACCAACCCTACAGGGTTGAGTAGCTCTGCATCTTTGATTGCATAAACAAACACAGAAAGAAATGCAATCACTAGTTGCTAAAAGAAAACAGAACTGAAAACAGGACCAAGAACAATGGACTGCGACCAGGGAAACAGGGGCATATGCATTGCTATCCAATATCATAGAGCTTTGTTTCAAACATTTTTAAGGTAACCCAATCACTAAGTAATGTGGTTGCCAAACTCATAGGGTTGTTGCACTAAAAGGGTGTCTAAACACCTTGCTAATAATCAATTATGAATGTGATTTTGATAATCTAGCAGACTGTCACCATCTCATCAGTCGATTTAAAAGGAATTTAGAGAGAAAATAAAGAATAACAGAGATGAATATTGTTGATTAAATTAAATATCTGGCAACTATTAACTTCTTTATTTAATCTATATTGATATATGGTTGTTTATAATTAATTGGTTAGGTTACATAATTATAAGCAAGTTTTGAACATTTTTAGTCGGTTCATGCTTTAAACAATAAGCTACTAAGTCCAATTCTGATGTTATTTTATTGTCATATTAAATTACAGAAGAGATGACTAATTACAATGAAAATTCTGATAAAAAAGGTCCTTCCATGTTCTTGGTTCCTTGAAAAGGATATTTTGAAGAAAAAAATGGCACATATTTCTCTATAATATATTGTTAAACTTAAGTGCACCTTCGTATATTCGAACTCACACATTTACTCGTAAAACTATGAACACTTCTTGATGAATATCAATTCATCCATGTAGATGATTGATATTCATTCAATAAAGGGCATCCCCTTATTTACAAGTACGTGAGTTCGATTATGTAAAGATATTTTAAAGGTAAAAACATGAGTCTTGTAAATCTTAAATTATACTCTCATAGAAAAAATCTTACGTGTTGAGTCAAATTATGACATGAAACCCTCAACGTTGTTCGTCTCGACAGAATCTTAAATAACCCGTAGAAAGAACAACTTCGACTTATGTCTCTTGATGCAACCCAATGAATTGGATTGAGCTTTGACACTTATAAAACATTCTGGCCCTGATGTTTGAAACAATGTTGGTTGATTTGCATTTCAATATATATGATGAAAATATGAAAAGAAAGCACATTCATATACCTAATCCAATAATATTGAAACCATGTGCTAGAAAAGCAAAAGGAAAAAAGAATAAAACCAGAAAAGAAAGAAATGAATGCTCTTTCTTGTACCAAAAATAATTATTAAACTTTTTTTGAGTGAAAAACAGATAAAGAGAAGGTATTGTTATTGAGAGAATAAAACTGGGAAGAACACATGCATGTAATCTAATTTTTTAAGTTGTCAAATCTTGCAAATTATATAATAATGTTAATTAGTATACCTGCTAACTTACAACCAGAAAGAAAGATGATGATTGTAGTGATTGGTTGCAGTTCATCACTTTGGATTTATATTTAAGGTTGTTTTGGCAAAAAAAATTCTGGAAACACAAGCATATGCATGGGGCTCCATTCATCTTTGAAGGAATGGAATATGTTAAGCAATGGCTTTTCTCAGCACATGGGGATGGGGAGTGAATTTGCAATTATTAATCTTTGAGGGGTTTGGGTCAAAAAGGCCCCCATGCTTTCTGTCTTTAGCAGCTGTTGTGTTTGGCCTCTGTGTTCTTGCATGACATAAAGTCAGCAGGGAAGTTAAGACTTTGCCAATATTAATTAATTGTACTTTTAACATTGAATTTTATACAAAGATGAGATATCATCATGAAAGACTTTGACTTAATAGATTTCTGTATTCTAAATTTCAAAATTTTAAAAAGTATGTTTGAAAATGATCAAATTAGATTAAATGGACTAAAAGAAGAATTTTACTGTATTTCAACTGTCATGCATGAGAATTTTTATGGAAGTGATAAATGCAGAAACAACAAGAGGTGAAACTTGAAAGCCCCTAATGCTAGATTAGAACCCATCAAACTTGATGGATCATATATTTTAGAATCCACCCAAAGATGGAAATCTAGTTTAGATTTAGAAAAGCTAGTTTTATCTGGAACACTTGAGCAATAATTTAATGCAGGGACTAACAAGGCTTGGTTGCTAAGCAAATTTGGTACAGCTTTAACTGTAATCTAATCAACTTCTGTTATAATAAAGCTTTTCCCATTTTGTTAATTCTAAAGGTTAATTATATTTTTTACTTTAAGAGCAGCTTCCAATCAACTAACAATCAAACATAGAAGTAGACAGCATAACCACATCAATATCTCACTCACTCAACTTCATTGCATTAAAAGACCCCAACTTCCCTCTTCAAAGAATTAAAGATCACAAATTTTCTGCTCGTTTACTCTGTCTCCTTCAATGTGCTTTGGTTTTTGAAAATTTGTTTTGCCTGTAAAAATTTGAAGTTTGAAAGCTGAAGAATTTGAAGCTTTGAGGTAAGTATGGCTCAAAAAGAAAGTTGAAATATGTTGCTGTATTTATTTTCATATTCACTTTTGTTCATTGTGCTCTGCATTTGGAATTTGGTTTTAAAATATATTGGACTGTTTCTTTCAGGTTAAGTTTAGAAGAAGAAGAAGAAGAAGAAGAAGAAAAAAAAAAGCAGGGAAACAACAAAGTTGATATTTGCAGATGTTCCAAATCCAAATCTGGGGAAAATATCAAACATTCCTTGGAAAATAGCAATACCCTTCATTCCCAAGGTAAAAACTTCTTAATTCTCAAACTATCTTTGTTGTAATTTCATTTTGTTTAATGATTATTCCAAAAAATATTCTGTTTTTAAACAGTGTGGGAATCTGAAATCGACAGTCTGTAAAATAGAGACCATTTTAGAACAGTCCAAAATCTTGAATTAACTAAAACTCAAATAAAATAGTCTCGCCGTATGATTGTTGACTTAAAGAATTATTATAGTCTGTGATAAAGGATACGATTTTTGTTTCCCTTTGGCCAATTATTTGTGTTTACATTGACGTTTCTGAATAAAGATTACAGATAAAGACATGGGGCGGTTTTGTTTCTGGGTTGAGACAATTTATTGAAGAAAAAATGTTGGGTGGATTTAGCACCAACCCATGATTAGTTTGTTGATTGCAGGGTTGATGGTCTTATACTAATAGAAGCTTCATTGTCAGACCTTGTGAAATTATGATGAGCCAAATTGACTGGAGAAGAATAAGTGGTAGGGACTAGGGAGCTGAGATAAAGAAGAGAAACACTCATTTTTGGAGAAGGAAGCTTGGAGATGGGGATGGACGGTGGAGATGAGCAAATGCAAGAGCCAGCAAGCTGTGGGGAGAGAATTTTCGTTTCGGTTAGAATGCGCCCTCTCAGTGGGAAGGAAATAGCTAGGCACGATGTATCAGACTGGGAATGCATCAATGATAACACTATCATATACAGGAACAGACTTTCAGTTTCCGAGAGATCCATGTACCCAACTGCCTATACATTTGGTAAGAGTTCAGATTTCAGTTCATGCATAGTTTGATTGCTTTCCTTAGTCACTCTTCACCTTCGGAAAAAAATAAGTCTCGAAAATGTATCTAATTTCCAGAAATAGCTGATTTCACCTGCATTACATGCAGAAAGACTTCATTTTCCTTCGAATATGTTTTCATGGTAGAATTTTGAAATTCCTTTCCTATATACAGCTTGCCTAAGGTGAATTGGGAGTTTGTTATTTACCAAGGCCTTGATTCTTGTTAGGAAAATTTATTGACATTTCATCATGTATGAAATTGACATCAGCTGTTTCTCATAGTCTTTTTTTTTTTTTTCCATTCTTTCCGATTCGTGGGTCTGCTGCTGATTTCAGACAGAGTTTTCAGCTCTGATTGCTCAAACCAGCAAGTGTATGAAGCTGGAGCAAAGGAAGTTGCTCTTTCAGTTGTCAGTGGTATAAACTGTGAGTGCATCTCAACATACCCTCTATAAGGCTCTATTCTGACTCCCCATAGCTTCATGATCTCCTTTTTCAATTCTTAACATAAAACTATTTTTCAGCAAGTGTTTTTGCTTACGGACAAACAAGCAGCGGAAAGACATATACAATGACCGGAATCACCGAGTATGCCATTACAGATATTTATGACTATATACGAAGGGTAATGGAGATGCAACAATTTTGTGGTTATACTATTCGATTGTATTCCTCTTTGGCTAAAAGCATACTGTATTTTTCTGTAGCACAAAGAAAGAGAGTTTATCCTGAAGTTCTCGGCTATGGAGATTTACAATGAATCCGTCAGAGACCTCCTTAGTGCAGACAGTACTCCCCTTAGGCTTCTAGATGATCCAGAAGTGAGTTACAACGTTACATGGTTTGTTTATTAGGAAGAAGTTATCTTATGGACTATCTAACCGATAGCTGATTCAATAGAGAGGGACAGTTGTTGAGAAGCTCACAGAAGAAACACTGCGGGACTGGAATCATTTTAAAGAGCTTCTATTGGTGTGTGAAGGTAACAAATTGTCTCAACAAGTCTCCCTTTAACTAGATCATGACTGTGTATTTAAGCATGCGTTGGTGCTTATTGGCAGCTCAAAGACAAATAGGAGAGACTTCTCTGAATGAAGCAAGCTCTAGATCCCATCAAATTTTGAAAGTAGTATGTTTTCTGTTTCATGGCAACACTTTTCAGTACCGTTCAATTGTAAATGATATGATATTATATTTTACTTCTTCATATATATATATATTCATGTGCCTATGTCACTCATCAGACGATAGAAAGTTCTGCACGGGAATTTTTAGGCAATGGCAAATCAAGTACCCTTGCAGCCACTGTGGTAAGAAACAATATATACTTTTCAGTCGGATTTTATTGGACAATAGATATTGGAAAAAGAAACTGATGATTTCATTCTTCTTTTCTCCAGAACTTTGTTGATCTTGCAGGAAGTGAGCGTGCATCTCAGACATTATCAGCTGGTGCTAGGTTGAAAGAAGGTTGCCATATAAACAGAAGCTTATTAACACTTGGAACTGTTATCCGTAAGCTGAGGTTAGCTTCTTATTGAAGTCTTGTTCTGATGTTTGTAGCACTCTGAGAATCTTTTTCTTTTTGGAAATGAAAATCCCTTTTTCGAAAACCAGTAAATTTCATTGCTTTCCTGTCCTTCAGTATTGTGACACTAGTAACATCTAGCACCATGAAATTTACAAAAGAATACTTATCATGAGCTTTTTTAATTTCTTTTTCCCTTTGCATGCATGTCCCGATGTTCATGAACTCGGATTCTGATTCACTTTTACTCAGGATTACCCTCTTGATGCTTATATTAGACCTTGAGCCTCAAGCATAAAACAGTGATTATAATTTATAACCACATCTTATAAATTTATATCAACTGCAGCAAGGGAAGAAATGGGCACATTCCTTTCAGAGATTCAAAGCTGACCCGTATACTTCAGTCTTCCCTAGGAGGAAATGCTAGAACTGCTATCATTTGTACCCTTAGTCCAGCACGAACTCATGTTGAACAATCGAGAAACACACTCTTGTTTGCAAGTTGTGCTAAAGAAGTGACTACCAATGCACAAGTCAACGTGGTTGTGTCTGATAAAGCATTAGTGAAGCAATTGCAAAGAGAATTGGCTAGATTAGAGAACGAGTTGAGAAATGCACAAACTTTTGTTTCCTCTGATTCTGCTGAATTGCTGAGAGAGAAAGACCTTGAGATTGAAAAGGTTCGATTTGCATTGCACCTCTTACTCTTGCATCACTCATTGAGTAATTTTAGCATGGCTGGTGGATATTTCCTACAAAAATAGTTGTTAACCACCAAGCTTTTGAGTTGATCATTCTTTCAAGAATTTAAATACAATATTGTCAAGTTCTTTGCTTAATCCATGAATTATTTTATTTTCCTACATGCTTCATGCAGCTGAGGAAAGAGATAAACACACTGATACAGCAAAGAGAACTTGCTAGGTCTGAGGTTGAGGAACTGCGACAATCGGTGAAGGATGGAAGTCCCGGAGACGAAAAAACAGTGAAGATATGGGTATGTCTAAATAGTTGAATCATTTGATGCCTCTTTTAAGTTCTCTTCACCATCCAAAGTTTAACTCAGATGTCTTCTCCTTCACCAGGAAGCTCCAGATCAGTACCTCAACCTGCGAGTGCAAAATTCATGGGACTTTGAACATCCAAACATTGTTACACCTCTTATGAATGTCGGTGATAGGTCCTTCACCCCTTCGGATAGACAAAGCTTCAGTTCTGAAGAGAGCTTCCTCCAGCTTCCTGACTTCAAACTGAATATGCCACATCCCGGTTCCTCCCCGCATCTGTCACCTAAAATTTCTAATTTTGTTGGAAGTAATCTGAGCCAGGACGAAAATGGTGAACTTGTTGATGAAAATTCAGAGGCACCCTGCAAAGAAGTTCGTTGCATTGACTCGGGAAGGTCAAGTATGAATCAATATTCAGACTCTATTTTGTCAGAATCTAGCCCAAAGAACTATAAAAATTATAATATGTCTTCTCCAAGAGGAAACTTGGATATTTCAGGAATGATGGATATTGGCAATGAAGATAGATCAAAGCGAGAATCTGTGTCATTCCACTTGAAAAACAGTAACAACCATCCAGATATTGCTTTTTCATCTCCTGAAAAACCATATTTATGGGAGCTAAAAGAAGAAATATCTAGCCGTAGAAGCTTCAAATTAACTAGGAGTATAAGTTGTAAAGCGAGTCTGATGACCACTTTGACCTCAGAATGGATTGAAAGACTAGAAAATGATGAGAGCACACCTCCCATCGAGAATGAGAAAGATTTCCCTGGAAGACCAGACAGCTTCCGGAAAAAACTTTCTGCATTGAAGTATGATCTTCCGAAAGAGGGGTTGTCTAGAAATGGATCTCAAAATTCTTCAACATCTGCTACCGAATATGAGCTTAACATCCCGATAGCAAAAATTGAATCTCAAAGTTCTTTGATAAGTGCTGCTGAAGTTGAGCATACTGCTCCGGATGTCCCAACTCCAGAGGATCAAAATAATACTGTTTTCTCTGCTTCCATATTGGAAGGAACAGAAGAAATGTCTAAGAAGCAACTTGCTGATCATGCGGTGAGTGTTAATTACATGATCGAAACAGGAGATCCATGCTGAATTTGCCATTGTTTATATATTTTAGAACTGCCTTCTGAATATGATATTGTTCATGCATGACAGGTTCAGGTCACAGAAACCATTGTACATGTTAAGGATGTTAAAGACGTTGGCTTGGACCCTATACCAGATAATTGTGGAAGTCCTTCGGTATGGCCTTCGGAATTTAAGAGGCTTCAGAGAGAGATCATTGAACTCTGGCATGCTTGCAATGTGTCATTGGTCCACAGGACCTACTTCTTTCTGCTATTTAAGGGAGATCCAAAAGATTATATATACATGGAGGTCGAACATAGGAGGCTGTCATTTCTTAAGTGTGTATCATCCCATGGTAATCAGATGGTGGAAAACGGACACGTTCTTAACCCTGCTTCAAGGTATATATGATTTATTCTCATTAGCTTTTGGAACATTGGCTATAAATACCCTTTTTTTATCAAAAGCAACTTAATTATCTCTATGACTATGTTGTAAGCAGTGAGAAGGATCTACGTCGTGAAAGGCATATGTTGAGTCAGCAGATGCGCAAGAGACTCTCTGCTCAAGAACGAGATAATCTCTTCCTTAAATGGGGCATCGGGTTGAACACGAAACACAGGAGGTTGCAGTTGGCTTACGGTTTGTGGACCGACTGTAAAGACATGGATCACATTGCCGAGAGTGCTGCCGTTGTTGCAAAGCTGGTTGGCTTCGTAGACCCAGAGAAGACTTTTAAGGAAATGTTTGGTCTCAACTTTACATCAGGACAACTATCAAACAAGAGAAACTATAGCTTGAAACGCATTGTATTGTCTTTCTTATAGTAGAGGTGTTATAGAAAATAGTTTTCATACAAAAACTTATCCTGTTTGATAATCCCTACTGATTTCTCATACTTCGATTTTCAAGAGTGATTTCTAGAGATTTGCCGGTGGAGTACAGGTAGAACGCCATTGAAGACTGTAGCCAACTCTACTTATACGTTACTGTTAACAGACTTCGATTTTGGATTTTCTGAGTCTGGTGTTTGTATAATGCAACAGTTTCTAAATCATATCAGATTATGCTTTCTTTTTCGTCATTTTACAGAAGATGTCACGAAATGGAGATACGAGAATGCACTGAAAATTCGAACCTAGACATACTGGATGTCACATTTTAATACATTCTAACATGATCAGTTCAAAAGTAGCAATCAAGCAATGGTAAAAAAATTGGAATAGTGACTGGAATTTTACATACAAATCTTCATTAGGTGCGGCCGTTGATCTACCCCTGCAAAATTTATTGGATTAAGGCTTTAATCAGCCAGCTTTAAGTAGAGTTGGCAACAGTCTTCAATGGCGCTCTACCAGTACTCCACCGGCAAATCTCTTCAAATCCTAACTCCATAGGAAGTAAAAAACAAGTCATTTATTCGGCTGCATCCGGTACACCTGCCACAATTGCACCAACAACTTCAATATGGCCGGGCGTCTCGATTTGATTCCGGTTGGTTGAGCAAAGTAAACTAACAAGTTCAAATGGTAGATACTAGTAAGAGTCTATAAATGAATAAGTCTTTCGGACTCAAATGCGCATTAACTTTAGATTACTGTCTAATGATGGTTAATATAGTATGATGCAATAGGGCATAATCTATCATGTTGGTGAGAATTTTTGTAATTAAAGTTTGGTTTTCAACACAATTCCTTGTCGGGGTCCATTCCAGGTTATCAGGTGTGTTAAGAGTGCAACATGTCATCATTAGCAAAAGCACATCAAAATTCTATCTTGGCTCGGCGCCTAAAGTTTTCTAAATATTATTATTTAGGCTTTTAAACTAGATCCCTCCTAAACATAAATGAATTCAAATTTGCTAACAAAAAAATGTTCTTAAAAAATCAGTATGTGTTTCTTTTTGCATTATTTAGTAGGGATGGGCACAAACTCGAACTCAACGGGTTCGACCCGACCCGATCCGATCAGGTTAGATTTTTTGGTAGAAAATTCGGGTTTGGTCTGGGTCGAGTTTTTTTAAATGTGATCTCGGGTTGGGTTTGGGTTTAGGGTGAAAAAAATTCGATTCGACCCGATCCAAGACTAATAGTGTAATTTTCCTATATATATTTTAGGTATATTTGCAATAATAATCTTTTTTATATATTTTTTATACAATTAGGTCATTATTGTTTTTCACAATTAGATCACTAAAATTTTGTTTTTATAATTAGGTCCCTAAATTTTATCTTTTTACAATTAAATCCCCAAATTTTCAATTTTTTAATGATTCGAGTTGGGTTGAATCAAATTTTAAAAATTTTAAAGCTTAAAAATCAGATTGGTCGGGTCGAATTTTTCACCCTAAAATCAGATCGGGTGCAGGTGGACCGAAAATCCGACCCGCCCAACCCATGTACACCTCTCTTATTTAGTCGAGAACAGGAGACGAACTTATAAAATTGGGTTCAATTGTAATAAAAGTCGATAAATAATTACAAGATCCATTAAAACCATTAAATTATAAAATCTTTGATTTGATTAGCCTTTTGTTTGTTGGGTAGGGTTTCCATCTTGCTCCTTTTTAGGCTTTTTCTCCATTCCTTACTCCTATTGAAAAGAATGCGTCATCACAATCTTCTTGTCCCTACAAACACCACTCTCATCTTCATGTTTGAATCAAACAGTGAACTAAAGTTCCAAAAAGTGACACTAAAAACTGAAATTTAGGAGAAAAGATGACCAAAATGTCAAAAGTGGAGGGAAATGAAATCATGGAGAGACAGAGTTTAAAAGAATTTAAAGTTATAAAAATCAGAGTAAAATTTAAATTGGTGAATAAGAATTTTGTTCGTAAAGAAATACAAAAATAGGTTGATATTTTATTTTATCTTATTTAGTGTTCTCACTTTAAAATAATAGATTTAAAATTCAAAATTAAAGGATAAGATTAAAATTTAAAAAATTAAAATAAAATGTATTTTTATGAATTATAATTTATAATTTAATTTTTAGATATTTTTTTAGACGAGACCACGTAATAATTGTTCCGGAAATATTACAGCAGGGGAAAGATACGATCACGCAAGGCTCGATGATTCTGCCCACATCATATCATAATTATCATACGAGGTTAAAAGGAGCAGCCAGCCCCGCCCTTTTTCTATGCCCCACCACTCCCCGTTTCAAGACAAAGATTCAAAACCTCAACACTCTGTTGTTTTCATGGCGAAACCAACAGTTTTTAAACTGTAACAAATGCTTCTTCCTCTGTTTTCTCATAAGCTGTGACACCCTTTGCTCAAAGAGACTCCATTTTTGTTGCCAAAGGATCAAACTTTGTTGTTGTTAATGGTAACCAAATGACTAAAGGTTTTATCTTTTTCCTGTCTTTGCTTCTTTGCTTACCGTTTTTATCACCGGCACAGACCGACCAAGCTGAGATACAAGCATTGACGTCTTTCAAGCTGAATCTTGATGACCCACTTGGAGCTTTAAACGGATGGGATCCATCAACACCTGCAGCTCCATGCGACTGGCGTGGAGTTACTTGTTCCAACCTCCGAGTCACCGAGCTACTTCTACCTCAACTCCAACTCGGTGGTCGACTCTCCGATCGTCTCTCTGAACTCAAGTTCCTCACCAAGCTCAGCCTCCGTTCCAACGCATTCAATGGCAGCGTACCTTCCCGTCTTTCACAATGCAAGAGTCTAAGAGTTGTTTTCTTGCAGTCCAACTCACTCTCCGGGACACTACCATCCGAGATAAGTAATCTCACTGAGTTGGTCACTTTAAATTTAGCTCAGAACCATTTATTCGGCCAAATACCAGTAGATCTCCCACGAAATATCCAATATCTTGATCTTTCTTCGAACTCGTTTTCGGGTTCGATTCCCAGAAGCATTGCTGATTTGTGGCGGCTTCAAGTACTTAATCTTTCGTATAACCAGTTCTCTGGTGAGATTCCCTCTAGTATTGGTGAGCTTCAACTGCTTCAGTATCTATGGCTTGATTATAATCTTTTGGAAGGGACTTTACCTTCGGCTTTAGCCAACTGCACTTCACTGATTCATTTTAGTGCCGAGGCCAATGCGATTGGTGGGGTTATCCCAGCAGCCATTGGAGCTCTTCCTAAGCTTCAAGTTGTTTCACTTGCTCATAACAATCTTTCCGGAACGGTTCCGGTTTCGTTGTTCTGTAATGTTTCTGTTTATCCGCCTTCCATTCGGATTCTTCAGTTGGGATTTAATGCATTCAAGAATGTTGCTGGTCCTGAGTCAGGGAAATGCTATAGTGTTTTACAGGCTTTGGATCTTTCCGAGAATGAGATTGATGGGGCTTTTCCTTTATGGTTAACGCGTTTAACATCGTTAACAATGTTGGATATTTCTGGGAATTTTTTGTCAGGTGAGATTCCAGTTGAAATAGGGAACTTGCCAAGATTGGAGGAGCTGAAACTGGCTAACAATTCATTAACTGGGGTTGTTCCTATTGAGATTAAGCAATGTGGTTCGTTACATGTTCTTGATCTTCAAGGAAATCGACTTTCCGGTGAAATTCCTGGTTTTATAGGTGGCATGACTGGTTTAAAAGTCCTATCTCTTGGGGGTAATTTATTTTACGGTTCGATTCCAGGGAGTTTTAGGAGTCTTACGCAGCTTGAAATCTTGAATATGGGACATAACAACTTAAGTGGAAGCATAGCAGAGGAGATATTGAGGTTGAGCAATTTGAGTACGTTGGACTTGAGTGGAAACAAGTTTTCCGGTGAGATTCCGGTAAGTATCGGGATGTTGAGTCAGGTTGCTGTTCTGAATCTGAGTGCTAACGGATTTTCCGGGAAGATGCCAACAAGTTTGGGCAATTTGTTCAAGCTAACTACTCTTGATTTAAGCAAGCAGAACCTCTCTGGTGAGTTGCCATTTGAGCTTTCAGGTTTACCTAATCTGCAAGTCATTGCATTGCAGGAAAATATGTTATCTGGGGATGTTCCCGAAGGTTTTAGTAGCTTGATGAGCTTGCAATATGTGAATCTTAGTTCCAATTCATTTTCTGGTCAATTACCAGAAACTTTTGGGTTTCTTCGTTCACTGGTTGTTCTTTCATTGTCTAATAATCACATAACTGGGGTGATCCCACCTGAGCTTGGAAACTGCACTGAGCTTGAAGTTCTCGAGCTCGGATCAAATTCTTTGACAGGTCGAATTCCCACTGATCTCTCTCGCCTCTCTAGGTTGAATGTGCTAGATTTGGGTGGTAACAACTTAACCGGAGAAATCCCAATGGACATCTCCAAAGGCTCATCAATGACAGCTTTGCTACTAGATGGTAATCAGCTCTCCGGAAGCATACCGGATTCTCTGTCCCGGCTATCGAATCTTATGATGCTGGATCTTTCTTCAAATAACTTGAGTGGAGAGATTCCTTCTAGTCTCGGTCTTATATCTGGATTGGTCTACTTAAATGTCTCGAGAAATGACCTAGTAGGAGAGATTCCAGTTGCTCTAGGCTCTAGATTCAACAATACATCAGCATTTGCGGAGAACCGAGAGCTATGTGGAACGCCATTGCATTGAAAGGGTGAGGATGTAGCCGAAAAGAACAGGAGAAAACAATTGATTCTTTTGATGGTTGTGGTAGCATGTGCTGCTTGTTTCTTGTCTCTCTGTTGTTGCTTCTATGTCTTTAGCCTGTTCAGATGGCGAAAGAAGTTCAGAGCAGTTGCTGGGGATAAGAAACATAGCCCTCCAAGGGATAGTTCGGGAGGAAGTGGTGGCCGTAGTAGCTCGGAAAATGGAGGACCAAAGCTTGTTATGTTCAATGACAAGATCACTGTAGCAGAAACAATCGAAGCAACTAGGCAATTTGCTGAAGAGAATGTGCTTAGCAGAACAAGGTTTGGGTTAGTTTTCAAGGGTTGTTACAATGACGGAATGGTGCTCTCTATCCGCCGTCTGCCAGATGGATCACTTGCTGAGAACATATTTAGGAAAGAAGCTGAATTTGTAGGCAAAGTGAAGCACCGGAACTTAACGGTTCTTCGAGGCTATTATGCAGGACCACTGGACTTGAGGCTCCTAGTATACGATTACATGCCTAACGGCAATCTGGCTACACTCCTCCAAGAAGCATCCCATCAAGATGGTCATGTCCTCAATTGGCCAATGCGCCACCTAATTGCGCTAGGCATAGCCCGTGGTTTAGCCTTTCTACACACATCCAACATCGTTCATGGAGATGTGAAGCCCCAAAACGTCCTATTCGACGCTGATTTTGAAGCTCATTTGTCGGATTTTGGCTTGGAACAACTCATGATCGCAACCCAATCAGATGCGTCCACTTCAGCATCGGTTGGAACATTGGGTTATGTATCCCCAGAAGCAGTTCTAACAGGGGAAATCACCAAAGAGTCCGATGTTTACAGCTTCGGCATCGTCCTACTTGAACTACTCACCGGAAAGAGACCAGTTATGTTCACACAAGATGAAGACATTGTGAAATGGGTGAAGAAACAGCTTCAAAAAGGCCAAATCACTGAACTTTTAGAACCAGGGTTACTCGAGCTTGACCCTGAATCATCAGAATGGGAAGAGTTTCTCCTAGGAGTCAAAGTTGGGTTACTTTGCACTGCCCCAGATCCTCTCGATCGACCAACCATGCCCGATATCGTGTTCATGCTCGAAGGTTGTCGTGTCAGCCCCGATATTCCCTCGTCTCAACCTTCACCATGAAAAATTTTAAGCAGCTTTTCTGGTTTCAGAAAGAAAATGTTCAACAGTAGGGTGAGAATTTTTTGTTGAGTTCAATTCCTCTTGTTCTTGCATTCCATTTCAAGTTTGTTACTTTTTGTTCTTTTTACAACACTTGTGGTCTCTTGCGAGAGTGGGAGTCCATGAAACTAACAGCGACAAAACTCAAAAGCTCAGTTCCAAAGATGTCCGAGAGCAGACAACAACCATTGGGATCCACATGGGGGGTGTTTCGCGCCAAATGTGAAACATTGGGGATGGTGTACCCTGGATTCTTCACGTTGAACAATGAAAAAGTATAGACGTTCAAATTGAAGACCCCGAGATGTACTGTACATCTCCAAGAAAAATATTAGTTTAAAGACAAAGCTGTTTTTAAACTGTAAATTGAATTCGAGACGCTGTATCCAGACAGCAGTGAACGTTAAGCCAGTAGTTCCAAACGCCCGACCCAAACCAAGGAGGCTTCTAACCTAGATAAGAGTAGGCATTCTGCCGTGGTTTGGCTGTATTTAGTGAAACTGTTGAGTCGAAAGTAGCCTTTCTTTTAAATTTCTTTTGTTATATTTTTTATTATGACTGGAATTATAAATTAAAAAGACAGTAAACTGTATCAAATTAAAATAAGAAAAATCACACCTTAAAAGATATAAACATAACTTATGTAATAAGGAAAGGACCAGAATTGAATTAAAAAAATATAAGAGTTTATTAAATATTTAAACTCAAAATGTACGAGACACGGTTTATTGTGTTTAATATTTTAATTTATAAGGATATAAATTATTATTTGATCAAACAAATTAAAGATATGTTCATTCTTCTTTTATAGATTCTTAATTGATTATGTATTTAATAAATTTTTATATTTTAAAATATAAATATTTATTTTTTAGTAGCTAAATTATTATTTGACCATTTTCTTATATTTATAGAGATCAAATTATTATCTAAACTAAATTTTAAAGCAAAATTCAGGTCCTTTGTCCCCAAGAGGGCTCCATCCTTGATCACAATGTTTTTAAACGGGGAATTAATGTTCTATACCAAGGATCATGCAGAAGAATTTGATAAAGGCTCGTACTTCGGGTGCAAATCGTCATCTTTCTCATGCATCTATTCGTGTCTTTGTTTTAAAAATAAGAATTAAGATTCAAAGTTAAGTGTTATGGTTTAGGGAGTTAAGGGTAGAGTGATTTTTAGGATACAGAAACAAAGAATTAAGATATAAAAATAAGAATTAAAATTTAAATTTTAAATTAAAAAAAATCAAAGAAGACACGATAAAAAAAAGAGAGTATTTTTTACTCTCATACCTCTTATGCAAGAAATGGACGAAAAAGGAAACAAACCTTCGTCTCTACCAACTCCAACTTTTACTGGATATTCAGAGTCAAACGTGCGAGAAATTATTCTATGGACCGGTTCTACCACGTCATCCATGGTCTTTAAGAACAAAAAATAAATCCATGTCATCATTTTTTACACATCATCTGCACACTCATAATTTTAATTTCCAAATCATCTCTCTAAATAAAATATATTAAAATTAAAAAATGATGACGTGGATTTATTTTTTATTCCAAACCCTAAACCCTAACCTAAACTCTAACCCTAACTCTAACCCTAAACCCTAAACCTAACCCTAACCCTAGCCCTAAATCCTAACACTAAACCCTAAATCCTAAACTAAACCCTAACCCCTAACCCCAACCCCAACCCTAACCCTAAACCATAAACCCTAAATGCTAAACCCTAAACCCTAATTAAAAAATAAATCCATGTCATCATTTTTTTAATTTTAATATATTTTATTTAGAGAGATGATTTGGAAATTAAAATTATGAGTGTGCAGATGATGTGTAAAAAATGATGACGTGGATTTATTTTTGGTTCTTAAAGGATCATGGATGACGTGATGGAACCAGTCCATAAAATAATTTCTCCAGAGGCGCACGAATTAATGCATCACATCCACTGCATTCCTGACAAGTTTAGGGTAAAAATGAAGTCTTTTCTTTTACATCATTCCATCAACTTTCATCATTCTTGTCAGTAAAACTTCTTCATCACAAAATAAATATATATCGAGTTTTAACACTAGGATTCACTGATGGAACAAATTGTGATAATGAAGTTGGCACGGGCCAGGATGATTAACCTAAACCTACTTTAAGCAAGAATGTAATTCGTTTCCGAACCACACGTTCACTTGGAGGTGAAATCATGTATTTTTAAGTGGATCGAAATCCCTTTTGTCACATCATAATTTATCTAGGTTCAGGCAGCAAGAAGAAGACTTTTTTGACAAAAGATGGTATGTAATCAAAGGGTCGGATTTGTAGTAAAATGAGGAACCTAAAACCAGTTTTGTCTGTGTAATGAAAAGCAAAATAAGAGAGATGTAACCAGTCAATTCATACGCGTTGCAATCGATGCGTGTATGGACCCCCAATATACTTGAACCCCAGAGAAGCAGTGGCCAAATCGCATCGTAAAACCACACCACCACCATCATCATGGCATCTATTATTTCCATTTCTTCCCACAGTCAATGGCCCATATTCTAGAGTTCCACCTGTTTTGAGAAATATGGTGCTGCATCTGCATGTGTCCATTTGGGAAGGAATTACAGGCGAGTGTCGACCAGCTAATGAACGTCTGACAAATAATATAAGGTACAACATGTGCCTCTGAAACCCTAAATGAATATGGAGTTGGATCACCTTCACCACTACCACCAATCTGAACCTTTCACTACAGGTCTTTGGCCTCTCACCTATCCATAAACCCTGATTATTACATGGGTGTTTTTTATTGTCAACCATAGTCTCCTTAATTAAATCTATACATACATATATATAAAAGAGATGGAAAGCAATCATGTTCGACGCCCCTTGAAATAAAAGCTTGAGTTTCACACCTTGGAATAAAGAATGGAAAAGGGAAGAGCCTTGAGTCGTATATGAGTGTAGTTCAAGAGTTAGGTTAAAACAATTGATTCTTTTCGTTCTTTTTTTCAACAAGATCGTAAGTACTCTTTTTCATGATAACAACGCAGTATCAATAATCCAGCAGAACCGGTAGCTTGACCATTCTGATGGCATGTAACATTGCTGATTGCTGCTGTTGATTCATAGTTCTAGTAGTATAATTTAAGTTTTAGTTCCTGTCTAAATTATAACTATGAATTGTGTAATTGTTGTCAAATCTATCATTATTTCAGAGTTGATCCATTATACTTCACTGTCCTCGCTCCATGGTGAGCATGAAATATTAATTAAAAACGTTACCACGATGATTTATTTTAATATAATCGTTAATATTTTATAAATTTGATTTAATTCGAAAAAAAAATTGAATTGTAAAATAAAAATTTGATAACTCAAATTTTTTAATAATTAAAAGATTAACTTTTAAGTTAGTGTTGGGTCTCAATTTTTCTTGATATATATATGAATATCTTATATAATTAGGTAAAGTTGTTTAAATCAAAATTAATTTATATTATAACATGATAAAAAAAATTATAACTAAATTTGAATCGAATCAAAAACATTTTAAATAAAATTTCAGTTATAAAATTTGACATATCAACTCAAATAACCTAAATACAATCATCCGGCAATAAAATGCAAAATATAAAATAATTTAGAGTTTATTTTATAATATATTATATTTTTACGCTTTTAATAGCCATGTATGTATAATGTTAAAAATGCTAATTTCATATCACATATGAACCCAAGCAGACAATTATAAAAATCTAATCATTTCAAAATAAAAATAAAAAAATCAAATTTTCTATTTTTCATATAATGGAATGAGCTAAACACACAATTATGACAACCACTCCCTATCCACTTCTCTTATTTTCTGTTCCTATAAAAAAGTATTAGATTTTATTTAAAATAAATTAATGCATGTTTTACGGTCTTAATTAAAATAAGTTTAGAATTAATTGCCTAAACTTCATATTTCTTATGTTATGGGGTGACAAGATTTTAGTATTTTTTTACCTGAGAATAATCAGATGAAACGGAGATAGGAAGTGTGGGTCCCGAAGTAATTGAGTTTTGTCTGTTCCTTTGTTTATCTTATACGTAAAGAACAATGCCACTGGACCAACCACTATCCGCCACATGTATTCCAATAGTTTCTTCAATCAAACATGTTTTATATGGGTGTTTATTATCGGGTACCGGTTCTTTCAGGTCATAAAAATTTGATCCGTGTTTCAGCCCATTTAAATCGGGTACCCAATTAATCGAGTAACGAACACCCAGTTCACAATTATTATTTTTTTATTTTAAAATTAAAATAGAATTATATATTAAACATATAAATTTTTAAATTTTATAATACATAAGCAAATATGAAAATGAGTGATTTAAAGTTAATTTTAGAATATTTGAATGTATACAAACATATATATTTATTAAATTTTATCACTAAAATAACGTTAAAAGTATTAATCTCATTCTTCTTTCGGTATTAATAAATTAATAAAAATATATTTAAAAATTTTAAAACTTAAAAATATATAACACAAACATAAAAACTAATTTAGAGATTTAAATTTAATTTTATGTATAAATATTAAAGAAATCTAAAATAAAAATATAATTTAAAATTAAAATATATATATAATAAAACTAATCGGGTTGGATACCCGAAAATTTTTAATTTTCGGCTCAAACCCGACCCACTAATTCTCGGATCGTGTACCCGACCTGATCAAATATTTTTTTTTTAAAATTACCCACTATTTTTATTTCAGATCGGATCAATCAGGTCGGATAATTTTAAACACCCTACTATATCCCTTCCCCATAATACATGCGGAGAAAATCAATGGAAGGCCGTAACTCCAACATGAAATGACTGTAATAGCTCTAGGAGAAAATCACGCCATTAACAAACTTCAATTAAAATTTTAATTATCTTCACTGAGTTATTGTGTTAATCCTATTTTAATTATTCAATTAAAATTTTTGTTAATCAACCATCGAACTATTAACAAACGTTTAGTAAGTTATTGCCCATCAATTTAAAAAATATAACATAACAATTAAAAACATTCAATATAATTACACATTTAAGTATTAATTTTTAATATATAATCAATTTAACTTTAATTTTAATATAAAAATAATTTTAATCATACAAATTTCATCCAGAATAGAAATTTGGTATACGTGTATGTTTTATACAATGTGGGGAGAACAGAAACAGTAGATCAAAGAAAAAAAGAAAAGAAACTTAAAAGTCAAAAAGGAGAGCATAGGCAGTATGATTGAATTTTTTATTTATATAAAAGAAAAAATAAACATTTTCTTTTTTTTATATTAAAATATAATAAAGAGAGGTTAGAGATTAAATTTCAAATGTATAATAATTAAGTATATATCCAGACTGGTATAATTTAGTTTAAGTGTTTAAAATTTAAGAATTGTAATTAGAATTTAGGGTTTATAGTTTAAAACTTAAAACTTTAATATATTACCTTAAACTTAAATTTTAATATCTAAATCTTATATCATAACCGTAAACTTTAAATTTTAATAATATAATTCTTGAATTAAATCTTTACCTTTAAATTTAAATCGTCTGTAAACTCGGGTGGATGTTACATTTTCCCATATATATATATATATATATATATTAATTACTTTTCCTTGGTAAGTAAAATAAAAGACTTGAGTCTTAGTCATGTTTAGGAAGACAAGAGTCCACGGGGACAGCCCTGAACCATGCGCAATCGAGCGTTCCTCCCATCGCTCTCTCCCCTTTATATTCTCTTTTATCTCACCATCTTTCTCATTTGTCTCTATGTTCATCTCCCTATTCACATCTTCTTCTTCATCATCGTCCCTTTCCTTTTTCATCTTCATTCTAAACTCAAGAAACGTAAGTTTTTCCAGGTAAGCTTTTGAATTTTCAGGGAAAATCAACTCTAATTTCAACACTCGATTCGTTTAATGTTCTAGCACTGTCGTCTCATGTTACCTTCTTGATCAAGTTTTACATCAGCTGCTTGCTTTGTTTCATATTTCTCTGGTTAAAACGTTGGGGTTCTTCCGCTTTCCTGCTTCAGCAAAACCTACTGTCAGTGTCGGGAAGAAACAACCCAAAATTTGGAACACACGTGGTCATTTTTTGGTTTGGTTTTGAAACTAAAACTGTTCCAAGAATTGAAACCCAAACCCTATAGTTTTTGTTCCTTTTTTATCTGAGACTGATATATCATCAGTCAGTCTATGTGAGCCTGAGGAATGTTAAGGAAATTCTCGACAAAAAGACAAAGTTGACAGAGTACACTTTCACTGGCATTGAGACAAAACATTCTGCAACTGCTTCATCAATTCAACAAGCTTTTCTTTTTCTTCCCCTCTTTTTAGTTATTATCTCTTACACTTTGTCAGACTTTGATCCGATCAAACAAAACCTTTTCTTGTTTTGTTTGTTTTTTCAGTTTCTTTTTTTCAAATAAGGCGTGCTTAATTGTATAGCTACCTAGCGTCATCTACCTTTTTCTTTTGCCCAATTATTTTCATTTTCTTTGAAAAAAAAGCAACTTTTGTTTTTTAAACCTTTTAGTAAACTTTCTCTCCATAATCGAGCGTAATTTACTTTATTTATAATGTTAAGATTCAAAATTTTAATTTATTTATGTTTCAGATGGTTGGTATAACACATTCAAAGTGTCTTGTTTCGTGCCTGTTTAGAGATGGAAACTCGCTATCATTTCCACCATTCACCCAACACTAGACAACATCATTGTCTCAAACCTCTACCTGTCTGTTTTACTTGACAGACCACAACTGGCCCTTCAATTTGTCTTTAGTTTAATCATATATTTTCATCAGCATTATCTACTAATGTATAATTATATTGAATTATAATTACCATTTTTTTGTATATATTACGTTTTCAATTATTTTCTAGCATTTTGGATCTAGCTTTCAGACCGAATCGAAAGAGAGAAGAACTATGTTCCAAGTTCTCTCTTGGTTGTTATCAAAAACAAAGTCAAATAATTTGTTCTTTTCCTTACAATTTTATTTTTAAGAAAAAAAAAAGGGTGATATTTGCTCACTACCAAATGAGCTAGCTAGATCATAATTATGATAACCCTTAGTCACCTTTTTAATTAGGGAGTTCATCATTTTCTTCAACATTTTACCTGTAGGTTCTTTTTCCTTTTTCTTCTCCAAGTTTATGTATACATTGGTTATGATTTATAGATGATGAAGTTATAAATGAGAGGTGAATTTGATGCAGCAACAAGAGTTATGATGGAGTCATGTGTCCCACCAGGATTCCGGTTCCATCCCACCGACGAAGAACTCGTCGGCTATTATCTGAGGAAGAAGGTTGCTTCGCAAAAGATTGATCTCGATGTTATTCGAGATATCGATCTATATAGGATCGAACCATGGGATCTTCAAGGTTCTTTCCCTTTTTTCTTTTAATCTGATTTTTAAGATCAATCCACACCTAGGGTTTATAGTAACCCTAGACATGGCTGCATCATGCATGTTATCCCTAAAGATCTGAAAATGATGAGCAGATAGATGCCGGATCGGATATGAGGAGCAAAAGGAGTGGTATTTCTTCAGCCACAAGGACAAGAAGTATCCGACGGGGACGAGGACTAACCGAGCAACCATGGCCGGTTTCTGGAAAGCAACGGGACGGGACAAGGCGGTGTACGATAATAAATCGAATCTCATGGGGATGAGGAAGACTCTCGTTTTCTACAAAGGAAGAGCTCCGAATGGCCAGAAAACTGACTGGATCATGCATGAATACAGGCTTGAATCCGACGACAATGGACCACCTCAGGCAAGCACATTTATAATTATATTATTTAATTCACTCTTTTTTCCCTTTGATCATCAATTTATGCCACTTCGTAGTTATTAATTAAAGTGAAAAGGTTTATTATTACTGTCATGGTCATCCAACATTCTGAGTAGGTTTGAACTTGACCAGTTGACCTAATATCTTTTTAAGTTTTGCAGGAGGAAGGATGGGTGGTTTGTCGAGCTTTTACGAAAAAAACAACCGGTGGTCAAGCCAAGAGCATCGGTGGTGGGTGGGAATCGAGCTACTTGTACGATGAACCAAGTGGTTTGAGCTCGGTGGTTGATCCAATGGAAAACATGTCTAGGCAACCCCAGAGTTTCTTACCTTTGTGCAAGCAAGAGACGACAGAGGCAGATAAGTTGAACAACTTCGTTTACTCTGATCAGTTTATAGAGCTTCCACCACTGGAAAGCCCATCTCTGCCATTAATGAATAGGCCAAGCTCGATATCCCTCGTATCAGATAATAATAATAATAATAATAATAATAATAATAATAATAATAATAATAATAATAATAATAATAATAATAATAATAATAATAATAACAATAATAGCTACAAGGAAGACAAAGATCAGAAAAGAACGTGCATCAACACCACCACCAAGAAAGTGACTGATTGGAGAACCCTAGACAAGTTTGTTGCTGCACAACTGAGTCATGAAGATAGATATAACAATGGTGATCATCAACAAGGAGCTGCCTTGATCTCAAGCTTTGACGCCAACAATTGTAGTAACTCGGACATGGCATTGCTGCTGTTGCAGAGTAGTAGAGTAGAAGGGAACAAGTTGAAGGAGTTATTGAGTTCGAGTTCAGATTGTGATATTAGAACATGCATATTTGATCCATGAAAGGAGATGATGAAGACAGCTTTTATCTCGTAGTATTAATTACAAATATTTGATGCATAATGAGACATATTTTTGTAAAAAGTATATATCTTGTTGTGGGCTTAGTGGGGCCATTGTTCATCTAGCATGCGCTGTGCAACATGGCTTCTGTTGGGGCATGCTTTGGAAGTTGTCTTTATGGGTAGATGTTTTTCTTTGACCATATGTTCATGGTCAAACCCCACAAACAAACACTTTTCATTATAATTAAGAGATAATTAATTACCTTTTTCAATATAATTAGCAATTAGTACAACAAGGCATCCTTTTTTGGAGAACAATGATGCTTAATCATAGCACACTAATAAAGCAAAACCAGACAAAGTGGTTGATCAACTTTGTACATGCAAAAGATAAGGTGGAGATACACATTGATGAAGGGAATAAAGAGCATTTTTGAGCTTCAACCAATCACAAACTATGAAATGTCAACACAAAAACCTTTGCTTTTTCCGACTGAAATGACAGAACAGGTTCTCTGCAATGATGTATGTATTGGTAATATTGGGGAGGGGAGACTTTGTTTTAAACTTTGAAGGCATGGCCAGTGTAATAATCTTCGCACATTCTTTTGAGTTTAAGCTATGGTGATCTCATTGACTTTCCATCATGTGAAATATAGAAAAACATGGCTTCATCCCTTAGCTGATCCTTAAAATCATGAAAGCAGGACAATGTTTTGATGAAAACAAACATGTCAATTGAGGTGGGAATGTTTATCAGGATCGGTAGTAGGCATGTTCAAAATCGACTCAATAAATCCTATGTCACTACTGTAGTATTACCATGTTTCATTCTCTCTAATATTTTAGGAAGTTTCTTCATAGAAAAGATTTTCCATATATTAATGTAAATGGGGTTTGCCCTCTTAGTTGTTTTGTGAGCTTTTGATTGCTTTATAGCCGTATATTAGTGTTACTAGTGATAACCCCAAAGAAGATAAAGCCTTTTTACTTGAAGTGAAACTGGCAGCTGTTGTAATTGGTTGCAATTTAAACTTCAATTAAATTACCAACAACTAGTAGGCTACTGAGATATTAAATCCCAACATTAAATCCTTTATGCAAGATTACCCTCGAGACTGCGAGTGGTATCACTCAGAGTAGTGCATTAGATTATATAGAATTTGAACAAGATAAATTTATGTTTCTCTGGGTTTTCTTTTGGGTGAAGCCCAGTTTAAGTCCCATTGCATTAGCATGTAAAATTTCTCGAGTTTGCATGCATTAAAGGACTTTTATAAAGTAACTGAAGTGAACAAAATGAAAAAGAGAGAAAAAGAAATTATGGTAATTCTGGCCATAGCTGGCTAATAGTGTATAGTTCATGTACTTCATACATTGCTAGTGGAGCTTGGGGAGCTTAAAGGAAAGGTTAACTGAGCTACTCAACAATTGCAGAGGGGCCTGAACTGTCGATCTTGACATTCACAGTTTCAACTTCAAACTCGACCGGACTGCAAATCAGAGCTTATCTTCAGAGCAAAGAGGTAAACTTGTGAATCAAAATTCAAGGTCTACGGACGCCTAATTAGACTAACATTTGTTTACTTCGTGCCTGAGACAAATAGTGCAATAACATTTGTTTCACCAGAGCTTTGAAGACAGCTCGCTGTGTAAATTTTTGGATTCCATGTGAAGGCAATTGTGATTTTTTTTTTCATATCTAGATAAACTTAACTGCAAAATCAAATGAATAAATCAAACAGAAGAGTTGAAAAATAAATTAAACATGGAATAAATACCTTCTTAAACTCAACTATATGATGCAAGTAGGGAATGCTGTAAATTAAGGCTGTTGTTGAGCATCCATGTAACCTGCATCAACCAACACTTTCTCCCTCTTAGCCAACTCAATATCTTCATCCACCATCATCTTCACCAATTGCTGGAACCCAATTCTGGGTTTCCACCCAAGAACCTTTCTTGCTTTACTTGAATCGCCTTTCAAATTATCCACTTCCGCTGGCCTAAAATACCTCTTATCAATCACCACATGGTCTTTCCACTTCAACCCAACATACCCAAACGCCACTTCCAAAAACTCCTCCACTGTGTGCGACTCCTCGGTCGCCACCACATAATCGTCTGGCTTCTCTTGTTGCAACATCATCCACATAGCTTCCACGTAATCCCCTGCAAAACCCCAGTCCCTCGATGCCTGCAGATTCCCCAAAAACAACTTGCTTTGCAACCCAATCTTGATCCTGCCAACGGCCCGAGTGATTTTCCGGGTAACGAAATTCTCTCCCCTCCTCGGCGACTCGTGGTTGAACAGAATCCCATTACAGGCGAAAATCCCGTATGCTTCCCTATAATTGACAGTGTACCAATGCGCAGCGCATTTCGAAGCCGCATATGGAGATCTGGGGTGAAATGGGGTATCTTCAGATTGGGGCGGAGGAGTGGATCCGAACATTTCCGAAGAACCGGCTTGGTAATACCTGATATGGCTCCGACCCGTATCCGCGATATGCGATCGTACGGCTTCCAACAAACGGAGGGCTCCAGTAGCCACCACGTCAGCGGTGTAATCAGGGATCTCAAAAGAAACGGCAACGTGGGATTGGGCAGCCAGGTTGTAAACCTCGTCGGGTCGGATCGTGTCGATCCAGCCTCGAAGCGAGGAAGCGTCGGTGAGATCGGCATAATGGAGCTTCATCCGAGCCTTGTGTGCGTTATGGGGGTCGATGTAGATGTGGTTTATACGTTGCGTGTTGAAGTTGGATGAACGGCGGATCAAACCATGGACTTCGTAGCCTTTGTTGAGAAGGAACTCAGTCAGGTACGAACCGTCTTGACCGGTGATGCCAGTGATCAACGCGATCTTGTGGTCGGGAGGTGCCTCGCCGTCAGTGGTGGAGGATCCGGTCTTGGGTCCGACACTGGAACTGTCATTATGGCATGCCATTTTGGAGTTCAAAAAAGTCTTCTGGATTTTGAGAGAAACAAAAGGGTAGAATACAGACACGGTTTCAGATAATTTAGTGATTTGAGCGATTAGAGGTTGGGTAAACTAAGCCAGTTATCCCTAGTTTTTGGTTAACTTTCTTTTTCATCATTGAAGTTTTAAACATTATATTATGGTCACTAACATTTTCAATTAGTAGCAAAATAAGCATTCCTCCGTTAATTGTTATCTGATGTGGCACATTAACCTCGTTGATTCGAAAAATTATATTAAATACATCCAGTTCATTAAATTTTTTATCAAATCTTTTTATCAGGTAAATCTACATCTGATAAAAATTATTTTTAAATTTAATTTATAATAAATATTAGTAATAAAAAATTAATGAATTAGATACATTTGATTGGTTGGTCTCACGTTTGGAATGATGAATAATATATTTTTTTTGATTTGGCATTCTTTGTCCATGTTGATCTCTTATTGTTAACCATCTGACTTCCTCTTAAAAAATAAATAACCTTCTCTGTAAGCACTATTTTTTTAAACAAGACTCGAGAAGAAAAGGATATAAATGATTTGAGCTATATCAAGCTTAAAAAGAATGGAAAATTCCTTTGATTGTTGCTTCCAATTTGATAGTAGGAGAGACTCAAACTATAATTTTAACATACTGTGTATGTATGTCATGTCCATCATAATAATTAATATGCATGTTGTGTCACTTTCACATAGCTTATAACAAGGATTTAATTTTTAAAATGACATGTATGAATCATTCCATATCATTCCAAACAATCTAACCTGTGCTAAACTAATCCAAGGTTGAAAAACCATCAAAATGAAGTCCCTCGATCTGAAAAGGCAAAAATGTAATGTCATTCACCTGAAACTCGACTCGAATGATCAGCTTCAGCTATATATCTGTCAAAACAGGCCAACCCCTTCTAATAATTCCACTGATCTTTGCATCAATCTGCTTTTGAATCCTTTGGGGGCAAAGCTCCGCAGCATATCCATTCAGTTTTGCTGCCATAGTAGACATCTCAAGCTCCTCCTCGGGCAGGTTTCCTATCAACTGTAGAAGCAATGGATGGCGTTTGAGCTCAAATTTCTGCACATTGGATGGATTTATCAGTCACTCATACACATCATAGCCTTAACTCCTTTGACCTTCTAATATATCAATATTCTACAAGAAAAGAAAGGAAAAGAACTATCAATAGTCAATAGCACATCTGCAAATGATGACATTCGTTTTCCATCATCCAATTCAAAATACACAATCAAAATGTGGTTACTGGTTACAATCAAAATGAGGCTAATTTGGATAAGTTCCTTGCTTTGCAGCAATAGTTTTCCTTACAGAGAGACAATTACATAATTACCAGCACACTCCTGATAATAGAAATCTAGTCCGAAGTTACAAAAGTATTAAATCAGGTCAAATTCAGCATAAAACCAAAAACATAAAGGATAAAAAAGCCTGTGGATCATAAGATGCAACAAAGAATACTGAACACACCCTAGCATCCACCTTATTGCCTTTCTCAAACAATAATAAGCAATGGGAGAGCATTAAACCTGGTGTTCAGGCTCTGCGGGATAAAACGATTCGAGTGGTTGAATTTGGGTTGTCACGATGCTGCTCCTCGACCTGGTTTGTTCCCTTTCTTTACTCATGGTAGCTAATCTACCCTCTTCAGTTCCATTAGTAAAAATAATAGACCTGGTTGAATTGGGAAATGAAAACCTATCATTAAAGAGTACAAAATGAAGTGATAATCTGGTTTTTTCCCATAATTTGGGTGATGATGATTACCTATACTGGTTACCTACATCAGGACCTTGGCCAAAAACCTGTCTTGGGTCATGGCTAGACCAAAAAATCTCCAGAAGTTGCCTAAAATTAATCTCCTTTGGATCATATTCAACCTGTTCATCATTCAAATACCCATAATCTACCAAATCCATATGGAAATCAACAACAATCTTTTCAATCATTCCAAAAAATTCAGATATTTTCTTTCATCGATGAACTAATTCCAAAAACATTTATTTCATAAATTCAGCAACTATGTCACAAACATCACTACCAAAGTTTATAATTTGAGATAAATGAGAGGAAATAAAGAGAAAATACGTACCATTACAGACTCGGCGTGGTCACCCAAGCTTCTATATTCGGGGTTGATTTTGGATCCACCAGCATAACCAGAAGTAGTTCTAACGACGCCGTTTAAGCAGCCGAATACGGCTTCCGACCTCCAGAAACTACCGAGGGCAAAAACCGCAGTTTTCAGAGATTGATCTGATAGCTCCCGAGGCGTGGTTGAGGCCCGATCTGGAATCCGAATGGAAACTGCTTTGTCGGCACAGGAAATATAGAGCGAAACTAATGTTAGTAAACGAACGATGAGGAAGTTACTATCCAGCGAAGCCATTTCTTCTGAGATTTTCTAATGGAAACAAAGACGATGAGAGTTATTAAGGGAGAAAATTTATAAATTTATAAATATATTTGTTACAGAATATTTTAAAAATAAAATAATAATAATAAAGCTTAATTAAAAAATAAATATTTAAATTATATATATTTAAATGTTTAATATTTTTTGTTTAGGAATTTAAAGTTCTATTATTATTTTAAAGTAATATCATTAAAAGTACACACAATCATAATTTAGCAAATATTTTTATGTTATTTTTTAAAAAAGAAAATATTTTTAATATTTTAGTATGCTACAATTTAAGTGTGTTATTTCTATTCCAAGCCATTTTTCAAAGTAATTAAGTCCAATAACAATAAATAAAAAGCGGTTTTTATATGCTAGTCTAAGGCTCAACTCCAACAAACATGGGTTTAATATTTTGTCATAACCCATTTTAAGGGTCTCACATTTCTATCCAAAGTTATTTCCATTTTTTAATTAATAATAATTTAATTCAAATACTTTATTTATTTTAAAAATTGAAACTGTTAAAATTTTATTTTATTTATAATCTTTTTCATTTGACATTAATTACTCAATCACTCTAATAATATCACTAGTACTCTGTAACGACCCGAACTCTCGGTTTAGTGTGTCGGGTTAACCCATGATGTTGGGCCTCGGGTTTGTGAGTTGTGGGCCTTGTTGGGCCATAAGCTTGTTGGGCTTGAGTGGTTTGGGCTTTAAGAGTTTTAAGATGGGGGCATTTTTGTAAATGCCTAAATGGATGAAAAGAGGGGAAGGGGTTTTTTATTTCTCCTGCAGAGATGATATCATCTCCTTCTTCCTTTTCTTCCCATCTTTATACTCCTTGGTTTCAAGAAGGCTTGGTTAAAGGTAAGATTTTTATGAGCTATGTTTGGAATCTCGTTTTTATGGTAGAGGAGATGTTATAGAGCAGTAAAGGATCTATAAAACAAGGTAAGAACATGTTATTTTGGTGAGGATGAAGGTTTTGGTGGGGGTTTTGGGTTGAGCTCAGGATTGAGTTTTGGGGCTTTAATCTCAGTCTCTTTTGTGTCCTTAGACCTTGGGGAATCATCCTAAGTTCTTCCTAATCCGTTCCTCATCTTTCTCTTGTAGAGAAAGAAGATGGTGAGCCATCAACAAGCTTGGGTAGAGGAGGAGTTTGACTTGAGTGGAGAGCTCGTTTTGTTGTTGCTTTGGTTTGAGGTTGGTACTCCCAACTCCTTCTACATCATCCATTCATGGTAGAGTGCATGACATGTAGAGATAATCATGCTTGTATGTTGTTTTTGCTTGGTTGCTTAAAAATGGGTCTTTAATGGTGAATTTTGGATTAATATGGTTAAGGGCTGAAAATTGGTGTTAAAATACTTTAAACATCTTTAATAATGAGTAGGAACACTTAGGGATCGATTAAATTAAGTTTGGGATCGAAAATCTAGAATTTCTAAGTGCAGAACCGTCCTTAGTGCAGGGGGTATCGATACTCGGGCTACCGGTATCGATACCAGTGAGTGGATTTTTGGCTTGTTGTTCAGGGGTATCGATACTTGTTTCGATACCGTGGATTCCAGAAAGTTTTTGTATCGATACCTGTACCGAAACGGGTCCTTCCCTTTCTGTTGACTTTTGGGGTTGGTCAATGGTATTGATACCTGTTTCGATACCTGTTGTTCGATACCCTCTTTGGGTGGGTATCGATAAAGGGTGTTTCGATATCCTACTTAAGGGTATCGATATCCTTGTGTAATTTGGTTATATTTGAATAGAGTTTGGGGGCTCGACGATCCTAAATGAATAAATACTTAAATCTAAAAGCTATGAAATGAATTGTCGAACTAAATTAAGGTTATAACTCCGAAAGACTAAGTGAGATAAGACTTTAATATATCTTGTTGTGATGAGATCCTAGGTGGATCGTTTGTGTGGTCGAGTCTTGTGTGTTGGAATCCGGATATCCATAAGTGTTGCAACATGTTGAAGGCCATCCGATGTAACATACCGGGTGATGATTGAAGACTTTTATTCTAAGTGTTGGGCGGCCTCACTCGAAGATGTTCGATGTGACATTTTGAGCATAGGGTTGGTTGGGCGGCCTCCACCTTTTCCGAACATTGGGTGGCCTCGTTCGAAGATGTTCGATGTAACATTCCGGGCATAGGATTTGAGGGCGGCCTCAATCCTGAGTGTAGGATCCCGATGCTGTGTGGACGCGGGCCTCGCTCTTGTGTGTTGACTTATATGATTGTATATGCTGTGTGCGATAGTATACATTCATTTATGCCATGTGTAGGCAAGCATGCTAGACCTTCATACCATGCATGTGATTTATATGCCATGCTTTACTGCTTTGATATGCATGATGTTGGCCGAGTTTGGCGTATCCACTGAGCTTGTGTGGCTCAGCGTTCGAAATCTGTTTTCGTGCGTAGGTTAGGTGGAGCGGGATTCGTGGAGCACCATCGAGGTTTGGACTTACAACATCGACCGTGTTGTCAGAGTACAGTATTTAGATGTAGTGGGCTTAGTACTATGTTGGACCCTATATGTATTGTAACTCTGTAATTTTATTTGGGTCGAATGTTTTTAAAACAGCCTGTAATACATTTTGGAGCTCCGAATTACTTTGAATTATTTTGGGCTTGTCTTTATTCATTTGGATTATGAACTTGGTTTTGGACTTTTCGTGATTTTATTATTGGACTTTTAAAACGAAATTTTGAAATATGGGTTTTGGGCCGGAGGCCCATTGTGACATCCGGGTCGGGTGTTACATACTCGAACTCATAACCTTTAAAAATAACAACCATTCCTTTAATCACTTGAGTTAGGAGTTCATGCCGTGATTTTTCAACTTTCGAGTGTACTCTTTGCGGAACAAATACAGATTGTTTTTATAGGGATCAGTCTAAATAATAAGCAATTGTTACATGCCTTTTGTTATTAAATAAAACAATGACGTTTTATATAGGATATGTGTTGCTGTGTCATTTTACTAGAGGGGTTAAAAGCCTAATTTTGTAGGGTTTACAGTATCGATGAAATTGAAATGAAATAGTTTCTTTTTGTTCTGTCGTTTCCTCTCTAAATCTCTCTGGTTTCTTCCTTTAATCTGTTTCTTTCTTTTATTTCTTTCTATTTTACGTTTATACCTGTTACAGCAGTTTGGATTCGTTTAAATAAATCTCGAGTTTGATGTGTTAAATATCCAGAAAATTTATGTTGGGAGACTTACCCTAAAACTAGGTGTGCAATGTGAGTTGGTCCGAATTATTCAGGGCAAAGCTTTAAAAATCTAAAGAGTAATAAAATAATACCAATTATTTCTAAGTGGTAAGCAAATTAAAGTTAAACCCAATAATAGAGATGAAACTATATAGGGTGGGGAGAGGCAACTGTCCTTACCCGAAGATTTTTTTTTTACTTGTCTTTTAATTTAATTTTTTAAAATTGGTTTATTTATGAATTCTTCCACACTTTCAAACATTTATATTTTTCCCAACCTAAAATTTTGGCTTCATCCCTATTCAAAAAGAAGAAAAAATATTTACGAACCATTTAAAGCAACCATATTTTCACCAACAAGGTTGATCTAAGTGGTGTGCATCTTAATATCACTTAAGCATGCATCGAATTCGAAATTTTATCTATGCTGAAAATCTTATTAAAAGATCTATACATCAAAAATAAAAATATACGATGCAAACTGATCCGAATCAATAAGAAAAACTTTTAAAAATGGAAAGGGCAACAAATAAAAAATAACAAACATTTTCCATTTTTGTGATCATAATTTAAAGCAACTTTATAATAATCTACATCCCTCACATCAACATGTTGTATCTATATATGTACATAAATAATATAACCAGATGCAAAGAACAAACAATTATACAAACCAATATCCCAAGCTAGAAAACAATTTACTTGGTACAAAAACTTCAAGCTTGAAAACAACCTGTTCACTGGTATTGTTAGGGATCCAGTCAAAACACAACCAGTAAAATCAATTTGCAGTCCAAACCAAATAAAACCCTAATCACATCACAATTGGGGTCCACACTAGAACCCTAGAACTACAGATACATTAAGACACTGTCTCTCATCAAAACTTCAATCTCCATCATCCATTCTTAGTAAGTTTTGTTGAAGCTCATTAATAAAATGATGAGAATGGCAAGAAAAGATTGTGGCTAGGGTTTGCCTTGCACTATGTTCATTGGCAGGGAAGCTACAAGGAATAAACCAGATAGAGAAAGCTGAGATACGGGATGATATTCTGATGTTATGTTTAGAGATATGGAAAGAAGAAAATAACAGCACAAGGGATGATTACCTGGAAGAAAAGCACATGGCACCATAAGCCGGCTGCAAAACCTTCTACGCCACACTTGTTATGAGGTAAGCAACCTCATCAGATTGGGACTTTGGATGGGTGAAAATAAACAATCTTTTGTTTAAAAAAATGGGTTTTTTGTGTGTAAAAAAGGGTTTTTTCCCCAGTGGAAAACCATGGATAAAAAAGTTGATCAATCCACAACTAGAATTTACTATGTAGCTAAAAGGGACAATATACCAACAACCCATGTGGAGAGGAAGAGTGTGTGTGTTTGGGAAGAGCTAGAAAACCGATGCATGATCAGGAATGGAGATCTCATCATGATGGTAATGTCAAAATCAACCAAATAACACAATCTGGAAAAAATAGTTTGAAAGAAAGAAAGAAATGAAAGAGAAAACATATAGGGGGTTGCAGACTTGCAGTAGTCAGAATTTGTAGAAAAAAGGAATAAAGGCTGTTACATGTTGAATTCATGGACATTATAAGTTTTCTCATTAAGCAAAATCCTTTGGAAAATGACTGTTTTTTCCCTACTCCATAGCAAAACCAGAATAGATATATCCAAGTTTCTTTTCTTTACTAGAAATTGTTTTTCCTTAACTATCTTCCAATGGTGTTCTTGTTTCAAATCATTGAATCTTTTATCAAAATATTTATCAGAATCTCTTTGCTTCCATTGCCATCCACTTCCTTTCAGGCTTCTTATATCATTCAAACACACACCAGAGGCACACAAGAAATTCAGAGATGACTGCAAAAGTAACAAAAAGGTGATTAAAAGATGATCATATCTCTCTGCAATTTTGAGACTGAAAAGACAAAATGTGGCTGAAATGTTAGCTAAATAGTATAAAGATAGGACTAAAGCTTAGAAGCAAGGATGGTATGTTTTCAAAAGATAAAATCATGAAAATTAGCATGTTGGGTCTCAAATCATGTAATATCATGCACCAGGTCCAACAATCTATTGTGTTAATGTGAAGAATAGTGTTCCAAATGGAATTTTTATGGTTTCATTAGGGTTTACTACTTTTTATATACCAACCATTCATCATGTGGATGTCATATTATAAATGAGTTGGACATAATAAGAATATACTCAAATGAGAAAGGTGAAGAACCTTTGCCGTTTCCCCCAATACCCCAAAATCTCAAGAAATTGTTATCTATGTTAATTAGGTATAAGCTTTTGGTCGAATAATTTTTTTTAATTTAATTATAAACACTTGTAATGTTATAATACTAATTAGTTCTAATTTAAACGGCTTTCTATAACCATAGACAATACTCACATTTCTCCATAATTCTTCATATGTGATATGTATATCAAGAATAATGTAGAACTCAACTCAAACATAAAATTGATCTATTTAACATTTGAGTTATTCGAATATCCATTTTATAAATCAAATTCTATTTGAAACTTTTGAGTCAAATCAAGACAATTCAAATTTTTCGCGTAGAACCAAGTCGAAAAAATCAATTTTTTTAATTGAATCGGGTTTTATTCACCTTTAACATTAATCCCCGTGGCTAAATTATTTTCCGTTCCTCTCAATTTCATGGGAATATTCTAATATCATATGCATTTTATTTCATGAACCACAAGATTTAGAAAATCAATATAGTAGAAACTGGGAAGTGGGAAACATGAATTGGTGGTTTAGTTTAAAAAAAACTGGTGATTGATGGCCAAAGCTACATGCTAATTCTTTACAAAGCACATGGAAGGTAGTCTCATGTGATAAATTCAATTTCCAAGAACTGAACTTTTGCTAGACCTAGGTATATCCTATGTTCCTCTTAACAGCATGTTTCATGTAGCAAACTGAGAGGTCCCCCAAGTTGAGCTCTCCCATATTAAAGAGAAGCAATAAACTGGTTGATAGGGTAATCAAAGCACTACAAGACATAGCCAGTAACACCCACAGACACACTAATGGCGAAGATTACGACATGATTCATCAGTGAAGAAGAATGCTAGAGAAAAAAGGCACTGTAATAATATATCTTTGTAATCTGGTTTCTGAGACTCATAATTCATTCTGTCATTCATTTGTCATCCATGTATGAATGATAGTAGTATATATTTTCTGATCAAAAAGGCTGGTTTAATCATGATAATACCTCGTCATGCCTTTTCATCCAAGTAATTTCCACTCTTTCTATTCCCTCTTTTGTCCCTTCCTGCTCTGTCAACTTCAGTCCTCTCTCATATATTTTCTCTGATATCCTCTCTTCATCCCTCCATGTGCTTCTCTGTCCCCCTCCCCCTCTCCTTTTTATATCTCCTCCATTTCATGCAGTTTTCACTGAATTAATCAACACTTCTCTCTGTTTACGCCCTTTGTTTAGCTTCTCTTTGTTTTCTTCCATCATGGAACACCATCAACAGCAAAACCAACAGGCTCCGAATGATATCCAAGATAGTAGTGGCGGTGGCAGTGGCAAAGGAAGCTTTCTTTGCAGGCAAAGCAGTACACGGTGGACTCCTACCACTGACCAGATTAGAATCTTGAAGGACCTTTACTACAACAATGGTGTTAGGTCCCCTAGTGCTGATCAGATTCAGAGGATCTCGGCTAGGCTTAGACAGTACGGTAAAATAGAAGGCAAGAATGTGTTTTATTGGTTTCAGAACCACAAGGCTCGTGAGAGGCAGAAGAAAAGATTCAATACTTCCACAACTGATAACCATCATCATGTCCCCATGCAAAGACCAACCAGTCTCACATTAGCAAACAAGAAATTCCCCACCAACATAAACTCTGGTTGTTCTCTCTTTCCCTTCCCTATTTCTAACCTAGACAAGAAATCCTTAGTTTAATTTGTTATTCATTACTAGTACTAGTACTTGTGTTTTTGCAGGTTATTCTCCTTCATCTCCTTCTTCAACCGGTGTGCTTACTGTTGGACAAATAGGGAACTATGGGTATAGGTCTATTACCATGGAAAAGAGTTTTAGAGTAAGTACTGTTGGAATAGTACATTCTAGTCATTTCTAGTTTGAAGTACAGTTAAACAGTAAGAGATTAACTAACATAGGAATTTAAAATGAGAAAGAATGAGTTGGAGTGAAGACATATCTGATATTACTACAAGCTAATGTTTTATCCCATGATCCCTTGAAACATCTATAAAAAGAAACAACCCTTTTGTTTCCTCCTTGTAAAAAGGCCAAACAAATTGGAAATTTTTCTTCAAGCCAAAACCATTAATTTCCCTTCCAACCCCCAATAATTCACCAGGAGCAGGAGAGGATCCTTTTACATATATAGTAGAGTATAGAAATTTCTCCTTTTTTTAACTATCAACTCTCTATGCCCAGGATTGCTCAATATCAGCATGTAGTAGCAGTACAGCAAGTGCAAGCGAATCCCTGAGCCATAACTTCGGATGGGTCGGGATCGATCCGGCTTATTCGTCGTCTTATGCTATTTTCGAGCCGAAAAGATTCGTTGATGGAATCCACGAAGAGGGACAAGAAGACGAAGATTGTTACTACGAAGAAGAAGAAGAAGCTACAGGTCCACAAATCGAGACCCTCCCTCTCTTCCCCATGCACGGCGAGGACATCAATGGCTATTGCAGCAACATGAAGTCCGAACACGACAGCCACTACTCCGGGTGGTACAGGACCGAAGAGGGCTACACCGGCACTCGAGCTTCACTAGAACTAAGCCTCAACTCTTACACCGGCAGATCACACGATTCCATCTGATGGAAATATATTATGATGATCTCTACTGTCATCTCAATTAGCTACTAATTAACTAATTAAGCCTGTAACATAGTGTAACCTTTGTTTCTCTATAAATTATGTGCTGCTTTTTCTGTCTTTTGGACAAGAATATTCCATGGTAGTGAGAACCCAACATACAAAGAAGGATACGATGCTTAGTTTTAGAAGAGTTTATGCTCCAAAAACATTGGTTTTTTTCATTTTCTATGCAAATTGCAAGAGATTGTTATCTGTCACCTTTCACCGACTTAATGACAGTATTAATGACGTAGCTAGCCATTTTGGAGCAGAAGTGACTGGCAGGACTGGAGATGGTTTGAACAATCAATCCCAAAAATTACAAAAGGAGGCAAAAGGAATTTGAACATCTCTACTCCCAGGGGGATTGAATTGCCAGTGGGAAAGGAATTGGATTCATGACTTTCGAACATCGAAAAACATATAATTTGAACTTTCAATCAGCAAACATGGAAAACCAGTCAAATCACTGTATCCATCCTCCACCTCCATGCCACTCCCCATTTCCCATTCACCATCACCCAATCCCATATCTCTGCATGGCAAATGACAAGAGCAAGTGTTAAAAAATCAAAGGTGGTGATGCAATCAATAGATACTCAGCTTCTTAAATACGTAAATCCCTTACTGTTACATCCCCCCGATCTCATAATTGCAGGAAGGGTCCCTACCAATACCATCATCAGGATTGGAAGTGGATGATGTATCGTTTTCCTTTATTTGGGTTGGACATATTTTCAGAGTTTATGGCGGGTAATGGAGTCCAGTGCGTTTCGAGTTAAAAGAGTCGGGGCATGGCGACTGAAATGAGGAAACTGGAACCAATGCCTTCCGGTTCTGGTCGATAGGTTGTGGAGATTTAGTCGTGGATCTGATCCAAGAAGATCTGTGAAAGCTTTTTCAGTCCCCAGGAACGTAATGTCCCATTACCAGTAAAACTGAGTCACCTAGGGATGTGAAATCACTTAATCATATTCGATAATGTTAGGTCGGATTAAATCAAATACGGATATATATCAAGTCAATTAAATAATTTAATCGAATCATATTAAATCTTATTTAATTTGGATTTAAATATTGTCAAGTTAATTTTAAATCAGGTTGTTGATCATTGACAATAAAAATGTATATACTATAAATTATATTTCTAACTCAATAAGAGATAATATTATAAATATTAATAAATTATGTAACTTGAATTTGGATCATTAAAAATAAAAATTTATATATATATATATAATATTTCTAAAGATAAAATTATAAATATTAATAAATTATGTTTAAATCAATTTATAATAAGGATGTTGATCCCAAAATATAAATTAACTTATATATTTCTTCATTAAAAATATATCATAAAAAATAATTTATACCCTCTCTAAAAAATCTTCATCAATCAATATTATGTTTCATAAATAATATTTATTAAACAATGGAGGTAAAATAGTAGTAAATTATTATTATGAATGATAAAAGAAATTTAAGTCCGAATCTAAAAAACGGTAAGATATCAAATATGATAAAATATTCTCATAAAAAACATTCCTAATCTAATATACTAACAAATAGTAAATTATTAATATGAGAAATTCCCAAATATGGTAAACTATCCAACCCTCGATTATTTCTAATTTCCTTCCGTAAATGATATATGAGTAGCATACGATTGGTCATTGGAATTATAGAAATCACATGAATCAGAAAAAAAAATTTATTATATGATTTTCCCTTATTATAGTTAAGAAAAATTATTAAATTATTCAATCACATGAATAATAATAATAATAATAATAATAATAATAATAATAATAATAATAATAATAATAATAATAATAATAATAATAATAATAATAATAATAATAATAATAATAATATGCACTTAAGAAAACAGTATAAATAAATGGAAATGGAAAAGGAAAGGAAAAGCTTGAAGATGGGTGTCAAGAAAGACAACCGATCAGCAAAACCCAGAAAAGAATCAATCACGCATCATCTTCTTCCTCCATAGGAAAGCGCAGGTGCTTCCCTTTTGGCGTTGGCAATCCCTTCAAACGCATTGCATTACCTTCTTCACTTTCGAGCTCATCATCACTGTTGTATACGAATCTCGTGTGTCTTCCTATAAACAGATCTTCCATTCTTATCTTACTTAAATATTCACAAAGATCATCAACCTGATCTCCACCGTCATCGCCGTCGTGGTCTCCTTCCACTTCCTCTTCTTCAGAGTAGGCATCTCCCATTTCTTCAAATGGCTCCTCATAATCATCTTCATCGTCGATGGTACCATTATTCTGGACAGACCAAATACAGGACTTGTCTTTGCTTGCACTGCCTTTGTCTTGATCTGTCGACTCAGAGAAGTCAAGAAGCAAAGACCGAGTTATCACACTTTTCTGGGATTCAAGACTCACTTCCTCAGAATTCTTCATATGTTCTTCGACAACAGGAGGAGCTATCACTATTGAGCCCAACCCATCCTCGTCAAGATTTGATATCTGTGGTGTATTTGCAGGAGTAGGAGCCAGAATTCCCATCGGAGAATTCACACATCCTTGAAGTCGAAGAAAAGGACGGCGACTCTCCATTGAAACTTTAGAAAGCTCAGCTTCTTCTTCAACCTTTTGCAAGAGACTCTTGACTTGACCTCTCAACAATGCCTCACCGGAGCCGGGAGTCATCATCATGCTCTTGACTCTACTATTCCGCTGCTTACTTACAGCTGACGACGGCGTTTCCATTGCAAGCCCGACAATCGGCGAGTCATTTGATATATCGATAAGAGCAGCCCTTTCGCTTTGACGTTTCCCATTTGTTGTTCTTGTTTTCGACGCACTCTTCTCGAACTCTTCCTTGTTCCCTTCTATTAACCAAAACATCAAGAAAACAAGGATCAGTGGATCACTAAAAGAACAAAACCCAGATTCCAAAATCTTTGATTTCTTTAATTAAGAAGATAAGAAGCAGAAGAGAGTGAAGATAAACTCACCGGATAAAGAGATATTGCAGTTGGTCAAGGTAGCCAAAGTCTGAGACCTGGTGACTCGACTTGTAGATGAAGGTGTCTCCATTGAAAACAACCGGAAAATGAAGCTTCTGGCCGCCGGAAAGTTGACTTTTTTTGGTTTCGAAAGCACGATGAAGGGAGTTGTTCAATAAGATCCAAGAAAAAGAGCGAATGTTCGTAAAGGGGAAAGAGAGAAAGCGCTATATATTGAGATATGTTTACGGAGTTTAAACGGTAATATCTGTGAAATTCGACCGTTAGGGCGCTGGCTGGGCGGCACATCGTTTTGCAAAAAGGGAAGAAAGATAAAGTAGCCGTTGGATGCAGGGATGAAGAGGTTGTGAACCCTCAATTTCTTTGGAATAATTACATTTTAATTTTTTATTTTGAATAATAATTAAATAATATATTTTTAATATTTAAATTTAAATATTAAACATTTAGATTTTTAGTATTTATTTATTCTTGATGCATCAAATTTACTCCGAGTCTTTTACGAAAGTACAATACATATAAAGGGGTATATAAAATAATAAAGTAAAAAAATTACTTATTTAATTTTGAATCTAAAATAAAATCTTATGTACAAAATCAATTAAATTGAAATTTATGTATTAAATTATATATTTACTCACAAGATCATAATATAACATAAATTTATATATAAACAACGATAAAAGTAAAAAAAAGAAGTGTGGAAATAAAATATTTAAAAAAATTAAAACACTTAAATTGAGACAATGGTAAATTACCGAGTGTCTTCGATAAACAAATTAATTCTTTGTTAATCTCGTGAATATAAAAATTTTAGATAATCTCCAACAAGTAATCTTAATTTACGAAATCATCTATACAACTAAAATAAATGTATTTTCTCCTATTTTAAAGTGTGATTAAATAGAGCATTCTTATAATAAAAGTCTGCGAAATTGACCCAATATTATATTTATTTTTTTATTTTAAAATTACTAAAATCCTCAAAATATTAAGAATCTATTGAACAGTAACTTTTAAATTTTTAGGAATTTTAATCCGGCTTAAAATTTTTTTGAAAGATTTCAATTCGATCTCATAAAAAATAATGAAAAAAATACAGTCTTAAAGTCTGAAAGTTTTTAATCCGACATTATAGATTAAAATAATTGTAACCCCATACCAACTTGACTTAATGAATAATAAAAAATAATAATAAATTTAAAATCTATTTTTTTTTTGATTTCATGGGTTAAAACAATTTAAAAAAATGAAAGTCCTAAAATCGAACGCAATCAAGGAGACTTTAAAAATTTTAATTTTAAAATTAGATTTTAAGCTTGAAAACTTCAAAACATTTTTTTTTTCATGAGATCGAATAAAAAACATTCCAACCTTAACTTTATATCAACATTCAAAATGTTGTTCTTAAATATTTTAAAAATTATAATAAATTTTAAAATAAAATTTCCAAATATAATATTCACCTAATTTCGCTATAAAAATTGGTGCTTATAAGGTATAGTAACATTATTGCAAAGACTAAGTGCCTTACACGTGTCATGACTCATGAGAGTTCGTTCAATAGTCACTTCTAGGCACAGTAGGGGTGTAAAAAATGATTTATTGAAAATTTGGATATTTAACTAATTTTTATTTTTTAGATAATTTAGATTTAATATTTAAAAATTTTGAATATAATACAGGAATTTGTTTTATATTTAGATAAGATATTCAATTATCTAAATTTTAAAAATTTAAATTTTTTATAAATATAAATTTTATTATATATAATATTTTATTTATTATATACAAAATTTAAAATTTTATAGATATTAAACTTGTTATAGTTAATATTTTATTAGTTATTATATTTAAAATTTAAAATTTTTATAGATAAGATCTTTAAATTAAAAAATAACTTAAATTAAGTTATAAATCTGAATTATTAATTATTATACTTAAAAATATAAGATTTTTATAGATAAGACTATTAAATTAAGAAATTACTTAAATTAAATCATAATTTAAATATTTAATTTATACTTAAAAAATTAAGTATTTAATTATTTAAATAAGATATAAATATTAAATTATCAATCTAAAAATTAAAATAATCAAAATTCTAAATAAAATCATATCAAATATCCGAAAAATATACCCTTATTTTAAAAATTATTAATCCATTAATTTAAAAATAAAAAATAATTGAAAATTTTTAATTATTTATTTCAAAAATAATTTAAAAATAAAAATATCTATGTGATAAAAGCCCTTGTAGATATTTTCGTTTAATCATTTTTCAAATCTTCAATCTTACTCATGAATTAAATATAATTTAATCACCCATGGGGTACGACAAATACCTTATCTGATGTCATACCAACCAAGAGTCAACAAGATTTAAGCACACACGTGGCATATAGATCTACCACACATCCTACCAAACGCCAAGACTTGGTAGGAAAATCATCTAATTATAAATAAATTATAAATTTAGGAAAAATGCATTAGAAATCATCTAATTATAAATTTAATAATAAGTAAATTATTATTTTTAAAAATTTATAATTTAATCATTCTATTATAAGTTGATAAATAAATATACCATTTAATTAAAATTTTATAATAAATAAATTATTATATCATAAAATTAAAATAAAAATTAATATAATAATAAATTTAATCACTAAAATTTCTATATTTAATTGTAATTTAAATGCATAATCACGATAAATCTAAATATCTAAAAGTAAAATATCTATAGAAAACCAATCCGACCAGCAAATCTTACACAATCCCCCCATTCTAGAAGCGAAAAGAGGAAAGACCGGTGGCTGACCGTGCGGTGACCCACGAGCCACGAGCTACGAGCGGTAGTTATAGCTGCCTAATGAGGCGACCACTTTTCACCTTCCCCAACCGTTCGTCCATAATTATAAAAACCGTCCCTTCTCGTTCTCAAACGTATTCGACAGTTCTAAAAACTTAAACACTCATTTAATTAACGCACACACTTTTTAAGCAAAGCCGACGCTTTATCGGAAGATCATCGAACATTAATGGCTCCATCAACTCTCACGGCTCTTGCGGAAGAGAAAACCTTACAGGAAAGCTTCGTTCGTGATGAAGATGAACGTCCTAAGGTCGCTTACAACAAATTTAGCGACGAAATCCCTGTGATCTCGCTTGCCGGCATCGATGATGTTGATGGAAAGAGGGCTGAGATATGCAAGAAAATCGTTGAGGCTTGTGAGGATTGGGGTGTTTTCCAGATTGTTGATCATGGTGTTGATGCTAAACTTATTTCAGACATGACTCGTCTTGCTAAAGAGTTTTTCGCTTTGCCTGCCGAAGACAAACTTCGGTTCGACATGTCTGGTGGTAAGAAAGGGGGCTTCATTGTCTCCAGCCATCTTCAGGTAAATGGTTAAGAACTACGCTTGGTTTGATGAAGCTGTTGTCTGAAATGATTGATGTTTACTTGCAGGGAGAAGCAGTGCAAGATTGGCGGGAGATTGTGACGTACTTTTCATACCCATTGAAAAACAGGGATTATTCGAGGTGGCCTGATAAGCCAGAGGGATGGATTGAAGTGACAAAGGAGTACAGCGAGAAACTGATGGGATTAGCCTGCAAGCTTCTCGAGGTGTTGTCGGAAGCCATGGGTTTAGAGAAGGAAGCTTTGACGAAGGCGTGTGTGGACATGGATCAGAAAGTGGTGGTTAATTTCTACCCGAAATGTCCACAACCAGACCTCACTCTCGGACTCAAACGCCACACCGACCCTGGGACGATCACCCTGTTGCTTCAGGACCTAGTCGGAGGGCTCCAGGCCACCAGGGACAATGGCAAGACTTGGATCACCGTTCAACCTGTTGAAGGCGCCTTTGTGGTCAACCTTGGAGATCATGGCCATGTAAGTTTAAAACTAATCAACTGCATTTGCCAAATGCCTATTTGATTTCTTATTGATGTGTTCTGCAGTATCTGAGCAATGGGAGGTTCAAGAACGCTGACCACCAAGCAGTGGTGAACTCGGACTGCAGCAGATTGTCAATCGCTACGTTCCAGAACCCAGCACCCGATGCGACTGTGTATCCACTGAAGATCCGAGAGGGAGAGAAATCGATCCTGGAGGAGCCCATCACATTTGCCGAGATGTACAGGAGGAAGATGAGCAAGGATCTTGAGCTCGCCAGGCTGAAGAAGCTGGCCAAGGAGCAGCAACAGTTGCAGGAGAAGGAGATTGAGAAAGCCAAGCTGGAAGCCAAGTCCCTGGATCAAATCCTTGCATAGTCTTTGTTGTACTGGATGTTACTTGTTTGTGTTACTACTGCTTCAACTTTATTGCCTGCATTAATTTGAGTTTAATCCTTTTTTCTTTTTTACTTTCTGTAATGTCATGTTTCCAACATTTGAATGCAAAGAATAAATTTCCACAGTTTCACTCACAAGATTTCTGCTCCTTTTTATAGTTAATCATGGATATATAAGCTTGTTAATTGATGTACATATATATATATATTGCAAAAGTACAGGAAAAGCATAAGCGACTGTTTTGCTTGAATAAAAATCTTCCATTCCATTTCGTTATTTCTGGTTACGTCACGAGATTGAGTGATAGAGAATGAAAAAAAAGGTCTTAATATATATTTTTTGGGGTAGCCGGGGCTGGGTTTGGGCCGAATAAATTTCATGCGTGTGTTGCATTGCTCTGGACCCGGACTCAACCAGTTGCATAAATTTCACTCTAAATAAATTTCTATGAAGATCAAATATGTATGTATGTGTGTATGGTGGTGTGAGAATCATACATTTTACACAGACTTATCCTCATAGAGGCCACTGCATTAGCCTTCAAATCTCCTCCACCCAATTCATCATCCCAAATCCAATCGAATTGAGAAAAAAACAACCACACCCTTCTAGATTCCCTCATCTCATCTCATTACTTCTTCACCAACAGCTACTCATCAAATAACATTTCCTCCTCTACCTCTTTTCTTTCTTCATCATCAATAGCCATGGCTGCTGTAACTGCTGCAGTCTCCTTTCCTTCTACCAAGCCAACCTCTCTTACCACTCGAACATCTATCGTTTCTCCTGAAAGAATCACATTCAAGAAGGTATTAATAACTTCTCATGTTTGTAATGTAAAACTTCACACATGTAGTTGGTGAGCTGTTTCTGTTGTTTTGTTTTAGGTTTTGTTTTACTACAGAGATGTGTCAAGTGGAGGGAGAGTGGTTTCGGTTCGAGCCCAGGTTACGACTGAAGCTCCTGCAAAAGTTGTGAAGGAATCCAAGAAGAATGAGGAAGGTGTTGTGGTTAACAAGTTCAAGCCAAAGGAGCCTTACATTGGCAGATGCCTTTTAAACACTAAGATCACTGGTGATGATGCTCCTGGAGAGACTTGGCATATGGTCTTCAGCACTGAGGGTATGCAAATTAGCTGATTCTTTTATATGCTAAAAGTTAATACTTGGAGATATTTGCATGTATTTCTATGTGAAAAAAGAAGAGAGAACATTGGATATAGAGATCCAATGCTAATGGAGACTTGCATAGCTATGAAATCATATGCACAAGTATTATGCTCATTTGCCAACTTTCATGTTAAGTTTTGGTCATTAAGTAATGAAAGTTTTCCCTTTGTGTTTAGTGAAAAAAGAGCTTTTTCTTCTTAGCTGATTTGGCTGGTTTTATTGGATTAGGAGAGGTTCCTTACAGAGAAGGCCAATCCATTGGTGTGATTCCGGATGGGGTTGACAAGAATGGGAAACCTCACAAGCTGAGATTATACTCTATTGCTAGCAGTGCTCTTGGTGATTTTGGGGACTCTAAAACTGTGAGTTTGCCTTTAAATTTTAATTTCTTTTCTGATGAAGATGCAAATCAAGTGCTGGATATCTATATACCCATTAGCATGCAGCTCTTCTGTTTCTTTCTATTTGTATTTCCGTTGTGTTGTTAAGTTTTGCTTTTGTTTATCATCTCATTGTATTGTTGCAGGTATCCCTATGTGTGAAACGTCTGGTATACACCAACGAGCAAGGAGAACTTGTTAAAGGAGTCTGCTCAAATTTCTTGTGTAAGAATGCATGACCTTTTATATTTCATCATAATGTATTTCTAATGTTTTCAACAACTCGGGCCGAATGATGAAACTGGAGCATAGTTCAGTTAGTTCATGCAGTCATTCTTAAGAGCTGATATCCGGTAGATTCGGAGTTCAAAAGATTTTAACATCTTGTTGCAGTCACGGATGATTTTGTAATCGATTTACAGTAATGATGCTAAATGTTTTAATCTGAACCTTCAGGTGACTTGAAACCTGGGGCAGAAGTTAAAATCACAGGACCTGTTGGAAAGGAAATGCTTATGCCCAAAGACCCTAATGCCACAATCATCATGGTATGTATATCACCAAGATGTTAAAACACTACTAAATTCGATTATCATTCATTGCTGAATGCAGAATCCATTATATTTGATTAACTGCAACTCCAAAACAACATTTTCACACTCGGTTACTTCATTGCAGCTCGGTACAGGAACTGGAATAGCTCCCTTCCGATCGTTTTTGTGGAAAATGTTCTTCGAAAAGCACGATGACTACAAGGTAAACAAGATTGACTTAAAAACTGTGACATTAACTCATCAATCTGTTTGTTGCACCAATGACTGACTTAAAAACATGCAGTTCAACGGTTTGGCATGGCTCTTCCTCGGTGTTCCTACAAGTAGCTCATTGTTGTACAAGGAGGTAAGCATTCAAGCTAAAAACAATCTTGGACTGATCTGATTCTCTGATGTCTTTGCATCTTCTAACTTGGATGAAATGTCCAAATGTTCTGTAACAGGAATTTGAGAAAATGAAGGAGACAAATCCAGACAAGTTCAGGCTGGACTTTGCTGTGAGCAGAGAACAAACCAATGATAAAGGAGAAAAGATGTACATTCAGACTCGAATGGCCGAATACGCACAAGAGCTATGGGAGTTACTCAAGAAAGATAACACCTTTGTTTACATGTGTGGGTTGAAAGGCATGGAGAAGGGAATTGATGACATAATGGTCTCACTAGCTGCAGCAGATGGTAAAAAAATACCAGAAACCAAATTTTATGACATTTCTAGCTTCTCAATCTCCATGGAATACATACATACATACATACATACATACATACATACATACATACATACATACATAATCTAATGCTGCAATGGGAATTCTTTCAGGTATTGATTGGACTGAATATAAAAGGCAGTTGAAGAAATCTGAGCAATGGAATGTTGAAGTCTACTAACTGTGGATTTCATGTACAAATCAACCCCATTTCTTCTTTTTTGAGCAGACATATCCTATCAGCCTCAGGATTTCCACAGCGTTATGTAGATAGGGAGTGCTTCTTTTTTCTTCTTTTTAGATGTCATATTACTGAAATACATAGTAAATGAAACTTACAGTTTCCCATGCTTATTTACATCCAGTTTGATATACAAAAAAAGTCTTAAAATTTGTATGGTTTGTTCAAATAAGTCCTTTATGTTTTTGTTTTTTAACTAAATAAGTCTAAACTTTTATAATTTTATTTGTGAAAGTAAAAATAGTTAAAAATCTTTGAAGAAATCCAAGTACTCAAATTACAAACAGAAAATACATTTTACTTTTAAGTTACATTAAACTCCATGAATAAAAAGTAATTATTTAAATAAAATGTACTAATTTTAGTTATCTAATTAACTAAATTAACGTTTTGAATCGGAATAAAACAAATCATTTTTTTATTGGAGTTTATCTGTAAATTGACCTTTAAAATTCCACATTTATTCCTGGATTAGTTTTATTTTATTTTTCAAAATGATATTTAAATTATCAATTTGTTTAAAATTTATAAAAACAATACAAAATTTGTATTGATTCGTTGTAATCCTTAATTTATATTAATTTTTTAAAATAATTAAATATAAAGAATTATAAAAATAATTACGACCTATAACGATGTAGTGTAAGCCGTATTCTTATTGAGATTGTACACTTTTAGATAAAAATCATAAACTGTATTATTATTCGAATTGAAAAAAAATTATATTAAATATATATTAATAAAAAATTTAGTTAATTAGATTAAATAAAATTAGTCAAACATATATTAATTAAAAAATAATTTAATTACCGATTAAAATATTAAAAAGATTATTAGTAATATTTAAATAGTTCAATTCGATTGACTCAAATGAACCAATTTAACATCTCACCTATTATTCTTTCCAAAAATTATATCAGGTTATTTTTATTTACGTCATATACGACTAGCTAATCAAACATATTTATTTTATTAATTTTTTCGTATCATTTTTTCATCAAATTAATCTTCATTTAATAAAAATTATTTTTAAATTTAATTTATGATAATTATTAATAAAGATTTTTTTAATAAAAAATAAAATAAAAATATAATTTATCCAATTCTTTTCTCTGTTCTCACAAATTTGCCTATAAATTTGCCTACTGTGATGTAACACTCACTCTATCAAAACCCTAAAGCAAACAAATCAAAAGTCTATTCCTTTTAACTATCCCAGATCTCGCAACCAGATTTGATGGCTGAGCAACAGCAAGAACAACAGCAATCAAGATCTGCCGGCAAGGTCCTCTGGTTCGATGACCATAAAGGCTTCGGCTTTATCCATCCCGACGATGGCAGCGAAGATCTCTTCGTCCATCAATCCTCCATCAAATCTGACGGCTATCGTAGCCTCGCCGAGGGTGAATCTGTCGAGTTCACTGTTTCCCAAGGCAACGGTGGAAAAACCCAAGCTGTTGATGTCACCGCGATAGGTGGCTCTCAAATCAGTAAGAAGGACCGCCGCGGCGGTGGTTGGAGGAACGATAGGAGGAACGGTAGCGGCGGGTGCTATAACTGTGGTGATCCAAATCATCTCGCAAGGGATTGCAATAACGACAATAACGATGGCTATAATAACGCTGGGTATGGAAATGGCGGCGGAGGGTCTTGTTATAATTGTGGTGAGGCGGGGCATTTTGCGAGGGATTGTAGGAGGGACGCCGGCGGATCTGCTGCTGGTGGAGCTGGGAAGTGCTACAACTGTGGGAAATTTGGGCACTTCGCCAGAGACTGCAATAGGAACAGTGGTGGCGGCGGTAGCGGTGGCAGAGGCTGCTTTAACTGTGGAGGGTTTGGGCATATGGCGAGGGACTGCAACAATAACGATAACAAAGGGACTGAATGTTTTAAATGCGGCGAGGCTGGGCATTTTGCTAGGGAGTGTCCAAATTTGAAGGCTTCAGCTTAAACTGGAATATGCAGAAATAAGAGTAATAGTAACTATTTCTCTTTTTCTATGTTCTGTGGTTCTATTATTCTCAGAGTTTATACATAAGGATGCTTTGGATTTTCCAGCTCTTTTGTTTTCTTTGTATGGTGGAGAATTTTCCAATTTTGATACATAGATGAGCTGGTTCGGATTAAAATTTAGATTTCTTATTGTTCTGCTCATTTGGATTATCTTATAAGCCTTTGGGTTATTTCTCGGTTCAATATCATCTATTTTCAAGTGTGAATTAATGTTTCCATATTCTCATGATTGGCTCTCATTCTCTGTTAAGCTTTTGTTCTGCATAGATCATAGATGTTTTGAAGAAAATTATTGTATAATTTTGGTGGTATTCTATGTTCTTTGCTGTCTATAATATTTGTTCTAGTTTCCTATATCTGCTTGGTTTAATGCGGTCGAGATATATTTGTTCATGAGGGCAATTGACTGGTTATCTTGCTGATACTTGGTCTATGCTTTTGATATTAAGCTCTTTCCATAGCTATCTTTCAAAAAGGTATTATGATTGGATATCAAAGTGCATTCTTTTGGTAGTGGTTTAGGTGGTATGCTCTTAGTTGTTGACAAATTGATTGACAATTGGTCAGGATATTATACTCATGATTGTTAAACTGGTGCTTATACTTCTTGTTTGTTGATCACTAATAAATTTTGCCTTTATTAGAACTAATGAGGACTCATTTGAATTTTGATGACACTTTGGTCTAGCATTTTTAAGGAATTGATTCGTGCTTGAATTAGATTTCACTTAGACCTGTAGTCCTGATGTTTTTGCCATGTCCCAGGCTTTATTGTTGCCTTTCTTGTTGTAGTCCATTCTTGTTATTTAATGCTTCCAAAATGCAAGTGATGTTGCTTCTACTTTCTTAGCTAGGGTGTATGTACAGTGTCTATATAGGTTATCTAAATAGATTTCTTATGTCTGGATGGAGTTCTTTATGTTGTCTGGGACGTTGTCATATGTGTAGTTGATGTGCATTCGATGCTCAGTTGCTAGTGATTAAGCTAATTGTAAGCCTAAACTTGGCATCTTGCAGAAGTTGCTAACAGCTGTGCTAAGTGATTGGTTATGGATGTTACATCAAACATTACAAGTTTTAGTTCTCTACCATATTCTCTCCTAGAATTGATGGTAGAATAAAAGTTATCAATTGTATGCCAGGCAATTTGAGATTGTTAAAGTAGGAATATTGTTTTTGAAAATGACTTGGGCAACTTGTTCTATATTCTTTGATTAGTGGAGGATAATGAATGTGTAATTTGATTTTGTTTATACTTAACCAATTGGTTGCTTGCTTGTGTGCAAGTAAAGGTTGTTACTATATTGATGCAAACTTTTTACACTCTTTCAAGGGCCGTGTTTCCTGTTGTTTTTATAAAGATGGAAATCCCAATTTCAAGGCCAATTGAGCTGAAGTGCTCACCACTTGCCTGCTTCTTTCTCTCTCTTTCCTCTTGATTAAGATTTCAAAGCCCATACCTATTAGCACCAACCATCGGCTAGTGGCATCAAGTGGAGCATAGTGGGGCTGGATTTGGGTTGATAATTATAACACAGTATCAGCTTCATCTAATTCCTAACCCTTATTTATATTATACTAGATTCCATGATTTCTTTTTTTTTTTGAAGTTTGTTTTTCCAAATAACCTATGAATAATACATATCTATTTTACTGTGGCCTTTTTCACACCCTAGGAACTGGTTTCTCCGGTTCATCAATTTCTTCAAATCCAGACAAACTGATTGAATACTGAATAAGGGTGAGGAAAGGAAAGGGAATGAACACTGAAGTCCAGTCATCCTTGTCATTCATACTTCTTTGAGTTATTATAGACCGAGTATGAAAGAAGTAATCTCAAGGTTTTTGGAATGATTGTTAGAGAATGTGAACAGAAGTAGAACAATAATTTCTCAGAATCTTGTGGGGGAGTAATAGTATATAAGAATCCCACGGCCACACCTCGTGTAAATGTACTGAGGATAACTTTAATGAGTTATGAAGGAGAACTTATTACTTAGTAGGGTTATGTTTATTTCTAAGAATCCTGATGTCGTGAAGGATCAGACTTATTACTTAGTAGGGTTATGTCATAACCAGCTTTTGCAATACTCAATTTGTATTATTTGATTGGTGGATCAAAAATCAATGATTAAACGACTTGAACATGGAAAAAATTGCAAGATGTTGCTAGAAATAAACAACTTGAACATGGTCTTTCTTAGCTATCATTGTATCAGGAAACACTAAATTGTTGTAGAAAAATCATTACAATACTGAACTTTTTGCTTTTGGAGCTCCAACAGTCTCAAATATATATGGAAAGTTTTTCTTTAGAAATTTCTTTCATAAAGTATTTTCTAACTGAGAATCACTTCTCCAACATGTTTTTGACATATTAGATTAGTTGTATGTGATTTTCTTAAATGATTCCATAGATAAAAAAAAAAAAAAACCACTAATCTTAAAGTTTTCAACTCTGATATATGAATCAATAAATGAGTGGTTGATGAATGGAGCCCTCACAAAGTGGATAGTGGAAGCTCTAATTTTTGCCTACACAAAAGCAAAAGATGGTATCTTATTTTCTACAAATTGATCATTAACTCTATGAAAAAACTTTTTATTAACAATTTTAAATTGTTTGTTTTAAGACAAGCCTAATTATTTGGTAAAAGGGGACAAAGAAGCAAATAAATGACAATTAGGTGGTGATTAACTGATTTGTCTGTCTATTTACTGTCCTGATTGTTAACTCAATGATGCTTGGCTATAAATAGGATGAAGGGCAGATAATTAGATTCCTCCACTACCAATCAACTCAGCCTTTCCTTGCTTCCACTCTTTTTTCCCAGAAAGAGGAAAACAGTGAAGGCACAAACAGATAAAAAGAAACTATGGAGTTTTATGGGTGGTAGTTTCAAGCATCTTCTTCCATAAACATTATCTTTGCTTAAAAAAGTTCCCCTTTTTTTTATCTTCGTTCACAAAATAATCCATTTGAGAGAATTGTAACAATCATTCACCAATAAAAGCATAGAATATATTCCCCCATGGCTCTGTTCTCCGGTGGTCACCATTCTTTTATCACCATCTTTAGTTCCATTTTCCTTGTGTTTATTCAAGGTAATGAGAATATATGCTTCGTGAAAAAATGGGGTTGCTTCATATTTTCGTAAAATTTGATCTTATTTTGGAAGTAAACCAATTTAATCCTATGGTTCTCTGTTTTTTTTTGGTCTGCAGGTGTTACGGCTGCCACTTTTACATTCAACAACAAATGCGATTACACGGTATGGCCTGGGATTCTAGCTAATCCAGGAAGTCCAAAGCTTGAAAGTACAGGCTTTGAACTCACAACAGGTAGCTCTCGTTCTTTCCAAGCTCCTACTGGTTGGGCAGGTCGGTTCTGGGGTAGAACAGGCTGCAATTTCGATGACTCCGGCCGAGGATCATGCACTACAGGCGACTGCGGCTCTGGCGAAATTGAATGCAACGGAGCTGGGGCCATCCCCCCAGCCACCTTAGCCGAGTTCACACTCGGTTCGGGATCACAAGACTTCTACGACGTCAGTCTGGTTGATGGCTACAATTTGCCTATGATTGTAGAAGGAAACGGAGGCTCAGGAGAGTGTGCCACCACCGGTTGCTTGACAGATTTGAACAAAAAGTGTCCATTCGAACTGAGAATCGACGGGGGCAGCGCTTGTAAGAGTGCCTGCGACGCATTCGGGAAGCCTGAGTACTGTTGTAGTGGAATCTACAATAGTCCGTCAGCTTGTAAACCGTCCATGTATTCTCAAGTGTTCAAGTCTGCTTGCCCCAAATCCTACAGCTATGCTTTTGATGATGCCACTAGCACTTTCACATGCTCTGGCTCTGACTATACCATCACTTTTTGTCCCAATGTCCCAAGGTAAATTCCCAAAATGAATTCATTAAATTTACAGTGCATATGAATTTGGTACTTGGAAAAGATTGATAATGTGGTATTGATTTTTGATGCAGTTTGAAATCTTCAAAGGATCCTAGTCCTACTACTGCAGAAGCAACAGGGTCGGACCGGGATCCAGTTTCGGATCCCATGCAGGCATCTTCACTCACAAGTCAATGGCTAGCAAATTTGGCCACCGGAGACTGCACCGTGATCCGTCCGTTCTCCCTTCTCCGATTTGGTTTCGTTGCCACTGTTGTTCTTGCCTTCTCCTTTTTATTGTAGGCTTTAATTTCCCACTTGAAGTTCAACAACATCAACAAAGGAAAAGTATGGCAAAATCCAGATTGTATGAGTTTAGTTAGGTCACTCAATTCATGCATATCTTAAAGTTACATACACGTATTCTTATGAAAATCATTTTATTTCAGAAATATTTATGTTATTTTTTTCCTTTACTCCTTTATTTTTAAGTTTACCCTTTTTAACAATCCCAAATAACACACATTAGTAGCAAATTTTTTCTTCTCTCTTAGGCAAAATTTATTTTAAAAATTATTAACAGAGACTAATAATTCGTGATTGAATTTAAAATTTAATAATTAAAAATTAATTTCAAGATAAATATTTGGTCAATGAACTACAAATTTAATGGAGTGATTTAATTATTAAATTAATAGTAACATAGATAAATATACTAATTATGTCAATAGAGACTGATTAAGATAATATTTAAAAAATACAATTAATGATTTTATTGGTAAATAATATATTAAGTAAATAATATGAATCAAATATATAATTTGATAAATTTTTATTAATTATTATTTTTTGTGATCACTCTATTAAGATTTTAACTATGTGATCAAAATAGGTTGATTTAATAAATTTAGTGACCTGATTGATGAATTTAATAATTCGACAATCAAAATAAATATATTTATATAGATCACTTTAGTAATTTACCCTATTTTAAATCAGATATTTTTAAACACCCATGTCTACAAATTATATCAATAATCCTTCTCGATCCATAAGGCGTTAACAAGTACCGGACTAGGATCCAGCCCAATATATTTGGGCCATTTGGCGCACAAATTTTCATTCATCGTCTCTTTCTTCATTGCCACTAACTTTGTTACTATAGATCGAAATCTGATTAAATTCAAAAAAAATAATTTAAAATAAGTATAATTATTTTGATTAAGTTAATAAAAAATAGATTAAATAAATATTTTAATTGTATAACTAAATTTATTTAAATAATTCAATTTATAATTAAATCTATTTTTTAGTACAATTTTGATAACACTAAATTAACAAAATGATAGTAATACATAGAGTAATAGACAACTATATTACGAATAATCAAAAATATATATATAAATAATAATTTTTTTTATAAAATTCTATTTAAATTAATAAATTGAAAATCGGTTAAAAATTGACCGCGCCACCAACGACGAAACTGGACCCGTTCGTTTCTACCATTGCGTGGTCCTCCACCCACTGCTTCGTGTTTCCTTCACCTACCCATTCCTTGTTTCTTCTTCTAACAAACACATGTTTTCTCTTCCTAATCTTTCCCCTGCCATTGCCAAACAATACTAAACCAAACCCCATCATTCTTCCTTTCTTCTCATCCATGGCCTGCACCACAAACGCCTTCTCTCTTTCTCTATCTTCCAAGCCCAACAACAATTTGTCACCCGACTCCAATCCCAAACTTAATCAACAACTAAACGTTACCCTCCGCCATTCCGGTTCCGGTGAGTTGAATCCGCGACGACTTGCTATCTCCAGGTCCAGTCAACTCTGTCGCAGGGTTTTCGCCAATGCAACTCAGGTGATGGATCAGTCGGTTGGTGAAAAGAGTTCCGCAGACCCCACAATTGTTGACGTGGATTTGGGTAATCGGAGCTACCCCATCTACATCGGGTCCGGATTGCTTGATCAGCATGAGCTTCTTCAAAAGTTAGTGAAATTCATTTCTTTACTTCAATAATTTATAGCTTTTTTGCGAAGAGTTAATGGGTTGTCGTTTTAATAGGCATGTTCATGGGAAGAAAGTTCTCGTGGTGACTAACACTACGATTGCTCCTTTGTATTTGGATAAAGTCGTTGATGCATTAACAAGGGCAAACCCAAATGTTTCTGTTGAAAATGTGATTTTACCTGATGGAGAGAAGTACAAAAACATGGTCGGTTTTTGATCTATTTAATTAGCATTTTGATTTGAGGCATTGTTGCTGTTAAAACTCGATGGAATTAATAGTAATTGTTATGATTATAGGAGACTCTCATGAAAGTTTTCGACAAGGCCATCGAGTCCCGACTGGACAGGAGATGTACGTTTGTTGCTCTTGGAGGCGGTGTGATTGGGGATATGTGTGGTTTTGCTGCTGCATCTTTTCTTCGTGGTGTTAATTTTATCCAGATTCCTACTACTGTTATGGCACAGGTATTCTCACACTCATGGTTCATGTATGTATTGGTCATCACATTGTGTGCAGACATTTCAGGTTTTCGAATTTGTTAATAATAAGCAGGTCGATTCTTCGGTTGGGGGAAAAACTGGCATTAACCATCCTCTTGGGAAGAACTTGATCGGTGCTTTCTACCAACCTCAATGTGTGCTAGTAGACACGGACACGTTGGACACGTTGCCAGATAGGGAACTGGCTTCGGGTCTAGCAGAGGTTATAAAATATGGACTCATTAGAGATGCTGAGTTTTTTGAGTGGCAGGAAAAGAATATGGAGAAACTGATGGCAAGGTACCATAAACTTATTGAATGAACTGCAATTAAACATTTGAATGTGTTGAAACTTATTTTGAAATATGAAACTGAGAGGACTTTTGGTAAGAATTGGAATTCAAATTTGTGGTTGTCAAATTGTCATTTTGAGCTTTAGGGAATAATATATACCATGTATTATCCTTTCAAGTAATCGAATTTTCTTCCTGGCATGCGTTGTGAATGTGTATACCTGTCCTTGTACACTTACCAATGATATTATACGCTGGTGTTGTTGTCATCGTTGTAATCTATATTTCTTCGAACATAATGCGATCCGCTGTTGATCATTACAGGGATCCTGATGCGCTGGCTTATGCTATAAAGCGATCATGTGAAAACAAGGCTGAGGTTGTCTCATTAGATGAGAAAGAAAGTGGATTGAGGGCTACACTGAACTTGGGGCATACATTCGGTCATGTAAGTTTTATAAGTGAGCTACTGGTTATATTACATTTTAGCATGCAAGGAAATGGATTTTATTCATGCTTGGTGCTTTCATATGTTCTGTTTTTTGCTTCTTAGTTTTACTTGCTGAATTTGTAAAGTATCCTTGACCGTATTTGGAGTTTGTTCTCTGACTGCATGGTTTGAAATCCCATGAAGGAAATTATGAAACGGTTTTAAAATTGAATACATTTCAAGATACTTGCAATTTTGAGATTTCATGTTTTAGAATTTGTACTTGATCTTAAAGGGTTCTTTCCAGGCAATAGAAACTGGACTTGGATATGGAGAATGGCTTCATGGAGAAGCTGTTGCAGCTGGCACGGTATTATGATTGTTGTCGCATTTCGTTTCCATCTTCCACATCTCTGCTAAACTCAAATCTATGCTTAACTCAGGTTATGGCTGTTGACATGTCATACCGCCTCGGTTGGATTGACAGTTCAATTGTGAAACGGGTTCATGCCATTTTACTGCGGGCTAAGTTACCCACTGCTCCTCCCGAAACCATGACCATAGAAATGTTCAAGTCTGTCATGGCAGTAAGTGAACCAAGTTTTACTCGTTCCATATTTCTCAAATCGCTATCTCTAATGACGTATATGCACCATTATGTTCATGGTAGGTTGACAAGAAGGTGGCTGATGGGCTACTAAGGCTTATCCTTCTAAAAGGTCCCCTCGGAAACTGCGTCTTCACCGGCGAGTATGATAGAAAGGCCCTCGATGATACTCTCGCTGCATTTTGCAAGTCATAGATCCAGATTTTATATGTTTGTTTTTCAAGGTTTGCTTACACAATCTTCTTGAGTTTTGTTGAAGTGACATGCAATGAGTATTGCAGTTGGCCTGAAGTCACTTTGTAACGCAGGTGACTCTCTGTTTATTCGATTAAAGTCAATATACGATTTTAAAGATTTTCCCTAAATATCACCAACACTGTCAAATATTATTAAATTAATTAATAAAAATTGAAAATTTCAAAATCTTAACGTAATATACAATTAATAATTATATATTGAGTCTATCACTCTTTTTTTAACTGTATGTTGAGTCCTTAAAATTTTTAATTTTTATTATTTAATTTAATGATATTCAGTGGTGTTCGATGTTTTTCTTAAAATTTTCCATTGCAAAGAGAAAACTGATTTAGAGCTTCATTTATCTAATTTTAAAATTGATAAATTACATGTTTAGTCTCTAAACTTTCAATGAATTTTTGTTTTCACCATCCAACTTTCAAAACTTATAAACATTGGCACCACAAGCATTGCGTTTTGGGACTTTTTGTTTTAAATTGATCTCAACTTTTAATTTTTTTCACAATTTAATTTAATTTAATATTAACGCCTAAGCTAACAATTAAGTTAAACAAACATTTAAACTAACAATTAATTAAAAAAAACCCGACTAATTAAACCAAAACATATTAAACTCGTGAGTGCCATTCACCCAGCACGTGGAAACCACATCAAACCAGAATATTTTAAATGAATATACTAATATGACATTGGAAACCGCATCGTAATCCCACCTATCTCCTAATTTTCTTTGATTTTTCCTATTTCCCTTTCGCCCTATTTCACCGGAGAAATTCTATAAATATGATCTTCTATTTTTAAAAATATAATAAAAACTATTTTATTTTTTAAAAATATTATACTTTAAATAATAATTTTAAAGAAGATTTAAAAAATAAATTTAAATAATAAAAAATAAATTAAATAAAAATATTAATTTTAAATAATAATTTTATAAAAAAATATATTAGATTATTGTTTAAAATCGATGTCAAGATACAATAATTTTAATTTTTATTTAATATAATTTATTTTATCATTTAAATTTTTTTTTTTGAATTTTTAAATATACCATTTTTAAAATAATATTGTTAATGTGATATAGTTACCATATTTATGTAACCGTAGAATTTATAGATATAAATGTAATTATAATTATCTTTTGAAGTCTTTGTGTTTGATTTGTGCTCACGGAGAACGAAGCCTCACCTACCCCCGACCTCAATCTCAATCTCACGCTGTCTTCTAGATCTAGCTTCGTTTTCATCAAGCAATCGTTTATTGGATCATTGCCATGGGTAAGCCATTTAAATAATATTTGCCTCCTGTTATCATTTCTTCTTTCGATTTCCTCCCCTGTTTTTGCGGTTATTTACTGATCTAACTGATTTTTGAGCTTCGATTTAGCTTCAGCAAATCCTTTCGATTCCATTTTGAAGACTTTGGAGAAGCCAGACGGTGGTGAATTCGGCAAATACTACTCTTTACCTGCTCTCAATGATCCTAGGATAGGTCAGTTCCTTGTTTTAGATTTTAAATTTGGTTCGGTTGTTGATAAATGATAGGAAAGAGAATGAATCAAGTGTACGAGATGAAATGAATCTACGCGTTTCTAAGCTAATCTGATGGTTGTTTATTGATTATTCAAACCGAAGAAGATTGGTTTTTATTGTTTTTATTGTTTTATCGTAAATCAAACAAAGGTTTTTGTGTTTTTGATTGATTTGAGATTGATGGATGCTTGTTGTGCAGATAAACTTCCCTACTCTATTAAAATACTTCTTGAATCTGCTATACGTAACTGCGATGAGTTTCAAGTTAAGAGTACGGATGTCGAGAAGATCATTGACTGGGAGAACACATCTCCCAAGCAAGTTGAGATTCCGTTTAAGCCGGCTCGAGTTCTTCTTCAGGTCTTCACTTTATCTGACTTTTTACCATGATGACATTGTTTTTATTTTTAATGAGAACTTGCATTACTAAGATTTTTTGGTTTAACATTGTTCTCTGTTTTCTTTTTTCAGGATTTTACTGGTGTTCCTGCTGTTGTTGATCTCGCCTGCATGCGAGATGCTATGAACAAGCTTGGTGGTGATTCTAATAAAATTAATCCATTGGTAAGTTAGATATTTTTATGGGTCATGTTGGACTAAACTTAAGCAACATTTTATTTGAATTGTTGATTTTGTAACTTGGAGAACAGTTCTAATCATTGGCTTATCTTGAATTTCTGATGCTTGCAGGTTCCTGTAGATCTTGTTATTGATCACTCAGTTCAGGTTGATGTGGCAAGGTCGGAAAATGCTGTGCAGGCAAACATGGAACTTGAATTCCAAAGGAACAATGAAAGATTTGCTTTTCTCAAGTGGGGTTCTAGTGCATTTGATAACATGCTTGTTGTCCCTCCTGGGTCAGGAATAGTACATCAGGTGCCAAGCATTTTTAAAGCTACATTAAGAGATCATATTAAGTTTTTTTATTGGATGTAAATAAATAAATGCTACTTTTCGTGCAAATGTTTTGTTCTAGTGTCAAGGAAGAGGGAAAGAAATTGAATACTGCTGCTGAAAAGTTATTTTAGCATGGAAACAGAATACATGTGTTTGCCAGCAGTTTTTATGCCCTCAAATAAGTTTCTGTAATCTTGGTTAACAGGTCAATTTAGAATATCTTGGAAGAGTTGTTTTCAACACAAATGGCGTGCTTTACCCCGATAGCGTTGTTGGAACAGATTCTCATACAACTATGATTGATGGATTGGGTGTTGCTGGCTGGGGTGTTGGTGGTATAGAAGCCGAAGCTGCCATGCTTGGCCAGGTTAATTACTTACTCCTCTTATTAATATGTTATGTTTCACTAAAGGAGGGAAAAAGGCGGGGAAGTAAGAAAAAGAGAATTTATGGAGTAATTGATGTGATTAAGTGTCCGATTAGCATTAATAAATTTCTTCATTAACATGGCTGAAAGCATGGATGTTAATTTTGATTAGCAAACCTTAGCTAATGATTGTACACTTGGCTTTTTGCTTGTAGCCCATGAGCATGGTCTTGCCAGGTGTTGTTGGGTTTAAACTACTAGGAAAGCTGAGAGATGGTGTGACAGCTACCGATTTGGTGTTGACAGTAACTCAAATGCTGAGAAAGCATGGGGTTGTTGGCAAGTTTGTGGAATTCTATGGTATAGTCTTCAATGCAACCACTTTAGTAACTTATGCATTGTTCTTGTGCTACTTTTGTCTAAGGTACATGTTTCCCTCTATCTTTATACAGGGGAAGGCATGCGTGAATTGTCATTAGCAGACCGTGCAACTATTGCTAACATGTCTCCCGAGTATGGTGCAACGATGGGATTCTTCCCTGTGGATCATGTCACCCTGCAATATCTGCAATTGACTGGCAGGAGTGACGAGACTGTAAGCTGCTTGGAATAAATCTTTGTTTCATTCGATGTATCGACCTTTGATTTGCTGACTTACCTACTATCATGTAGGTTGCAAGGATAGAATCTTATTTACGGGCCAATAAGATGTTTGTAGACTACAATGAGGTAAATATACACTTAGGTTCTTCTATGTTTCTAATTTTTTTAGCATACAGTTTCTAATAATTTGTTCCTAACTCAGCCTCAGATTGAGAAAGTGTATTCTTCCTACCTAGAACTGAAACTTGAGGAAGTTGAACCCTGTATATCTGGGCCCAAGAGGTAAAAACATTTTTTATATCTAGAAACTGCAACCTTCTCCAAGATGAAAAATCTTGTTTGATTTTTGGTATTCCTGTGACCGCTGTATTGCAGACCGCATGACCGAGTTCCTTTGAAGGAAATGAAAGCAGATTGGCATGCATGCTTGGACAACAGAGTTGGATTTAAGGTATGCTCTTCATGAATTTGGGAAGGGTCTATATTTGTGCTTCTTGGAACTCTGAAGTGGTTACGAGGACATATACATGTTTACATGTTACAAATACTATGTGCATATAAATAACACTTGCCAAATCTACTAAGGGTGAGTATCATATTATTTTATTATTCAAAAACTGGATCGTGATGCTTGCACACAAATGATAATATTTGAATGGTGTGAAAATGGTATATCATCCGATCATATAATAAGAACAGTACGGTCCCTGAATTTTTTCTTACTAAAAAAGGAGCTGAAAATATATGTTAAGTGCATCATCATCCTCTGCTGTCTTCTCCAGTTCACTTTACCTTCATTTTCTTGTTACAGGGATTTGCGATACCAAAGGAATCTCAGAATAAGGTTGCAAAGTTTTCATTCCATGGGACTCCAGCAGAATTGAGGCATGGAGATGTTGTTATAGCCGCTATTACTAGTTGCACAAATACTTCAAATCCTAGTGTGATGCTTGGAGCTGCTCTGGTTGCAAAAAAAGCTTGTGAATTAGGATTGGAGGTATTCTCTGCTTTTATGTCTACCATGTATGAATCTTCTCATCGTTGAAGACTTGAAGTAATTGATAATGAGAAAAGATGAACATTGTAAATATGTGAAATTCTTAATCTTAGAATTGTAAAATGCAGCCATTAAACTCATGAAAGGTTTCCAAATTTTGTTTTATTAGAAGGCAGAATTTTATCTTTTAGGTAATCTCTTAACAACAGCAAATTATTCAATGGGAAAGGGTGGAGTTTTTTCCCCTTATAAAGAGATTTTGACCAAGAAATTTGATTCAATTTCTTCTACCCAGAATGTTTACAGTGGTACAATTTTAGAGCAATAAACCTTATTGAATATTTTTGGATCATTGTTTTAAAAGGTCAAGCCATGGATTAAGACAAGTCTTGCTCCAGGTTCTGGGGTTGTAACCAAGTACTTGCAAAAGAGGTATTTTTCAATTAATCTGAAGGAGCATGTCATCCATATGATATAAGTGCTCTTCCTTATTTCATATTGCTAACTCAGTAATGAACTACAGTGGCTTGCAGAAGTATATGAATCAGTTAGGATTTAACATAGTCGGATATGGATGCACTACATGTATTGGGAATTCTGGAGATATTGATGAATCTGTGGCATCAGCTATCTCTGAAAATGGTAAATTATTTGTTGAGACTATAGTTGGTTTTCCTTGCTTAAGAATGCTTGAAGCTTACATATTGGTTGTATTTTTGCATGCTTCCAGATATGGTGGCTGCAGCTGTGTTGTCAGGAAACAGAAACTTTGAAGGACGTGTACATCCTTTGACAAGGGCTAACTATCTTGCTTCTCCTCCTCTCGTTGTTGCCTATGCTCTTGCTGGCACTGTATGTATCTTCATCTCATTACAACTGGGTTTTTGTTAAAAAAAGTGTACTTGAAATTGAAATGTATGATGTCTTCTTATTGTCATAATTTAGTTTCTTTTAGTTTAACCTCTATTCATTTACTTATTTTTCCAGAAGATCAAGTGTATTTTTCATTGGATACAAATTTGCAGGTAGATATTGATTTTGAGACAGAACCCATTGGAACTGGCAAAGATGGAAAACAAATCTTTTTCAGGGATATTTGGCCTTCTAGTGAAGAAGTGGCTAATGTGAGATACTCAGCCTGCTTTACCCTGATTCCTAGGCTTAAAAAATTAGGAACTAATTCAGGTTTCCATTGTTGTTCTGTCTTCAGGTTGTACAATCAAGTGTGCTGCCTGATATGTTCAAAGCAACATATGAAGCAATCACCAAAGGAAATCCCATGTGGAATGAGTTATCTGTACCATCTAGTAGCCTTTATGCCTGGAATCCAACATCAACTTACATCCACGAGCCACCATACTTTAAAGACATGACCATGTCACCTCCAGGTCCACACGGAGTGAAGGATGCCTACTGTTTGCTTAACTTTGGAGATAGCATCACAACTGATCACATCTCCCCAGCTGGTAGCATCCACAAAGATAGCCCCGCAGCCAAATTTCTCTTGGAACATGGGGTAGATAGAAGAGATTTCAACTCTTACGGAAGTCGACGTGGTAATGATGAAATTATGGCCAGGGGTACTTTTGCGAATATCCGAATTGTGAACAAACTATTGAAAGGAGAAGTTGGGCCTAAAACAATTCATATTCCCACCGGAGAGAAACTATCTGTATATGATGTCGCAATGGTAAATAACTATTCTTAATCCCTCATTATTTCATATTTTATTATTTATTTAACCCTTGAAATGTAGCCTTTGCCTTATGATCTATCTGAAGTCATTGTATTTTTTTTCCATGACTCACATCCATCTCATTGTTTTTACTAGAAAGGAGCATTCATTTCATTGTGCCTGAGAGTTCTATTAACTATTAAGTTAATGCGTTTATATTACAGAAATCATCAGCTAAATTGGCTTCACCACCGAAATTGGCTTTTTATGAGTGAATTGTAATATTGTTCAATTTTAATTATCGACAGAGGTACAAGACTGCAGGACAAGATACCATAATTCTAGCTGGTGCTGAATATGGGAGTGGAAGTTCTCGAGACTGGGCTGCAAAAGGTCCAATGTTACTGGTAAGTTATCGACTCTTTCTCGACTAACAAAAGTGCACCACTCTTTCTCTTCCAGTTTCCTGAGCCTTTACTGCTTTGAGTGACGAACATGTAGGTCTCATTCTCAATTTATATGTATCCTGTGCACTCTCTTAGTAATACCATTAACGATGTCGTACCCAGGGTGTAAAAGCAGTCATTGCCAAGAGTTTTGAGCGAATTCACCGTAGTAATCTGGTGGGCATGGGCATTATTCCCCTCTGTTTCAAGTCTGGAGAGGATGCCGACACTCTTGGATTGACTGGCCATGAGCGCTACACTATTGATCTTCCCAGCAGTGTGAGCGAAATCAGACCTGGTCAAGATGTCACCGTGACTACAGACAGTGGCAAGTCATTCACCTGCATTGTACGATTCGATACAGAGGTAAGATAATAACATTTTAGTCATCATCTCGACTTCTTTTAAAACTGAGGGAGCCAAGCTCTGATTGATTTTACTTCCCATAGACTCACTGAAGTACTGGTTATATTAAATGCACAGGTTGAATTGGCTTATTTCAACCACGGAGGCATCTTGCAGTATGTCATCAGGAACTTGATCGGCTCAAAACAGTGATTAGGCGAAGAAATAATTTATCGGCCGAGTTCGAGTACTCGTGGATTGATAATTTAGGCAATGGCTTCACTGATGAGGTCTGAACTATAAATTTGCAGCAAAAGTTTTATTGAATAAAATTTGATACAGAAGTGGAAAAATTCGGTATTGTGATTTTAAGCAAGACAAAGGCATGTTTTACATAATGACTAATCCGTGGATGTCTATCGTTTTGTCTTTACTTTTTTCTCTTTCAATCTTCACCGTAAAGTCTCTCTTTAATACTCTGTTTAGTATTCAAATGAATGCTAAACAGATAACTTTAAAAAAAATTATATTTGAAAAGTGATTTTCAATAAAGTTTGTAGCTTTTACGATTGAAAAAGTTTTGCCGATTCTCATGAATCATGAACTCGGAAGAAAAAACAATATGAAGAACAATGGGGATTGCCCTCAATGCATGAGCATGGTTTTGTAGTTTTTTTCCCCCTTTCTCTCAAGAAATAAGAAAGCATGTTCCTCCAGCAATCTGTTCCGACAGGCGACAGGCCATCTCCTACTTATTTCAAAATCATCTAGGTAGATCATTTCATGAACTTGTTTACTGCAGAGTGATGCTCTTTGCTCTTTTGAAGATGAAGAGCAACATAGCATATGGTATTGAACTAATATTCATAATCATCGACCTAATTTAAGGGGTCTAGATCAAAATAGATGGTACTTAAATGGTGGACATACCCTTTTATATAAATAAGGTTGATAACCCAAATACTAGATTGAGAAGGTTACCTTCATAATGGTTGTTTAATCTTGTATTAATGGATACACATCCATTTTGTAGACGACCACTTATTTCCTTTAATCACAGGGAAGCCTCCTGGAAAATTTAACATGGTAAGTTATAACTTATCCTTGGAGAAATTTAATTAGTAACTAGAACTAACCATGCAGGCTTGAAGGATCCAGAGTTGCATCAGGTTTCATGCTCCAGAAAAGTAATGCATCACCCATCTTTGGTTTCACAGAAAGTCCTTTTCCACATTCAGATGATTCATTCCACCAAGGGCCAAGGCACAACACTAATGTTTCCCTTTGCCGAAGGAAACACCGTCTCTCCTCCTTCTTCAACATCCGAGCTGTAAAACGGTTAAGAAAAAGTAGAAAAGAAACAAATGGAACTTGTTCGAAGCTTGATTCGGTAGAAAGAAGCAAATGTGAGGTTGAATCAATCAAAGATTGATTCGGTTTGTAATGGTTATCCCTTGAATCGAGAAAAAGATCGAATTCAATAGTGAATTATGTTGAAAATCCTTAGTGGGAGCTAAGGTAATGAATGTAGAGCTTTTTCGAAGCTTGAACCACTATAAATTCAAAATTTTAAATCGTCAATTCACCCCTCTTTGATCATTTCATCAATTGATCAACTCAACAAAATGTTAACTCAACCAATAGTAAAACTTACGTAAAACATTGATCGAATTTTAAACATGTCTGTCCCGATCACACGAAAGACTTAGATATAATATTTTTTTCTCCGACTTGGATTTAAGTTGGCGTTAAACATCCAAGCTAGATAGGAATGAGAGAAAAACGATGTGCATGCAATATTAGTATTTTGATATACTTGAATAGCACATTTTAAAGTTTACTGACAAATTTAAAATCTGAACTATAGGTTGTTGACGTAGCCGTATGTTCATACTGATGATGCTACTAGCTGCTGATGGATGGTGATGTTATATTAGAGCTTAGAAGGGTGTGTAAATTTTGAAGGCACTTTTTTCAGAGAGAAACATGGTGGATGGGACAATGGGAGGGAGGGAATAATGGATTTAAAGCAATGGATCAACTGTCTGTTTCAGTAGTAGCTGTTTTAGATGATGCTCATTGCCGACCTCTTTAGTCTCCCCATCTAACTTCATTACTCCTTGGTTTCTCTCTGTTTTGTCTGTTCTCTTCTTTAAAACCCCATTTTCCTCCCAATATTTCTTCAGTTTTCTCTTCTCTGTTCTGTTCCTTGTTTGTTTAGGGATCTTGTTTGGGATAGCTTCACCCCATGGCTTGCTTTCGTGATCTAAAATTGCATGGAATAGTAACTGTGATATTGGCCTAGTGGCTAGTTCACCCAGTCTACTCAGACATGAAACAAAGGCATGTTTTGATCTTTCAATGGTTGAAAGCATAGGTAGTTTTGGTCTGATTGAGCCGTGCCAATATCTTATGTACTCTTTCATATCTCCGAGGCTAGCACAAAAATTTGTTCTTGTCCATGAACTGATGATTCTGTAACGTGTGTAAGCTTGGTAGCTGTATCTTGTTGCCATAGGTTTAATATTGGTTTTACAGGGAGTTTATAGTAGTATTTACCTTATACATTTGGGGCTTTTATTCTGGTTATTAATTTAGATCAAACATAAACTAAAACAAACAACAGAAAACAGAAAGCAAACATGAGCAAGATTAAGACAAGGTTTTGTCCCAAAATTGAACATGGTTATGGATTTGTACGAGAACCAGTGAACTACCATAACTGCAACTGGTTATCAAATAATAGATGCATATGTTTATGGTAGATGTTAAATGTAAACGAAATGAAACAATTAGCAAGGGATTTGCAGGATTTGTTGTTTATTTGTTTGTTTCTGTTTCCTTTTCCTTACAGAACAACAAGGGTGTTTTCTCTGGACATTTACAGTCACATACTTTCTTGTTATTCTGTGGCTGGCTACTACACTGATAAGTTTGATCTTTTCTTCACTTGATTTTGTTTTTAGTTTTTGTCTTCCAACTTTATTATTGTATCAGCAACTTATTCTATGGCGACAACATCGTCATTCTTTCGGCAGCCCACTCTGAGTCCACGCCGCATACCCTCCGGCAATGTCGGTGACACCGACAAACCCCTGGAAAAAGAATCAATGGTAGAAGTTGTTATTAGCTTCTAAGTTCTATCTATCTTCAACATGTAGATTAACCTAGGAAAAGTTGGCCTCTATGAACAAAGTTCTTGCATAACTCAAAGATTAGCCTGTGAGCAAATGTTCAATATCCAATATGCTTGTTTGCTAGTTCAATATAAAGAAATAATGGCTGATTTAGAACCAATTCAGAAAGATTGAAGAATGATAGTTTTCTGTGCTTACAGCAGCTAGAAGATCAATGGCAGCCATTACAGACAGTTTCCCAAGTTGGCACCCCTGCACCACCAAGCAGTTTTGTCATTAAAATGAACATGTTGTTCTAAAAGATAAGGTTTTTAGTTCAATTGGAAACAAAACCCCACAACAATAATTTCATCATATTTCCCAAAATGTGCTGATACTTCCGCCAGAAAACTGGGGTTCTTTGCCATTCCTGCAAGGAAAAAAAAGGGCTAAAAACAGTAGCAAGGCGAGAGGCACCAGACCAGACACTGGTCATTATCTTCGTTTGGCTAAAAAGAAGATAACTTGAGACCCAAATTAGCTCAAAAAAAAGAGAAATTTGGAACTAACCTGATCCAAGTTTGTACATGTAAGGAATGTTAATTGCCTCAGGAACATGCCCTGCACTGAATTCTTCAGGAGTCCTACAAAAAAAGAAAAATAAATTGAAAGCCTTTGTTATACAGCAATCGGCCCTTTTAAGATTCAAATAAAGCAAGAAAATTTACCTAACATCCAAATATCGATGTCCAGCTTGATAGAGCTCGTGTGCTACTCTCACCGGAACAGAAGTCGGAACTCCAGTTGCCTGCACATTTCCTCTAAGAGTTGCCTTTGTGCTTCACATGCAAAAACATACAACAAAACTCCAGTAGTTGCTAATTAAACGTAAAGGAAAAGAAAAACTAGTTTCTTAGGGCGTGGCGTCCATACCATAAGCTCAAGTTTTTGCGTGAAACAGTCATTCGACATGTCTTCGGATTCACAGGAACCGAGAACAGAACCTTGTGGTGGAGATGTTTAGGCTGAATAGCTGAAGGAAGGGAAGGGAAGGTGAAGGAAGAAGAAGACAGAAACGATGTCGCTTCCATGGTTTGTTGGTTTGTTTCCTATGGAGATTTGGTAATGACTCAAGATTGGGGTCGTGGAGATGCTTCTCGTCCTATGTAGATGTAGACCGACATTGGGAATTGCATGGATAAGTGCTGAAACCGTCGTAAGGGAGGGTGGTGGTGGTTCATGTTATCTGCTGCACTGCACACTTCTCAATGTCTGGCGAAGCTGTTGAAAGTAACCGTCCAATAACAACACTTGTGAAATTTAATAATACGTAAATCCGTTGCATTCAAAAGCTCCAGCCAGTTTAGAGATGATTATTCAGTTGTGAAATTAAATTAAATAGTATTATCTTTTATATATTTATATTTACTAAATATTAAACTTTAATAATCTAATTATATTTAAATATTCAAAATTTATCATCCATAAAATTAAAAAATATTTAAATCAACTATCCGTAAATTTAAATGATAGAGGGAATCAGGGTCGGAGCTCACAACAATTGCGCTGCAGACTGCAGTCTACCATACAAGTACGTTTAGGAATAAACAATTATTTTTGGGTAAATGACATCAAAAGCCAATCCGTTAAAAATGACTTTATAATTAGGCCATTATATTTCAAAACATCATAATTTAGTCATTTAATCAACTATAACAATATACCCCAACAATTACAAGTTGTACATTAACAGAATCGATCCTATTATAAATTTTGTTTAAAATATTTTTATACTTTTAATAAAATTTATTTTAAATTGAATTATCCTTCTAACGATTCAATTAAAGATATTCAAGCCCAACATCGAATTATCCAATGATTTTATATTTTATAAACCAATAAAGATAAACGAAAATAACATGTTTTATTCTAATTATTGTATTATCCTTTTTTATTAATTAATTTTAAATAAAAATTATATCAAAATTATAAAAATAAATATATTTAAATTTAAATACAACTATAATCATAATTAAACCAAATCAGGAATTAAGGATCAGTAATCATCATCTCCAACCAATCACAATAAATAAATGTGGTCTTTAGCATATATAATACCATTGGAAAACAAATATTAATTTTCTAATTCCCTCCTCCATCCTTCCTTCAAATTCCACCCTCTTCCTCATCCTGATATTCCTAGAAAATCTGCTTCTAAGTTCTAACTGAATTTCAATTTTTCCCTTCAAAAAAGGAATTGTCGTCAACGTTTCTTCAAAATCGTAATCCAATCCCAAAAATCATGGCATCCCAGATAATTTCCGAGTCTGATCAAGAACTCCTCCTCCACAGACTCGACATTTTCAAGATCCGCGGCAAAGACAAACGAGGCAACAAGATTCTACGGATCATCGGAAAATTGTTTCCAGGTAATCAATCCCCGATCTTTCCCTCGCCCCTAGTTCCCCTTTTCGATTAAAAATATGGGTTTTCAATGCAATTGGTTGTGGGTTGATCAGCTCGGATTTTGAGCGCTGACGTTTTGAAGAAGTATTTGGAGGAGCATATATTTCCAAGGCTAGGAAAGAAGTCGTTCTCGGTGTTGTACGTGCACACCGGCGTTCAACGGAGCGAGAACTTCCCTGGAATCTCATCCCTCCGATCAATCTACGAGGCGATCCCCGTCGACGTCAAGGATAATCTCCAAGCCGTTTACTTCGTGCACCCTGGCCTCCAGGCTCGGCTCTTCCTTGCCACCTTTGGTCGCTTCCTCTTCACCGGAGGGTAAAACCAAACCGTTTGATTCATATTCCTTTTCTATTATATACTTGATTCCGATCATCTGTGTTAGGTTGTACGGGAAATTGCGGTACGTGAGTCGTGTGGATTATCTCTGGGAGCACGTGGAGAGGAAGGAGATCGAGATCCCAGATTTCGTATATGAACACGATGAAGACTTGGAGTACCGTCCGATGATGGACTATGGATTGGAGAGTGATCATCCAAGGGTCCACGGTGCACCCACCCTCGATTCCTCTTCTCCTTCCGTCTCCATCTACTCTATGAGGTGCATCTCATAGATCATTCTGCTACTGCTACTGCTTCTCTTTCTTTTCCTGTGACATTGATCTGTAAATAGGTAGTATTACTATTACAACTTAAAAGTGTGTTTTAATCATGTTTTGGTGTTGTTTTAATGCATTTTAATTGATTTCAAAATGTATTTAAATTTTAAATCCCATTAGTTCAACCATGCTAAATGGAGAAGAAATTGTGAAGATTTATATGTTAATGGAAAGATTAGAAATTTATTCCCAGATAGAGATAGAAACAGGGGAATGAATGATTGGGGATGGAGATGAGAGAGAGAGAGAATCTTCCTGTTTCTGTTCTTTTCAAGTAGATCTTTGTCTGGCTTATAGGTGAAATTTTATCTCATTTTAAATATCACATTAATTATTATTTTAATTACTTTATATTATATAATTTTTTCCTTAAAATTTCGTGAAAAATACATAAAAAATAGGACATAATTATTTTGCTATAAATTTTTTAAAGATTCGATAAACAATATCTGTTCTATAAATTAAGAATAAACTTTAAAGTATTGAGAGTATAATCGCAATCTCTAAAAAATTTATATATCTTTTATATTTTTATTTATAATATAATTTTAAATTATAATTTTATATCTCTTTATAATTTCCCGAAACCGAAATAAAAGGTGTGTATTCGGAAAAATTATACGGTGAACCCTGTTCATCACGTCATCCATGGTCTCAAGCAATCAGGACCGTTGATCTTAATTTTTTTCAAATGAATCATCACCTCTTTCCTACATGAATTTAGTGAATGGATAGTTATTAGTTGATTATTTAAAGATCAACGATCCTGATTACTTGGACCATAGATGACGTGGTGAACAAGGTTTATCGTATAATCTCTCGTGTATTCGGACCGAATATATATTCTGTGACCATATATTCCTTCACTGAATAAAGGTAGGAGAAATGTATTATAGTTTTGGACTTATACTACCACCATATCAAGCACACTATTATTTTGAAATTGCGTACGCTTTAAGCCCTTTTTAATTATAATCATATACTTAATCATTAATTAATTTGATGGACGATATTAAAGGGAAATTTTCTGTGAATGGAAATTTTTTTTCCTCAAAATATTGATGTTAAACGATTTTTTTTAAATATTAATTTTTTAATAGTATAAAAGTCGATTGTATTAGACATCGATTTTGAACAGTATTTTTAATAATTTTGGATGAAAACAGAACCATTAAACTTCGACTTTGGCATCTTCGTCTTTAAACTTGCTTGCCTGGTAAATCGGTGTCTAATAATTCCGTTTTCGCATAAAATTATTAAAAATACTGTTCAAAATCGATGTCTAATACAACCATCTTTTAAAATACTGATAAAAGATTAATATTTTAAAAAATAATCGATAGATATCAATATTTTGAGAAACATTCACAATATCTTTAAAAAAATTTATATTTAAAGGTCATAAATGCGCGGGAATCCAACTTAAACAATATAAAAACATTTTAAGATAAATTGAGAATAAATTCTTGGATTAATATAAAGAAAATAATCACAATCATTATTGTTTTGTGGTTATATTTTACTAATAGTATCCGATAGCACTTGCAGGGAAATCCAAATTTAAGAACAGATGAAGGTTCTAAAAACTAAGAATCTATCAAGAACTGCAACGCTTCAATGCTTGACTCAAGCTCTGATTCGGTTTCGAAATCCCAGGTTGCTAATCCTGCTCGTCTTCGGAAGAGAAGGCTATGGCCATCCACTCTTGTTGTATCCACGTTGTTTCCGGTATTAGCAGCCGTGCTTGCCTTCCACCTTGATTCTTTCGAACCAGCTCCTTTGCCCATACATGAGTTGACCCAATCACCCATGTCTGTCTCGTTGCGTAACGATCGCATGCTGGAAGGTGCAGAGTTCGTGGGATCAGGGGAGTTGTTAGGACCGGAAGACCTCGCGTATGATCCCAAGTCACAACTCATTTACACGGGTTGCCAGGATGGGTGGGTCAAGCGAGTTAGACTGAACGACTCGGTCGTGGAAAAGTGGGTCAACACCCACGGTAGACCGCTAGGTGTGGCTCTCGGAAACAATGGCGAAGCAATCGTAGCTGATGGTTACAAGGTTAGTTCCTGATTCTACTCGAACACTCGAGCTGTAATCAATGAAATCAAAACAAATTTTGACGATTAATGTAAACAGGGACTACTGAATATAAGCAGAGATGGTGAAATCAAGGTGCTAACGGACGAGGCCGACGGGCTGAAATTCAAAATCACAGACGGAGTAGATGTAGCAGAGAATGGCATGATATACTTCACAGATGCTTCTTACAAATACAGCGTTGAAGATAGCGTTTGGGAGGTGCTGGAGGGTAAGCCACATGGTCGGTTCATGAGCTTCGATCCGATTACCGGAAAAAACAGAGTGTTGGTCGGCGATCTTTACTTGCCTAACGGTGTTGCTGTATCACCGCATCAAGATTCTGTAATCTTATGTGAAACAGTAATGTATGTTGCCCTTGCAGCTAATCTTTTTTCATGGATATGGTGATCAGTTGATCATAAAAATGAAATTAATTGCAGGAGAAGGTGTAGAAAGTATTACATAGAAGGCAACAAACAGGGAGAGCTAGAAAGGTTTGTAGACAATTTGCCGGGCTTGCCTGATAGTATTAAATATGACGGGGGCGGCCACTACTGGATTGCATTAGCCACGGTAAGTACATGTCATTACATGTTATTCAGGTCAGGGTCAATCAAGGTTGTAACTTTTTTATACTCGAATAAGATTGTGTTGGATTTGTTCGAGTTCGGGTTTTTCATGTCTAATACTTTATGGTTTTGCGCAGGGAAATTCAGTTGTTTTTGACTTAGCCCTGAGACATGCTTTCATCCGAAAGATAATGGGAATGGTTGAGAAGTACATAGGAGGACTGCCTAAGGGAAATGACGCAGGTGTGTTGGTTGTTGATTTGGAAGGAAAACCAGTTTCCCACTACTATGATCACAAATTATGCTCGGTTACAAGCGCAATGAAGATTGGGAACCGTGTGTACTGTGGCTCTGTTGTTTATTCTCACATTATGAGCCTCAATCTAGATCAATATCCTGCAAGACCCACAGGGTCTATGGGAACAACAAAGTAAATTCCCTCACTTTTGTGCTGCAAATTCAAATTGCAGAGATAAATTATGGCTTTGGCTTCTGCTAATCTGCTGTCAATAATGCCTTGGTTTAACTATCTGTGGATTGTAAACTCATCACAGTATCAAAATAATTTGCAACTTTCTTTTTGAGAAATTTGTATTTTCTATTCATCGCTGTCTAAAAATTCACAACTCTTTGATATAAAATCATGCGTCCGTTCATGCTATCCAATCCAATCCTGAACAATCCTGTCACTTACATGTTATCAGGAAATGGACAGAAAAACAGAAATGATGGAAACAACGATAAATTTACTGCACATATATACACAAAGACAGGCTACAGAAAATGAGAAATCAGTAAAAAAGTTGCAATGATTTTGAAGGTAGATTATATCCGGCAATAAGATAAAATCACAACTAACCAACCCATAAATATTTAAATATAAGGAGGAAAGGTGATTGTTTTTTTATATTATTAGTAAACATTCCAATCAAAGGAGTAGTAGATTATATTGTCGTACTCCATGTAATCAAAAGCATCATATCTTCTTCTATTATGGTATTATTAGGCTGTTAAATGCAGGTTCATGAATAATTCAGAGTTTGATGGCACCAAAAGATGTTGCCGGGTGTGTAATTTCCATAATTTGCAGGTGGTAATTCTCAGAACAGAAATTAGAAACTTTCTCAATTTTCTTCTTACTCAGTCTAATGCAGCTATGACTGCACCAACAACTTCTTGAGTAGTGCTGCTTCCTCCGAGGTCCTTTGTATGGTACTTGCCATCCGATATAACCCGTTTCACAGCAGTTTCCAGTCGATCAGCAAATGAGGGAAACTGCAGATGTCTCAACATCATAGCAGATGACAGAAGCAGGGCCACTGGGTTTGCTGTCTTCTGTTCCAGTAGCGTCTCATTGCCCACATTTCCAGCAGAAGCCCCTTGCTCAAAAACAGCATGATCAGCCCCAACATTGCCTGCAAAAACAGCAACCCCAATAATCGAACAAGATTTTACTCATACATATATGTATGATGTCGATACCTTTTTTTTACTTTCGATCAAGATAACAATGATGTTGAGCGGCTTGAGTCATATATTCATCGATGATTCAACAATATGGTGTAGCCCATTCCAGAAGAAGTCAGGGTAGTGCAAATATTTAAGAAACAGAAGAAAGCATGAAAAAGATTAACAACTCAAGCGTCAATGGATGTACCTCCAGGCATAACTCCAGTTCCCCCAGCAATACCGGCAGCCGTATTTGCAACTAAATTGCCATAAAGATTGGGTGTTACCTAAAAGAATAAAGCAGACAACATTAACTGAGTATTATTGATTACAATAAGAAAATAAAGCGAGAAGCAAGTTAGAGACTCAAACAACAATCACCTATTTCCTACCAAGTTACTATAGTTTCTTAAAATAATCTACTTTCATAATCATTATCATACCATTTTTAACATCATTCGCTTGCAAATTTCTGAATTTAAGCGGTGCATATGAGATTCTCAAACTAGCAGCATAGGGGGAAGGATATGAATACCATGACATCAAATTGTTCAGGCTTGGAAACAAGCTGCATACAGCAGTTGTCCACAATGATTTCATTGTACTTAATCCCAGGATACTTGGTAGCAACTTCTCGGCACGATTCCAAGAACAACCCATCAGCAAGCTTCATAATGTTGGCTTTATGGACGGCAGTCACTTTCTTTCTGTTGTTCAAATAAGCATATTCGAATGCATATTTCGCGATGCGCTCCGAACAGAACTTTGTTATCAGCTAGCAATCGGAGTAATATGAGGCTTACATAAAACGAAAATAGAACAACTCCAAATTGTATTCAGAATTAGCAACAGAAGAGTAAAAGATGGGCTAAATCGGAGTACCTTGAGACTCTCGACGACTCCAGGGACGACCTCGTGTTCGAGGCCAGAGTACTCGCCTTCAGTGTTCTCTCTAATCACCACAATATCAACATCCCGGTGCCTTGTAGGCAAGCCCGGCAAATTGAAGCAATTCACGAGAGAAGCGTACAAATCGAGCTCTCTTCTTAGCTGGACATTAAGCGAGCTGACACCTCCACCCATCCGCGTAGCCAGTCCTCCTTTTAGACAAACTTTGTTCTTCTTAATTGACTGGATCACTTCTTCAGGCACGCGATCCATGTCACCGTGAACCTCGTATCGCTCGAAATACAAAGGCGCGTGCATCGCTTGCATCACTTGCTCCACCGCGCCCGTCACAAGAGGGCCGATCCCGTCACCGGGGATCAAGGTGACAGCTCGGGGGGCACCGTCACCCGGACGGGGCATGTAGGTGACAGATCGAGTAGGTGTGAGATTAGATGGAAAGTTCCAGACTTGTCGGAGGATGGGCATGGATCTTCGGGCCATTGGGTCGGGTTACAGGACCGGAGGTAAAGTCTTGGTTATTGGGTCTGTTTGGCCTTTACTTTAAGAGAAGCAAAGCAAGGCAACCATTGAAAGAGCAGAGGAAAAGCAGAGAATAATTGACTGAGCCAAAAAAAATAAGTAGCAGAATAATTGACAGAGTAGAATAGAGCAGTGATCGAATACAGACAAGACCATGTTTCCTTTTCCTTTTTAAGTACGGATATTAAGAAGATGACCATAGGATTTACTTGAAAGTTAACAGTCTTCAGATTAGGAACGTTGAGTTTTTTCCCTTGATTCTTTCTTTTTTGAATCTCGTCCTTCTCTTGTTTGACCTGCTCGTAATGGATTTCCAAGCTCTGTATACTAAGACATTCCATCAGTTTAAGTGTTTAAATGCATATTTCTATTCATGTTGTAGTTTAATTCAAGTTGTAGAGCTTCCTAAAACAGGTACAAAAATTCACAATCACACATGCAGGACCAATTTGATTTTACTTCCTTTATTCACTTCAAATATGATGCACATGATGTTTAGGAACCACTGCTGGTTCTCCACGTCTACTTCCTGTTGTAGTTATCACGACAGGATGTTCTATGTCACGGGGCTAGACTTTTGAACCAGTTAAACCGTGCGGTCTTAGTCGAGTCCTCAAGACAAACGACTAAGTAAGCCTTCTCACCACTTAAAGAAGATCAAACTTCCCAAGTACTGACGAACGAGAAGCGTTCTATGCGGAAACGGATCAAACGAGATAGCGAGGAAGAACTCTTCAAGAACGTTCCCTGAACGCTGAAGAACAAAGAAAGAACAAACAAGAACAACTCAGAGGATATTTAGAGAAAATGCCTTTATTCATTGAAATGATGGAATAACTCAGTACAACTCAGTGTCACTCAGTACATCAAATGAGGTGGGGGAAGGCCTCTATTTATAGTTGAACTCCCCCTGATCCTACGGTCTATACAGTTTTACATCGACGGCTAAGATACAACTCTATCCATTCACAAAGCATAATTCTGGGAATATTCCAGTCTAACTATGGAAAGTATCTTCTGTGTTCACACAAAGTGTTCACACCCCTTGGATGGATAAGCCTTCTAGAAAACTCTTTGGATCGGGCCAACGTTTGTGGTCTTTGCAAGCCCAGCTTCGCTCTTGGAAATACTTGGGCAGGCCAAAATACACCAAGTGGTGCTAATGTCTTGGACCCCAATGTGCGGCCCGTGACATTCTCCCCCACCAAAGTTGGCGACGCCCTCGTCGCGCCACTCGGACGAGTCTGAGTTCGATCCTGGAGCTTCTCGCGCACCTTGGCTAGCTTCTGTCTCGGAGTCTGGCTTGAATGTCCCCCCATAAGAACCGCTCTCCCCATAAAGAGCACCGGACTCTGATTCAGTTATCCCCCCATAAGGACTGCCCGCTTCGGTTCGCACCGCTATGTAAAATCACCCGTACCAAGCACTTCTTGATCATTATCCCCATGTTCAAGAGGTACTTCACTCATCACCCCAGCATTTTCTCTCTCCGACAATACTTCTTCACTGAAGTTTGCCGCCCCATTGCTCCTCGGCAATGCAACACCCATCGACACTTCACTCCCCTTGAAGTTCGACGCACCAGCCATCTTGTCCACGGATGGTTCCTCAACGGCATCCACGCCAAAAGGCTCAGGCAACACATGCCTCACCAAGGAAATGTCCCCAACTGTCGCCTCTTTCCCGATGACTCCTCGGCTTGGAGCATCCTCGACACGCTGAATAGCTGTCAGCTTCTTGGTCACTTGCCCGATGTCTCGTCGTACTGGCACAACACATCGTTGCCTCGGATCCAAGATGCACACGACGTTGGCACACGGAATGATGATCGCTTGTACACGGTCAAGGAAGTTAAGTCCCAAAATAAATTCAAAGTCGTCTAGTTCGATTACCTTGAAGTCTTCCTTGGACTTCCAATCACCAATCTGCAGATCAACTTTCCGCATCGTCCCTATCACAGGAGCTTCCTTGGCATTCACAGTCTTGATCTTGTCTGTTGAATCCACAACTTTAAGACCAAGTTCCACTGCAACCTTCTTGGACATGAACAGATCACTTGCCCCGGTGTCCACCAAAGCACTCCTCGATCGTCCCGCCACATTGATGTCGACAAACATCAACCCATTCTGCTTCTTGCCTTTCTTCTTGGCAGAACTCAGAATCATCGAGCCAAGCTTCGCAGCCTCATCACCCTCGGGCTCGTCCTTCTTGGACTGCTTCACTCGATCAGGGCACTTACTCGCTCTATGCGGGCCCTTACAACGGTAACACTTGCGACCCGTCACCTTCGGCTTCACACCTTTCACACTGGCGATCGCACCAAGTCTTCCTGGTTCACCATCTGAATCGTCGTCCTTTCGAACAATGGCATCGAGGCGGCTCTTCTTCTTTGGACAGTCCCTCACCATGTGAGGACCCTCGCAATGATGGCACTTTACGGTTCCTCAATCCTTCCGCTCATATGGATTCTCATACCGATTAGACTTGGGGGATGGCTTTCCCTCGACGCTCTTCTCTTCGGAACTTTCCTCGTCTCCCTTTCCATTACACTTGTCTCGGGGCTTGGAAGACTCATTCTTGTACTCAAACTCTGCAATGGATTCAGCAGCGGCCATCGCTCCTGAAAGGTCTTCAACACCCATTCTCTTCAGCTCCATTCTCGCCCATCTCTGGAGACCAGATTTGAAGAGATACAAACCTTCCGATTTGCTCAAATCTTTAATTTGCAGCTTGAGTTCAGTAAAACTCTTCACATATTCCCGAATTGAGCCGTCATGCTTCAACTGATGAAGTTTGTCTCGAGCTTCCTCGTTGGTATTCTTTGGATAAAAATGCTCCTTAAGCTCAGACTGGAAATCCTTCTATGTCCCGATTGGAATGTCATCGTCATCCGACTCAGAACATCTATTTCGCCACCACAACAAGGCAACGTCAGTCAAATAAACTACTGCAGTGTTCATCTTCTCGGCATCGTCAGTGATGCTCATTCCCCGGAAGTATTGCTCCATGCACCAGATGAAGTTCTCGACATCTTTCGCCGACCTGGTTCCATTGAACTCCTTGGGTTTAGGGATGTCCTTCACTGTTTTAGGTGCGGTTGGATTCAGCACACCGTTCCGCATAGCAGCCTGATAAACCAGAACTTCCGCCTTGAATCCCAACATTTCTTCCCTCAATGCCTCAAACTTGGCTTCGAGAGCATCTCTCTTCACCTCTAGTTTCTCACCTTGGTCATCCAGCTCCTCGAGTCGTACGTCCACTACGTCGATTCGCTCCCCAGAATCCTTCACGGATCCTTCAAGCCTGGTGACCCTCTCCTCAAGTGCAGACAACTTGTCCCTTGAGTCCGATCGACTTTCTTTGTTAGCCTGGGTTTCCACACCCTTCTGGCCAGCAGCAACAACAGTATCCCTCTTTGGTGTCATCTCAAATTCGATGCTTCGTACCTTGAACAGCCTAACGTTGCTCGAACAAGGCTCTGAGCTCTCGCTCTAATACCACTTGTCACGGGGCTAGACTTTTGAACCAGCTAAACCGTGCGGCCTTAGTCGAGTCCTCAAGACAAACGACTAAGTAAGCCTTCTCACCACTTAAAGAAGATCAAACTTCCCAAGTACTGACGAACGGGAAACGTTTTATGCGGAAACGGATCAAACGAGATAGCGAGGAAGAACTCTTCAAGAACGTTCCCTGAACGCTCAAGAACGCTGAAGAACAAAGAAAGAACAAACAAGAACAACTCAGAGGATATTTAGAGAAAATGCCTTTATTCATTGAAATGATGGAATAACTCAGTACAACTCAGTGTCACTCAGTACATCAAATGAGGTGGGGGAAGGCCTCTATTTATAGTTGAACTCCCCCTGATCCTACGGTCTATACAGTTTTACATCGACGGCTAACATACAACTCTATCCATTCACAAAGCATAATTCTGAGAATATTCCAGTCTAACTATGGAGAGTATCTTCTGTGTTCACACAAAGTGTTCACACCCCTTGGATGGATAAGCCTTCTAGAAAACTCTTTGGATCGGGCCAACGTTTGTGGTCTTTGCAAGCCCAGCTTCGCTCTTGGAAATACTTGGGCAGGCCAAAATACACCAAGTGGTGTTAATGTCTTGGACCCCAATGTGCGGCCCGTGACATCTACATATAAACCTTAGTTCATGGCATCATTGACCCTCTATATCTGCAACCACAGATACTCGAGTGAACAAAGTCTATGCAACTCGAACAATGTTCTGCCAAGATCAAAGCCTCTCTCTTTTCTCAAAGATTTTTATTTTTTGTATATATAGGATTCTTCAGATGAATACAGAAAACCAAACCTAACATGTTGCAGATGCAATTCTTCTTGATTCTTTGCGTTGAGGTCTGCAATTATACTTGTTCTGGCCGAGGGAATGTAAAATAGTGCACATATCAAAAATACAAATGTGTGATGTGTGTTGTAATTGATAATGGAAAACATAAACATCAAACTTCAAGAGATTTATTATAACTACTGAATATTGTGCCCCTAAGAATCTAAATGGGAAATGAAACAAACAAATCATGTGTTCAATCTATTACAAAAATCTTGCTAAACTTTCAGCATTTTCCCAGACAAAAACACATGATAGCTTGCAATTTATCATCAATAGTAGTACTTAAGCCCTACATACATAAAACCAAAGCAAAAACATAAAGAGTGCACTCAAACATAAGAGAACAAATTCACTTGTATGGAAAGAAGCATGAATCAAGCATGCTTTGCCTGGAAATCCTTCATGAAAGAAACCAACTTCTCAACTCCAGCCAAAGGCATAGCATTGTAAATGGAAGCTCGCATGCCGCCGACCGACCTATGTCCCTTGAGCTGCACCATCTTCTCCTTCTCGGCTTCCTTCAAAAACACGGCTTCCAACTCCGACTTCTCCAATGTAAACGGAACATTCATCAGGGACCTCACCGATTTCTCTACAGGACACCTGTAGAACCCCTTGCTTTCATCAATGGCATCGTACAAAATACCGGCTTTCTTTTCATTCTTCTTCTCAACCTCCTTCAGTCCTCCTTGCTCCAGAAGATCTTCAAACACCAGCCCGCACATATAGATCCCGAAACAGGGAGGTGTATTATACAAGGAGTTGTTGTCAGCGTGGATCTTGTAATCAAGCATCACTGGGGTAATCTCCTGGGAATTTCCTATAAGATCTTTCCTCACGATCACGATGCAAACCCCTGATGGCCCGACATTCTTCTGCGCACCGGCATAAATCAACCCAAACTTGGATACATCAACAGGCTTGGAACAAAAATTGGAAGACATATCAGCAACAAGAATCCCATTTGGATTTCCAGGAACCGGATAATTCTTAAACTCAACCCCATAAATAGTCTCGTTAGCGCATATATGCAAATACTTGGCATTCGGGCTTAGTTCCAAACCATCAAACGAGGGAACCCTCACGTAATTCTCCGATTTCCCATTCCAAACGACGTTGGGCTTGCAGTATTTTTTGGCTTCTTTGAAAGCCTTATCTCCCCACGAACCGGTAACGAGATAATCAACGGTGTCATCAGGCTGACAGAGATTCAACGGGACAGAAGCGAACTGAGTGGTCGCCCCGCCTTGGAGGAACAAAACGGCGTAGTCTTCACTGATATTGAGAAGGGTACGTAGATCAGCCTCGGCTTTCTCTATAATGGAACGGAAATCTTTCCCGCGGTGGCTCATTTCCATGACGCTCATGCCAGATCCGCGCCAGTTATAGAGCTCAGTCTGGGCCTTGAGGAGAACGTTCTCAGGCAAGGTAGCGGGACCGGCGGCGAAGTTAAATACCCGATCTTGAGATTGAGATTGGAGGGAGGGACGATCCTGGATAGTTGATGAACAAGAAATGGAGAAGGGCTTGCGCTGTGAGGTTAGATACTGAAAGGCGGTTTTAGGTTTGAGAAAGGCATGGCTTTGGCTGTGGTGGGTTTTCTGAAGGAGATGAGCGTTTGGAGTGGTTAAGGGTGTTGCCGCCATGGATTTAGATTTTTTCCGAGGATGCAGAAATGTTAAAGAAACCGGTGGGAAAGATCTGAATGGAAGTGGAGATTATTTATAGAGAGTGTTTTTCAAATGATATTTGGGCTACACGGGAAAGGGAAAATGATAGAAGATGCTGCGGCTGTCGGCTATGTACTCTCTCCGAGAGGGTAGGTGAGAAGTGGACAATAACGAACGGTGTCGTTTTGGAATTACTTTAGTTTTAGGTTTCTTTGAGGGTGGTTGTATCTCTTTTTTTTCCCTTTCTATGCATAATAAACTGGAGCGGAAAGGTACATGGAGGCTAATACAGTTCAAATCTGTGGAATGCAAGAAATAAATAATATTTTTATTAAACAAATATTATTAAATTTATATTTAGTTTAACATGACAAAGACTTAATTTTAAACTAATAAATTTTTAAGGTACTTAATTTTCTACAAATTAAACGTAACATAAAAATTACATAGCAATTACACTCTACCAGTCAAGTTGTCCAAAAAATCATAATAAAAAAATAAGATTTCCTTGTAAATATACTTTTTTGAAAGACAAGTATAGTTGAGTGTAATTAATAGGACAATGAGTATATGTTCATGCAATTACATTATAAGGTCAAGATTTGTCTTTAGTTCATATTTAGATTAAGACTTTGTTTAGTATTGTTTTTCAAATCAGTTTTTGACTCCAAAAGCTGGTTTAAGACTAAGAGCAATGCTATCAATGAAAACCATTCGGATAATGGAACCTCAGATCATGGAGTATAAATCCCTTTCTTTTTTTCCTTCACTTAAAAGCATCTCAGATCACGAGCACAAGTTTGGAAAAGGATCATGTTTGTTTGATGCTCCATTAAAGTAGAGAGGATAGTTCATTCAGCAAATCTTTAGGTCTCCAGAGAAACATTGTCGTTGCCATCGCCATCACCGTCATCCTCGTGATTCTCTGAGGATGTCTGTGGAAAGAATTCATCCTCAGGGTATATCTCCTTAAATAACTGTCATATTCCACAACCAACATTACATTCCAATAGGCAATCAGAAATGTTCAACATTCTGTGTTCTGAGGAAAGTTAATCCCGAAGAGCAAAGGAAGTACATAAAAAGCTCAAAAAAAAAAAAAGGCAATTGTGTCTGTACCTTAACAGTTGCATCTATGAGATCATCGTAGTTCAGTTTACCATCTGGCATGGGAGTTGAACAGATAAAATCGACTTGACCCTGAAAACAAAACATAACTCCGTTGAAATGGGCATTGCAATAAACCATATATTGACATCGACATAGCACATTAACAAAACTCCAAGTTCTAACAACTGTTAGGCAGACTGAATGATCCATCTAAAACCCTGTCCCAATTGTAAAGCATTTCAGGAAACAGTGATGATTATTCTGAGAAGAAAAGGGAGCGAGCACAACAAAATAGAGGACCAAAGTCACAATACCAAATAGTAACACACAAGAAATAGCGACCATAAGAAACATACCAAAGTGAGTTCCTGACTATACAACGCACTCCAAAGTAGAGTAGGTTTTCCTTCTGCAGGATCACCACCAGGATCATTTGGACCTGTAGAACTGCTTTCTGAAGTCTCATCTTGAACTGCACCACCACTTTCTGTAGACTCACTTTGAGCTGCAGCGTTACTTTCAGAATTTATAGGTGAGGGAACTGTAAGAAGGGTGTTCATGACTGCATGAATTAACTTCTTCCCTTGATCATCATCATTACATAATGCTGAGATATATAACACAAACCTGAATGGAACAGAGAAACTTTTACATTTTTGTATTAAGCAGATAGGTTAGAATTACTCCATTTTAGGTATGCATATCGGAAACATTAACCAAGGTAAATATAATAACGGTAAAGTTTCTGTGTTCACTTCATAATCAATCAAAACTTATATTTGAGTTTTTCATATCTGAAAGACAAAACGACTAAATGTCAGATAGACAGTTCTCAGTTCTCACAAAATTGATCACAAATGATACAATATACATACAAAGGTAACCATGGGAAAAACAGCTCAGCAAGGAACCTAAAAATGTGGCAGTTGATAAAATTCATCAACGCAAAACAACCAGAGAGAATACAAAACCCATCATATTTAGAAACTGACAAACTTACATGCCCGGTGGACAAACAGCCAAATTGCTAGCTATTTGAAGAAGTCTAATTGAAGTAACCTGCTCATGAAACATTGCTAGCAAAAAGAAAAAGGAAAGTCGAGAGTTATTGGTTTTTATCTTAGTTTAATATCTTTAACAAAAGCAAAAGAAATCATTCTTACATCTCGGAGGATATACAACCAAAAAGTTAGACATATCAGGCTTCAAAGAAGTCTTTGTGATGCATATTCCCCTCACAATCTTTCCTCTATCATCCTTCGGACTGAAAAATGGAAGCTTTGCTTGAAGTGGAGGGGATGGGGATGGGCCTGATGGCTCTGTTACCTTAAAGGTTGGATCAAGGATCAATTTCTGACTGAATATATCCTGACCTGAAGCTAATCTAACACCCTTGTAACACCCGGTATCCTGAGATGTTTGCAAAGGAAAAATATGAAGATCATTTACCTTAACATTATAACAATCTGCTCAGTATAACAAAACAACTAACATAATTTAATCTGGCTTATACTTCAGTACCTTGTCCACAAGCAATGCAGTAACTGCCATACGCAATACCTGTGTCACATTTATTCAAACGGATTAGCATAATCTTACAGCTAAAACAAGATAATTTCATGTAAAATCAGGATGTTTGGTGTTGGGCACCTCAAAGATATGAAATGCCTTCAACCAACTCAGAGGAAATAAATATAGCTAGGGAGAGAAAAAAAAAAGCAGATAAACTCCATTTACATTTCTCCAATTAGGAGTACATCCGGATGAATTGCGCTTGATTGTGGTACTCTGAAATGATTGGTAACTCAATGCACCATTTGTATACCTTTATAGATAAAAAACAATTGTAACTTTCTTCTGGAGTTTTTCTACAGATTAACACTAATTTGCTTGATTAAGGCTTTCGTTGGCAGGAAGTAGTAGACAACCAAGCATTTAAATATCAACTGAACCCACTCAATTCACATAAAAGCATTTTTGTAAAAAACAAACAAACAAATCAGGATAAAGAAATTTAAACACAAAATCAGGTTAACATGCAATGATAAATACATACACATAAGGAAAACCTACAGTGGTAGGAAACGCATCAATAACTGCATTAAAAGATATCAAACACAAGAATTCTCTCCTCTTCAACTTACGTAGGTGCAACCTTTGACAGCAGCACGGCGGCAAAAAGCTTGGGATAGTTCCCCTTGCCCATAGATAGGATATAACAAAGCCCCAGATGCATTTTGAAACCTAGAGACAAGACATTAAACATAAATATAGACGGAATCTGTAATAACAAGTTCCTGTTCAAACTTCAACATGGAATTGAAAATTTTAGTTGAAGGATTGAGTTGAATAATGAACAGAAAGAGTAAATGTTAACCTGCCAATGGATGCATTATACATAGTTAACTGATCAATCCCATCGTTTGTCTTCAGTAAATCTCCACAAACTCCAGTATCCTCTTGATCATAATCCGCCATTGCTATGGCATACAGTATAAACCTGCAAACACAAAGAAAAAAACAAAAGTAGTTGAGAATCACGTCAATGATTTGAAGCAATGAAGAAGGAATCTATAGATGGAGAAAAAAAATGAAAAGCTGTGACGACTAACAGACGATTTAATTTTGGGCGGCAATCCCATTTTATTCAGGAAGTCAACAAACGGGCTCTGCAAATCCTCGTCGGAAATCTTGACGTCTTGTTCGCCAGCAAAGTGTCCCTGCACCAGCTTGAAGAACCTCATTAACAGATTCTTCTCCATGAGCCCCAGGCTCTTGTCTTTAAATATGGCAGCTCTGGAATCCGGCACATTCAAAAGATTCCCCTTGCTGTCACCCACGAAAGTGGCGTCAATGCTCTTGAACTCCATGTACTGATTGGCTCCGGTATTTAGTATCAATTCAATAGATTTGTCGGCGCAAAAGAAAACCCTAGGCCCAGCCACGTCGAGATGGAACTTTCTGGAGTATTGATCGAGGAGGTCAGGGGAAAAACTGGAGATCTCGACGGAGGAGTAGAGAGGACGAGTAGATAAATCCAATAAAGAAAAATGTTCGTCAGAAGAGGCTGAGCCAGGTGGCGATGGTGAGGTTGAGTGGGAGGAGAGGAATGACGGGAGATCGGCGAGAGGGAGAGAGGAGAAGTGGGAGCCGTAGAAGGGATTGGGATCGAGGTGGAGAACGGATTTAGAGGCGGTGGAGGCTGCGGCGGCTATGATGGATTCGGGAAGACCGGTGCCTATGACGATGAGGTCGAAGGTGGTTGGATCGATTGGAGGGTAGGGTGGGATGTCGTCCATGGCGGAGCAAAAGGTAGAAAAATCGTAAGAAACAAGCTAACGGTAAAGGAACTGCAGTCTACAGTTTACGGGAGCTGGGAAGGGGTATCTCGAAACTATTTTATTTTTGGGTAAATTACAACACAAATCACTTAATTATAAATTAACGGACAATTTTTTTTTTTAAAATAAAAATTTACTCATTTAATTAAATTTTATTATAACAGATATTTTTCTTTAAAGTAACAATTTATCATTATAAATTTATGAAAAATGTGTTACTTTACGGAAAATTTGAAATGTAGTTTGATTTAAGATTTATATTTTTTATTAATTTAATTTTAATTTAAAATTAATGTTATAATTTCTTTTTAAAATTTATATTTTTAAAAATAATAATTTATCATTTAATTATAGATTTTGTAATCGAGGTTAGGTGTAATAGAGTCTATCTTAGGTTATGATACATTCACTTGTATTGGAATTATGGATCTTAATCCGTTTTTCTGTTAACAGAATTGTTGAGATTAGTTTGAGTCAGTTTTGGGTTCTGACTTGTGTATAAATAGAACTGCCAGGCTCTCTTGTAAAATAAGCCAATTATGTTTTCTATCTCTTTTGTGTAAACAAGTTTAGTTAATCAGAAGTTCATTTGTTCTCTTTCTCATTCCTCTTCTGTTTCGTTATTTTCTTCTTTCTCATCTTGCAATTCATTCTGCGTCTCCTCTATTTCACAGTTCAACATGGTATCAGAGCCAGGTCGATTATCAATAGGGCGTTTGTTCTGCTAAAGCTCGTTGTGCTTCCTGATCTTCAAGAGTTCATAAGGGGCGCTGTCAATGGACGGTTCTTGCGATCTTTCTTGAGGTTTCTGCTTCTTCTTGTTTCGGTGAGATTATTCCTGTTATTTTTCATGCTTCTTGTCTGCTCATTCGCTTATTGTTCGCTTTTGGGTTTCTGCTTCTCTTTTAGTTTTGTTGGGGGTTTTCAGTTTGGTTTATTTGAGGGGTTTTGGTCATGAGTTTGGAACCGATTCCATCCCCTAATCTGTCGACCGATGATGCATCGGTAGTTGTTCCCAGTGTTTCTGGTTCTCAATCGAATGCTAAATTGTTCTCCTCTAAAAAGATCAATGTGGTATTAGATGATCACAACTATCTTTTGTGGCATCAACAGGTTTACTTGACATTAAAAACTCATAGGTTATTACGGTTTATAGATAGTACTGTTACATCTCCAGCGCAATACATTAAAAATGGTGATATCGTGACTATAAATCCTGAGTTTGAGTTTTTTGAAGAGCAAGATGGTGCTTTAGCTTCGTGGCTTCTGTCTACTGTTAGTCAAGGTGTTTTGCCTCACTTAATAGGTCTGAGTACTGCTTCAGATATTTGGCATTCCTTACGAAGGTTATATAGTGGCAAAATTACGTCTAAATTGATGTCCTTTAGACATATGTTACATTAACAAAAGAAGGGAGAATTAACCATGAAAGAGTTCTTAATGAAAATTAAATCTATTTGTGATAATCTGGCAAATTGTGGTGAAGTAATTTCTGAACAAGAACATGTTACAGCTGTTCTTAATGGCTTACCTCCTGAGTTTAGCTCTGTCGTTACTGTAATCACAGCAAGTCCAAGTTCATCGGATCTTACATATGTTAGCACTATTCTTCTAGATGCTGAGGCTAGGGCACCTCCTTCTCTTCCATCTCATGTTACTGCTTTAGCTCATGTTGCGGCTGTTCCTCAGTCTCCACAAGTTATTCATGGTTCTGCTCCTAATGTTGCTTTTGTTTCAGAACAGAACTTGCCTCAAGTTGGTACTTCGTTTGTTGACGCTCCTTTTCAATACTCTGCTCCAAATTTTGGTTATTCACCTGGTAAAGACCGTGGTCGTGGAAGAAATAGACCCCAATATCAACTTTGTGGAAAATTGGGACATCTAGTTGATAGGTGTTATTCTAGGTTTGACACAACTTTTAAGAATGAATCTGCTCGGCCTATCTACAATGATAGAGGTTCGTTTTCTGCTCCTCAAGTTCATCTGTCCACCTTTACTCCTCCTAATGTGATACCTGGTCAGTACAATAATATGGTCTATGCTACTGGTGTTTTTGGTTTTTTGTCCCCTGTCCACAATCAATTTGTGCCTCCAGTAGCACAATAATTTGTTCAGCCTCCTAGCCCTTCTGGTTTCTCAACCACTCCGATGGTGCAACAATTCTCTTCTGGGAATTATTTTGCTCCTGCTAATTCGAGTGCCATGTCACTTGTTCAAGAATCTCATGAACTGTCACCCACTGGTTCTGCTCAAACGGTTCCAGCAAACTCTAGTGTTACATCTTCTATTCCTCAGGCTTTTGTAACTGATATTGTTGATGACAATGCATGGTACCCTGATTCAGGTGCCACGCATCATCTTACTAATAATGTTTTCAACCTGCAGCCTGGAACTATTCTGCATGGTTCAGGTAAAGTGCAAGTTGGTAATGATCAATCTTTGTCCATTAATGCTTCTGGTCAATTTACTGTTTCTAATTCTGGTAATTCTTTACATATGAAAAATGTTCTATTTATTCCTCATATAACCAAAAATTTGCTATCCGTGTCTAAATTTACACAGGATAATCAGGTTTCATTTGAGTTTTTTCCCACCTTTTGTCAAGTTAGAGATTTGCTCACTCGACAAGTGTTGTTCACTGGGAATGAATGTGGAGGCCTTTATAAGCTGCATATACCTGCTGGTTTTCATAATAATGTTTCTTCTTTGTGTTCTCTTAATAAAAATATAAGTTCATCTTCTACTAGTACTTCTTGTTTTTCTTCCTGCATGGCTGTTGCTAATAGTTGTTCTTTCGAAACATGGCACAATAGGCTAGGCCATCCCTCTGTTCATGTATTGACCAATGCGTTGTCTCAATGTAATGTTCCCATTAGTAATAAAAGTGTTAAGTCTTCTTTTTGCAATGCTTGTGAATTGGGCAAGGCTCACAAACTTCCATTTTCTCCTTCTTCTACTCGTTATTCTGCTCCATTAGAATTGGTTGTAGCTGATGTTTGGGGACCAGCTCCCATGGTCTCAAATACTTTTAAATACTATGTGGCTTTTACTGATGTATTTTCAAGATATTCTTGGGTTTATTTTTTAAAGCAGAAATCTCAAATAAAGGAGGTTTTTCCTTTATTTTTAAAACAAGCTGAGTTACAACTTGGGCATTCGTTAAAAATGCTTCAAACAGATGGAGGAGGAGAATTTTCGCCTTTGAGTTCTCTCTTGCAACAATTGGGAATTGTTCATAGGATATCCTGCCCTTACACCTCTGAGCAGAATGGTATTGTGGAGAGAAAACACAGACAAATTGTTGAGGTAGGCTTATCTTTACTTGCTCAGTCTGGATTACCTTTATCTTTCTGGAATGATGCTTTTTCTACTGCTATTTTTTTTAATAAATAGGCTGCCTTCTTCTGCTAATTCTGGAATCTCACCTTATGAGAAATTGTTTAAAAAGAAACCTGATTATACTTTTCTTAGAGTGTTTGGTTGTTTATGTTATCCAAACCTTAGGCCATATAATAAACATAAGCTTCAATTTAGGTCTATTCCTTGTGTTTTTCTTGGTTATTCGCCCACCTATAAAGGTTATAAGTGTTTGACTTCTACTGGTAAGGTATATATCTCTCGACATGTTCGTTTTTCTGAGAATTTTTTTCCTTTCTTAACACACAAAGATCACTGGTCTTCGTCTCTTACACCTATCTCTAATGCTGATTTTTTGAGTTTTTTAGAACCTAACAATATTGGTAGTACAACTGAATCATCATTTGTTGTTCTTCCTACCTTTTCATACAAGTCTAAGTGTTTTCCTCAGCCCACAGATTCTGGTATGTCTTCTCTACCTTCTTCTCAGAATAAGTCTTGTCATCCACCATCTTCCACTACTACCAACACTCGTATACCACCTCCATCTTCTGTTATTGGTCCACCTCCATCTCCATTTGCTACCAACACTCATTTGTCACCTCCGCCAGCTATGATTGGTCCACCTCCATCTTCCATTGCTACCAACACTCACTTATCACCTTCATCTTCTATTATTGGTCCACCTCCATCTCCACTTACTACCAACACTCACTTGTCACCTCCACCAACTACTATTGGTCCACCCCCATCTCCACTTGCTACCAACACTCATATACCACCTCCGTCTGATACATTGGTTACTCGTACACAATCTTCGGTGTCTACAAACACTCATTCTATGGTAACTCAAAGCAAAGCTGGAATTGTAAAGCCTAAGGTGTTTGTGGCTATCGAAGAGCCTTGTGAACCTGAGTCCATTCATGAAGCACTTCAGCATCCAATGTGGAAAGCTGCAGTAGATGCTGAATATGAGGCCTTAATAAAAAATGGGACATGGGAGCTTCAACCTCTGTCATCCTCTAGAAAACCAGTTGGTTGTAAATGGTTATTCAAAATCAAGAGGAAGCCAGATGGTTCTATTGAGCGTTTCAAGGCTCGGCTTGTAGCAAAAGGATGCTCTCAAATGTATGGACCTGACTTCAGAGAGACTTTTAGTCTAGTGGTTCGTGCTTCAACTATCAGGACTGTTTTAGCAGTTGCTGTTTTGCAGAATTGGTATGTAAGACAAGTCGATATCAATAATGCCTTTTTAAATGATGACCTTTCAGAAGATATTTATATGACTCAACCACCTGGTTTTGAGATGAAAGGTGTGAATGGACAATCCTTGGTCTGTCATTTAAAGAAAGCGATTTATGGGCTACGACAGGCACCACGAGCTTGGTTCCTGACTCTTAAGGACTTTCTTGTCAACAAATTAGGTTTTGTTGCATCCAAAGCTGATACTTCTTTGTTTTTGCGTGTCTCTGGTCATAGCAAGATATTTCTTATGGTTTATGTCGACGACATAGTCATCACTGGTACTGTACAAAGTGATGTTGACAACATAGTTCATATGGTGAATTCTGAATTTAAACTTAAAGACTTGGGGTCTCTTGAGTATTTTCTTGGTATGGAAATCCAGCAACATTCAGGAAGTTTGTTCTTGAATCAAAGAAAATATGTGATTGATCTGTTACATAAGGTCAACATGGGACAATTCACTCCTACTCCAACTCCTATGGTTGTTAGTCCAAAGTTGTATGCTAATGATAGTCAAGCCTTTGCAGACATTCATTTGTTTAGAAGCATTGTTGGTGGTCTGTAATATGTTTGTTTAACAAGGCCTGATATTACCTATGCTGTAAACAAGGTTAGCCAATACATGAATAGTCCCACTGACTTACAATGGAAGGCTGTAAAGAGAATTCTTCGCTATTTGAGTGGGACATTGTCATATGGGTTGTGTTACAAGTCTACTGGCATGTTTGATTTAGTTTTCTATTCTGATGCTGATTGGGCAGCCTCTATGGAAGATAGAAGATCTACAACTGGATTTTGTATTTTTCTTGGTGGCAATCCCATAGCTTGGTGTTCGAAAAAGCAGCCTGTTGTGTCTAGGTCTTCTTCCGAGGCCGAATACAGGAGCTTGGCGAATACTGTGGCTGAAGTCATGTGGATTGAACAACTTTTAGCAGAGCTTGGCATTTCTCTTGTTGGTAAACCTGTTGTTTGGTGTGACAACACTTCTATTGTGTCAACTGCTGCCAATCCCACTCACCATGCTAGAATGAAGCATGTAGAGATTGATTTAGATTTTGTTCGGGAAAGAGTGCTTGCTCACAAATTGGTCGTCAACTATGTGCCTTCCTCTGACCAAGTAGCTGATGTTTTAACTAAACCAATTCCTCCTTCTTCCTTCAGCAAGTTGCGTGCTCAACTTGGAGTTTGTTCTAGTCAAGTTTTTCAGGAGGATAGAAAACCGGGAGAATAATAGAGTCTATCTTAGGTTATGATACATTCACTTGTATTGGAATTATGGATCTTAATCCGTTTTTTTGTTAACAGAATTGTTGAGATTAGTTTGAGTCAGTTTTAGGTTCTGACTTGTGTATAAATAGAACTGTCAGGCTCTCTTGTAAAATAAGCCAATTATGTTTTCTATCTCTTTTGTGTAAACAAGTTTGGTTAATCAGAAGTTCATTTGTTCTTTTTCTCATTCCTCTTCTGTTTCGTTATTTTCTTCTTTCTCATCTTGCAATTCATTCTGCGTCTCCTCTATTTCACAGTTCAACAAGGTGATCATGGTATAGTTATATTTTAACTCGATAGGTTATATGAATTCAAATAATTCAATAAATTGTATAACTTCGAGTATGATAAAATTTTGTAGTAACATGTTAATTTTGTTGTAGGCATAATAATATCTTGAGATAAGTGATAAAAGAATTTTGTCTATGATACCTTAAATGATGATATATGGACAATAAATTCTTATCTATACTCTCTAAATTATGTTATCTTATATATTTATTTAATGATAATTATGAATTATAATAGAATATAAATATATCATTGAGTTCTATTCACTCGACGTGCAAATATATTATTTTTTGTGCGTAGGTTGACATGTCACCTTTTGGTGAAACACATCTACGAAGATTTCTCAATACCGTAATCACTTTAAAGTATAATACTTGTTATTTTCGTTTGACTAATGTATTTGTAGGATCTTATTATAGTCGACTCTATAACTCTATTTATAATATCATTTTTGGCAGTGGCGGATCCAGAAATCATTTGAGGGTGGGCACATATGAATTTTAAAATCTCAAGGTGTGCACAAAGTTTAAATATTATAAAAATTTAAGAATCAATTCATAAAAATAAGAAAAATTAAGGATAAATATACGAACTTTGAAAAATTCAGGGTGGGCACGGACCCACCCTATTTAAAGGGTACATCCGCCAGTGATTTTTGGTGTACGATATTTTAAACTTAGAGCTAGTTTTTATAAACTTATTTTAAATATTTTATTTATCTTAATGAATTTATAAATGATTTGATATTTTGATAAAGGTTAAATTTATATTTTTAAATTTTTTGGGTTAATTTTTAGACGATCTAAATATAATAATTTTGATTAAATCAAAATTAGAATGTTATTTATATATACTTAAATCTATAATCAAATAATTAAATTATTATTTTTTAAACATATCTCTTTCTGAACTTATAATTAAATCTGAATTATCATTTTTAAAATAAAAACGATTTATTTTTAGTTAAACCTACAATTAAGTGACACTATCTAATTTACCCATTATAAAAATATAATTTTCCATAGTAAACTTTTCACACTTTTCTCCTAATTTACTCTAAAATTCAATAATATAATAAATCCCAAATAAAAAAGTCCAAGCAAAGTGACCCCCCTGCCTTTTGCTAACATACACCCTGAAGCGCATTAAGCACCGTCAATTACCAATGACTTCTTCTCTGTTTGTTTGTCTGTCTGTCCATTTCTACACTACTTTTCAAAGTTTCCTTCTTTTACCTTTTTTCCTTTTTTTCTATTTTGGCAACTACTTGACTTTCCTTTCTTCCAAACAAAGACAGAAGTTGAGTCGCCGAATGAAAAGAAGACGATGCCTGAGAAGAATCTTATCTCTCAGCAGAACCCTGCAACCAGAGCTGAAGATCTGAGCTTCCGAAACCCTGAGAATATCCTCTGACTTGCATTTCTTGAGTGTAATGCCCAATCCAAAGGCATACAGATTACAGCGGTAAGCATTGGACTCCTTGTTGGAATAGATAATTCGACAAATCTAAACGAAACTGCCGTCATTCCTCCGGGGGAAAAGATATCTCAGTCTTCAGTCTGTTTATGGTCGGTTCTGCTAGTTCTTGATTGTAAGCAGCGGTCTTATATCATAACCTTGTTTAACCGATGCAGGAGAATGGCGGGAATGGCAGGGAGCAACGGCATTTATGATCAGGCAGATGGTTACGGCAAGGCAGGCTGAGACATGAGAGACAGGTTGTGCAAACATGCCATCCAAGAGCAAGACTGGTTGTTGGACTATAGAGGGTCTGTGGAGGCGAAAGAATTCGGTTTACTCATGGAACAATAGCATGCTTAAACATGGTAAAGCTAACACTTATAATTTGAACATGAAATGAGGCAGTTAAGTTGGAGATAGACTTCCTTGTATGGTTTCTGAATTTTAGTTGGCCATTGTGACTTGACTTTGTTGTTTTGTTAATAGAAGGAACCCCATGAATATTTTAGCCAGACAATGATGCTTAGGGTTATATTTTAATACGTAAGTTGTATAAATTTTTTAAGAGTTATTATATTTTAATGTATAAATTATATAAATCTTTTATATAATTTTTCGTATTTAAATTATAGATTTTAATCATAAATTTTAAATTTTATACTATATAATATAAATTATAATTTAAATGTCTAAACATTTAATTTGATTTAAAGGTTTACGTAAACTTTATATTAAAATATTCTTTTGTTTAAAGCAAGTGATAACCAAACATTAGCAAGCTAAAGCTAAACGGAAGTTAAATTTACCAACAACCAGATTGTAAGGCAAAGGATGACTTTGATCTTAATATTATGAATGAAATTATGAAATAATAAAGTTAAAAAATATTATCTTATAATAAGTTTATATAATACTGTAATATTCGATTTAGATTAATTTTTTATAAATTAAATACTTAATGATTATATAAAAAAAATTAGATTATGTATTTTTATCATTAAGTGTTATTAAGATCTTTAATTCATTAATCTAAATTAGATATTACGAAAAAAAATTATAAAATAAAATCCAAAAATAACCTCCTCAAATAACCTCAATCTTATATGGAGTATTTCCCAATCCCGTTCCTTCTATTTCTCCTTCCTCTCTCCTTCCTTAGGCTTGGGAACCATTTTTCTCCAAACCTTGAAATACCATTATTCCCTTTTGGTATTTCAACCCCCAACAAACAAACCCTAATTGTCATCTTCTCAGCTATACTTTCTTCTACAATTCTAAAACAAAATACATACATATAATCAGGTATTCACTATTCAATCATTCTCCATTCCCTTTTTGTTTTCATTTACATCTCATCGTTTCCATTATTATTACATCATAGCCATCCCTTTACAATCCCAGAATTTACGTTGTTTGCGTTTTTAGGCTTTGTTTTAATCTCTCAGACCTCCGCTTTCAATTTGATCATTCATTTTAATTGCAAGATCATCAAATACTCCATTGGTTTAACTGTTAATTCTATAACAGAATCTGCAAGTAGGGTTTTTAGGCTTTCATTGTTGATGTCATTTACGACGAATGAAACATTTTTCAATGATCACCTGTTTGCATTTATGCGTTTTCAGAACTGGATTTTTTTTTTTTTTATCTGAGATTCCTTTATTTGTTATTTTGCCTTAAAATTCGGATTTTCTTTCTGGGTTTTGTTTATCATTTAACACTGAATCTATGGTTGTTGTCGATGTTATAGAATCAATGTGAATTGGAGCGGTTGGATTGTTCTTGTAAAGAATTACTCGTTCTCTGGTGCTTCGGATTGTAATAAGCTGAATTTAATGGAGGCTAACGTTTGTGACATTAATCATTTGGATGCCGATGCCCTTTTGCCTCCTCGGAAGCGCCTGTTAGCAGGTTTTAAGAAACAGGCTTCTAATGCAAATGGTACCGTAGATCAGCCGATAGCTGCTTCCTTCAGTTCATCTCCTTCGCCACCTTCACCATCATCTGCTACTTCATCAAGTGATGTTGATGCTCATCTTAATAACTTATTGAGTTCGCGTCTCAATAACCCTAACCTTTCTCCAGAGGAGATTTTCGAGGCCTCGAGAGGAGCAGCTATTGCCGCTGCTAAGGCTGCTGAAGCTGCCAGAGCTGCAGCAGAGGAGAAGGCTGCAATTGCAGCTAAAGCCATTGCTGCAGCTAAGAGTGCATTGGACATGGCATCAACATTTTCTGAAGATGCTGGTAGTAAGGATATATATCTTAAAAGGAATAAGCTCAAGAAGCATGTTCCGGTTCAAGTTTTATACAAAAAACACCAACCAATTGAGAATTCTAGGGCAGATGAAGATTTAGCCCAAAGGTTGCTCCGAGCAATCAATAGTTCTCCAAGTATCTCAAAAGGTCATCAACACAAAAGGCCTAAGAGCTTGCCAACACTCGAGAAGACAAAGGTTCCCGATGGCGGTATTGTGTTGAGAGGAAGCCCCTCTTCAATCTGCAATGGAGGTATGATGGCAGCCGAAATCGATTCCGATGACTTGGTTAATGACCACGTACAGGTAGCCAATTACGAAAAATCAGGGCAGTCGATGTTGGATAATGGCGAAGCAGAATCAAAGCAAAAAGCTTGTGTAGATGCACATTCTCCTGGCAAAAAGAGGGGAAGAGTGAAACTAAAGAAGTTGCCATTGAGCATCTGCTCCTATCGGGATCAAGTGAATCTCAAGGAAGATATGATTACTAACAACTCTCCATTGATGGAAAAGAACATGGGTAATCCGACTGCTGTTGTTAAGCCTGTGTTTTTCTCTGGAACCCTCTGCTGATGGTTTTATTTCTATTGAAGGTACACCTGTGTTGAAATGCCAGGATTTCAAGGCCCCTGCATGTATCGAACAAAACAAAGTCATCCGATTATAATGTCCGGTTCCGTTCTCATAGCAGGCTGCTTCAATGTTAGAGAGACAATAGCTGAGGTAGGATTCACCATTCTGTTTTTAAAGAAACAAGTTTTACTCCACTTCATCCTTTTCTGCTCATCTCTGGTTTTGTAAGAAAATTGGATTCGACAGTGTACATTTTGAATGCTTCAAGTTCTTGCCTTTAAAATAGAATAACACCAATAATTGAAGTCTGAATAAATATTGTATGGTTCTTTCCTTGTTAATTTTTGCACATTCATCCTGCACAAGTAAATATCATCTGTTCTCATGTTTTCCGGCTGGAGTCTTTAAAATAGAATAACACCAATAATTGAATATTAATTTTATATATTTGATATTTCTATTTGTAGCATGTAACTTACAAGTCAATGATAAAATATTTTTGTTGGTAAAATTAAAACAAAATAATTTAATAAATTTGATAATTTAAATTTGAAAATTTTGGCGTTATACTTTTATAATTACAAATATACTATTTAATCACATGCCACATTCCTTGTTACTATTCATTAAGTGGAAAACCGATTTATGAGATAACTCAGACAAATATAATAAGTGGGCATAAACCTTAAATATTAAAAAAAATTGAAGATTAATTAATAAAAATTAAAAATAAATATTTAATATTTAATAAGTCTACTACTGGTAATGACGGATCTAGTCTCACGTAATGTTGTTTCTAAATAGTTGGTGATAACCATTGTACGCTATATGGAACGTAAAATTTGTATAAACTCATTTCTCATGCACTCGGTGTTATTATTATGGTTTAGAGTTTAATATTTTTTGGGATAATACTCTTATTTTTTTTTTTCGAATATATGTTTATTTATTTGTTGATTTTTTTTTTCTGATGGCTTGTAGTAGAAGAGAAATTATATTAGTTAATCTCATGAATGATGTGATAATAATGACCTATAATATAATTTTTCGCCGTAGATGTGATTTTCTGATACGGAACGTAATGTTGCTGCAAGGATGCCACAAACTCGGTCGTGGTAAAGTTTTAAATATCGGGGAGATTTCCCCCAAAACGCAAATGCAACCAAAACTTGTTCTTGGTAATATTATCCCTACTTCAAAAGGATAATAATGACTATATCATTCATCAACTCCGCAACACTCTTTAGGGAAAGTTCATGAATTTAGCAATCATAGACAGTAAGAGTTTGAAATACCATTTGAAAAACTCAACAAGAATGGGAGAGTTTCAGATCCAGAAACCAAATCAAGAACCTCTCTCTAATCGCCCTCGAACAAAGGCTGACAAGAATATATACAACCGGGGAGCATGCAATATGCATAATGAGGTAGGTATTTCGTCGAGCAGTTCCTTGACAATGTAGAAAAGGTTAAAAGCACAAAGCCGGATGATCAATGCAGGGTGGGAGGATGGAGAATGGGTGACATTGGGAGCTCTGAAGCGTGCTCTTATAGTTTCTCATCTGGCATATATCAAAAGTTTCCTATGATTAAGGTCTGAAAATACTTCCGGAAACATGCAATTCCATCGCATTTATCCTAGGATACTACGAACGATACAGATGTCAAATTTATGATGCTAAAAAGTAAAAACAACAATTCCGTTGAAATAAAGTTTTGATTTTTCCTACTTTGTGGGTTCAATCCGGCAAAACCCTTCACACTCTTATGAAAAAAGAAAACAACAAATCAGAAACGATGCAGTGAATTGAAATGATGTTCGAAAATTGAAGAAATTATCCAAACATACATGTCAAGGTTTCCCACACAGGCAATACGTCGAACATCTCAGATGCACCAAATCCAAAGCAGTAACAGAATACCATTGCAGATTTTAGATTGAAATGGAAATGAAGAATCTAATCCAAGTCCTTGACCACTTTAATCCCCATGCTATTAGCAGTCCCAATAATGGACTTACAAATGCTCTCCAGGGACATGTATTGACAATAAGGATCGGATTGCTTAATCTTGGCAATCTCATAAATATGTCTGACGGACAACGTGGTGGCGATCACGTGGCCTGGCCGGCTGCTTCCGGACTCGATACCCGCCGCCTTCTTCAGGTACCATGTGACGGACGGAGACTTGACAGTGAACTCAAAGGTGTTGTCTTTGAAGGCGGTAATGGTGACTGACATGGGGGTGTCGGGCTTGTACTTTTGGGTTCGGGCGTTGAAGTCCTTGCAGAAGGCCATTAGATTGAGTCGGTACTGTCCGAGGGCCGGACCTACAGGCGGTGCAGGTCGTGCTCCTCCCGCCGGAACCGTCAGCCTGATGGTCGCCGCCACTGGACGCCGCGTTAGGATCTCTTTCAGTGTCGACATACCTATAGAATCTTGCTTACCCTACTGATTTCTTCACTTTCTCAAATGGGCTGACGTAAAATATAAATATAGCAGTAAATGGTAAACGGTAAACATTTTTTTTTTTTTTTTTTATAAATGTGTATTTTATTATCCAAGACAAAGAAATAAATCTCTAAAAGTATATTTTGGACAGTCATCCGACTAGTGAATTCCTCAAGATATATAAAGAGCCCTATTTACATCATCTAAATGTATACTCTTATCACGTAAACGAATACGAACCACCTTTATAATACATCTAAGTATATAATTTTCAGACCTACTCGTGTGCCGAAATATCCTTCTATTACGCTCATCTCATACAAAGTACACAAAGGAGCCACAACCTAGCTTAAGCAATTGAAAAATCAAGGACCTCCCCCTCAAATGCAAACACAACCAATCTAATTCAGCATTCCACACCAACATACTTTTAGGACCCCGCATAACCTCAAAACCTCATTCCATACAATCTTGACAAATCTACAAGCCGAGAAGAGATGATCTCGAGACTCCACCACCTCGCAAAAAACATACAACCTTCTTCCATTTTTTTACCCATCCTTAACAACCTATCCCGAGTAGGCAATCTATCCAAAATTGCCATCCACAAAATAATAGTGTTTAGGGATGTGCAGAGAAAATCAAACCATCTTATGCCAAGACACCCTGGGCCTTATTTCCCGAGTTGCCTTCCATGAACTATTTTTTTTTATGGTTTTAGTCCCTTATTATACTAAAATTTATAATTTAATCTATCTTTTCTGTATATCTTGATTTTTGATACAGTTTCATGATTCATGTTCACGGTTCTGTCGATTTGGATAGACTATACCCCGACTTTCAGTATAGTAGAGGGACTAAAAGTAAATTTAACCTTTTCATATAACTTGAGATTTGAAGAAGTGATTGGGCTGGGCTATTAGGTTTTAAAAGGAAGAATTGAAGCAGGAGGCGTTGATTCAATTTCTTTTCTTTTATTCAACAATCTAATATCTTTGATTAGTTAGTAATTTGATTCTTCGCAGCTTCTGCACTCCAACTTGTAAGTGTAAAGGAGAGCTGGAGACTGGAGAGGAGAGCTAAGCAATTGGAGGCAGAAAACGTCATTAAATAAGAGAAAATATGTTGAAGAGCAACACGTTCAGCAGGAAGACGAAGGGAGGCAAAATTAAGAAGGTTGGTTCCTACACACTTCTCATCCTCTTCAATTTATTCGTATTTTTCACATACAAAATGGGAAAAAACGAAACCCTAAGTAATAAATGAATTTAGTTTAGTTTACAACGATGATTTGAGTGTATTTGATTTGTTTGTGGCATTCGGGTGGGTCAGGAAGTTAGAGAAATATATTTGAGAGATGACATTTACTGTGGAGCTGCTGCTTGCAAAACATGTGACACCTCCACTTCGCGTGCTCCTTTGGATGTTGCTTCTCCCCTTCTTGTTCTTGATACCAATGTCCTCCTTCGTCAGGTTTCTTTCTTTGCCTTTTGGCTTCAATATGATTGTAATTACTGATTATTTCGTTGTGTTCCCAAATATCAACGTTTTATTATTGCTATTATTATTAATTGGTTTTGTAAGATGGACTTGCTCGAGAATCCTGCCATCGACAATGTCGTACTGCTATCCGTGGTGCTGGATGAGGTTAAGAACAAAAACATGGCGGTTTACAATAGAATTAGAGCTCTCTCCGCCAATCCTCTCCGCAAGTTCTATGTTTTCAGTAATCAATTCCATAAGTTAGTTTTCTCATTCCTCAAACTCTCTTAATAAAGTGCTTTTTTTCAAGCTCTTTTATCCAGTATTTTATTTCTTTCTTTTTTTAACAGAGACACGTTTGTAAAGCGCATGGATGGTGAAACCTCAAATGATTACAATGATAGAGGTTTGCTTTGCACTTTAATATATCTCTAAGCATTTGATTCTGAAATTCAACTTGTTTATTATGTCCTGTTGTGCTTCAGCAATTCGGGTTGCTACTCGATGGTATCAATCTCATCTAGGTACTGCAACAGTTTTACTTATAACCAATGACAGAGAGAATAAGAGGAGGGCTACCGAAGAGGGCATTTCTGCTGACACAAGTATGCACATTTTACTTGCTTAGAAACTAACATCAACTAAATATTTTATATATTGACTTACTGTATTTTGTATATTGTTGTACTACTAATAATTTATCATCATCTCCTTTTCAAATTATTGGAATTATTCATGCTTGCAGCTGATTGTTCAATGACCAATTTGTTTCAGTTCAGTCCTATGTAAAATCATTGGGTCGACCAGAGTTGCTTGACCTGCTTGTTCATCCTGCACCCGAAACTGAAGATGTTGTAATGGAAGAAGTTGAAGATTTGAGACCTTCTAAGAGACAAGTTATTTACCAAGAGGTATATTTTCCAATGCTGTTTGCCATTATCAATCGTAATTTCATAAACAATGAATTTGGTCAAGTTTTGTTCCCATGAAACAAATTGGCTCTCTAAGGCTTATTCTTTTCTTTTCTTCATTCAGCATAAACCAATGTCTGAAATTACTTTGGGTTTGCATCGTGGAATATACCATCAAGGGAAGCTTCGGGTTAATCGTTACAATCCATTTGAAGCATATGTTGGAAGTGAGAGCATAGGTGATGAAATAATTGTGCATGGACGTCAAAACATGAATAGAGCTTTTGATGGTGATATAGTAGCTGTAGAACTTCTGCCCCAAGATCAGTGGCATGAGGAGAAGAACTTGTCCATTGCAGATGAAGGTATTAAGATTTTTGTGTTGTCTATATTCATTTGAAAAGTTTAATGTTTTTAATGTTTATAAGTGATTTTGAGCATGCGTCCAGTACACATTAATGTTATAAGAAGGTGCTTATATGTCTGCACTCTAAGCACGACCTTGGCATCTTTATTGGTTCTTTTGTAAATCAATATTTTATCACGGTCTCCTTTGCACAAGGGTACAAAACATTAAACATGCTGCTATCACTTTCACATGCATATGTCTAGGTTCTTATTATTTTCTCTTCCCTTGCAGAGGAAGAAGAAGAGGATGTTCATTTAGCTCCAAGCAGTGCTGATGATGCTCCTAGAACTATGAATCTGGTATCAGGTTCTGCCACTAACATGAACTCCACTCAGTCTCGCCCTTCAGGCCATGTTGTTGGTATCATAAAGCGGAACTGGCATTCGTAAGTTATCTTCCTACTACCATAATATAGTTTATTTATATCTGTTCTTTTGCTGGTGTACCTTATATTACTGCCTCACCTAGGTAGGAACCAAGCTTAAATGAGCATTACTGTGACTTGTTTTCTCTCTCCTAGTTCAGCCCATTCAAGTTTTATTTTTGTGTATTTCTATTAGCTTGTTCAAGTTTTATCTTTAGCTAATCTCTTTCAAATAATCGAATGAGAGGTATTCTTCACATAGCGTGTTCACTGTTATTATTAATCAAACATGTTCAAAAACCTATTCCCTTTTCCCCCGTTTAATGATGTTGACAATTTCTTGCTATTTTTCTTATAATCTAAATGGTTTTTTTTTCCAGTTATTGTGGGTCATTGGAGCCGATGCCTCTTCCTGCTGGTACAGGAAGCCTTATATCTGCCCTGTTTGTCTCCAAAGATCGTAGAATTCCTAAGATTAGGATTCAAACCCGACAGCTTGAGAATCTATTGGATAAGAGGATAATTGTGGCAGTTGATTCTTGGGACCGTCAATCTCGGTATCCTTCTGGCCACTATGTACGAGTAATAGGAGAAATAGGTGATAGAGACACTGAGAGTGAGGTATGTGATAGTAACTTCCTCTCTCTATCCCTTTCCATATATGTCACGGTAATTTCTGAAGTTATTAATACTCGTGTATTGTGTTTCAGGTGGTCTTAATCGAGAATGATATAAACTCAAGGCCCTTTTCTTCCCAAGTTTTGGCTTGCTTGCCACCATTACCGTGGTCTGTGTCTAATGAAGATGTGACAAATTCAATCCGCCTGGATTTGCGATCCTTGTGTGTCTTTAGTGTAGACCCCCCTGGTGTGTACACTTAATTGACTGTCGTGGATATTCATTTTGCAAGTGCTATACAGATAGACATTCCTTTTGCTTGTGCAGGCTGCAAGGACATTGATGATGCATTACACTGTACAGCTCTTCCGAATGGAAACTACGAAGTTGGAGTTCGTATCCCATATAATTTGACTATTTATTCTTTTTATGAAATCACTTACATTTTATGTGAAGGGGCGAATGGAATTGGCTCAAATATGCATCTTTACAATTTGCCTCTTATAAAGCTCTAGGATTTGTGGGAAGGCTTTTTATTCAATTATTGCAAATAAAATGTGTACAGAAGATAATCTTGTGCTCTGAAGTCTGTTATTGATGCATACTATTTTATTTATTTATTTTCTTCATAAAGGAGATCTTTGTTGAGCCATTTTCTAATACATCTCCATATCATCCTTTTCCTCATAAAGGGAACCAGAAAGATGATATCCAACCCTACTTCCCCGGAGGGTATACATCGTCTCGGATCAATCTTCACAAAAGGCTGTGCATTGTGAAAATTGGACAGATTTCAACAAATTACATGTTCCTTATAAAAGGGCTTTTATGTATTCAAACTTTCTTGATGTGGTTGGATGTTCTTTAATGATATCTGATCAGATATTGCTGATGTAACAAATTTTGTTCACCCTGGCACTCCACTGGATGATGAAGCTTCCCAAAGGGGCACATCTGTCTACCTTGTCGAGCGCCGGATTGACATGCTTCCTAAACCTTTGACAGAAGGTCATTTTTGTATTTCTCTTCCCCCTTCCATATTTGTTATAGAGTTGCTTATGGTGATAAAAAAGGTTTTATTGGATTCTATGCTTGATTTTTAAATTGTTTTTCTGATGTTAAAGTACTAATGGTCATTATTTGCAGATATATGTTCACTTAGAGCTGATGTAGAAAGGCTAGCTTTCTCAGTTATTTGGGTATGCAGTACGAAATGATTCAAATATTTGTATGGCTACATTTCTGTATTCATTTCAATAAATAAAAACTTATATTCACATCAATTCCAGGAAATGTCGCCTGATGCAGAGATTATCTCGACTAGATTCACAAAAAGTGTTATCAAGTCGTGTGCTGCATTGTCTTATGTTGAAGCGCAGGCTAGGATGGATGATAGGTGCTCTAATGTAGCCTTTCAACTAATTTTCAATGATGAATGTTTATTTTCTTCTTGTTAGTTTTCGTGATAACTTGTCTTTGCCATAATACGGCATGTGTTCCCTCTTAAGATAGATTTCTTTAGTAGTTTCTGGACCAATAGATTATACGTCATGTTGCTTATACATTTTAACTCTAAGTTCTGTAATCATTTGTTGACTTTCCTTGGTCAACAAACTAACAACCTAGCCAGACGTACTACTTTTAGCCAATTGTTACTTTGTTAGTGGGTATGGCTCATTCAACTGTTGGGTGTGACTCACTGATGAATTGTATCTGAAGAGAGTTGCATGCAGTATACTCAAGCTTGAGACTCTGAATCACTATATCCCCCACCCTATTTTTGCAGTTAGTTGTTAGTTGATAGAGCTGTTAAGTACAGGAAACAACATACTATTATTAAGAAGAGATTGAGTTGGAGGTTGTGTCAACCTGCTGGATTGATTGAAAATTCTTTTATGCTAAATGGTTATGATGCCAACTTCCAAATTTCTCTACTATGAAGTCATGATTTGTTATCTTTCTTTTTTCTGAACATTGAAAGACTATCAACTGATCTAGTTGCATCAGTATGTAAACAATTCTGATTCCACAGGAAAAATAGCCATGCTATATATCTCAAATTTCTTCACCGACTAAACAATTGCTGTGAGTATCAGTCTGAAGCAGGAAACCTAACCAATGGAGTGAAAAAAGGACCATTCTCTTTAGGATGTTAACTTTGGATCTTACAAGCTGCTAATTTACTTATTTGTGAGAGAGCTCCTATTATTTTTCTTGAAATAGGGAGCATGCTAGTTCTTATGGTTTTGGTTATGTTAAAGGTTAATAGTTGTGTAAGTTTATCAACTGTTATTTGCTATTATCCTGTTAAACACCTTGTTTAACTTATTCCCTTACACTGTCAGCTATTATCCTATTAGCACATTCACACATTTCTTTCTATTTCTCACTAGTTATAATTTTCATTTATATTCTTCTGTGGATATCTGGTTTATTTCCCTGAGCATTCTGATTGCTTTTGTACTTTTGCAGTCGATTGATGGACCCACTAACTACAGATTTGAGAAATATGAATACTTTGGCTAAGGTTTGTAATTAAAGAGCATGTTTCTAACATAACTTTAATACAGTGGGTTTATTTTGCCTTTAATTTTGTTTACTCCATGTCTGTTCTCACATGTGAAACTGCAGATAATGAGGCAGAGACGTATCAACAAAGGAGCCTTAACTCTTGCTTCTGCTGAAGTCAAATTTCAAATTGATACTGAGACTCATGATCCTCTTGATATTGGTCTGTTGCCTAGCGTTTTTTTTAACTCTTAATCTGGAACATGAATCAAATATATTTTAGCATCAATTCAAAAAACTCACCCAACTACAAAATTCTTAGTAATTAGACGTGAACATAAATCCAGTATGTTTCATTTGCGGTTCATTAAGATTTTACAGATTCTCATAAAAACAAACAAAAAGGTGATCTAAAAAATTAGAGCAAACTGTGTAGGCACCAAATTTTTGTCCAGGTAAAAAAACAAAGGCTTTCTTCGAGCTAAAAATGGTTTCAACGAGATGAATATGTTCTGCAGATTATATGTTATGTTTTAGGAACCATCTGATAAAGCGATAATAGAACATATTTTAGAACTTTATCTGCATAAATCTTTTTTGTTTAATTAAAAGATGTACACACTCTGGTCTTCTTCTATTTTTTCAGCCTTTTTTCCCTTTCAGTTTTGTTCTATGCATTTGGGCTTTTCATCATTTTTCCAATGGTGGAGGATAATAATTAATAATTGTGATTAAGGCAATGCCAATTAAATTAAATGGTTTCGAGATCCCAAAATCCATAAAGAATGTCTTCACGCTTTGATTTATTTCTGATATCTGAGTTATTCATTCAGGCATGTATCAGATTCGAGAAGCAAACCAAATGGTTGAAGAATTTATGCTTGCTGCTAATGTTTCTGTTGCCAAACAAATCCGTGAATGTTTTCCTACCTGTTCGCTACTAAGGTAAACTTGTTATTTACATGACACTTTGTTATCCGAAAATCCAGACTTGTTAAGGTTTGTCCCCTCGGAAAAATGATGTTTTTTTCTGTAAATGCGGAGAAATCCAAATCAGTTGATGATCCTGTGTGAACTTTATGTCACTGGAGTTATTTAACATGGGATAAATTAGATTGCATGATAGTATATTTAATACAAATCACTTGTTAAATCATAAAATGCCATTGATAATTGTGAATATTGTACACCATCTGATCTCTTCAAGAACCAGAGTACTTTTGAAGTTCATAATTGCGGACAACACCTTTTATGGAAAAATTCCGGAGTTGTGGCTAGTTCTTGATAATGACATTGCTGTTGTTTGATGCCTCGTCTTGCTTCACTGAGTTTTGGTTCAGGCGTCATCCAACTCCTACAAGGGAGATGCTTGAACCTTTGTTGTGCACTGCTGCTGCTGTTGGACTTGACTTGGATGTTTCATCATCAAAGGCAATGGCTGATTCCCTTGACCGTGCTGTGGTAAGGTTCCTTTTAATGATATATGTCTGACAGCATAGCTGATGTACCACCTCAGATGATTCCTTTTCTAGGCATTGCTTTCTCCTACTTCTAGCTTGTCAGGCTTCTGATTTTTATTTTATTTGTTTTTTTAAATCTTTGTTGCTTGGGTGATGCTCATGTATTTGTTTGGCCCTTCTCTTCAATAGTTGATTTCTTACTTCCGTTAAAAATTGTTTTGCAGCGTGATGATCCCTACTTTAATAAGTTGATTCGGATACTGGCAACTAGGTGTATGACACAGGTAAAGTTAGCTAGGAAAACATTTCAATCTCCAGATGTTTTTGAGTGAGGCATGTTTTAACTTGGTACTAATTTTCCTTGGATTTCAAATTAGGCTGTTTATTTCTGTAGTGGGGATCTCAGCCCTCCAGAATATCATCATTATGGGCTTGCAGCGCCGCTATATACTCATTTCACCTCTCCTATTAGGAGATATGCAGGTTTGTTTGTTTGCTGCTTTTCCTTTTCTTGCTGATACTATCATTAGAGTATATAACATCCCTCTCTTTGCAGATGTGATTGTGCACAGATTGCTTGCTGCATCCCTAGGGATTGATAAGCTTCCACCGGTTTTCCAAGACAGAACTCAACTAACTAGTATTGCTGATAGTAAGTCTTTTGTTCTTTCGTAGCATTTCTCAGGCTTCCTTGGATTTGGAACAATCTTTACAATGTGTTTTTCCTGTTTCAGATCTGAATTATCGACATAGGAACGCCCAAATGGCAAGCAGGGCCTCAGTAGAGCTCCATACTCTCATTTACTTCAGAAACCGGTACATGCCTTGACCTCTCTCATTGAGTTTAAACAGTGAATGGTTGCACATGTTTTGATTTTTTTGTGCTTCAGGCCCACTGACACAGAAGCCAGGATAGTGAAGATAAGGTCCAACGGGTTCATTGTGTTTGTGCCCAAGTACGGAACTTAAATTCTTTTGATGCTGGAGTATCTAAACACCTTCCTTAGTGTCTTTCTATTTCAATCTCTTTCTAGGCAAGAAAAGATAATGTTTTGGCACTTTGCACTATAAAATGAACAGATATGGTATAGAAGGACCGGTTTACTTGACAACAAGAGCAGAGAAAGAAAGCGGGGAGTGGCGTGTCGACGAGCAGCAGCAGAAGATTATAAAGATGGACAACAATAGCCTTTCCTACAGTGTATTGCAAGCAGTGAGGATCCACATGGAGGTTGTGGAACCCCAACCGAACCGCCCTAAACTACAGCTTACTCTTATCACCTAGAAGCAAAAGGTAACTAACATACGCAGAGAAGGAAATGTTGTATTATATGAGAGATATAAATGATATGTTGTTTGATTTCTGGGTCTTGTGGAAATTGAAGTTACTGGCCTTTGGTTTGGGTTTGGGTAAAACATTATTATTGTTACTTTTGTTACTTTAAATTATTTGTTCCTACGAGTACTACCCCATTTCCTTTCCATAATATCAATATCATGAATGGGGTATGACTGCCTCAGTGAGTGGACCTATTTTATATCTTGCTATATATATTAAAAGAATTAATTAATTAATTAATCAATACAACTTATTAACATAATTACTAGTGGTAGTTCTAGTATGAAATTGCATTGGCTTGGCGACAAACAACTAGGCGTCTAGGCCGAACCCTGTGGTGGGGGTTTTCATTATTTTTATGCATATCCATCTATTAATCAATACAACTTCATGGAACATGTGGGACCCTAAAATCTGCTACGAAGTCAATGGCCGAAAGTAACCTTAATTAACGCCCCTAATCTACATCATCTTCTCCTTTGCTTTGATTTCCCATGATTGCCAGTGACCATGTGGGTCACCTGGCATTGGCAGAGAAGAAACGACCCCTTTTTTAACCTTTTACCATCATCATATACAACTCAAAAAAAAAAAAAAAATACCATCATCATATACAGTGCCTACTGCCATTGCCATCTCAAGCTTACAACAATTCACAAACAAACCCGGAGCAGAACAGAGCAGGGCGGGGGTTGCCTGTCCTTTTCGGAGTGTACATGTGCATGTGATGCTTCCATTGTATCAAATCAAGAATTAGTCGTTTAGTCTTAAGATTGTTTGCTATGTGAAATTAATGTTACTCAACTCCTTTTTTATCTTTCAGAATCCAACACAGACAGCAAATAAATTAGGAAAAAATTTCTAGTACTACATAACTAAATGGGTGGGGGGGGGGGGGGGGGGGGAGAGAGAGAGAGAGAGAGAGAGACAAGGTCGAGTAGAGCAGAGCAAAGCAGAACAGAACAGAACAGAACAAAACCGAGCGAAGCGGGAGTCAGGAATCTGGGGCAGATCAAACGCCGCCGCCCTCTCTTTTCTACAAGCTGCCACATTGACCCGTTTCTCATCTACATTACCATCACATTAGGAGACCTCTCGCCGATCTCCGCCGCCCCATGGCTGCAGCCCTCGAGTGCTGGTCCAGCCGAGCAACCACTACCACCGATGACGACATGGTCGAGCAGGTTCTCATGCGCTCCAACGACCGATCCGAGGACACATCTTCCTCATCCGCTGCTTCTTCTAAGCTCGAAGCGCCATCAGCCAAGAACAAACGCTTCCAGAGGTTGAGCCGGAACGTCTCCGAGGCCATCGCATCTCTCAAGAACTCTCTCAATCTAGACACTTCCTCCCAGCGTGACCAGCCTCTCACTGTTTCTTCCCTCCCTTCTGCTTCCTCCAAGGCCGAGGCTTACCGGAAAGTGGTCTGGGGTACCGTTGTACGGAACTTGACTCAGCTTTATCCTGGAAGCAAGTTGCCTGAGAAGCTTGTCTCCAATATCCGCAAGCATTATGATTCCTTGCCTCTCAGGTTCCCTTCTCTTGCATGTTCTATGTTCCTACTCGGTTTTAGGTTACTCTAAAAAAAGTGCAAGGACAATCGACAGAATTCTAAAGCAGTTTCTTTTCAGCTATGGGTTTTGTTTTTCTTGGCTTTTAAACGTGAAAGTTTGGGCTTCTCGTTATATTTTTTAGTATGATAATGGTGAAATGTTGCTATTTCTTCTCCCCCTCCATTTTGTACTTTTTCCTAATTTTTTCCCCTTTGGTATCATGTTGACAGTTATGCACAAACGGGATTTGATATGAAAGAAGTATTTCTACATGTAAAATTGATAGAGCAGGTATCAGGGGATGATCACCCTGCTATATGGATTCAGCAAACATCTTATGATGAGGTACTAGGTTCAGTGTTTAAGCTCACATTTGCTTGTAATTCTTCCTTTTCGTGGTTTACCATGTCTGGTGCTATTGGTAATGCTTCCGTCTGTTGCAAGAAGATACAGATATTTGAGAAGAAAGGGTTCACCCTGGGAATTATTCTCTTCTTACTTCAAAACACTCAAGACAAGTTTTTTAAATCCCACATCGAGAATGCCCTCAAGTCGGCTCTCAGGAAGCCCAAGACGACCACTGTGAAGCTACCGTTTGGACTCTGTGGATTTCAGGAGGAGTGTACTAAAGGGAGAGACTTTGGGGATATCGAGGAAGACACGAGTGAGCAAACTCAAAGAAGTGGAATTGAAAATCCATGTACCAGGATTCAGCTTCCAATGCCTCTGCCCTCCTCGTCGTTTGTTGTATTGGTCGATGAATGGCAAACTGTCCAATCAGGGGGAGAAGAGATTGGGAAATGGCTATTGAACTCCGACAGTCTTGAGTTTATTGATCAGATTTCACCCAACTTTTTTAAAGGTGTCTACAAGGGTAAACATGTTGGAATCGAAAAGCTCAAAGGATGTGACAAGGGGAATTCTTATGAGCTTGAACTTCGAAAAGATCTCCTAGAACTCATGACTTGTGGGCATAGGAACATTTTGCAATTCTATGGTGTTTGTGTTGATGAAAATAATGGTTTGTGCATAATTACCAAGTTGATGGAAGGTGGATCAGTCCATGATTTGATGCTAAAGAACAAGAAGCTTCCGATCCAGGATATAATGAGGATTGCTGCTGATGTAGCAGAAGGAGTCAAGTTTATGAACGATCATGTTATGTTGTTGCATACAAAGACCTTAACACACACAGGATTCTGCTAGATAAGCATGGAAATGCATGCTTGGCAGACATGGGTATAGTCACTGCTTGCAAGAGTGTTAGTGAAGCAATGGAGTATGAAACTGATGGTTACCGTTGGCTTGCTCCCGAGGTTTGCATCACCTTACTGTTCTTATAATAAATGCCATTATACAGTCATAATCTCTTTCCCTCCCCTTGCCTGCGTGCACAAAATCATTGTTTGGGCTTGCGGAACATGTTTAAATGATTGTTCTTCCTTTACACTTCAATATTGTGTTTACCTTTATTTATCCACTACTTTATTCTCAATTAAGAAAGTATCAATACTGTTGAAGTGTCTCATTTACCAAATTGTCTGTGGAGCCTTTTAATTTTAGCATGATTATAGTCCTTTTTCCATTACTACCTTTCCTAATTGATGCCATATTTTATTGTTTGTATTTGTTTTTCCAGCATCTGTGGCACCATAAGGAAGAGTGCACTTTCAACTTTAACCGAGTGGTTCCTTCTATCCGCAAGTTAGATCAGATTTCACTAGTCAATATGTTCAGTGTATATAGCTGTTCGTATTTGGGCATAAAATAACATGGTAATAGGACCGTAGAGAGTTCCATTGCATCGTGTCATATACTCATATTTGACTTGGACGCGCAATAATATGTTATATCTGTTTTATCCATTTTTTTCTTTTCATGTTCCATTCTGTACAACTTACATTAGCTGATTATTTCTAGCCCCAGCATTTTTTGAGTGCAGATCATTGCTGGGGACCCAGAGAATGTTACCGAGACATGGATGAGTAATTCTTATAGTTTTGGGATGGTGATTTGGGAGATGGTGACAGGCGAGGCAGCCTATTCTGCATGTTCACCGGTGCAAGCGACAGTAGGAATAGCTGCTTGTGGCCTGAGGCCTGATATCCCCAAGGACTGCCCGCAGATCCTCAACTCTCTAATGACCAAGTGCTGGAATAGCTGCCCAGCAAAGCGTCCACGATTTTCTGAAATTTCATCTCTGTTGTTGCGGACCAATTACAGGTAAAATATACCAAAAAAACAATTCGTAAAGTGTAACCCATTCATGCTATAAAGTGTAATCATAACAATATGCAAGAAAGGATTTGCAAGTTGAAGCAAGTCACCGAATCCTGTTGTTTACATTTCAAGTCCTCTGCTAAGTCACTGAATCACTAAATCAAACCTTGAAATAATCCCCTCACATTGGATCACTCAATCTCTCCATTTAATAATTTATTTTTTATACATAATCTCATGTTGTTCGGTTTTCTTTCGATTTTGATCATTCAACTTTAGATTTTAATGTTTTGATCACTTACGTAATCATTTTGTTACCATTTGATTACTAGACCATTAACTCTCGTTACATGATATGACATGACATACTAACAAAAATGATTGAGTTCTAATATGATCGCTAAATTTAAGATAAAATATTAATTTTATATTATTTTCACAAAATTTTAATTATGATTTTATATTCCAATTATTTTTAGCTAACTGTCTCTATTTCGCATTGGCCTTTGAATTTGATCATTCCTTTTTGTTTCCGTTGGGTGCAAAGAAAAATGTTGTTTTAAATTCTCTCATTGTTGAATGCATTGCTTAGTAAAAGATTAAAGTTAACCAAGAAACGGAAGATAAATTAAAACATCGAAAATAAATAATATTAAGATTTGATGGGAGATTTTCTCTGCCACTGAATTTTGATGACAAAATCAAAATAAGATTAAGCAAATAAATTTCTGTAGCTAATTGTGCATGTGAATCATTAATTTTTCATGGTTACGTTGAGTAAGATTCAAAACAAATGATTCTCAACAGATTATGTTGTCTATACATTGTCCCGTTGGCAAAGCTGATCCGAGGAGGAGGAGGAGGAAACTTAGTTAGTCTAATTAATCCGCAGATTAAACCGAAATTAAAGACGAAATTTAAAATTAAAATAAAAAATAAATTATAATCTACCGATTAGGGGTAAAATATTTAATAGAGAATTTAATTAAAAATATTTTAAAATTTTAAGGGATAAAATATAACATCTTTAAATTAAGGGATAAAGCCCTTTTAGCAATCATCGTTATTCGTCCCTGTACTGACCTTCTTCATCAAGGAAGTATGTCATGATAATAGTTATACGAATATATAATTTAAATTTATATTTTAATTTTTAAGATTATAATATATCTTACCATTATATTCGATACATGTTTTTTTTTAAATATATATTATTTAAAATTTTATATTCGGATTTTTTTTTTTAACAATATCATTTTTATGATTCAATTCAGATTCTTTCTTTAAAATTATAATATATTATAGTCAAAATACGAAAATTTAATTGTAATTAATGCCTATCATGGTCAACTGTGATCAGGTGTGGTCGGCATTCACAATTTTATTTTAATTCTGATAATGAAAGTGAAAAAGGTGGAGACGAATTCCCAGCTCTAGATCCATAAACATGATAAATGTGGAAGAGTGACACACAAAGTTGACAAAAATAAAAATAAAAAGTTTTGGTAAAAAATAATTTTAATAGTATATTCTATTATAATTTAATAATTAAAATAATAATTTAATTATTTATTTTTAAAATATAATTTAAGGACTAGTTTTGTTTAAGCAATTTTTAATCATGTCAATAGACAACGTGACTTGATTAGGGGTGATAACGAATCGAGTTGAGCGCGAGCCTGGCTAGGTTTGGCTTGAAAACAATATTATTGGACTTAGTTCAGGTTCGAGGCTCGTCGAGCTTGGAATTTTAGACTCGGATTTGGTTCGAAAATAATATTATAGCGCTCGGATCGAGCTCGAAGCTTGTCATGCTTAACTTGACTCAAAACAGATGATTTTGTTATATTTTTCTACAAGAGATATGATCTTGTTAAAAACTATTTTCATAACCAACAACAAAACAAAATTTAATATTAGAAAATTAAAATATAGTCAATTTCTTTTAGTTAATTTATTTTTAGTGGATTTCTCTTAGTTTATTTTATTGTTTTTTTTTATAAAAAAATTACTTTTAATGTATATATAGTATATATATAATATAATCATTCTAAATCTGTTCACGAACTTTTCGAGCTGAATTTAAATAGATTTGGTTCGTTAAGATCTCAAATTTTGATCAAACTTATTTAAACCGAACTTTAACCGAATCGAATGTGACTTCGTCTCATCATTACTCTAGACGGTAAAGATGTTAACTGTAAACTAATATTAGATTATTTACGTGAAAAAATTAACCGAACTAACTATACAATATTTGCCTTACGTAAGGCGTTGGGCTCTCACCCCCTACACTAATGTCTACGTTTGGACATATCTCCAAGTCTTGTCTGTCTTGATCAACTCCATTGTCACTTGTGAACTCAAAACTGCAGAGGCGCCCGTTTCGGAACCTTCTTTGCTTCTTCCCAATCTCTAGTATTTAATACTTCTTTGTAACAACGCCAACACGTATTACTGCGGCTGCTGTTTTCCTAAATTACAGCAAAAACAAATTAATATTTTGTCTCTAATACAGATTCCATTCCTTTTGCCTCTGCTCTCATCTTTGTCTGTCTTTCTGGAAAGGAAAAATATGAAGGGATTGTTGTTGCTATGGTGCTGTTTGTGGGGTTTGTTAGTAATGGAGGGAGGAAGAGTAATGGGGGAAACAGAGAGTTCAGGGGAGAGGAAGCTTGATCAGACGCCTACATGGGCGGTGGCCGGCGTTTGTGCTGTTATAATCATCATTTCTATTACCTTGGAGAAGGTTCTTCACAAACTTGGAACGGTATTCCCTTCTTTTTGCATTTTCTTTATCAAGTTTTTACCTTTTTTTATTGGGTTTTTGAAATCAATTCATTTTATCACCATCTTCTATATTTTTCGTGGTATTCAGTGGTTCACAGAAAGACACAAGAGAGCTCTGTTTGAAGCTTTGGACAAGGTTAAAGCTGGTAAGCCAAAGGTTTTATTTTTATGTTTCACTAAATAGTTATGCTTACTGCTTTCGTTTGCCAGAAGCTTGGAGTTGGTTGTACAAACATGTTGCTTGTTGGACTTATGTCTAATGCTTTTATGGTTCTATTCTATGAGATGCCACTGTTTTGTGCAATAAAAATTTTGAATTTTAACATGATTATTGCAGAGCTGATGGTTCTGGGTTTTATTTCGCTGCTCCTCACTTTTAGCCAGAGCTATATTGCCAGAATCTGCATCCCTATAGATGTTGCGAATACCATGTTGCCTTGTAAATCTGGTGTTAAGGAGTCCTCTAAAGACGGTGAAGAACACCGTCGGAAGCTCTTATGGTTCGACCGAAGAAGTTTGGCTTCGATTTCAACCGCTCCTAAATGCAATGAGGCGAGCCTAGGCCACATCTATTAATATCCCAGTAGTATGGTCGTTTAGTTTTAATTTAAGATTCTTGAAGTCATCCTCCTACATCTTGATAAAGCATTTCAAATTACAGCTATATGGAGACTTCTCTTGTTTGCTTTCCTGGATTGATCTTCCTATTCACCTATATGATCGTTGTTGGTGCAACTGGTTCTGGCCTAGTATCAGTTGAAACATGAATTTCTGGTAACCTCAAACTGTAACTAACTGGGTTTTCTCTGCAGGGGTCTGAACCGCTTATATCGATCGAAGGGTTGCACGAGTTACACATCCTGATATTCTTCCTTGCTGTTTTCCATGTATTATATAGTTTTGTTACTATGATGCTTGGGAGACTAAAGGTAATTAATTAAGTTCTGTCTTATGTGTGCGTGTACATGATCCTCTTTCTCTGCTCTACACTAGATGCATTCTCGAGGATACGTATATTCTTTTAAACTAAAAGGTGGTTTGAACAGATTCGTGGCTGGAAAAAGTGGGAGCAGGAAACTTTATCCCACGACTACGAGTTTACAAACGGTATGTTTTTAATATTCTACCGTCGATCTTGAATTTAATTTCCCAACTTTACTGCTGTATCTTGGAAACTAACATGATGCGCGGTTGATTTTTGCAGATGTCTCCCGATTCAGGCTTACTCATGAGACATCTTTTGTTAAAGCTCACACCAGCTTTTGGACCAGGATTCCTTTCTTCTTTTACATTGTAAGTAAACATTTTAAGAAAAAAATGTCTTGCTTTGCTTGAGTAATGTTTTGTCCTTGTTGTGATTATTAGTATGTGTTTCAATGTGCTACCTTTCTATTCAGTATTGACCTTCTTAGACATTCATTGCAGGGATGCTTCTTTCGACAATTTTTCAGGTCTGTTGGGAAGGTTGACTACTTGACATTGCGAAATGGATTTATCAATGTGAGTTTCTTTCAATTACAACGACAACTATATTTGATGTCTGCTCGTCCTTTTCTTCCTGACTATTCTGAACACGTCTCGTAGGTTCATTTAGCTTCCGGAAGTAAGTTTAACTTCCAAAAATATATCAAAAGATCGTTAGAGGACGACTTCAAGATTGTTGTAGGAGTAAGGTACTAGCTATATTCCTGCTTTGTTCTGGACAACTTTCCTTGCTGTTAATATGGCTGATCCTAGGTTTATTTTGCAGTCCAGTGCTTTGGGCATCATTTGTGGTCTTCTTGCTGCTGAATGTCAAAGGTGAGCCACCTTTCCTCGAGGGGATCTTTTCGAATTAGAAGCTGAATTAGAAGCTGAGTTCTGTTTGCTAATCTAACACACATGCTTTTTCCAGACTGGCGAGCACTATTTTGGGCATCCTTAATTCCTGTGATTGTAAGCATTATTTCTTTATGATTATAGTAGAAGATTTTAAAGTTCTAATTCGATAACAGATAATCTTAGCTGTTGGCACGAAGCTTCAAGCCGTTTTGACAAAAATGGCTCTTGAAATTATGGAAAGGCATGCTGTGGTACAGGGAATGCCTCTTGTACAAGCCTCTGACAAATACTTTTGGTTCGGTCGACCCCAAGTAGTTCTTCATCTGATTCATTTTGCATTATTTCTGGTATTCATTATTTTCTACTTCGATTGATTCTCGAATATAAGAATAACTGCCTTTTAACAGAAAATGAACCAGTTCAATCCCTGAGCTATTTTCTATCATAATTGTCTTGAAAATTTCTGTAATGGCCGTCTGATTCTGAATTATAATAGACATTCTTTGCCTGGTGAACTATTTTCAGTAACTTATTTCTAATATATTCTCTTGTTCTTTTAACTCTTTTTGGCAGAACGCATTCCAGATAACTTATTTCTTGTGGATCTTGGTGATTATCTAAGCTCTACAAACTTGCCTATTTGCAACTTTTCTCCGTGTTCTTTTATTCGTTCTTCTCCGCTACCACTTCTTCATTATTTCTACTCCGAAGTCTTCTATAACTATAAGTATGTAACATTTTTTTATATTTCCTTGTGCAGTATTCCTTTGGGATGAATTCTTGTTTTCATGACAGTTTCAGACTTGTCATAGTAAAACTAGCTTTGGGGTAAGCTTAAGCTTTAGTGCCATTGATTTATTGTGGATAGTAACATTATGCACCACAGATGTAAATACGAGTGTTTGACGGAATATAATACTTGAATGTTTTTGGTGTTTTCCAGGGTCGGAGTTCTACTTTTGTGCAGCTACATCACCCTTCCGCTATATGCCCTAGTAACTCAGGTGCATATTCTGTTTCCGATATCGTTGGATGTTTCTGTTGTTTTCTTGAATGTGATCCATTATGGATAACATTGAAACCGAGTGATGCTTATAATGCCGGATACTTACAGATGGGTTCCCGCATGAAGAGGTCCATCTTCGACGAGCAAACATCCAAGGCTCTTAAGAATTGGCATATGGCTGCTAAAAAGAGACAAGGGGATGCAAGAAAGTCCCCTACTAGAGGCATGGGTGGAAGTGCAAGCCCAAGTTCAACGCTTCATTCCCCTGTACACTCGCTTCATCGATTCAAAACTACCGGTCATTCCACTCGCTCGTCGTATGCCTATGAAGATCATGACTTGTCTGATCTCGAATCCGAGCCATTGACACCTGCATCAACCGAAATTTTAACTATAAGAGTTGACCATGATGAGCAAGCAACCGAAACAAGCGAAATCTACCATGTAGAAACAAGAAATGAAGATGACTTCTCCTTTGCAAAGCCTGCCCCGGCTAAGGAACCCTAAATCTGTCTTGTAAATCATCTTTTGAATGGATTTCTGCTGAATATTTTTAACAGCTTGGTTGAAATGATTTTTTAATGTACATTAACAGACAGCAGTGCTTGATTATAATAAATAGCACCTTACAGTAGCATGGCACAAGGGTGGTGGGGAATCCCTGAAGGCTGATTATACTAGTACCGGCAAAGAATGTTTTAATGACCGGAATGAGATCCGCAAACTCGACCCGATTTTTTCGGCTTCATCTCTGTAGAAGGTACAACTCTAACAACACCATTCCTTCATACATAACTGTATAGTCTATAAAATTTGAAAGATTGTAGGTAAAAGTATTACAGAAGTCCCTGTATTATGTAGTGGATTATGATTTGGTCCCTCTACGGTAGTAATAAAAGTCAAATTACTTGAGACTCATAAACAAAGTTTGAAGTCTTCATTCAATTCTGTTCATATCTGCACTCATTTTTTCCCAATAGTATGCCTGGTTGAACTGAAAATCCAGAAGAACTTAATCTTCACAGGAGGATATCACAGGTTGATGCTTGTTTTAACCAGTTTAGTGTTCTGGGAGAAAAAAAAATAGTTACCAGTAATGGCAAAGCCGGCAAGTGTGACTGGTTTACTTGGATTTGAGAATTATATAATAAAAGTATGCATTATCAATTGAGGTTGGAAACATTAGTGTTGGCCATGGCAGCTGTCCATATCTGCCATCACTTGTTCTTCTTGAAACATGGATAGTGGAGTGGACACCCAGCCAGCAACCACCATACCATCCCTACTCATCAAACTGTGGCTCCCATCTCCTTGGAATTCACTTCATGCACACCAGTACTCAACAGCCCTACCGGCTACTTGACAGCTTAGTTCAAGATTCCGATATCGGATTTTTATTTCTCGGATGGATTTTGAACACTTAATATTGATTTAATGTGTGATGTGATATGATTTGCCAAATCTTTTAAGAAAAGATTTCATTCAAACCAAGAGAAAGTATTATTGTGATGGGTTAATTATTTGTGTATGCAGTATGCCAATGATTTAATGTGCGATGTGATACGAAATAAAGAGTTCGGGTGTAAATCTTCTGTTTTCTTATTGTAGTTTTATTAGTGTATATTTTAAAATAATGAATTTCAGATTGATTAAAAGTTATGATTAGGATTCAGAGAATTAGAGGTATGATGTATATTTTAGGGTGGATGATTTAAAGTTTAGGATATGAAAATTAGGGTTAGGGTTTAAAAATTATTTTTTAAAAAATAGTAGAGTACATGAAAGTAAGGGTGTTTATTGTCCGATATCAAATCTTATTTGATCCTATTTTTTTTTGGGATATATGAGTTTTTAGATTGATAATATAATATTCGTATATGATTTGTTTTTATTAATATCCGAACTTTTGAATAATCAGATTAGATTTTTGGATATTAGATTATCTAAAAATATATTTCAATTTAAGTAGTTTTTGAACTAAAGGTTATATTTATGAAAAATTCGAATATAACAAACAACAATAATTAAATATAACAAAATTCACATCTATAAATTTTTTAATTGTTTTAATTTTCGATATAACAAACAACAAATTATTAAAAATAAAAAATAATATAAAAAATAAATTCCCAGATTTTCGGATAAATCCGAAACTTAATATTGCGATCTGTATCCGGTTCAAAATTTTTAAAATCTGATTGTATATCCGAACATTTAAATAAAATCAACGGATAATCGGATCAGATCGATTGGATCGTATACTTTTAACACTCCTATGTAGAAGAGAGCATGATTGCAAAAAAAAAATTACTCCTAAAGCTAGAACAACACAGGTGTACATTCCGGTGAGACTCCGAGTAACAATGGATCATACAATCTTGAAACTTCTTCGAAACCATTCTAGTCTCCAAATAAATAAAATTTGTATTACAACTTGTGAAAATGGTACTCCAACTTCAATTTTACAGTAGAAATACAGATTACAACATTTCTTTCCCACCCTTGTTTCCTGGCTCCGAATGGTACACCCTCAATATAGTGCAAGGACAACATAAATCAGGGGAACAATTATATTTGATCAGGGGGAAAGGGAATGAAATCCAAGATTTTGAGAAGAGAAGTCAGAACCATGATCTATGAATCCAATCGGCGATGCTGAATTGCCGACGACTGGTTTGCATCGTCCTAATTGATTTCATATGACTTGCTAACAGCTAAAATACCTGTAAGATACAAAAGCAACAACAGCTATGAGTGAAAATCCTGCGATTACGTTAAGATTTAGCTATGAGTATTCCAAATCCGTCGTTATGTTTGTATGGTTTGAACGGTATGACAACTTAGCAACAAGATGATAACACGATTGCTCTCCTCGCAACTTATCGAAACATACCAGTGCTGTAAGTCAGGCCTTGACATAGTCCATTCCGTTGCGCTTCCTTTTGTTAGACTTGGAGAAGAAGCATATTTGAGCCCAACTCTTCTTCTGCTTCATTGGGGGTAATTTAACATCCCTTTTCTCAACCAGATCAGCCATGTACCGGACAACAGCCTAAGGAAATTAACAAGTAACTTTAGCCATGGGATAACATTTTGTTTATTTTAAAAGAAAAGCATGGTAAGGGAAAGATTACCTGAGCACCCTGTTCAGCAATGTGCCTAGGAGGCACTTCCAGGGGATTTTCTTCCACACGTAGAAATTGAAGGCGTGTTAGCATCCTAAAAGAGTCTGGGAGGACCCGGATCTGATTATTGCTGATGTCTAGTTCCTGCAGCATCTCAAGGTTCCCAATAGACCTTGGTAGGGATCGGAGATCGGCAAAATTGTTGCCTATGTTCATCTTGATGAGTGTGGTGGCAAAACATAAACTCTCAGGCAAAGACTCGAGCTCATTGAAACTGACATCTAACTCCTTCAGGTTTGCCAGAGACGACATCGTTGTAGGCAATTGTTTGATGTTATTATAGCGCACGGATAAAACCTCTAACGCTTCTATCTTCCCAACTGCTTCAGGAAGGGCTTTGAGCCGGTTATAATCGGCACGAAGCTCTTTAAGTGTGGAGCAGTGACCAATAGTATGTGGAATTTCTTCGATGTCATTGGTCTCCACATTCAGTTTCTTTAGGTTAATGAGTGAACCGATTGTGTCTGGGAGCATAGGAAGGTGATTCGAGCTCAAATCAAGCTCTTCAAGACGTACCAATCTCCCGAATGTAGCAGGCAGAGAAGACAACTGGTTGGCGCTGAGATCTAGAAAGACCAAGCTGAGGAGATCTCCAATGGAATCTGGGAGTTGAGCAATCTTATTTGAATGCAAATCGAGTTTCTTCAACGATAAAAGGCCGCCAATGGTGTCTGGCAAAGCTACAATCCGATTATCAGACAAATCAAGTGTAATTAAACTGGACAGTTTTCCTATTGAGTTAGGGAGCCAATCAATTTTATCCATCAACTTGGCTTGGAGGTTGAGATCTCGACTGCCTTTCTTTGCGGAGACTTCAATTACACTAGCTAGCTTAATCAAACTCAACTTCTCACCATTTTGAACTGCACAGGCAAGTAATATGCATGGAGTATTAGAGAAAGAGAAACCGGCGGTAGTAGTAGGCAACACATACTAAAATAAGTCTAAATCTTGTACTTAAAATGAAGGTAAGTAAAGCTAACCGGAAGCAGTGGCAGCGCTCGATTTAAGAGAGGAATCCAATATGTGAGGTGTAGATGAAATAGAAATACCCAACCCCCCATCAGTGGCGTTATTGTAGAAGGAAGACTTGGCCTTCTTAACGTAACTATCATCTCTGGAGAATAGCACTCGTTCTGCTCCAGGCTCCCTGGCGGTGAAGGACGATGTCGTGGCAGCGGGAAATGAGTTATTTGAAGGCGGCGGATGAACGGTGGTGCTGGGCAAGGCGTTTGAGCGGGTGGGTTTATCGTGAGATTTCGAGGAAGAAGGAGAAGATGAAAGACAATCGGATGCTCTCTGGATATATTCATCGAACAAAGCATGGACAGCCTCGAGATCCAGCAATTTGTATGCCTCCCGCTTCTGCTCCTTGCTCTGGAAGTAAACACAGTTCTTTTTCATCTCGAGGAGGTAAGGAAGAGCTCCTCGGGAACATTAGGGCTCATGGTTTGCCGAGCAATGGCGTCGAGCCTAGCTTGGTCTTCCTTCTCGACATTCCGAATGAGCTCCTTAGCCGCTTCAACTTCATCGAGGGCAGGACGCGGCGGCAGAGATCTGTGGATACTCATAACCTCTTCCACCGCCTCGTCAGTAGACTGAACCGCACATGACTCAGCCATATTGTTTCCACGAAGGAAATCACCGAGTCACTTGGAAATCTCAACTACACTCCAACTCCACGAAACTCAACGGTTAATTGAAAAGAATCAAGGTTGAAACTGAAATAGATTTCGGTACCATCGTCGGCGGTGGCGGCATCGTTCAACCCAGACCCAACCGGATCCAATAAAAATAACTGAATAAACTGAATCTGGATTCTCGAAACTCGAGATTCAATTGCACTTAGTTAAGAGAGGGAAATGTATTTAATAGGGAACAACACAGAAAGTGAGATACTAGCAACAGAGGATGGATCATCAGCGCTATTTAAATTCAATTACAACCTGTGAAGCAGTAGTAAACGATTAATATTTTTTCCAGAAATGAGAAACAATTATGAAACTAATTACAGTAAACTAAACGTCACCATGAAAAAAGAGAATAAGAACTGGCTTCAACCCCAAATTACTCTCTGCTAATTCATATTTCACATGAAGACAGATAGCCATGTTCATAGTTAGATTGCTTTGCTTGTCTGCTAATAATTCAAATAAATATATAAATTTAGGGAGTTTAATTAAAAAATTATTTTTTAATAATTACAGAATTGGTTGTCATAGAATATACTTTTAACCATTATATATTAATTCTTTAATTATTATACAGTAAATATTACTGTTTATACCCGTAAACTTTAAAAACAATAACTATTCTTTTAACTATTGAGATAAAACGATTTATGCTTATTTTATTTTATATCGAGTCGTTTGTTTTAAGAGTATTGATATTTTATTATAAATTTAAAATTTATTAATATTATTAATATTTGAATCTATAATTTTTAAAAATAATAATTGTTATTTTAACTGTTGAGATTAAATAGTTCGTGCTAATACGTCATATTTCACTTGTCTATAATATTATTATTCTCTTACCGCTGCACCATAAATTTAGGAGGGGGTCATTTTATATATTAAAATTGTAACAAATATGTAAAACTTGAAATGTCTTAATGATAATAAAGTGTTAGGATGATGAAATTAAAAATTAAGATTGTTATTGCATTATAAATAAATATATAATAAAAAATTAAAACAGAGAGGATATCTGATACCGTGATAGTGTAACTAAAATAAAGCTGCGTGAACTGGATTATGACTTATTGCTTCCCTTATCCGATTCAGTTGCAAAAGCCTTTCACTGTCATGTAAATAAGATTAAGATCATAAGTAAAATTTATTATTAAAATTATGTTTTAGTCAAAAACCTTAATTAGTATTACTAAAAGATGTAATAAAAAATAGGGAGCTGGGGAGTGGTTTAATGCAGTGTCTTAGATGGAGGGAACACGTGTAGGGTTGATGTCGAGAAACGTCCACCTAACTGTCTCCAGCTGGCAAATGGGTAGTCACGACATAACCGTTTTCTGATGGACATGGCCCATTGACATGGAGGATGGGGAGCGAGGGACGCAGAACTTTCTTTTCAATAAATCATAATAATTCATTTTATTGAATAAAATAATTAATATAATATAATTATAAAAATAAACGAATTATAATATACATAAAAATTTTATCTTTATCGCTTCAAAACTATTAAAAATATTATCAGTTATTTTTGCATAAATAAGTAAATTTATCATTTTTTACGATGTTAGATTAATATTTTTGATATTTTTTTAAGTGTGATATTCTTTTTCATTTAATTTTATAACATTATCATCACGAACTTTCGTTCTCGTAATTAATTTTTTATCACAATTATTTATCTTACTTACCTTTCTTACGTAATTAATTTTTTATCACAATTATTTATCTTACTTACCTTTCTTATGAATACTCGACATAAAATCTAATAGTTAAATGATCCCGTCATTTCCATTAGGCCTTCTCCGTCTTTGCCAAACGAGTCACGGACTCAGCATGACTCAGTCACGTGCTAGGTTTCTCTACTCACCAACTCACCGCAACATGCATAGTAGTATACTTTCATACTCTTCTTTTTAGTTTTAATTTCCAAAATTTTAATTTTTCCCTTTTATCTTTTTCTTGTTTTAGGAGTATTACAAGATTGGCCCAGATTAAAACTGACTTCATTTCAAATTTGACCTTCAACCCTACCCTTAATTACAAGATTGGCCCTTAACCTAAACTATCAAATTGTTTATAGGAAGACCTTTCATGTTTACATAAAACAAGAGAAAATTATAGTTTTAAGTCTCATTTTTAACTGAAACAGAAAGTTAACAACCGATTTGAAAATTAGAGGTATAGTTTAGGGGTTAATTTTCCCTTGGAAAACATACACATGAAACAAAACTCATTGAGAAGGGTTCTAACAATGATTTTTCTCAAGTCATGGATATCACAGTCTAAACACTAAAGAGAAATTCTAACACCAAAAATACCATGTAAGAATCAGAATAAAATGTTTTGTCACCCTCTTTAATGTCTATGAACATGAAACGAGCATACCGTTTTTTCTCTCCGAGAAACAACGAAACCACCACCATCTCACGACATTGTTATGTCTAAGCCTCGGTTCTTTTATTCTACTGCACCAAAAAATGAAAACAATCTAATCGACATATTCGAGTTACCTGAGTTGCTCGCTTATGTTTAACCATAAAGCTTTGGATTCATGAGACAAGACTCCCCTGTGTATCCATAAATATACGGCAATAATATCGGTAATAATCACAGTGAACAAAGAATAGAATTTAGTCTGCAATGGCAGGCTCCTCCACCCTTTCTTCTGTTATGCCAGACATTTTGCAATGTGGCTTGGATGGGAAAACAAATACATTAGATGCAGCAATGGAGGGCTGAAACCGAGCCGAGTATCTCACAGATGTCAAAGATATTCTAGGCAATTGTTGAAAACCTGAGATGAGAGGCACTACTTTATAACAAAGGACGTGCTCCGATCTTGGAAGAACAAACACCGTGTTGCTGTGAGATCCATATAACATGAAACTTTGTGAATCTGACAATGAAAACTTAACCTCCTGAAGTAACTCTGTTTGGTTGCAAATTTTAACATGGTACATGAAGGGATCTCCAAGGATGGCATAAGGAGGACATTCCAAAGTCACAACAATTGGTGACAACTCTACATGTACATCGGGAAGTTCATGTTTAGTTACAACCTCAGAATCAATCACGGTCAAACCAGATCTATCTTCGATTCCACAATGCCTCTTCCATTTTACATGCACCACGCCTAGTCTAAGCTTCCAGGAATCCATATTAGGTATAACATTGAAAACTTTTTTAAATTCTTCTCCAGGCACAAGAATTGCAGGGCCAAGATCTTCGTTCCCGTGTTGAATGGAACAAGAATTTTCAGTTCCACCATCAACTTTAACAGCCATAGATAGCAGCTGCAATGTGACCTCACAACAGTTCTTGGCACTAACAACAAGTACTGTTGATTCATGCAAGGGTAGTGATGACAACTGGTTGGAATCAGGGGACGGCTTTATCTTTGAAAGCAGCAAGGAATCCCTGCGGAAGGGCAGCATAAACTGTTGGCTGATTAAAACAGCATCCTTTCCTTCAATTTGCAAGGTATTGTGGACATTGACCTTTTGTGCATTCAACTCAGAAATAGGGGAGTAGCCCAATGATACAAAGAGCATAATTGGTTTGGGTCGGTGCCACATGATTTCTAGTTTGCAGGACCATGATTCTCCAATCTTTAGAGATGGAACAGAAACCAATCCGAAAGATTGTTGAATTTTAATGATTTTATCAGAGAACTTTTGCGATTCATCTTCCCAATCTGGTCCAACAATGCCAAGAAGCTCAACTTGATGATCGTCCAATGAAAGAGTCTCAGATTCCCTAGGACTAAACAGACCACCTCCTCTCACATCGACAAGATTTATCTTCATTTCACCAGCATAGATGGCATGGCCCCTGGATGTTATGGTAACTGGTACCAGAAATCTCTCTCCAACTAATGCAGGTCCAGAAGCATCAAGAGTGACATCCACTTGAGGGTCAGGTTCTTCAATCTGAGCAACCTTCTGACCAGAGAATGATAGAGCAGGATCTTTTGTGGGGAAAGTTTCCACACGGTTTTCAAACTTCCAAACAGGTAAATCATCCATTGAAGCAGGACTTTCAGCTCTGCAGCAGATTGTGAAATGGGGTCCCATTTTTGCAATAATAGATAAGCATTCAAGCTTTCCGCTTTGTTCTGAAAATTTTGAATTTTTTTATTAATGAACAGTAAGTGAATAAAGTGAAGGAAACCTCGATGCTAATCAACATAAATTTACAACAAAATATAAGGTATGGAGAAAGAAGACATCAGATCCCATATCAGGACCTTGTATTGAAACATGACTTTAGCTTTTGAATCTCTAGGTAAAAATCAAGAATAAGCAATCCTTTTTATTGAACTTCGAAGAAAGCAAAACTAAAAGCCCAGACAAGAAGTGAAGAAACAAGTTATATTGTCAATCTGGGTGATTTCACATGGTTTTTGGTTGATTAAATCCTAGGCTCACTTGTTGAAAGCTAAAAGGCCCCTTAAAATCATTTAATAAAGTATTGATGAACTTAGGCTAGGTCAAAACGTGTAGCTGCAATGCTGTAACAAACTCATTGCAAAGTAGTCAGACTAATATATCAAACAGCGTGTAAATCTCTCCGAATTACAGGATAAATTATTCTTCTCTTATTTGCAAATTTGACTGGCTGGATGAAAATGACTATGTTATAAATGTGGGTTAGGCCCTAGGTCTTTACTAGATGAACCTAATGTATTGTGAAAACAACAAATGCATATATATAACTGACTTACCAGATTTGATGTCATAAGTCAGCCGCAGCCATTTGTTTGTAACAAGTGCTAAAGAAGGGGAACTCTCAATTCGATGATCATGTTGTTCACCCTGCACTGCTTCTAGTGGACGTTTTTGGGAGTTCAAGATGATAAAATTACAATGAGATTGATTGAATTGGACTTCCAACTGATCAATCTCGATGGAAAGAGGTAAATGTGATAGAAGTGATATTGTAATCAAGGAGGAGACACCGGACTTAATTATCTGTTCATGGAAAGCCACTGAACCAACAAGTACTGATCTGAATGGACTAACGAGATCAATCTCAAGATGAAGGGTATTATCTCCGGTTACTTTGAGATCATCAAGTACATTAAAGGATTCAGGTCTAGCTTCTGTGCTTATGAGTGCAAAAAATTCTCTGTGTATCAATTCTCTCTGTTCAAGACTTGCAGGTCCTACTGGACCGCATTTGGAGGATTGGATGCTATCTACAATAGATACTGGTAATGCAGCCATTTCAAGAGAGAACTCCACAAACTCTTTTATCGCACCCTGTTTCCTTGAGCACACTCTCAAGTAACCCAAAACCTCCCACAACAAAGTAACCCATCCTTCTTGCCTATATCGATTTGCAACATCATCAAAATACTGCTTTGCATTGCTGAAATCACCCAAAGAAAAATATTCTCTAGCAATCTGAAAGGCACAATGTGAAGCCATCCTCTGAACTTTACGGTTACTATACGTTTCATTACACTTTTTGAGCAAAGCAATAATTTCAAAGGAGTCCTGAAACCTTTTTCCCTCAGCAATCAAGTAACGGGTGTATTCATCATCAGTAATGCTGCACAGTCAGATGAGAATAAAAATCCAAACATTTATTACAAGGAATATGGTCCATATCAAATAAGACTTCTAGTTAAAATTTCCTAAACTTACGATTGTATAGCTTAATCATCCCCTTGCTCAAGTAGCCGAGCAAACTGACCAATATAAAGTGATGGTGCCACAGATTCAGCACTTCCATCATCATTATCATTAAAAGTTTCTGAATTTGACACTGCCAACTCCAGAGCAGATCTCTTCTCCTTCATGTATTGAGCGGCTGACTGTTGCAAGATGAATTTTATGATTCAGCTAAGATAAATAATCTAAGAGAACTCTGGATGCATGTTCAATCTCACCAAAGCAAGCAAGAAGAAAAGAGAAACGCGCATGAGAATAGTACTACCAGCTACCAAGTTACATATATTAGCTTATACCTATCCTCAACACCCAAAAAACAATGTATGGGTAACTGTTGGCCTCATTGTTTCTAAGGGTTTTATAAAAAGCAAGTTAGCAAGACTTGCAAGGGAAAGAACCTAAAACAAAATGGCTAATGAGAACTCAGAAGCAAGGAAAACAAATAAAAGAATAAATGTGGACAACATGATGGTACAGACCTGATAGTAATAAGCTGGATGGAATTCCCATTCTGTTAGAGTTTGGTCAGCAGTGCCTAATAGCTGAGAGGAAGCGATTGGAAGAATAGCAGAGCTCGAGTCAAGCAACTCAGAAAAAACCAAAAACTGCCTGCTGAGCCATTCCCAGTGAAGAAAAATAATTTCTGGAGCTCCAACAAGGGTCTTGTAGGAGCCAATGTGCTGGTGGAACCATGTGACTGCTTCATTGAGCTTTCCACCATGCAACAACAAAGTGCAAATCTTGAAATGCAAGTGTTCAGCAACAGTTTTGATCTCGGATAAACGTTGTTTGGGAGGTAATCTTGTAGAAGTAGCAACCATCTGCATAGCATAGCCATAGATGGTCAAACACTGATGCTTAAGATTGTAAAGGGAAAAAAAGAATAATTAGGAAAGAACCTCTCGCAGAGCATGATATGCATCCTCATAGAACCTCAAGGCTTCAGCCCAGTCTCGTCGGAACTCTGCATATACAGCAACCTACCCATTTTGTGAACCAATGAGCCAATACACATGGAATTAATAATAATGAAAAATAAATAAAAGTAACCAAACTGTTCTTTAATTATTAGCATTACTTTGAAACAGTAGCGAACTTGGAGGTCGGGAGTGGAGAAGTTCTTCTTTTCAATGCGAGCTTTAATCCTTCGACCTTCTTCTCTGTAAAAAGTAGCCCCTAGTTCGGCAAAGCTGGCGCTCAACCTGACAGACATTACGATGTAAGAGAGAGATATAATCATATACTGTATAATTTATATAGAAATAAATTCAGTGACAGGGGATAAAAGGAGCACCTTTGAAGGGAATTATCGAGTTGAGAAGGATCGGGGTTATAGAAGAGAAGGTACTTGGAATCAACCTCTGCTCGCTTCCGTAAAGCAAGGAGACGATCTTCACTGATGTCCTCCGATTTTCCCACCACCACGACCAGTAGCAATTTGATGTTCCTCGGACGAATAGCGGCTTCCAGATCATCCAGATCGAAGCATACTTGGACCCATTGTGCAGGGCCACCGGACACGTGATCCCAGGAGAAGAGAGCCGCCAGCACGGCGGGGATCTTGGTACGGTGCTTAACCAGCCATTCCCTTTTCAAGAATCCGGACGGTGAAGAGGAAGAAGCGGAGGAGCGTTGAAGGAGATGGGTGAGCTTTGAGAAGTCCGGCAGGGCGAGGGTGTTGATAGGAGGCTGCTGGGAGAGGAGGTGGGTGGTTATCGTAGCATGCTGGTCTGAGCATCCTACCAATGCTAGCAGCGCCACCGGTGGACTCCTTAATTCTTCTGGGTACTCTTCCATTTACTTCAGGAATCGTTCCCTTTGCTCTCTGTACTTCAATTTCCTTCCTTTTTGTGTTGATAACAGACCAGAAGACGACGATCGATCGATTTCTAATATTAATTACTAATTAGGCATAATCTCAGTATTTAGTTTTGGGCTTCTCTTCCTTCGGACAAAAACAACAACATTTGAGCTTCTCTTACCACTTCCCACCCAGACGGTTTGGCATCTAACTCATTAGATACGATTAATTTAATTAAAAATAATTTAATTTAATTCGATCATTTGATTTTATTTAAATAATAAATCTTTTACCTTTTTTTAGTTTTCTTTTGATTTTTTTTCTTAAAAAATGAAATTTATTATTAATAAGTTTTAAACATATAATTAAAAATGAGATTTTACTCAAAAGGTGATTTTTCAGCGATGCTAAACACTTTCAAATTAGAGTGAAAATCACTTTTGGGTATAATGTTATTTTTTTTACTTTTAATTATTAACATTAATATTAGTACTAATATATTAAAATAATAATAATAATTATATTAAATCAATATTTTAATATTAAATATATTAAGTGTTAAATATGTTAAATATAATAATTGTTAAAATAATATCAAAATTTTATCATTTTAAATAAAACTAAATACTAATATAATTAAATATTATAAAATAATATTAAATATAATAATAATTAATATACTGAATTAATATTTAATTATATTACAAAAAGATAAAAATGTATATTTAAAAGCTAGTTTTTTCATATTTATTTTAAAATTTTATATTAATTATTTATGAATATTTAAAATTTATATATTTTATATAAAAATACTCATAAATCATCATAATCTTATATTTCTATCATTTAAATAAATTTATATCATATATAATAATATTAATAAATTTTATAATAATAAATTTAAATATTATTTTTATTTATTTTTACTTTATGTTATTATATCTAAAATAAATATATTATTTTTTAAAAATACCTTTTAATAATAATAACAAACGTTAAAATCTTATAATTAATTTTTTATAATAGCTTTTAAAATTATTTTTTAATAATAATTTTATAATTTTTTAAAGGTACTGCGAAACTAAACCTTTGGTGCTCGTGAGGTGTAATGAAGCAGACAAAACAACATAATCTGTGTGTTGAACTACTCGTGTATTGTATGTTCTAACGAGGGATTATGTCTACTGATGAGAGCAGGAATAATAGCCATAGCAATATCAGTACAATTTCAAGAGTAGCAGATGTCTCCTCCTCCACCGCCAACCCCTCCACGTCCTCACTCCCAGAGGTTGTTCCGGTCCCCCTGACTTGGCCCTACGATGGGCAGCTCAGCCTTGAGTGGATCCAGCACGTAATCTCGGTGTTCGACTGGAGTTCGAAAAATCTGCCCCCCTCCTCCTTCCCTTCCGTGTTGCCAGTTCCCGTTTTCGATGTTCTCGTTCTTACAGCTTCTAAGATCCTCCACAAAGAACCCAATTGCGTCCGAATCGAGACCCCCGACTCTGATTCAACGGTCGTGGTGGTCGGCGATCTTCATGGGCAATTGCATGATCTTCTCTTCCTCTTCCAAGATTCTGGCTTTCCTTCCGAAAATCGGATCTTTGTCTTCAATGGGGATTATGTTGACAGGGGAGCTTGGGGTCTCGAGACTTTCTTGCTCTTGCTAGCCTGGAAGGTAATTCCAATTTACAAAGATTTCACTTTTATAACACTTGTTTTAGTATTTGTAACTTGTAAGTGCCATCTGTCATATGCTGTTTGTAAATGGTTTTGAGTTTTGACCCTTCAACTTGAACATCGCTTCTTAGATTATGGATCTCACAATAATTTATACATTGGCAAATGTGATTAGCATACTATTTTTATTCTGTTTTTGGCTACGAAGCATGCTCTAGCAGCTAATTCCCAAACATGCTCCCCATTGATGGCCAGAAATTGAGTTCTTTTTCCTTAAATCACACTGGATTTTGATGTTTGCATTGATTTATTTATTACTGAAGCTGAATTCTATCTACTATTTTGATTATTAAGTTACTTTTGACAAGATATCATGTTCTAGGTTTTCATGCCACATAGAGTGTATCTCCTTCGTGGAAATCATGAATCCAAGTACTGCACCTCTACTTATGGGTTTGAGAAGGAGGTTTTGGCTAAGTATGGGGATAAAGGTAAGCATGTATACCGAAAATGTTTGGGATGCTTTGAAGGACTTCCTTTGGCCTCTATAATTGCTGAGCGTGTATATACTGCTCATGGGGGGCTTTTCCGCAGCATTACCGTCACCCCTTCCAAAAGAACGAGAGGGAAGAAGAATCGTAGGATGAATCTTGTCCCTGAAGCCAACGCCTTATGTCTTGGTTCTTTGGAGGAGTTATCTAAAGCTCGAAGATCAGTCCTTGATCCTCCTTGGGAAGGACAGAATTTGATTCCTGGGGATGTTCTATGGTCAGATCCATCAATGAAACCAGGTCTTTCCCCTAATAAGGAGAGAGGTATTGGCCTGTTATGGGGCCCTGACTGCACAGAGGAGTTCTTACAGAAGTTCAAACTAAAGGTATTATCATAATTACGTTTTTCCTTTAAAGCTTCCGTAGTTAAATCTAACATTTAATTTGGTAATTGTGTAATTAGATTATTTTGTCTCCACTCTCCATCAACACTAGAAGAGACATTTAAGCAGTCTGATATTTGGTTAGTATTTTTAGATGGTAACTCCGTTATTTCTCTCTGTAAACATGTTATTTATGTTTCTATAAGCTCTACATTTATTAAGAGAAAGGGATGTTATCATTCCAGTTGAAGATGTTAGGTGCTTTCCATCCTTTAACCCCAGGCATTCGATCTGCGATTTAGTTTTTGAGGAAACCACTTGAATTGATAAACCGGGGTTGCTTGTTTCTTAATTGAAGGCTGTGAAATGGAGCAAAAAGCAGTTCAGGTTGGACAAGCAACTAGTAATGTCGAAACCTGGGTAGTTATGGAGTTCTACCTATAAATCATGTTATGACCCTAATATATTAGGAAGTAGGATTGGAGTTGGAAGAGGTTCTGGTATGAGCTGGACAATTTTGAAGGACCATCGTATACAATTTTTTGGCCTAGATTTGAGTCTAAATCTGGGACAGAGTTCATTGTCTAAATGGTAAATTAGCTTTTTCTGGTTGAGCATTTCAAGTCTAAGTTATATACAGAAGGATAATGCTTATTATTAGTCTACATTTGGATGCAATTAGAACACATATATCTATTATGGTTTTAGTTAGGGTAATAAGTTGTTTGGACTTACTGTTAAAACTTGCACTTCGATTGCAAGTGGGGGAGTGCTAGTAAGATAATAACTTGATCTAACTTTTCAACTCTTATTTCTGGTCGAACTTTGACGTTCTTTTTGTTCAATAAATTTGCCTGAAATGATATCATTTATTAAATTGTTTGATTTAAATTAAGTCATATGTTATAGCGGTTCTATTTTTAATCACATATTATTCATTACAGCTATTAATTTTATGGGCTAGATCTTGTTTGAGTTGCAAAATATTTTGAGTGTGGTTGTTTTTGGGTGCAATTGCCTCAGCTAATTATCAGATCACATGAAGGACCTGATGCAAGAGAAAAGAGGCCTGGTCTTGCAGGAATGGATGAAGGATACACCATAGATCATGATGTGGAATCGGGGAAACTGATAACTGTGTTTAGTGCTCCGGACTACCCACAATTTCAGGTATCTTTTTCATCTCCAGTGGTTTTATTTGTCATCCCTTGAGATTTAGGGGGCAGGTTTATGGTTTTGATTTTCGACAGCAAATGAGAAAGTATGTCCATGTTTTGGCTTAAATTTTCCGCCATATCCTTTCTAACTACTTGCACAGCTCATGCAAACATCACTCATGGAGCAAGGTAACAGCAATAAATGTAACAGATTACTAAAACCTGATAAAGATCCAGGGTTAGCATATAAGTATGTCTATCAATTTTAAGTCGGTGTTGTTAAATATCGAAGAAACTTTGGATAAAATTTTAGCGAGAACAAGAACAATATATTTGATGTAGGAGTACCATATTCTCAGTAAGTGTGTCTGCTTGTATTCGGCTCGTATCTTGTTTCTATGATGCAGGCAACGAATGAGAGATACAATAACAAAGGAGCATATGTTGTACTGAAGTCCCCTGATTTTGATAATCCTGAATTCCATAGCTTTGAAGCAATTACCCCAAGACCGAAGGTATCGAACTGGATTCAATAATATGTAGTTAATTCAGATTCTATTCTGAAAGAACTCTTAAAAGTGCAAAATTTGGTTGTATCAATGGGCATAGATTCGGTAGTTGATTGGAAGGATAACCTTAATGGATGTTACCTTAAACATACAGATGAATATAAAGGAATGGAAGCTAACCTCCACCTCTGCAGGTGAATGCATACTATGACTTTGAGGAGGTGATGGATTCCGATGAGGACTTGGACTTGGCATCGATGGTACCCGACTTGTAACATCCCGGTGCTCTGTATGCTTTTCAGAGACGTTATTTTGAGAGTTGTACATGGTATTAATGGATTTCCATTAATATCTTGGTGTTGATTATTGTTAGTTGGCTTCCAAGAAGCATGCTATTTTCTTTAGTTTGAAGCTGTTTGTAATGGTGTAGGTTTTAAAAGAAACCTAACGTTTTGTGAATTATTTTTTCTCATTATGAGGTTAGAGTGCTGAAATAGGATTATGGTTAACAGAGAGTTTACGCTGACTGTTGTATCTAATTTTTACAAATAGTACCTATTTTTCTAAACGTTAATCTGGATTGAACTCGAAATTTAAAAACTAAAAATTAAATAAGAATATATTAAACTCGAATCGAATCATAACTTTCAATTTTTAAAACAAATTTGGAGCAACTAATAACCTCTTCCAACTCACTCTATTGTCATTTTGTAGGGCAATTAAATAAGAATATAGGGTGTATGTGTACACACAAATCTTTGTGGTACACAGAATAAAATAAAATAAAAAACCAAACTCATCGTCCTATGTGTTCCGTGTTGTCCATCTTCTATGTTGTGGTCTAAGTAAAATCCCTCATTAAATTCGGCTCACTGTCACTGCTTTCTTTATTGCCTCCGTCTTATTTGCTGCACAAAATCCTGTATGAAAAGGTTGTTTATTTCTTGTCTACGATACAGAGATGGGACGGGAACGATTTTTTAATTCCAATTTTGACGTCATATATATAGCGATTTAGTTTTAATTTATTGATTAAGTATTATCATAGCGAATGATCTCAAATATCTTTAATAGAGAGATTCGAAATCAAAATGAATGACAAGATTGACTAATAAGTTGAATTATAATCTAATATTATTATCTAATAAATATAAAAAGTTAAATAATTATTGCAATAAACTTGATGATATAGATAAATAGTATGATTCATGCATCCACTTAATTCACGTTAAAAGTGGTGGGTTTATGAAGAAGTAAATTATTTAAGAATAAAATTACGAGGGAAATAACGAGATATTAGATTTTTTAAAGGGTAAAGGTTTGAATTCTAATGTTGTGAATGAGATAAATAAAACTAAAATAATTGTTTTATAATTAAAATTTATAATACTCATTTTGAGTTGATCGGTTAAATTAAATATACACGGTTAAATAAAAAAATGAATGAAGCACCGTAGAACGGCGTCCCAATGTTTCGGAATCACAGTCTTTCCCCGAATGCCATATTTCCAGCTGAAACACTAACCCCTTTAGTCTTTTATTTCACTTCCCAAAACTCAAAGCCAAAATGTCAACATTTCCGACAAAAGAGAAACCTCGAAATCACTTCTTCTTCTTCCTGTTGTTTCCGAATCAGATGCTTTTGTTACTGTTCGAAAACAGTCTTCTTCTTCTTTCTGTTTCCTCCTTCCAAGGTTTTACACTGTTTGAACCCAGTGTCGCTTCCTTTTCCATTTCTCTTGCTGCTTAGGCTTTACTTCATTAAACTTTTCCTGCAGTGTTCAAATTCTGAATGTCAAAACTGCAGATGAGGAAGCGGAGTCTTCAAATACAAGTAACTATTACCAGGTACGTTCTTGACTTGGCTTTAAACGCTCGTTGTTGACGTTGTTTCTTTCTCTGTTTCTTCTTGTTCTTAGGGTTTGGCATCATTTATTATTGTTTTAGCAGAACTTGAAAGTTTTAAAAGAAACAGAAAAGTGAGCAGGAACAGAAGACATATTTGTTTTCGATGTTGTTGTTTATTGGTCACAGGCAAGAGAGGATGTGTATGCATATTCAATTTAATTTTGATGTATTAAAGTAAAAAATGTATATATATATATATATAAATTATTTTTTAAAAAAAAAATCTGATGATTCATGAAATTTTTAAAAATAAATAAAGGGATTAATGAAATATTTGAGGAGTCCAATCAAAATTTTCTAAGATTTGAAGCAACTAGTAGATTCTTTAAAAAAAATGAGGACTTGATACAAAAAAATTAACATTTTTACAATATTAAATTTTTAAAAAAAACAATTTTAAGAGACTTTATGACATTTTCCCAAAAACATGGGGGTCATGGTCTTCACTACATTATTCCCCTGAAAATGATATATAGATATTATTCCAAATTTATAATTGTACTATTTTATTTAATAATATTTATAGTTGTATTATTGTGAATAAAAATAATGTTTGTTTAATTTAAAAGTATACAAAATAAATAATTAATAACAATCTAAATATGAAATAACGCATAATAAAATGACATAAATATAAAATTTCATGAATTCAAAATACTAAAAAATAAATGTTAAAATTTAAAATAATTTACCCCAAAATCAACCTCATATGTTTATTATTGAAGCTCTTTATGGTTTGATTTGGGCTTTTAAAAATATCACCTAGTTAATCTTCAAGCTTTTAGGATGGACCCAATCTTACAAATTACACTTTTAAAGTTTGGGCCTAAGAACACATTATTTAAATCATTATTTATACAAATTTTAATACAATAATAATTTTTTATATACATTCATTTATTTATTTTTTATTATTTTTTAATAGTTTTTATCTCTATGAAGGGGAAAAAGAACTTACTCCATTGAGTATGTTATTGTAATTACTATGTAATATATCTTTAATTTTCTTAACTCTTTAGTAACGTATAAGATATATACCGTATATATATGATCAGGAACGGAGCTAGGATTTGAGGTTAAGGAGGGCAAAACATAAATGTTTAGAAGAAGGGGTATATTCATAAAAAAAATAAATTTTTAAAAGAATTTAAATAAGGAGACAAAAATGAAAAAAAAATCTTCAGGGGGCGATTGTTTCATCCAACTATAACGTGGCTCCGTCCCTGTATATGATACTCGAATTCGGGTTACTTAAATAAAATACATCATTCTTTATCACTTGAACTATTCCACGATTTCTTAAATTATAAATATTATTTATACGGTTTAATGCATCATCTTGTTAAACCAATTAAAAATTAATTAAAATATTAAATAAAATAAAAATGAAATAACCTAGCTACTAGTATTTTTTTTTGTCTATATATCGGTGTAACCATTCTTTTTCTCTCTCCATATTGTTATTATTATTGGATCAATGCATGTTATTTGTTTTTTAAGTTTATGATTGTTATTAATAATACTAATTTTTTAAATTTTCAATTAAATTATATTTTAAAATGTATTATTTTTTATTTTAATTTTACGATGAATCTCGTTTGATGTTTTGTTTCTTTCTTATTGTTTTGACGTTTTGTCTTCTTGTATTCTTTCTTTTGTTATACGAGGTATATAATAATATCTTATCTATATAATTTTTGCTCTTCTGAATAAGATCATACTTGCTAAAATATAGGAGTATCTTATTATTTCCCATGCATGCATGCAGTAGGAGATTTTTATACATCATATGTACGATTTAAGGTACTTATGGTCACGGATTTAATTCACTCAAACTCGGATGCCTAAAACCTCGTTTAGACTTATGGGAAAAGAAGTGAGTGGTGACATTATACTCTACCAAATTTCAGTCCGGAGATTATTGAAAAATCTTCTGTAACATTCTGATTCCTGTGATTTTATTTGTTAGACTTGGAACTTATAAAATGATTAAGCCTGGGTTGTGTGAATGGTTCTGAGAGATCATTTTAAATGGCAATGCCACGTTGCACAAACTATTTCAAATCAATGGAACTGAAACATCCGAAGACAAGAACACTGTTCCTAACACCAGACACAACAGTAACCTATAAAACACCCGAAAGACAAAGGACAGACACAAACATACACAGAAAAGGAAAAAAAGAATACTTCCAAAACTGTGAACCCCAGACTAAACAATGATTACTATCATCATTTGACATCGCTAGTTCCCTTTCCATGTGCATACATTTCAACAATTCTTTTAGTTGTTTTGACTGAGAAGAGCAGGCACTCCAACCGAATCTAGGAACAAGAACAATGCAAATGCTGGATATTCAAAGGTATGTATTTGACAGAAGTAAAGCAGTGACAATCCATATATATGGTCTTTGCTTTCTTCACCTATATGTAAGAAGAACCACACTTTTAGCCTAGAAAAAATTCTCTTCTACCATGACTCTGTACATACACACACACACATATAACAGTTCAAGTTGAGTAATTTCTCAGACAAAACATAGCTTTGAAACCAAAGCCTAGGATATATATATATATATATATATATATGCATTATGATAGCATACACAATGTAGAGGGCTTGAGAAACATGTTACGTTTCACTTGCGTCGTCAAAGCAACATAATGAGCATTTCATATTTAGTTTCTTAAGTGGCTGTTTGGTCCAAGATTGCTTAGGGTTTCTTACCAACAAACACAAGTTGGACAACTTAAAAGGATCTCCTATGATGTAGCATGCACATATATGTGTGTGTTTTCTCCTCTCAGCTAGCCAAATTATTTACTTAGATTGGATCTCAAAGCATTTGCCTAAGAACCTTATCTTCACACACATAATGGCACTTACATTCAATGAATGTCATACTCTAGAGCAACAAGCTACCTGATGATATTCTTAACTTAGCTGAATTAAAAACATTTTTTCTCGTATTTTCTACTTTTAAATATAGATTAGTTTCAAGTCTTCGGTCGACATCAATCTTGGGTTCGATCCTTGAACAAACCCTTAACTTATATCAGTTCATTAACCATTTGGGTTAAGAAGCAATGTCAAGTGTCAGTTCCAGCTGCCAAATTAATGTAACATATCTCATAAAAAAAATCTGCCAAGATTAGAAGTATGGAACAATAGGTACCATCCATTGATTTCTGTACGTGAATCAAATTCAAGTCCAACTTTACATTCTGTCTGCTCATCAATAGATAATCATCAAACAAATTTAACCAGAGAAAAAGGGGGATCAGATGGGATTGCGAAGAACATAGTTCTAAACAAGAGATCAGCAATGGAGTCGAGGGTCTCAAAAGAAAATGTGAGCATTCAAAGAATTTTTATTTGCTCTAACCAAGCATAAATGAACAAGAAACTAAAACTATAGCTTACATCTTTGATGCTCATGCACTGCACAAGTAGTACTGTAGCCCTTCATTGCAAGCCTTCTCAGGGTTTGCCATACAGTTGAGCTCCTGAAAATTAAGACCGGAACCAATTAACTATATATGAAGCTAGACAATCAAATGTACACATATGTGTGTGTGTTTGGATAATACTTGTTGAGAGATTAGCATTAGTTATAGCACAGAGGGTAGAATGAGCCATTGCACCATTAATATCCCAATTCTGAGACAAATTGGGAAAGTCGTTAGCATCCTTTGAAGTTGCAAGATTTTGCTGATAACCCAAAATTGTAGACGGGTTCAGCATCCTTCTGATCTCTATAGGTTGGTTGATAACATTTTCTCTCGGTGCTGTACTAGGTTGTTCAACTTGATGAGGCACAACTTTAAAGGAAGACGATGGCATGCTGGGGTTGTTGTTGTGTCCATAAGCTAAATGATCTGGTTTCTTGGATGGTTCAAGTTCGGTGAAAGACCTAAACGGATGAGGCATTGAATCTGGACATATTTTCCACTCATGAGTTCTAGTAGTAGTAATACCATTGTACATCTTTTCTCTAGTCCTTTCCCTTGCTCTTTCCCTTGCCTTTGCTCTTGAGGCTTTAAGAGGGATTGCATTTGCTGCTGATTTCTCTAACTTCTTCATCCTTTTCTCTTTTGAAACAACGCCCTCTAGCTCAACCAAGTTGCTTTTTCCTCCATCGTCACCGGAGACGGGAGACAAACTCGTTTGACCAGTACCGGCACAACCAATATTCCCGTACTGTTTCATCTTTGCCAGCTCTCTAATGGCCTTCCTCGACTTGCTAAGCAGCCACTCCACTGTCTTGCTCGCTCTGTCAAACCCTAGCATGTCTTGAAGATCAAAGAAATCACGGGAGATCTCTATGGACAGCCTAACCCTCCTATCCCTTACCCCTTGCGCGGTGCAAATCTTGCTGTGCCGATCTTTCCTAATACCCTTCTTGACGGGGAAACCAAACCCCGTTGGAGGAGGACCACCGCCAAAACCAAGTACTCCATGGTCCCAGTCATTGTTCAAAAGCGCCATGTTGAGTAAAGCCTCGTTTGCAACGGCGGGAAACAACGAAGAAGCCGACACCGGATCATAGTGATAGTGATTGAGGAGGACATTATCATTAGGCTCGTGGCTTAAAAGGGGAAGATGGTCAGATGAAGAAGAAGGAAGGTGAGAAAAAGAGTTCATATTATAGTTGTTAGTTGAACTTGGAAACAGCATCTTTGCTTAGCTTAGTTTAAGACAATTTGTTTTCCTTAACACCATTAGAATATGTGGATTGGTTCAAAGGAAGAAGAATTTAAGCAAAGGGAAGACAGGGGATCAAGCTGTTTGCCTCGTGTTTCAGAACCACATCCAAACAAGCTGCTACAGTGAGGGAGACTATTTCACTTTTGGCAAAAAAATTCCTGAAAATGAAAGGCCATGAGAGGGCTAGTACAGATATATGTGCTGTGTGCATTATGCTTTTTAATATTATTTTGACTTAATTCACTTTCCCCTAGACTATATATATTTTTAATTGATCCCTTAAATTTTTTTTTTACTTATTTTATCCTTTTACTTTGCGTTGTTATTAAATTAACCCCTAAGCAATACTAGTTTTTTAAGTTGCCCCTTAAATAGGATGATTTTAGTTCAATTTTGTAAAATTTAGAGTCACAATGAACAAAAAATTTTAAAAGACAAATTGAAAAAATAAGTATAATTTATGGGAAAAAATGTATTAAGCCTATTATTTTTTTTATAGTTCATGCCCATAATCATGATTTGTAGCTTTTTTTTTCTTAATAATGCTATCTTCAAATTATATTTAATTCATCGATTGTATATTCATACAAATTCTTAACCTTTTAATAAGACACGCACCTCATAGATAAAAAAAAATCAAATCTAAATCTTTTAAAATAAATATTATCATTTTTTACCTGATCACTCATTAAATTTAAAATATATTTACTTTTATCATAATGTAAGTGTATATTTTTTATATTAGTTATATACAAATACTAACACTAAATATACAAGTAAAAATTCAATACACATACCATGTAAAATTTAATGTATAAAAGCTTACATATTTATATTATATAACCGAAATTCTAAATTTTTAACTTTAACTCTAAAAAATAAACTTTAAATGTTGAATTATATATTCTAAATTTTAAACCCTACAACATAAACCTTTGCGTTTTAAATTATAAATCAAATTCTTAATCTATAAAACTAAAAAATATAAACTAAAGTTTACACGATCTATATATCAAAATATTAATTTTTTTTCTAAATATAATCTCACTAAAATTATGTCAAATTATTTTTAAAAAATAATTAAATAATATATCAATTTATTTATAATAGGTACAATAATAATATCGTGACTGAATAAAAATATTCTCTAACAATCTAGATATTTACCTAGAGAGAGAAGACAATATATTGAATACAAAATGGATAATAAATCATCCACCACAGGTCGGGAGTGTGGGGGACTATACCTGTCATTTCACACTTTTAAACCCGTTAATTCAGAATTCAGACCAAGTCCTTTCAGTGAAATGGACATATTCATGAACACACAAGTAAAAATAATTTAATTGTGAAATTCACCCGTAACGTCTCTAAATTTTTAATTTGGTCATTACTCTTTTTTACATTGAAATCCTTGGCGGTTAATTTTTTTATAAAGTATACCCATGTGGACGGAAAACGTTAAACGATTAACTATGAAAATCTTGTGCGTTACCGACTGTTTTAGTTTTGGGTTTAGTGTGTTAATTTAGGGTTTATGTTTTAGGGTTGTAAGTTTATAAAATTTATAGAAGATAATATACTTATATTTTCGAGTAGTTTATGAGTTTTTTGAGTTAGATATCATGTAGCTTAATTTGTTTTGTCTCGTCAAAAACTCGAGCCAAGTTTTGATCGAATCGAACTCAAATAACTCGCGATCTGTCTCATGCCATTTACAACCGTAATAGAAAAGAAATAAGGAGTTAGATTTAATATTTTAATGTTAAAAGATAAAAAATTAAAATATTTAATAAATCTTATTTTCATTTTTATTTTAAGATAATATTATTTATAAGTCTAATCCTTAAATTTTTTAATATTTATTAATTATTTTTCTTTATTATATATTTACAATATAAATTTTTAAATATATAATACATTTTATTAGCTTCTTTTGACGTAAATATGAAAGCCTGTGCTGCTACATTTCTCGTTCTTGTTGTTTCGCTATAAATAAACAGTGTCCAACGTTTTCTGTTTTCCTTTTCTTATCAATTGTATCTTCCTTCACTTACAATATTTATTTAATATTTTATTTAGTTTTAAAAATTAATTTATATACGTAAATAGAATAAATTAAATTGTATAACTTATCTTTAAAATAAATTTATACAATATTTTATCTTGTTTTCTTGTCTGATTTATCAAATACTAATTGTAGTATAAAAACAATAAAAATATTATTATCAATTTTTTATTATTAAATTTTTGAGGTAATAAAATATTCTAATTATTAGGGTGTTTTAAATTTAGTAACTGAAAATGAATTTTAATATAGGTTTCATCAAATTTGGTGAAAATTAAGTTTCAAGGGATTAAAGAAGAATAAAAATAGGAGTTTTAACTTATTTTTTATTATAGAATCATACCGATTAGAAAAAAAAATTAGAACATAAAATCCCTGTTGAACGAAAAATTGTATCATGGGTCAGTCCTATCACCTGTCCATAGGACTAACCAATAAAAATTGTCCACTTCATCAATTTTTCCATATCATAATTTTTTTTCAAGTAAATCTTCACTTAAAAAATTAAAAAATAATGAGGTATATAATTTCTATTGGTTGGTCCCATGGATGACGTGGTGGGACTGACCCATGATATAATTTCTCGTGTTGAACAATGCCTTAATTGATTTCTAATTTTTCTTTGGTATAGTTACAGAACACAAGTCCTATCAAATTATTAAGTTTCATTACCCGTAAATAAGGACGGAACCAAAATTTTAAGTTGAGGAGACAAAACATAAATGTTTAAAAGTAAGGGGACAAATTTATAAAAACTATTTTTTTTAAAAAATTAAATAAGAGGACAAAAGTAAAAAAAAATATTATTCGGGGGTGTGGGCGATTTTCCCCCATGGCATGTAGTTTCGTCGCTGCCGGTACATTATATTTCAGCCATCTCAATGTTTTTGATGAAGGACCATGGCATATTACAGCTTTTTCTAACATATTAGTGAATGAGTCATAATCTTTTGTCTCTACACCCTTTATGTCCCTTGATGATTTAATACCTATTTACCTTGCCATACTGAACTGTGGATGTTGCTGGTCAATCTGAGTTATCTTCTTCGCGGTCTCTGCTTTCCTTCTCTTTTTACAGCAACAGTCAAGATACATGCATACCTTAAGCCAAAAACCTTTTCTTTTCCAATGCAACCATCTTCATTTCTCCGAACTCTTGTGGACTTTGCCCATGGTGTTTAGTGATTGGATGCTGGCATCAGATCTAACATTAGTGGTTTCCTGTCATCCTTTTGTGAACCTTATTGGGTGTTAACATCAGATTATCCTATTAACTTTAGTACATGGAGGCAAGTGGCATCAAAGGCAAAGCTAGTAGACTTCCATTAACTTTAAGTACATGAATATTAAACCTTAAAAAGTCATACATATTGATACACAAGTTGTGTCAAGTTTAGGATAGGGTTTAAGGGTTTAGTTTAGGGTGTAAGGTTTGGTCTTCAACGACAACCTAAACTCAAATTTGACACTTTCTAATATACTCAGCCGGTTCGACACCAATGTCAAAGGGTTCCTACGGCAGTGTACTAGTATGTACATGTTCATGGTGACATCACATGTCCATGTTATCGAATATTTCGCCATCTTCGTAACATAAGTTGTCAGCAAGAAATCCATCACCCACTAAATTGCTGTCAGAAAAAAATATATTTGGGAATGAGGCCTAAAGAAGATAAAGGAGCATGTAAAGTATGATCAATATCTTGGAAAATATACCCCCACCTTAAGCAGCAAAAGCTGAAACTCACCACACGCTTCAATTTTCTATTGTAGAAGAAGAAACTGAAGGACCATCTGAAATGTTAAGTCCACCAACTTTTAATTAAGGCAGAGAGACAAACCACTTGAGATTAATGATTTTAGGGGGGCGGGAAGGTCTTACATTGCCCCTTTCTCCAGTAAGGGATCAGCATCAGAATCTGGATTATAACTGTAAATTTCACACTCAGAGAGATTCACAACCTGCAGAAACTTGGAAGTTTTAAAACAGGACTTACTGAAACTAGCATTTAGTCTTTTGAAACTAAGCTCACCTCATCTAGAGCCTTGTACAAAGTCTCCAGAAGTGAACTACCCCCATATTTCTCGATCCATTCCTGCCAAAGTGCCAATGATATAAGGCAGGAAGCTTAAGCACAAGACGAATCAACTTATTTAAGGCAACACATATCATGATCAAATGAATGCTAACAATCCCTTGTCTCCCATAATAAACCCCATGACAAACAGAGAAACCCACAGGGTCATATAACTTGGGAAGACACCTAGCTAAACTGGTGACCAACATAAGTACCGACAGGGACAGTTGATAAGTGAGGACTGCAACAATTGTCACTCGGGTAAATTATTCAACGAAATCCAATGCCAGAGTTAATAAATTAAGATAATTATGCTACTACCTTTGACGCTTCAAGCATGTAGGTTTCAAAAATCTGCTTAAAAGTATCCCAGCTTTCCTCTGTGAAGAACTGGTGTGCTTTAACTGCACTGGAAACCATAGATGCACATGCCATATCATAATATAAGGGAAGGAAACATATGAAAACACACATGAATACCAATGACTTGAAATAGACACAAACAAACACACAGCTAAAAGAATTAGAAATGGGAAATGGAGAGATTTGAACTCTCAGCTCCTCCAAGAGCGACAGTTGACTGAACCGTCTGTCAAAACCTTTTGACAACACTCCCAATGTAGAGAAAAAGGAGAATTAATAGTGGGTTGCCAAGTCGCCCAAGAAGCTGACAGTGGCATTACCCATAATCCTCCTCTTAAGCCCTCTTACAAGAAGAAGGATGTGCATGATGCAATATAAGATACAGAGATACCTCAAGTCATAATCAGGATACATGTGATAGAGGGTAAGCACCAAGTAGATCAATGTCTTCCGGCTGAAATGCACATGATGAAAAGCCGGTTAAAGAAATATGAATGATAAACTAAACTTCCCAAATTGAATGTAATATATACAACCTTGATCGGCTCAACAGGAATTCAACCGGTGAGGAGTCGGTATCTGAAGATTTCCCAAGATAGTCTAGGATCTGATATTAAACAAGCATCAGAAAACCCTCATCCCTGCGATAATAACCTTCAAGAGCAAAAAGGAATCTAACATATAATATGTTGATTGTTCTTGAACGTACCTCATTCTCCAGACTGAGAGACAGTCTTTTATCTGTTCCTGTGTGTTTGCCTAGAAGGAAGAAAGAAACTGAGTTTGAATCAAAGTTCTTCAGATTCTTCAGGGAAAATTATGCACCTAAACTTACAAGAATATGCTTCAAGACTCCCTTCGATGGTACGTTCACCAAGGTTTATTTCTCTCAAGAAATCATTTATTCTAGAAAATTGACATGGGACTTATGTCAGAATTCAGATAAGAAAGAAAATGGCAATGCTTATGAATCTATGAAGGGATAGAAAATAGAAATAATTATGCAAGGAAATTACCGGTCAAGAGGAGTGTATTCTAAGAACTTCATGATGAGTATATTCGGACAGGTTGTTGAATCTTAGCTTCACAGATGCCAAACTAAGAGGTCCTGAAGATGAAGACAAGTAGGATTTATACATTGAAACTATAATGTAGAAATTATTGCAGTAACAATGCATGCAAACTATCACTTAAGGATGCATACAATCAGATTGAAACACTTACAGATGCAAGCAGGATAAAAATTTCAATGCAAGTCACTCAACTGGCCAAATAAAGCCGTGAAGTAATAAAAACACAATCCTTTTTCTCAACTGTTCGTCATTTAAAAACACAAATCCGACTGCTCTCAGCATAGACATCAATCTCTCATCTCATTATTGAAAGATTTAAACAGGAAATTGAAATTATAGTTGCAAATTCATTAAAATTGATACAAAGTGACACAATTCAATATCGAGATATAGTACCTGAACCTGAAGTGCCCACTGCCGAGATCCTTAATGTTTATCAGCTCTAAATTAACAAACTTTCAAAAGTCTCCCCCAAGAATTTCTGTTTGTTTCATAGGCTATAATTAGAACATTTCATGAAATCACCAAATCCATATATCATTACACCCATGGAACAAGTAGAAATTTAGAACATCTCAATTTTAATGAATTTGCAACTATAATTTCAATTCCGTTAATTTTTTACATGAAAATCACCAAATTATAATATTTCATGGAATATTTTGTTAATGTAATTGACAAATTAAGGGTAACATTCAATAAATTGAAATACAGTGGGAAGATTTAGCCTTAATCCCCTTTTTTAAAAACAAATCAAGTCAGATCTAAACCAGCCTAAAATTTAGTGACCCAATTAACCCGAACTCCGATTTTGATATGAACCGAAAGAAAACGAATTACAAATCCAGAATCAAATAAAAAGCAGAATTCCAGAATCGAATAATAAACGTAATTACAACGTTAAGAAAATGCAGATCTTACCTTTCGTTAATGGCCTCCGGTTTTGAATTTGAACAAAGGATTCAGAAAATGAGAGAGTTTTTAAAATTGCGGGTCAAACGGGAACAGCGAAAGAATAATAATAAATATATGAATTTGAAAAGGGTTAATATCTATATGGGTACTTGAATTTGGTTTTAATGTTCAATTTGGTGCCTAAAGTTTTTCCAATTAGATATCTGAATTTAGTATCAAATTTCAATTTGATGCCTAATTTTTTAAATACAAAATTAAGTACTTTGATTTAACTTTTTCATTAATTAGATAAAAAAAATAAGTATAAAATTGAATATTGTAACAAAATTTATGTGCCAAAAAATAATATTTACCAATTTAAAAAGAAACATTTTAAATAAACACGAATATTCTTGGTATCATAATTCTAAGTTCCATAGTCCACAAGTATTTATAAAATTAAATTTAAATAATTCGGATAAGACAATATATTTCAAGATTAAAAATTAAATATGCGAAGGTCTGTGGATTATTTTAAATTTAAATTTAATTTTCATACTAATAATTCTGGTACAATAATTCCATGCATATTTTAAATTAAAAATCTTGGTATATTCACCAACTTTTGTTCAATCTAATCGTTAAGTGTTGATCAACCTAACAACTATAAAAAGGAAAAATAAGTTTCATAGTCGTATATTTACAATTTTAACGGTTCGACCCTTAAATTATATGATTCATATAGGACTAAATAGATTATTAGCCAACTAATGATATTTTTATGTATTTTAAAGATTAAAAGTCAAATTGATATGAATCCAACAAATAGTTTTAGGACCAGATGGTTCGTGCTTTAAAATCTGTTATGTATAATTAATAATTATACAATCAGCCCAAACATGAATGATCCTTTGTTCCCAATCTTCATGAGCAGCAACTAGTGCAACATTTCACACCAAATCAACATGAAAGTAAAAAACATAATCCCAAAACAGCTTAGTTGAATGCAACACCAGATATTTAGGCAAGAAATGTTTCGAACATCGACACGGGTATACGTTCGATACAACTATGGTCAATTTCTTTATACTTCATTCTCATGTCTAAATTCGAATCGAAAAAAATGAAGAGTTCAGACATCATGGGTGTAAGCAAAGCATTATGTCAAGAAATGAAGCAAACTCACAACAAAGACAGACAAGCTTGATGTGGTCGTCAAATACAACAAAGAGAACAACAGAGATCATTAGCAGTAGCATTAGGATTTAAGCATCCTCTAATTCTACAATAACTTCCAATTCAAAGCCTAAAGAACAACTACATTAGATTTTCTACAACACTCAAAGCACACACAAGTCTCACACTAACAACCAAACAAACAGAAGACATCAAAGTAAAATAGTATGCACCATTACTAGTTAGAAGCCACTAAAACCGACTCTCAATGTCCAACACTGACTTCAGTCAATGCCGGAGCCTTGACCTTAGGAGGACGTCCCCTCGGCCTTGCCGAGGTAGACGTCATTGGAGTGGAGCTCCCACTTATTCCCCCCTCGGGTCTAGCCAACTTCCTTGGCCTCCCACGTGGTCTCCCACTCCCAGAAGGCAGCTTTGTCTTGGGGGACCTAGGTGGAGCATTGGGGTCCTTAGGAGGGCGTCCTCTAGGCCTCCCGGAGCTTAGAACCATACCAGGTGGCAATGGAACCTTGGGTTTTGGAGGCCTACCACGGCCACGCCTTGGTGGGGCATTGGGATCAGCTTTCATGTAATTGTTTTTCCAAAACACAAGCTCCCCTGTTTGTTTCATTTTGTTAAGGTGGTGGGAAAGGAGAGTGGAATGTCCAGCAGGCAAATCCCCGTACTTTGACTCTATGTATTTGGATATGGTTGTCTTGTTCGAACCATTCTTGTCGTTCAATGCTTCAATCACATCAAGAATTAGCTGCATCATAAAACAAGTCATCATTTCTTTTGATTTCCAAGCAGTTTTAAGCTATGAAAATTAAGATTTATGCTTAAAATTGGGAAAAGAAAATAAGTCATTAAAATCCTCAAGAGATTGACAGAAACTTCTTCGATGAACATCAAAACTGCAGCCAGAGAAAAAAAAAGGAAGGAAGATTGAATATGAGAAAACAACTCGGAAAGCAACATGTCCCTTTTCTCCATATACATAAACCCCAGAAGAAATAAGGAAAAAAATCAGTGAAAATGAAGAAAATTCATGCAAATAAACTGAATTAAAGATGAGAAAATAAGAGAGAATTTTTTAGAAAATCATTACAATATATCAGGAAAATTAAATTACATCAAAATTCTTGAAATTTGAGTGTTGAATGAAAATGGGTTTCTTTTATATTCCATCAAAATCACTTTCAAATTCATAAAGAAGAGTAAAATATCAAATTTGATGATCCGTAAAAACACAAACTTGAAGTGTAGGAATCTGTGTCTGTACCTGTGGGTAAGAAGGCAGTGGAGGAGGCTTATTGACCTCTTCAGTAGCCATTAAATTTTGTACACACAACAAATAAATTATCGAAAATGAAAGATTAAATTCCTTCAACAAGCTTTGAACTTCAAAGTGCAGACCCAACAAAAAAAAAACTTCTTTTTTTCTCTTTGATCTTCAAAATTTTCCTCAGAAACTACAGCCGAAACAGCTTTACATACTGTTTGATGACCCGTTGTAAGAATATTTTTTAATAAAAATGAACGGATAAGATTCGGTTGATGGACATGATCAGAAGCTTACGAAATGGGTTCACTCGGACCCGTGACGTGGCGGTATAATGTTTAGGTTCTGTTTATCTTTTTTAAAAACTGGGAGTAAAGATTTAAACTTGGAAAGAAATGTATATTTTTAAAATAAATTTTAAATCTTAAACTTTAGAATTAAAAGACTTGTTTCAATAGTTCTATTGAAAAAGAAAAGGAAAGTGATGTAATACGAGAATCTTCACCTTTATCTTTCGTTTTTCTTTTAGACCATTCTCACTCTATTGAACCCTTTAATTTTATTTACAGACAGTATTTCCCTTTGTTTTCCTCTTCTGGTTGGTGGTAGCACTAAAAATATCAGGAGCAGCTGTTGGGTTGATAACATGTTTCAAGCACAGTCTTAAATCTAACATGAACTTCACTGTCGGGTGATTACATGACAACTAGAACACTACTTCTTGCATGATGAGTATATAACATCGTATCAGGGCAGAGTTCGGATAAAAATCTAGAAGGGACAATAGCCCCTCCTAACCCATTAATATCACTGTCCCTGACTCTTATTACAATTTATCTATGTTACTTTGAGTATTTTTATATAAAATACTCATATCTGACAAGTACATTCCACGTATAACAACTACCCCCCTTCTTACAAAACTATAGAATGTCATAACACGCATGTTTGAATTCCCAAAATTCATGACATCTTATAGCATTCTCTGATGCAAAGAGTAGGAAAGTAAAGGATAAACCCTTCTTCTTCCCTTTCGAATCCTTCCTCCAACCCTTGTGGAGAGAAGGGTACAGGAAAACTGTTTTTTTGGAACAAAAGAAAAATAAGGAAAAAACAAGTTACAGGTGTTCTCAACTGGCTTCCACTACATGAACAAACCAGGTAATAGTTTGTTTTCCTTTCTTTCCCACCCGTTTTCTTTAAGGTAATAAGGAGGAGATCCTTCAAAACTTGGGAATAAGCTTCATTCATAAGTCTTAACCCCAAAAGAAAGGCAGATAAGGAATCTCCCAGTTAAAAAAATGGATACCAGGAGCTTCTGGACCAGTAGGTTCAATGTGAATGAAATTCACAGACCAGTTAACATGGAGAGTTGTCTTGCTGAAGCTTGGAAATGGATCCTGCAATTAACAAAGAAATTAATGTTATCAATATGTAGAGCAATTGTTTTGAAAGGGAAGTGATGATTGAGTAGTTTTAATATAGATACTTGAATATATACTAAATGTGATACGAAATTACCAGGTGAATCCTTTTCATATTTTATGCAAAGCCTAAGATCACCCTTGCAGATCACCACTCAAGTTCTTTGATCGGAGTTCGACCGCCTTCAGGTCTCGGAGATGTTGCAAGATTGCTTGGAGTAGATCCATCCCTTTGTCGCCTTTGTTTACAGAGCTCATGCAGTTTTTGAGGAATTCCCTGTCTTCTTCAAGAGCTTGTAGCCTCTCATAAACACGATCCACCTCTTCTTCTATTGATAGTTGTTTGCGGTCTAAGTCTAACTCCAGTTCTGGACCAGCATATGCCTGCATTTCAACCGGTTCCGATTCTCCTTCATTACCATTGTCCTCTGCATCCAGGAAAGGAAGGAGACTCTTTGCCATGGCAGCCATTGTTGTTCCATGGAAGCCATTATCAGTTCCATTACCTTCCTTGCTGATCAGATCATTACTGTCATCAAAACCATTGAAGGAATTCTTAATTGATTTCAAATCCTCCATGAATTGCTCATCCCCCATAGTCAGTAACTTGTCTTCCAAGGCTTTGAGCTGATCCAGGATGGACGGTCTCTCGTCCTCGAATTCCGTCAATGATTCATCGAGTGCACTTATATGGTTTACACAATCAAGTGCCAGTTCTTCCAAGTTATCAACTGCATCACTGCTGCTCTCTTGGTTGCCAGAGAAGCTGCTGTCCTCATACTTGGCTTCACGATTCAGGTCCAACGATAGCTCATCGCCATCTTCCACATAGCTGCAGGCTGCCGATGTTTTCCTACTTTCCAAGTTTCCATCTTTGTTTATTATCATTGTCCTCATCCTCTCGTTGGCCTCGTAATCGAGAACCTTCTTACGATAAACTTCCAATTCTTTCTCGAGTTCTTCCTTCTCTTTCTCTCTTTTGATCATGAGTTCATTGAGTAATTGAAGGGCCTCTTGGTCATATTCCGATTGTTCTTCCATCACCCTCTGGTATTGCAGTGCTTCCATCTGCATTGCCGCCTTCTCCTCTTGAAGCTTGGTTATCATAGCCATTGTCTGATTCGCAGCTACTGCAGAGGCACTCCTCTCTTCTTCAAGCTCCGTATATAAAGCATTCATTGCCTTTCTTTCAGCTTTCAATGAAGTTTTCAGCCTTTCAAGGGTTTGAATCATATCACCACTTTCCATCTCACTTAATACACTCCCGTCTAAAGACTCCTCGACACCCGAATCTCTTTTCTCGAAGAATAACAGTTTCTTATGCAAGTAATGCATAACTTCATGTGATGAAGTTGGAGTCTTGGGAAACTTTTCCTCCTCTGCTTCGTTGTTATGATCCATTCGAACCGATAAAGGAGCGTGTATCCTTTCTCGATCCTCCTCCATTGTGCTCTTCTCCTCATTGACACCTAGTGTCACACCAAGAATGGCTGTAGAACATAGGTTATGTCCATAAATATTTGCCATTCACAAGATCAAATGCTTTACAACCGTAATTAAGATAATAAGTACAGGCTTACCAACATTATGAGTCTTGGTCGGTTCAGGAGCATGAGCATCAACACCTTTAGCTTGATTCTTAAACTTTGAAAAACTTTCTTCTTGCAAGCTTTGCAATGAAGGATCTGACTCTTGAACTTGAGGCAGATCAGAGTCTTGAGTGCTTAACAATGTGGTCTCGGATTTCGGTTGCTCAGCCATTGGGTTAAGATCATCCTTGTCTAGTTGATTAGCTGCTATAATTGAACACAATTAGAGGGGGGAAGTACTTGTAACTTGTAAGCATAATAAATCACGGTTCAGCAAATAATTTGTACAGAATTTTCATACCTAGCTCCAGTTTTTCGGGTTCACCCGGACTGGTATTCTCTGCACTCTCATCAATGGCATGTAATGGTGTCTCTTCAATTGAAGAATCAGAGGTTTCAGTGTCATTATCTTGATTCTTTTCCAAGAAATGGTTTGCAGATGTTGAAAAATCAACTAATTCAACAGGAACTAAACGATCCGAAACACATTTCTGATGATGCAGATCAATGAACTCCAGCATATAATCTCCATCAAAACAAGTTACAACGGTTCCACTTGCAACACTACCGAGATGCATCTCTGCAACGTTCATGCTGTCTGATTTGTCATCTTCATGAACATCCTTTTCAACATCAGAAAGCACCTGATGTTCAATCGTATCCCTTCGATCGTTCCGGTCATCATGTTCAAGTTTAATCTCGATCATATCGTCACCATCTCTGCACGGATCATCAGTTTTACTTCCATCACCATCATCTTCGATCGCTTCTATAGTCAAACTCCCTTTGTCTGCATAATCCAAAGCACCCCAACTAGGCTTGAACAAGAAATAAGGAGAATGGAGCTTGCTGCCATTACAACAAGAACAAAGGACAACCTTATCGCCATCGTCGACCTTGTGGTCGCTACTTACCCACGAAATGAAAGCAATCCCCCTCGTCATTCCTTTACCAACACTAGAACTTGGCCTAGAAGCCAAGCATTCCTCGCACATGAGATGTGTTTCCGCTAGTTTCCCATGACTCGAACAGTAACTCAGTTTCGAAATCTCGGGACCATGTTTGTCACAAACAAGATCCCTGTAAGAGTCCGAGTTGTTATCGGGTTCCAGGACATGATCCACTCTAGAACACCATGGACATGGTGGTTTAAGGCCAAAATAATTGGCAAACTTTGTAATCACGTAGTTGAAGAAATAGTTTAGTAAAAGGAGGAAGATGAGGATCCATTCAAGTAGTGCGTAGACTAAAACGACAGTGAATTTGCCGGTGTGTTTATGCAAAAACCTCTCGAACTTGTTTCCAGCAACCATGGGATTGTCTTCTTGCTATTAACAGAAACACAAAATCATACGAAAAGAAGAAGACGACATATAAGTGTTTGCTAAGGGTTCGAATCTTTTGTGCTTTATGACCAAAGAAACTAACGAGAGAAGCTGTTCTTGCTTCTTTTAGAGAATTTTAGTTTTACTAAAAATATCATTATAGGATTTGTATTTATTACTTCTAGACATACTTATTAATTCATAAATGCAATTTTATATAACTTTTTTAATACTTTTTATATATATTCGAATAACAACAATATTACTCGATTAAATCGATTTTGTGAACCGTAAAGAGAGAAGAGTAGGATGATAAAGGCAAAGTGAGTGTTAGGGCCCACTTACATTTGATTTAGGCAGCATCATGAGCAAAATTTTGGCCCACCGCTCTCCGCATGTGAGTAGGGTGGATGTTCTCATTAGAATTTAGATTTTGTAACTCAATAAATGATCTTAATGAAAAATAACAATATTTACATTAAAAAAATTAAATATAAATTATTTTCTCTATAAAATAATCTCTCATCCCTGATATTCAAAATATAAGAAATGTGAAATTTGTAACAAACCCTAAGAAAGAAAAAGTTTAGCATTTCCCCTTGAACAAAAAAGAAAATACTGCAAAGGCTGTAGCAGTGGGATTGTTTGTATTCTGAAGGAAAACTTGGGATTCTATTTAGTTTTATAATTAAAGTGAAAGTGAAGGGAATGATGATGGAACAAATGTGTGAAACCATGGCAGACAGTATGGGAACCCTAGGAAAATCAAAAGTGGAAAAAATTAGGGGGAGAATTGAATTTGATGATGACTTGAAAACCCCTTCTTTTCTGTTTTATACAATTTCCTGGCCGAATTGTGGTTGGTGTCATGGTCCCCATTTCTTCTGCTTTCTCCACTCCTTGGCTCTTAAAAATTCAAAACTGGTTTGAATCAGTTTAGTTTTTATCGAAAAAAGCATGATTTTTTTTAAATGACGGGTATTGTTGGCCCGACACAGCCGGATAATACTGATGTTTTGAATCAACTGGGATATAAGTTAGTACACTTAGCTGAAACTATTGGCATTAAATTTGAGTTCAGGGGATTCATGGCTAATACTTTGGCGGATATCGGGCGTAAAGTGTTCAATATCCGACCTCCTGGGGTCGAGATGCAGGCGGTAAATTCTGTTTTGAACTTCACCGTCTTCTTGCTCGACCTGGTGGGATCGAAAAGGTTCTTTCGTTGATCCAAACCATGAAGCCCAAAATTCTCACAATAGTAGTAGAAGAAGTGAATCATAACAGTCCTGTTTTCGACTTTCGTAGACCGCTTCACCGAAGCTCTGCATTACTATTCTAACATTTTTGACTCGTTAGAAGGCTCAGGGGTGGCGCCACCAAGTCAGGACCCGGTTATGTCTGAGTTATACCTGGGAAGACAGATTTGTAATGTGGTTGCTTGTGAAGGGATAGACCGAGTTGAACGACATGAAACGCTGGCTCAGTGGAGGTCTCGATTGGAAACATCCGGATTCAGCCCTGTTCACTTAGAACGAGCAAGCTCGCATGCTGTTGGCTCTGTTTGCCAGCGGTGATGGGTACAGAGTGGAGGAGAGTGATGGGAGTTTAATGCTTCAGTGTCATACAAGGCCGCTTATTGTCACCTCGGCTTGGCAACTCGCCACCATCAATTGAGGACGGTGAGTTAACTCAAGTTGAAGGGAATGAAGATGTTTTTATTGAGACGAGATGCAGCCGAGTTAAAAACCAATTCCAAATGTGTAACAGTAACTGTATCTTTCTGCTTTTCTACTAGTTTTTGTAGGCAGTGTTTGTTAATGGAGTTGTTTAGGCATAGAAAATAGACAATAATGTGTATCTCCATCTTCAACCTGTCTAAAAACACAACAAAATAGGCATGTAGGCATGTAAACAAGATAGTTTCTGTAGTATTATCCGGAAATTCTTATCGGATTGGATATCATAATCGAAAGCAAAACCATTAAAGTGAGTATAATCACTTAGTCACAAAATGATTATACAAGTATCTAAGCATTTAGTGGTCTAGTTCGCAAGAAAACTATGATTCTCAAAATACCTGGCTATTGGAACAACAGCTATGTTTTTCCAAGAAATTCGAAGTTCAAACTGCGTCATATCGGCACTTCGAGAAACAAAATACAGGTCTCCGGATCTCATTTGAGATAACGTAGAATTCAAGCACTTCCGATAAGACTAACAGGATTTCCATTTTCTTAAAAGCTGTTCGTATACCCAATCCTTTTTTTCTCGGCTAAGGCTGTGTTTCAATCTAGACAATGTAGCCGATGTGATTTTGATTCGTTTCTCAATCATACCCCCAGCATACTTAACTGCCTCAGGAAGCATGTTTGCATCTAGAAGCCCATTAACCAACAGATCTCCAGTCTCCTCCAAATCAGAATCATAATTTTCTATCATGAATTTCCAAACCTTTATAGCCACATAAGGGTCCTCAATGTCAAGAAAAATCTTAACCGCAGCGATGCAATCCGCTTTACTTGGGAAAAACTCGTTTTTAACCATTTCGTTGAACAACAACGAAGCATCTTTCAACTTCCTATTCTTGATCATGAAATGAAACAAAACATTATACGAATGCACATCTGGAAATGCCCCAGTGAAAACCATCTCATCCAACATCTTCTTCGCCACATCGGTATAATTCTTGGAACAATACAAAGCGATCATCTTATTATACATCTCTGTATCAGGTATAATCCCAACTTTCTCCACCATCGCCTTCCAAATCAACTCAGCGCCCCTAACATTACCATCTTTCTGAAAATCCTCAAGTGCATCCCTAAAAAACTTTATCCCCGGACAACACTTTTTCTCGAGCAGTAAATCTACATGCCTCAAAGCCTCACTAATCCCATCCTTCCCCTTAATCAAAGTACTCAAAAACGATTCATAAGCCGGTACATTCCCGGGATCCCACCCTACTTCCGCAATCATCTCATCAAAAGTCATTTTAGCAAAACCAACATTCCCTTCTTTTTCCCACCCTTCTAGCAAGATGGCGTAACTATCCGAATCCGGCATGATCCTACTTCTAGCCACTCTTAGAAACTCCAAGCCATCAATGGTTTTACCCTCCCTACAAATAGCACTAATCAAAGTATTCAAAGCAACAATATCCCTAACACAACCGTACTGGTCCATAACTTCGAAAGTCAAAACAGCTTCCTTAACTTTATCAAACCTAACATAACTACTAAACACAGAAGCAAAAGTAGCCAAAGAAACTAACCCTGCGTTTTTCATGGACTTGACGGCGTCCCACATAGCATCAAAAAGTCCGTTTTTGCCCAACAAGTCGACAACGAGGTTCCAGGAGTAAGGGGAATGTTGGTGCTGGAGTCGGTGGCCTGACCAACGGAAGAACTTCACGGCTTGGGAAGGGAAAGAGTAAGAGAGTGTGAGAACATTTTCGACGTCCTGCTGGGTGATGCGGAGGCCGGTGTTTTCGAGAAGATTCTCGACGGTGGCGGAGGGCGTGGTGGAGATTATTTCGCAGAGGAGTTTAACTTTGGGGTTGAGGTTAGGGGCTGTTTGGTAGGAAGGGAAAATCGGAGGGTTTGGGGGTGATGGGGAGCGCTGCGAATGTGATCTTTTCCTGTCTCTCGCCATTTTCAGGGATTTTCTGAATCGATTTGCGCTGAACCCTTTAGAGAAGAAAAGAATTCAATGGAGTTCAAGAATTCTATTTTCACATCCGGGTTTGGATTCGGATCTACCCATGACCTTTATTTTAATATATAAAATGTTTTATTTATTTTAAGTAAATCAATTTATAACTAAAATTAAATTATTAAATAAATTATATGCAATAAATATAAACGCAACATGAATAAAGTAGGATATAAATATATTGGCACAATATAAAAAATATTATGAATATATCATAAATATATGAGTGTGTCAAAATATATATTTAAATGCATCAAAATTAAATAAATATAATATCTTAAAATAAAATTATAAATAATTTTTAAACAATGTTTAAACTACCGAAACTTCTCTTTACTCTTAAATCAAATAATATTAAGTATTTAAATATTTTTTATTACATATTCTTTTAGGTTTCACCAATAATAAAATCAATTAAATTGAATTCATTTGACAAAATATTAATAAAATTATTTAATAGCCAACTATTTCAGAATATAAATTAATCATTTAAAAACCAATAAAGAAATAATTGATAAAGGAAGTCTCAAATAGGAATAGATGTTAAAAAATTGTGGCTTATCTGGTACAATATGTGATCATTATTTTCGATTAAGCTGATACTGATATCATTAAGACGTGTATTCTATCCGATCAGATCGAGTTTTGATTCAATTTAATTTAATTAAATTAAAATTTTTAATAAAAAATGATTTTGAGTAAGAGATGAATTTAAAATATTTATGTTTAAATTTGGTCGGATTAATCAAAAATTCGATTCGTGTTTATCTATATATTATTTCGGTTTAACTGTAAATGATTAAAATCTAGAGAAATATATATGGAAACCATATATAACTTTGTAAATACTGCTAATATTATAACATGTTGAATTTTTTAGTCTGAAAAGTCAGATACAAGGTAGGAGAAAGCTCTCTAAAGCCCTAACCTATATGATTACCTCCTTTGCTATTTACAATTGGAAAACAAGAAGAAGATGAAGAAAGAGCCTAAATTATCACCAAATTTGCAGCAAATAGTAGTTTAGTCATGCCAGCAAAGGAGCATAACAACACATGTTCTGATAATATAGAGTCTTCCTTTTTGCTGTCTGAGATACCCTCCAAGCCTTCTGCATGAAACCTTCTTCTTCGACTCTCCAATGGCTGCTTCTGCACTGCTACTGGTAGTAGTACCACTGCTTAAGCTTATCTTCATGCTGCTGATATACAGTTTCTCCTTCGTCTAATCTCTTTGATCTTTTGGAAATAAAAAAGGCTGGAAAGAGTGTTTGAAATAAGAGCAAATGGTAGGGTTTTTATAGAGGGAGGGTGTGGTTCAGATTCTTGCACCTCAGCTTCCCAAGAACTAAAAACAAATAAAATCCATTTCTTTGTCCATCTATGAATATGACACGTTATCATATTGCAGAAAAATAATATTTTTTGTGTGGGAATTACTAACCTAAGACAATTGGTCGGCCATTGATGAAAAACTTGGAACTTTGAAGTATGGAGAGGGCATTGCATGTTTTCATGAATGTGATTCGGATTTTTTTAGTTATCTCAATAATATCGTCTCCAAGACTTGGATTCTTGTTATGTTTATATATGAAAATAAATTAAAGCTCAAAACTCGAGATATTGCAAAGGAATCTGAGTGACAAGTTGGAGCTTGGAACCAGAAAATATATATGAATGCAAGTAAATAAACTAAAAACACAGCATGCTAATTGCTAATCCCACATGTTTTGTCTCGTGCTGCTCACCCTTACCATCGAAGCTGCTTCAATGGTTTTGCTTGTTCCACACTAAGGGGATTAGTACATTATCCTTCAGCTTTATAGCTTCAGTTCAGTTCTGAGAATGCTCGGAATCGACCAAACATCTGCCTAAATTCCTGCAACTCTTGGTCCCTTTAAAATGTTGTTTACAGCTAGATAGATATTTGTATATTCCTTTACATTTCAATTTTACACTCAGATGTTCGGAACAAAAATCCGCTACCTATTTTTAGTATTTTTATCTATGTCTTAATATTGGTACAAATCGTTTACATTTTTCTTAGGCTTTCATTCATGCTTTTGTTTTAAATTAGAAGGTTTAAGGTTTAGGGTTTAAGGTTAGGGTTGTGGGTAGGGTTTAGGGAATTAGGGGTAGGTTTAGGGTTTAAGGTTAGGGGTTGTGGGTAGGGTTTAGGGAATTAGAGGTAGGTTTAGGGTTTAAGGTTAGGGGTTGTGGGTAGGGTGTAGGGTTTAGGATATAAAAAATAAGGGTTAGGATTTAAAATTTAATTTTTTAAAAATTTTCAATAGAAGGCATGACAAAGAGACAAATGATTTTTACCCTTTAACACTAAACGAGTGCTAAACGATTGCTCGTAACATGCTAGTCCATAACTGTATTAATATTCAAAGGATGATAAATGTCATTATATCAAGACTTTAGTTCTATCCATCCAATTTTCTTTTGGGCACAATTAATATCCAAAGATTCGATGGTTGAAGATTCAATTCTCATTCTAGATATGTAACAACTTAAAAATTTGTGATCAACGTCTATCTCTTATATGAATCAATAAAACACTAAAAAAAAATTTATTAGCCCTACCCTAATAATTTTTTCCTCTAATAGATACCTTAAATAAACCAAATACCCAACTATCTAAATTACCCACCAAACAACACACCCCATAGTGAAAGGAAAGTTGTCCTTAAATGGAGACAATGGAAAAAAAACAATTCTCTCATATGACACCATTCCCAAACAATGGGTCCATGTTTTCGTTTTCCAGTCGTTGCTTGCTGGTCTTATTATCCAATATCACGTCTCTTAGTAATAAAATATTACAAACATGTCACGTACAAAGAGGACCGGTCAGCAGCTGATAATCCCGTGTGAGACATTGTCTTTGCCCTACTCACACAGGACAAACAAGACTTGTTTTATTCTTCCTGTAATTTGATTAAGTTTTGGGTTAATACATGTTTTTGTGCCCTAAGATTGGATTATCGTATCTTTGTCTTGGTTTCTTCAAAGATTTTTAGTGTCGTAAGAAGTACGGTTCAATGTACTAACTGGGGATTTTTTTGGATTAAGAGATTCGTATCTAGAATGAATCGTGATTAGTACAACCATTACTTTTTTTAAAAACAAGGCAAACTTTGAGGTCTAAGAGGATCTATTATAAAATTAAAATATTTAATAATTTTTACTCTAAAAATTTAACCCATATAAAAATAAATATTTAAATTTAAAATATCAAAATTTATTAAATATATAATAAGTATGAATTGAACTAAAAAAATAATTTTTTATTATCAAATATTTTGGTCTAGTATCGGTTTAAGTCCTTATTGGTATCACTTTAATTTTAAAAAAAAAAAGTATAAGAGATATCAGCTAATCTAGAAACATATACTTTTCAAAGTTTAATTTTGAAGACCAGAGAAAAACAATTACATGAAGCAATGAACGACAAGAATGGTTCGAACAAGACAACCATATCCAAATACATAGAGTCAAAGTATGGGGATTTGCCTGCTGGACATTCCACTCTCCTTTCCCACCACCTTAAAAAAATGAAACAAACAGGGGAGCTTGTGTTTTGGAAAAACAATTACATGAAAGCTGATCCCAATGCCCCACCAAGGCGTGGCCGTGGTAGGCCTCCAAAACCCAAGGTTCCATTGCCACCTGGTATGGTTCTAAGCTCCGGGAGGCCTAGAGGTCGCCCTCCTCAGGACCCCATTGCTCCCCCTAGGTCCCCCAAGCCAAAGCTGCCTTCTGGAAGTGGGAGGCCAAGGAAGATGGCTAGACCCGAAGGGGGAATAAGTGGGAGCTCCACTGTGATGACATCGACCTCGGCAAGGCCGAGGGGACGTCCTCCTAAGGTCAAGGCTCCGGCATTGACTGAAGTCAGTGTTGGACATTGAGAGTCAGTTCTATTAAACTCGAATCGAATGTTGTGTGTATTATTGTATTGCATCAACACTTATATATTATATATCAGTTCTATTTTCAGTTTTAAATATAATATACACATATTAAATAATATTATTCGAACACGAATCACCTGTATTTTCATCCAACAAACTTTTGTAATAACAACCTAATAAATAAATAACTTTGGCCAGTGGGACTTAGAATTTTGATACCAGGAATATTCGTGTTTTCCTTCGAAAGGACAAAAGAATAGAAAGAAAGAATATCCATCCGTCTTCATATTATTTGGTCCATTATATTTAAATTGGTATATTACATATCAAATTTTTTATTCAATTAGATGCTTGAATTTGATTTAAACGAAAATTAGGTACCAAATTAATACTTGCTGCCAAGTTCAAGTACCTAATTGTAAAAAACTTAGACACCAAATTGAACTTTGAAACCAAAATTAAGTACCCATATTGATATTAACCCTTTTCAAATTCATCTATTTATTATTCTCCTCTCGCTGTTCTCGTTTGACCCGCATTTTTAAAAACCCTCTCATTTTCTGAATCCTTCGTTCAAATTCAAACCCGGAGGCCATTAACGAAAGGTAAGATCCGCCTTTTCTTAACGTTGGAATTGCTTTTACTATTCGATTCTGAAATTCTGCTTTTTATTTGATTCTGGATTTGTAATTCGTTTTTGTTCGGTTCATATCAAAATCGAGGTTCGGTTTAATTGGGTCTCCTGATTTTAGGCTGGTATAGACTTTAGATCTGACTTGGTTTGTTTTTAAAAAAGGGGATTAAGGCTAAATCTTCCCACTGTATTTCAATTTATTCAATGTTATCCTTAATTCTTCCAGCTTTGTTCGTTTCTGGATAAATAAATAAGTTTGTCAGTTACTTTAACAAAATATTCCATGAAATATTATAATTTGATGATTTTCATGTAAAATAATCAACGACAATGAAATTATAGTTGTGAATTCATTAAAATTGATACACGGTGACACAAATCAAAATTGAGTTGTTGTTTTTCCTTTCAGAATTTGTACATGTTCCATGGGTTGTAACTTGTAATGATATATGGATTTGGTGATTTTCATGAAATATTCTGTTTCCAACCCATGGAACAAGTTGAAATTCTGGGGGAAAATCTTTGAAAGCCTGTTCATTTAGAACTGATAAACATAAGGATCTCGGCAATGGGCACTTTAGGTACTATATCTTGATATTAAATTGTGTCACTGAGTATCAATTTTAATGAATTTGCAACTATAATTTCGATTTCATGTTTAAATCTTCAATAATGAGATGAGAGATTGATGTCTATGCTGGGATCAGTCGGATGTGTGTTTTATAAATGAAGAACAGTTGAAAAAAAAAAGATTGTGTTTTTATTAGTTCACGGTTTTACTTGCATTGAAATTTTACCTGCTTGTGTAAGTGTTTCAATCTGATTGTATGCATCCTTAAGCGATAGTTTGCTTGCATTGTTACTGCAATATTTTCTACATTATAGTTTCAATGTATAAATCCTACTTATCTTTGCCTTCAGGATCTCTTAGTTTGGCATCTGTGACGCTAAGATTCAACAACCTGCCCAAATATACTCATCATGAAGTTCTTAGAATACACTCCTCTTGACCCGTAATTTTCAAACTTTGAAAATTCCAAATTGCATAATATTTTCTATTTTCTTATCCCTTCTCAGATTCATGAGACTTGCCATGTTCTTTCTTATCTGAATTCTGACATAAGTCCCATGTCAAAATTTCTAGAATAAATGTTTTTTTGAGAGAAATAAACCTTGGTGAACGTACCATTGAAGGGAGCCTTGAAGCATATTCTTGTAAGTTTAGATACATGATTCGTCCTAAAGAATTTGGAGAAATTTGATTCAAACTCAGTTTCTTTCTTCCTTCTAGGCAAACACACAGGAACAGATAAAAGATTGTCTCTCAGTCTGGAGAATGAGGTAAGAACAATCAACATATCAATTCCCTTTTGCTCTAGAAGGTTATTATTGGAGGGATGAGGGTTTTTTGTTGCTTGTTTAATATCAGATCCTAGACTATCTTGGGAAATCTTCAGATACCGACTCATCACCCGTTGAATTCCTGTTGAGCCGATCAAGGTTGTAAATATTACATACAATTTTGGGAAATTTAGTTTATCTTTCATATTTCTTTAACCAGCTTTTCATCATGTGCATTTCAGCCGGAAGACATTGATCTACTTAGTGCTTACCCTCTCTCACATGTATCCAGATTATGACTTAAGGTATCTTTGTATCTTATATTGCATCAGCACATTCTTCTTCTTGAAAAAGGGCTTAAGAGGAGGATTATGGGTAATGCCACTGTCAGCTTCTTGGGCGACTTGGCAACCCACTATTAATTCTCCTTTTCTCTGCATTGGGAGTGTTGTCAAAAGGCTTTGACAGACGGTTCAGCCAACTGTCGCAGCTGAGAGTTCAAATCTCTCCATTTCCCATTTCTAATTCTTTTGGTTATGTGTGTTCGTTTGTGTCTATTTCAAGTCGTGTCATTGAATGCTGAGACTGATATTCATGTGTGTTTTCATATGGTTCCTTCCCCTATATTATGATATGGCACGTGCATCTATGGTTTCCAGTGCAGTTAAAGCACACCAGTTCTTCACAGAGGAAAGCTGGGATACTTTTAAGCAGATTTTTGAAACCTACATGCTTGAAGCGTCAAAGGTAGTAGCATACTTATTTTTATTTATTCACTCTGGCATTGGATTTCATTGAATAATTTACCCGAGTGACAATTGTTGCAATCCTCACTTATCACCTGTCCCTGTGGGTACTTATGTTGGTCACCGGTTTAGCTAGGTGTCTTCCCAAGTTATAAGACCCGGTGGGTTTCTCTGTTTGTCATGGGGTTTATTATGGGAGACAAGGGGTTGCTAGTTCGTTTGATCATGATATGTATTGCCTTAAATAAGTCGATTCATCTTGTGCTTAAGCGTCCTGCCTTATATCATTGGCAGGAATGGATCGAGACTTATGGGGGTAGTTCACTTCTGGAGACTTTGTACAAGGCTCTAGATGAGGTGAGCTTAGTTTCAAAAGACTAAATGCATGTTTCAGTAAGTGTCTGTTTTAAAATTCCCAAGTTTCTGCAGGTTGTGAATTTCTCCGAGTGTGAAATATACAGTTATAATCCAGATTCCGATGCTGATCCCTTACTGGAGAAAGGGGCAATGTAAGACCCCCCCCCAAAAAAAAAAAAAAAAAAAAACATTAATCTCAAGTGGTTTGTCTCTCTGCATAATTAACAGTTGGTAGACTTAACATTTCAGATGGTCCTTCAGTTTCTTCTTCTACAATAGAAAATTGAAGCGTGTGGTGAGTTTCAGCTTTTGTTGCTTAAGGTGGGTATACTTTCCAAGATATTGATCATACTTTACATGCTTCCTTCATCTCCTTTAGTTCTCATTCCCAAATATATTTTTTCTGACAGCAATTTAGTGGGTGATGGATTTCTTGCTGACAACTTATGTTACGAGGATGGCGAAATATTCGATAACATGGACATGTGATGTCACCATGAACATGTACATACTAGTACACTGCCGTAGGAACCCTGTGACATTTGTATTTCTCTGTGTACATGTAGTCTGTAGTTGTGGTGAATGTAATCGGAGAATGAATAACGATGTCTATAAGAAAGTGTCAAGTTTAAGTTTAGGTTGACGTTGAAGACTAAACCCTAAACTCTAAGCTAAACTCCTAAGCCCTGTCCTAGAATTGACACAACTTGTGTATCAATATGTATGAAGTTTTATGTTTCCTGTAAAAAAATAATTTACAAAGATTATTATTATTATATGGTTGCTTCATCTTTTACACTTGATGTTTGTAACAAAGTGCAGGCAGTTACGTAGCATTTCATGTCATTTTCCAGTATACTTCGTAGACATTGCCTCTGTAAGACTACCACTTTCTTCTTGTAGTACGCATTCAACTACAAACTACATAGCTTACCAAAACGAATTAGGGTAAATTGTGAACGTTAGGGATAACCGTATGGTAATGCTCGTTCTCATTCGGACGACAGCTCTGAAACTCGGAAGGAGTGATCCGGAATTTATGCTCGGTTTTGGATTTGATACTCGAGATCTAATCACCCCAGCCATCTGAAATAAAATAGCACATGCTACATAACCAGAAACTACAATCAACTTACCAACTTCAAGGTGAACCAGAAACTCCCGGGAAGAGTTCGGATATTTTGTTGAATACATTCATAACCTGAAAACAAAATGCAGTCGATCATCAAATTATCAACAGTAAAAAGGTATCGAGAAATCAACTTTAAAGACGATATCTAGTATCAAGGGCCGGAAAATGGCAGCAAGTTTAGACAAGGTATATGTGGTTCAAATAGAATCTTAGTATATATATATAAGATAGCCATGTAAGTCTAAGCATGTAAGAATTTGTTTAATAAAATGGGAAAGGGGGAGAAATTAAAGAAACTTCTTTAGTTGCCACACCATAAGCAAGCGGCGGAGAATTTGACAATCGGGTAACTAAAATATCACATATAGATAATAAATATTTAATAAAAATAAATTAAAAAAATAAAATTAACCATCTAATCCGGTGACGACACATTTTGTCACGGGATCAGAGTTTTGGCATAGGGACTTCTACCCGTGCGACACTTCAGGTCTCTCGCATACTCGAGGTTAAGCCTTTACCATCTCCGATGCTCACTGGTTTCGCCCTCCCATGGGCTCATCAGAAAAACGGGGACAGCTCCCGACCAGTGTAGTGTGCGATCAGCACGCCCATCCCAAGATAGGTCGACTGTTCGGCACGTACTACACCCTTATTGCTATCCCGCTCCTAAGCATTAAGCACAACCAGAAAATATCTCGCTCGGTCCCGCGTTGTCACGACCAACGGTCCGTGACATTCTCCCCCACCTAATTCATGCACGCCCTTGTGCATGGGGAGAAACTCTTTCCCTTCTCTTTAAATTGGCTAAGAACTAGTGTGCAATTCCCCCTTAACTCGCCCTCATGTCATCACCGGATTGGATAGTTAATTTTACTTATTAATTTAAAATTAAGATTAAATTAAAATAATAAATAAATTAGAGGGATTAAATATGTAATTATACAGATTTTAATTAACTGTCACATCACCATCGTTAACTTTTTCGGTTAAATTTTAACGCTCGTGACACAAATAGGTAGGGTTTAAAAGTTGATGACATAATTGACGAATTCTTTAATTGGGTGACCAAAATAAGTATCCTCAATTAGTTGAGTGGTCACTGGAATAATTTACCCTTAAAATTAACCAATAAAACACTAAATTTCAAAGATACTTCAAAAATTAAACCTTAGCTGCTCTCTCCCTTATTCTAAATTCTTTCGTTCTTAACTACTCTTCACTTTAATCTATTATTTTTATTTTCAATTTTAATAAAAATATCTGCTTTTATAGCATGATCTTTCTGTTTATGTGACACGTTTTCTTCTGTCTTTGTGATATGTTTTTGTTTTGTGGTTTGATTCATCTGCTCTTGTGGCACGTTTTAGCATACCCTAACGATCGATTGTTGTTTGTCGGTGGTTTGATTTATCTGCTCTTGTGGTTTGATTTAATCGACACTAATTTTTTATTTATGTTTTTTGTCGATGATCTTTTGACAAGTTATATCCCCACTCAATTGATGGTTGTTTGTCGATAAAATCAGTCTTGGATAACAATACTTTGTACATGACAGTTTGGATTGTCTACAATTCCTTTCTTTTTTATGCGTCTCGTTTGAAAAAAAACAAAAAGATTCAAGAAACTTCTGAATTTTATTACTATAATTAATTTCATAAGAATTTCATTTTCTTTATTTTTTGAGTTATAAACTATTTGAATTGGTTAATCCAATTTTTTAGTTCTCAAAAATATATAATTATAATTTTTTATAAATTTAATAAAAAATAAATAACATTTATCAAAAAAAAATTAACCCATAAATAAATGTACAATTTTTTCATCTACATTGAATTTTCACTAATAGAAGTGAAAAAAGAACCCAAAAAGATCTTACAGTAAAAAAAACTGTCCAACTCCTCTAGGTAAAACATTAAAAAAAGGCCGAAACCAGACCGCCAAAACTGGACCAAACTCTATGGGAAGATTCTTTTAAGCCGGATAAGCAAGCCCCAACTCAACTATACACGTGCGAGTTTTATCACTCGTGTCATATGCCTCCAATTTCCGTTTCTTCACAGGCACCACCATGTGAGTCGCACGTGAAATCACCGGTCGAACACCCAACGTCAACTCCAACCCATCGTCCTCGTTTCCTCCGTTGGAAACCTTATCTCCGAACTCCGGATCCTCCGGAAACAGTCGCGACGCCGGTGCCGTTTCCTCCGAGATCACGCTGTCGGTTTCTTTACATTCCCCATCCATAACCGCCAACTCGGATTGATGGCTCAGAGAAGACTCGAGGCTTGTCGACCGGTTTCCTTCGTCACTACAATAACGAGGCTCGAGTTTGGCTCCCGCGGCTCCGCTCTCTTCGTCTACCACCTTCTTGTTCACTTTCCGCTTCACGGTTGTCTTGACTCGGCGCCGAGTCTTTACGCGATCAACATCGTTGGAACCCGCGGAGTTTTCTTCTTTGAAAACATGACGAATGTCGAATACTTTTAGAGGCGGCCCTTGACCACCCGCCGCATCTTCCGAAGCAATAGGCGTGATCGGAGCGCCTTTTAGCACGGCTTCCACGGCGGCTTGACAAAGCTGCCAATTCCCACCCCACAATAACCCAACCGAACCATAAATGGGATTCACAATCCGCCCACAAGCCTCGTATAACAACGACCTAAAAATCCCTGGAAGAAAACCCCGTAAGCACTCACATCATAAGATTCCATAATCTAAAAAAATTAATAGAAAAAATCAAAGTACTTACCAGGACGGAGGTGTTCGGGGCCGGCGTTGACAAGATTCAAAAGGCCAGCACGACCGTAGAACTTGGCGAGAAAAACAGTGGCGTTTGCTTGGGATTCAGCGCTTTTGATCCACTGCAAACAAGGCCTAATGCTGCAATCTTCGCTACAGCCTTTGCGCAGGACCCGACATCCGTTGCAACTCATTCGCATTTTGAAATTTTTTTGAGAAAACACCGAATGAAAGAGAAAAGATTCAAAATTAATAATAAACCAGAATTTTTCTGGATTTATTTACGATGAAAAAAAATGGGAAACATGAGAAAAAGTAAATAGAATAAGAAAATTTGGAGATTGAACAGACCAGAGAAGTGAGAGTCGTATTTAAGGGAAAAATAAATTTTATAAATACAAATAAAAAAGAGTAGGCGGTGGCCGCTTGGTTTTCAGGGTTCAGGGGATTCAGCCGTTGTTTTTATTTCCCAAAGCATGGTTTCAAGTTTTCAACATTCAAGGAGCCAAGCTATCAAATTCTAGTACAAAAATTCTTACGCACTTCGATTCGTCACCACTTTCAGTTTACGCGCGTGTAAATCACTCTCATATCACTAATTCACCACGTTCAGTGTCAGACTGCCGACTAATCGCCACATATAATCTGTCGGACAGAGAGATATGATGGGCTACGGAAACCTCTTGCCAGATTTTTTTAAGACTTAGATGAAAAAAAATAAGTTTAAAATATAATTTTATAAATGTTAAGTGTTTAAAACATTATATTTAAAATTATATCTGTTAAAAAATTAAATAAATATATCAAAACATCGATCGATTAATAATTTTTAATATTTAAACACTTAATGTCATTATAATATAATGATTAATACATTGGACATTTATTTTTATAAAAAAATATTTTAAACGATTAAAATTTAAAATAATATATTTTAAACGTTTTTATTTAAGTTTTTTTTAATTAAAGGAACATCAGAAATTGAAATTAAAATTAAAATTAAAAAAGGACTCCGGGTTTTCGGGAAGTTGGTGTTGTTCGAAAACCGCTTTGCAAAAGATAAAGCGAAACCGGTGTCTGGTTTTCGGATTTGGAAGGATGGGACCGTGGGCGCAGTACTAGACCCACCAGCCAACGGGTTTGAATGTTTTTAAATTGAAAAAAGAAAACTACAGTCTACAAGCTCGTGCTTATCTTCTAAATAAAGTGGATTAAGAAAATTATTTTATTTTAAACACTTGTTTTATTCTATTTATAATGAGTTATAGAGATTGGCATTTGGTCTCCAAAGGAAAAAATATATTATTGTTTTTAAATGAAATTAATTATTAAAAGATTAAGTAAATAAATATTATATTTTAATCCCAATAAAATATAAAAAAATAATATTTTGGTTACTTACGTTATTGTTTTACAATGGTGCGATTCATTTATTGGCTTGTTTATTATTTTTTTATTTTTTGTTTTTAATTTTATATAATGATGAAAGTAAAGATTAAATTGAGTACAAGGTAAAGTTTAAAGTTTAAACTGTAAAACGACATATAAACGAATATATTCATAAACGTTAAATAAATGAACATGAATACAGTATTAAAAAATTAAATAAACATGAACACTTTCAAAAAAAATAAATGAGCACAAACATAATATTTTTTGTTCAAATTCAATCCATTTACACCCTTAAACGACGTTAAAACTAACTAGAATTTTGGTAAAAGTAGAGATTAAATTGAACATAAGGTGAAGTTTGAAGTTCAAACTGTGAAACGACATATAAATAAACATGTTCACGGACGTTAAACAAACGAACATGAGTATGATATTAAAAATTTAAACGAACAAGAACACCCTAAAAATAAACAAACAAACCCGAACATAATATTATTCGTTCAAGCTCGATTCAATTACACCCTTAAAAGACACTAAAAGCGACTAAAATATTTTCCATTTCGATATAATGACAACTATGATCGAGGCATCAATTTAAATGTTGGTATTGAATTATACTTGAGCAAAAGTATTAAGATTAGAGGAAATACAACCTAAGTTATCAAATGAATTGAAATTGCAGCTTCCTCATCAGCCAACTGAGTCAAATCGTCTGCCAAGTAACTCACTGAATTCAGTAGTAAAACAAAAACGAACCCACCACGGTTTCTAGAAATGGTTACTTTGTTTACATTTTCTACCTTTTTTTCTGATGTGGGAAAATCTGGGATACTATTTGCTGCTATGTTGCTTTCACTAGTAGCAAGCTCTCTTGGTTCACATTCTCCCTTACAACTACATTGGGCTTGGCTAGGCATGTGCCTTGTTTGCTGACACGACCGGGTCCTGTGTCTTGGAGCTCAAAGAAACAACTTGAATATAGGGGTCCTGACCTTCGTTGGGTCAAAATCTGCTGCAAGAGGACTCCAATTGGCACTTGTAAATGTGATAATCTAATGACTATAACCTATATGTGTACTCAAATGAAGCATATTGAGATTGATTATCACTTCGTACGCACTCTCGCCTTCGAGTCTCACGTCTTTTTCAAGGATCAACTTGTTGATCCGACTCACACACCACACCTCTATCACATCATGCAGATGAGGATTTGAGTATGAGGTCCAAGATTGGCATATCACCTTCATCCTTTCAATGATAACCAAAAGGTTCACAATTGTTGTTCATATCAGCTGATTCTTCATGGCAATTTTCTCAGAAATTGGAACTGGAATTCTGAAAGATGTATTGATATATTATAGTTGCAGGTAATAATGATGAGAAAGGGTCAGAAAAGATATGGACTCAAATCATCTTACATTTTCTATGGGAAAAAGGATAGCCAGAGCAGCAACTTTGGCATTAATTGCAGATACCAGTATCATCCATCCTCCTCAGAAACTTATCATATCTCTATGGACTATGATTAAACATTACAAAATAGGTTGCAACTGTATCGAATATTTCATTTATAATCTCAGAATTCGAATATCTAGCATTATTTAAGAGATTTAGTGTCCAGTTGATGACTTGTTGTTATGGATGAAATTACATGAAATAGATGATATTTCATTACCAAAGTTACTATATTTGAAGGTAAGGCGACAAGTAAACCATAAAAGGAAAGCATGGCCAAGCAAACAGGGTATGGTCATAGATTTTTTCCAACGGCAAACCTCCAAATGGGACCGTACCGATTTTATTTGAACCGAAAGGAAGAAGACAAAGGAGAAATCACTCATTCTGTGCTCCCATTGGTTGAGATGAGATAAGATCATTGTGCTTCTTCCACGTGGCAGGTCTCCAAAGATAAGGCTACCTTTCAGAACTTTCTTCCACCTCTTGTGGTCATTGTGTTGTAATGTTATCACATTTTGAATCCAACGGTCGCCCTTAGGAAATGAGATGGCCAAATTTTATCATTATATATATAGGCTATTGCTCCAGAGGCAATAACACTACTAAGGGATTTCTGAGACTTTTATACAACTTTAGCTTATACTACTAGTAAGCAGTATCAGCAATGGCTTCCTCAATGATCTCATCGGCAACCATTGCCACCGTCAACCGCTCCTCCCCGGCTCAAGCCAACATGGTCGCCCCATTCACCGGCCTCAAGTCAGCCTCCGCTTTCCCCGGCACAAGGAAGGCCAACAACGACATAACTACCCTTGCAAGCAACGGTGGCAAAGTGCAATGCATGAAGGTACTTGGTCACACTATGTGCTTTATGCTAATTAGCTAGTGTTCCAACCCAAATTACATGAATTTAATCAAATTTTTGTGTTATTCTTTTGGAGTACAGGTGTGGCCTCCGCTTGGAAAGAAGAAGTTCGAAACTCTCTCGTACCTTCCTGATCTCACTACCGAACAATTGGCTAAGGAAATTGACTACCTTCTCCGCTCTAAATGGATTCCTTGTTTGGAATTCGAAGTAGAGGTGTTTTTGAACTCTAAAATCTCTATAAACTATTCTATTACTTCCATCATTTATATTTGTTTGATGGAATTTTTTGAGAAGTGTTTTTAAACATATTTATGTTGTGTTATGTGCAGAAAGGATTCGTGTACCGTGAGAACCATAGGTCACCGGGATACTATGATGGACGCTACTGGACCATGTGGAAACTACCCATGTTTGGATGCACCAATTCCTCTCAAGTGCTTACAGAACTTGAAGAGTGCAAGAAGGAATACCCTGGTGCATTCGTTAGAATCATCGGATTCGACAACGTCCGTCAAGTGCAATGCATCAGTTTCATTGCTCACAAGCCTAAAGGATTTTAAACTATTTACATTTGAGTTCCTTCCCTAGTAGGGAATTTCATTTGCTTCTAAAGTTGTAGTTAAATTATGTTCTAAAAAAACTTTTTCTTTCGTTCTTAAAGTATCGATTATGAGTTCTTTGTTTTGTTTTTGAATTTTCAATAAAACGGCACGAGAGCTTATATCAACAAAATGTAGCTACTTGCAAAATCTTATGAATCTATTTCTTTCAGCATTTCAAATACTTTGAAATTCCTGTTAAGATTGTGGATTGATTTAAGTAAAAATGGGTGATTGGGTGGTGCTGGTTATTTTCAAAGAAGATAGAATTTTTGTGGAAGAGCAATGCTGTTGGAAGCTCATTATCTGTTTAAGGGAACATACCTGTAATAACCCATTATTTATATATACAAAATCCAGTCCTAATATAAAACCCAAACATTTATTTATCCAATCCAACAAATATAAATCCGTGGGGTGCTCACCCTTCCTCATACATAACAGACTCCCGGACTCATTCAGGTTCGCAGACGTTAATTTTAGTATTCCAATCACACCGAATAAAAAAATCGATTGGTGACGACTCTTTAAACGAATTCCGGTGATTACAATACCAATCACAGATAATTAGTATTTCTTTTTATATTTGGTATATTAATAATATAAAACCTTATTATCAGATAATGTAATAGAAAATTTCACACGAATCGTTTTGTTTAAGAATGGTTGTTGTTTTTAGAGACAGATCTGAACACCAATAATGTAATATAGTGATTGAACGATAAATGTCTAATAGTTGAGAGTATATTCTCAAACAAATATTACTTTAACCACCATAACTGATTGAAAAAAAAAACAATTTCTCCAACAATTTAAAAATAATATGTCCAACGTTGTTTCTAATAATGTATGGTCATGTGAATGGCGATCAACTCGCACAATACAAAAATTATAGGAAAAATTATCTCATTAATCATTAAATTTTAATTTATATATTGATTTTGTCGTTTGATTATTAAATAAGAGATATTGTAACGTAATATTGTTTGATTTTTGGCCGCCGGGAAAACAAAGCTTAAATGAAGTTTCTTCAATTTTGAATAAATTTTATAAATAAAAAACAATTCAAAAAGAAGAGATACGTTAAGATTTTCTATTACGATTGATTGATTGATAACGATGATAAAAAAAATAATTATATATATATAAATAAAGACGTCATCACGTCGTTAATGGTTTAACAGTCCAACAAAAAAAAATGATAAAAAACAAAACAAAACAATGTCATAAGTTTAGTATTAAAATTGAAACTTTTTAAAGTTTAATAACAAAACCAATAGATAAACAAAAATTTAAGTACTTATGAAACAGTTCACCCTAAACTATATTAGCCATTGTATTAAATAATATAAAATCATTTTATTACAATATCAAACGTTAGATATAAATAATTTAAGCCCAATAAATAAATTTAACATAAAAATAATAAATATTTACCCTACAAAATTTAAATTTAAATAATTCTACATACGAAATATAATATATATTTAAAAAAACACGTAATATATTATACATTTTGAAAATAAACGTACCACATTATATATTTTATCGATATATAATTATCGGATATGATCTTATTAAAAGAAATAAAACCATGATTCTTAAAGGTTATCTTCTTTAGTTTACTTTAAGAAACCAAGCAGCTTAGACATACTTATTAAGGGGTGAACTATATTTTTGGTTTTCTTTTAAATAAAAGAAATATTAATGTTAAGGAAAGCTACATTTGTGGAGGAACCAAAATATAGATAGAAATGGAGATAAAAATTGTTTTTTTCGTGGTCTGAATTTAGAGTATCTTGATCACCGAAATATAATTATATAAAATTTAATTTTAAAAAATTTAAAGTTTCATTAATTTAATGAACATTCACAACCATTTTTTTCTACTAAATATAGTATTATAGTTGATCGAGTTCTTGAATTTTAAATATAGAATTTTTGAGTTTGTTTCTGTAATTAAACAAGTATATGTTTTATTTTTAGCAATTTATATTAAATAATTTAACGATCTCTAAAACGAGTAGTGCTTTCGGTTGACATTCTTTCTCTTTTAGATCTGGGTTCTAAATTTATCGTCAGTTCTTTTTTTTTCTCCCCTTCTTAAATAAAAATCGTTCAAAAAATAGTTTTTACCGAGTTAAACCTAATTACAAAATTAACATGTACAAAATAAATAAGGGATAATGTTTTTACTTTAAATATATTGAATTATGTCACACCCATTATGAGCGAAAGAAACCACTTTTAAAAAAATGTTTTATAAATTTATTCGATAATTATTAAATGGGTGATAGTTATTTAAAATTTAAAGATATACATAAAAAAAAAATCTCCACCATTACATTTAGGTTATCTTAGGTTCTTAGCCTCAAATTTCCATGTATGGATTAAGAAAAGAAATAAAATTGAAAGAAAAAAAAAAGCAAAAAGAAAAGGTCATGTTTTGTATGTTAGTGAAATATCTCATATATAAATATAAATTTAAAGGGTATGAGAAAAAATAGTCAGAATAAATAATCCAATTAAATACAAAGATAAATAAATTTAAAAGAAAAATGTAAGAAAATGAGTGGCATGTCACATTTGTGGTGATGGTGCCCAATGTGTGTATCCAAGGGATAACAATGGAAAGGCCATGGAGCCTTTAAAGCTCCTATAAATTTCCCTTCAAACTATTGCAAAGAAGCAGTAACAGAGAGCTACAGATACCCTTATCTCTATATTTCTTTGGTATATAATTCAAGTGTATACTACTAGTAAGTAGTATCAGCAATGGCTTCCTCATTGATGTCATCGGCAACGATTGCCACCGTCAACCGCTCCGCCCCGGCTCAAGCCAACATGGTTGCCCCCTTCACCGGCCTTAAGTCAGCCTCTGCTTTCCCCGGCACAAGGAAGGCCAACAACGACATAACTACCCTTGCAAGCAACGGTGGAAGAGTGCAATGCATGAAGGTACTTGGTCACACTATGTGGCTCAGGCTAATTTGCTAGTGTTCGGTGTTCCAACCAAATTTACATGAATTGAATATTTTCTTTTGAGTATAGGTGTGGCCTCCGCTCGGAAAGAAAAAGTTCGAAACTCTCTCGTATCTTCCTGATCTCACTACTGAACAATTGGCTAAAGAAATTGACTATCTTCTCCGCTCTAAGTGGATTCCTTGTTTGGAATTCGAAGTAGAGGTGTTTTTGAACTCTAAAATCTCTATAAACTATTCTATTACATCAATCATTTATATTTGTTTGACGGAATTTTTGTTTTGAAAAGTATTTTTAAACATATTTATGTTGTGTCATGTGCAGAAAGGATTCGTGTACCGTGAGAACCACAGGTCACCAGGATACTATGATGGACGCTACTGGACCATGTGGAAACTACCCATGTTCGGATGCACCAATTCCTCTCAAGTGCTTACAGAACTTGAAGAGTGCAAGAAGGAATACCCTGGTGCATTCGTTAGAATCATCGGATTCGACAACGTCCGTCAAGTGCAGTGTATCAGTTTCATTGCTCACAAGCCTAAAGGATTCTAAACTGTTTACGCATGAGTTCCTTCCCTATTAAAAACTTTCATTTGTTTCGAAAGTTGTACTTGAATTGTGCTCTCAAAAGACTTTTCTTAAGGTATTAACTATGAGTTCTTTATTTTGTTTTTAAATTTAAAAAAAAACGAAAACTTATATGAATAAATATAACATCTCGTCAAAAGTTTCTCAACCATTAAATTTAAGATTTATGTTTTATCCTTAAATTAAAGGGATAAGAGAAGAAATCATTTATTTTTGGTAATGTTTTGTAGGTTAATGAAATATCTCAGTTATAAATATAAAATATAAATTGTTTGTGAAAAAAATAGTCAAAATAATTGATCTAATGAAAGACTGGAAAAGTTATAAAAATGAAAATGATAAGAATTGTCACATTTGCAACGATGGTGCTCCAATGTGGATTTAAAGCTCTAATTAATTTATTTTTCCAACTTTTGGCCACCAATCATAAAGATAGACCTACCCGCACCTATATCCGGGACGAGTTTAAAGTGTGGTAGGTTTAAGATACAGTTAAAAGATAATAAATTTTATAATATTTTAAATTAATTATTATATAATTTTTGATACATACAAGCAAGTTTTAATACATTCGATACTTGCGAAACAAGTTTAAGTAAATACATCACACCTGACCTTTCCCGGATGATATAATATTCCCGTTGGGGTGAAAGTAGAGTACTTCCTGCTCAAGTTCAACCCCAAACTTGTTGTGAACTTTCTCCTTCACCAGAGCAATGAGATTGAGCATGTCTTGAGAAGTGCAGTCACCATTGTTGACAAAGAAATTGGCATGAATATTGGACACCATTGCTCCTCCTATGCAACACCCTTTCAATCCAGCTTTCTCGATCAATTCACCGGCTGAAACACCAAAATCTGTTGGATTTCGAAATACCGAGCCAGCAGTACGTTCCCTTGCCGGTTGACTGGATCTTCGTCTGCAAATAAAAAAGTGTTATGGGTAAGCAAGCCTTTTCATACACAAGGTTTAAGAAACTGTCACCACTCAGAAGGGACAACCTCTTCAAAAGCTCCTTTTGCCTTTTCCTAGCTGATGCTGACCCTTCTAACCGGAAGGTAACTGCAACAATCGCTGCCAAGTTGTTCATGTCTTGGAACGGTGATGATCGGTAGCCGAAACTGAGATCAACTCTATTCAGTGTACGGAATTTTCCTTCGGTTGTAACAATGTCTATGCTTTCAACGGAATCGGCAGTCTCCTTCAGAAACGAGTGACACTTTTTAGCTTCTTCAACTTAGAAAAGTGACAGCAATTCATAATCCATTAATGATTAGGGTTTAATCTAGTTAAGTTTAAGTCCAAATTCGAGTCCTGTTTCATAATTCACAACTCAAAATTTCAAACTATGTAGGAGAAGGCTTTGTTCTTTTTTATGTTCAACTTCAACCTCGAATTTGAACCAGCTCGGTAACTCAAACCCGATGACTGAATCAAATCCGAGCTAAGATTACAAGCATTACCTGACCATTTGCTCCAGCATTCATGTAAGCAGCCCCTCCTGCAGTCCCAGGAATGCCTGCTGCAAACTCAAGACCTGTAAATCCTTCATTGCAACTCAAAATTCCCAATTGATTAAATCGAAAACCACTACCAACCCTATAAACTCCATGTTCGATCCTCTCTAAGAAATCGATCTGATTCAGAATCACACAACCATCAAAACCCAGATCATCAAAGAGACAATTTGACCCTTTACCAATCACAATGTACGGAACGGAAAACTCGTGACAATATCTGCAGCATTACATATCAATTAAAATCTAATTCTACTAAATGCTGTTCATTGCAATCAAAAGCAAATAAATTCCTCCACTTTAACTTCACTAAATTGAGCTGAAAGAGAGAGAAGATTGAAACCTGATGGCAGAAAGCAGTTGGGTTTGGTGAAAGACCTGAACAAAGTGATTGCAAGGGCCACCAATTCCCCAAGTGCAAAGATCCTTCAACGGTTTCTTTCCTCTCACAAATTTCAAGCCATTCCAGTTCTGGGTTTGTTCTTTGTGATGGAAGAAAATGGTGGTTGAGTTTGTTGGGGATCGAACAACGGGATATGCCATAGACGCCATTTTAGTGAAGTTGGGAGCTTGGATCATGAATGAAGGATTTTTTTTTTCGGCACCGTAAAATTTGCCTTAGCCTAGAACTACCCAGAAAATTTATTTCACTCGCGTTCTCGTTGGACTGTTACTTTCAAGGATTTAATTCAATATGATGTTTTTCGATAATTGGGAAATTTGAAGGAAAAAACTTTGGTTAAAAAAACAATTTAAATCAACATTAACGAGTAATTAATTAATTGCTCTATATAATATATAATTTAATATCGTTTAATTAAATTTTTTAATCGATTTTAGATTACTCTCAACAAGGTCTTAAAGCTTGAACGATAAATAAAGAAAAATTCTACAACAGTCGTCAAACACCGTTAATGATGAAAACTGCTGAATACTATTAAATTAATTTATAAATATTAAAAATTTTTAAGGATTTAAAATATAATTATAAATTATTTAAATTAAATTTTTGTTAAAGTATTTTCTATATATATTTTATTTTATTAATTAAATAAAAAATAATAAACACTAAAAATTAATTTAAAAAATAAAAAAGTTAAACTCTAAACCCTAAAATCAAAATAAAAAAATCTAAATCACAAAACATTAATTACAAACCCTAAAATATAATATTAAAATCCTAGATCCAAAACATAAAACTAAAATCCTAAAAATACTAAATCACAAAACCCTAAACCCTAAAATAACCAAAACCCTAAACCTAAAATCTTAAACTAATTTTGGGTTTTAAGTTTTGGTTTATGTTTTTAGAGTTTTATATTTTTTATTTTAGTGTTTGGGTTATATTTTTAGATTTTATGATTTGGGGTTTTATTGTTTTAAAGTTTAGAGTTTATGATTTATTGTTTTTTTGATTTTAGAGTTTGGGGTTTAATATTTTAGTTCTTTGATTTTAGGGTTTTAAATTTTTGATTTAATATTTTTATTTTTTAAATTAAAAAAATAATTTAAGAAAATAATTTTAAAAAATGAAAATAATATATATATTTTTAAAATTTTTATTTTAAATAATTTGAAATTATATATTCAGTCCTTAGAATTTTAATTTTTATTAATTAATTTAATAGTGTTCAGTGATGTTTATCGTTAGTGCTGTTTAACAATGTTCGACGCACGTGATAGACTCATCCCAATCAAAAGTACATTTAGTTAATTTATTACACAACATATTATATTTATAATAAATAAGAAAATGACAGAACTTGTATTTATTATCCACATATTTTTTATTAAATAGAAAGATAACTATATTCACAAAATAAATGTTAAAGAATAAAATTTATGTAAGGTTTAATAATATAAATACTTTTAATATTTTAATAAATGAATGAATTTTATTAATTTTATCATTTTAACAAGATATAAATCGTATAAATAAATAAATCAAACTTAAATTTTATATAAAAAAACTATATTCTTTAAGTAAATTATAAAATAAATATCTAAATTATATTTTTATCGTTTTTATTCACAAAATCAAGAATGTATCCTTAAGATTTCAAACCCTATACAAAACAAAACTATGTCTAATTTAGTGGCACTTTGCCTACCTTGCCTTGTTCATGAGCTCCTTCAAACTGCTTCATTATTTTCTGCGATCGGCTTCTCGAGCATTCTTTCCCTCGCATTGCTTGCCTGACAGTTCCCCATAAACATTGTCAGACATCTATAGTTTAGGATTTTCATTAATAAGAACAGATGAAAAGGAACCTGTTTTCGCCAATTGGTAGAGGCAGTGACGAGACAAAGCACCAATGCCTGAACAGTAGTGCCGCACACAATCCCGGCCCAAAGCCCCTTCCCTCTCAAATTTGCGACAAAACACAGCAAAGCAGCTACTGGAATTCCTACTACGTAATATGCCCCAAGATTTACGTACGCTCCAATATGCTGCCACCCGGTTCCTCTTGCAACACCTAATCGTCGACACAGGAAAAAACAGTAAAGCCCCATAGATTAGATCACTGTAAACTGCGGTGTTGTTTGTAAATGCATGAACTGGGTCTGCCTGTCGAAGCAGGGAAGGGAGACTGACCAGAAAGTACAGCTTGCAAGCTGTCCATGAAAACTGAAATGCAAAGCAGAGGAATAAGCTGTGCAATATACTTGACCACTGCCTCGTCATTGCTGAATATGTATCCAAAGACGTGGCGCCAAGAAAATAAGACGATGGCCACCATGATTGGCTCAATTAATCCGATTGTTGTTGCAACAATTACAGATAGTCGAGCTGCTTCGGGATTTCCAGCCCCTAACTCATTCGAAACCCTCGTGCTGCCAAGGTTCATCATCATCATCATCATCATCATATATAACGACATAGTTTCATGTGAGGAAAGGTTATGATTTTACCTTGCTGCAGCACTGATCCCATACGGTACAAAGAAATGTAATGCCGTGATTGTCAAGCTTTAAAATTGCAGAAGTCCGTAGACATGATTAGCATATCAGAAAGAAAAAAACAAACCCCTAAAAACTGGACTAAAGATTGAAGTTCTAAAATACTATATGATTACAATACCGAATCGGTACTTACCATACCGAAAGAACCGATGTTTCAAGCATTGAATCCGGTAGAAGTCCTGATAGCAGTATAAGCAACTCGAATGACCACCATTCAAGGCTACAAAATCAACAGATAGCAAAATTAACCAATAATCGAATCGAATTTGATCCGTCAATTCAGTTATTCGGAAAATTATCTAAACCAAGAAAAAGGCTGTTATTACATTACCAAACCATTACTGCAGAAGGAACTCCATAGCTAAAGAACCCTTTAACGTACGAGAAAACATCCCTCGAGACAAAAGAACGAGATTTCTCACATGCCGAAGAGTACCTCATGTAAACAACAAGCAATGTGACATTAAACCAGAGAGCTAATCCGGTCGATAAAGCCGCCCCGGTCATTCCCATGCTTGTTTTATACGTTAGAATCCAACAAAGAGGTATATGAAGAAGTACAGCTGCAAAAGAGCTCAAGAACATGGGAAGAACCAGGCTTTGACATTGGAAATATCGAATCAGTGACTGGAGAATTGGGTACGCAAGCAATGCCGGTACGAGCCAGGTTGCATATCTGCCTGCTTCCATTGCGATGTCAGGGTTTTGACCCAATAATACTAACAGTTTGTCCATGAATATCCAAGTAAAGCATATCGGAATACAAATCGGAAAGAGGCAAAGTATTGAACAATAGCTGTAAGTTCCGATCTTTTGATATTGTTGAGCTCCATAAGCTTGCCCACATAAAGTCTCCAGTGCACCGGAGATTCCAAACTATGTATTGGAACATAAAATTGTACATCTTATTATCGAATTCAAAATATTATATATAAATTTAAGAGATAGGATCAATAAAACTCTTTAAGTTTTACACGTTCTTTTTATCATTATAAGATTAAAACGGATGACTCAGAGTGATTCTTTAATTTTTTCTAAGTGATAATATTGTTAATATGAGTCTTTTATTTCAGTATTTTTTATAAAACTTGTTTTACGCTGTATAATTTGATTATATCTCTAAATTTAAATATACAATTAATTTATTTTATATAATTTATGATATATTTATGTATTCATAATATTTTTATCATATAATTTATCATATTTTTAATTATTGCGTTACGTGTAAAACTCAATACGTCATGTGTTAGTGTATTCGTGCTAATTTCTCCACAGTCATTTTCACGACAATATATTGTATAAATTTTAAATAGTTAATGTTTCATGTTATTTTCAGTTGAATTAAATAATAATTTTTACCTTTTAAAATTAAATGTTAAGATATGAATTTACCATACAAGATGGATAATATATTTATTGATTCATGTTATTTCCGTTATTTATATAATACTTTTCAAAAATGTTTTGACTAAAAAAAATACTTTTAGGGTAAAAATAATACAAAACAAATAACTTTAAATATATAAATACTTTTTAAAAGTTTAATTTTTATTTTCGTATCATTTTTCAAATAAACTTATGTGCATCATTACTCATTTTCTAATCAATTTTTTTATTATTTTTCAAAAGCATCTAAAATAAAATTATATCTACTTGAAAAATTTTGCTGAACTACTTAAAAATATTTTTAACGGTAATCCAAATACTCAAATTTCACTAAAAAAATAAAAATATTTTTTTGAAAATTATTATTCGAAAACACTTGTTCATATTGCTTTCTAAGATGTCACATTGACGGTAAATGAATTTAAAATATAAATTTTTACACCAATTAAAAATTTGCAGCAAGCATCGATGATATCCTCCGAACAAGTTGATATAATGACGTGGATCTTACGTAAAGCGAATCGTCATAAAATTTATAAACGTCATGCAGAGGAAACTATGGAAACTTTAATTTCTCCAAAAGTAAATTCTAAATTATAGACTATATAATTTATTTTCAAACGATAAAACATAATTATAAACATTAAAGCTATGTATTTTTTAAATCATAATCATTATTTTTTATTTTTAAAATAAATTTTAATTTTAATAATAATACTCCTTAAAAATAATAAAAAAATATGTCTAAAACTCAAAAAATTTATAGAATAAAATAAAATAAAAATAATAATTTAACTAATTGACTAAACATATTTATTCACTAACTCTTAAATTATAAATAGTAAACTTTAAATATTATCATAAAATATAAATTTTTATTATTAATGTTTATTTAATTTTCAACCAAATATAATTAATTATATTTATAAACTTTAAACCACACTCTTTAAATCTTAAATCAAAATATAAAGTAACCAAACTCTATGTTTCCCATTCCCTTTCACATTACGTAGAGAATAAAATAATGAATTAAAAGACTTTTATCTTTATATTTTTATATTTTGAATCGTCATGTTTGATTATTAAAGTGAAAATTTTCTACGTCATGCTTACGAATTTCTAAAATTCCACTAATCGAATATTAAAATAAACTGCATATATCGAGATTCATTCCAAGATCTTTTATATATTTTATTTATATACATTATAATTATATCTGAACTGTAAAAGTTCAATATTCAGTACCAGGCTTTGATATCCGAACTATTTTTTATTCGTAAAATTTACGGAATAATTTAATCAAATATGTTTATTTAGTATATAGAGAATCTTTAAATGATATTTAAAGATTTATATATTTTTTTATAATATTATAAAAAAAATTATTTGTATATAATTTTTTTATTTAACGTCAACTGCACATGACGTTTTTTATGTGTTTAATATTTTTAGTTATTTAAACTAGAAAAAAAACGTCATATACAGGTGACATTTTTTGTATAGTACTATAAAAAATAATTTAGATCTCCAAATATCTTTTAAGGATCCTTATATACTAAATAAAAATATTTAATTGAATTATTTTTTAAATTTTGTCATAACAAATAATAAATAATTAATTATTTTATAAAAATGTCAAACACATTACTTTATATATATTAAGATTTGACGATATAAGATTTTATGTTGAAAAAAACAGATTTATTATATTTTAAGAATAATTTTATAATTTTTTAAAAATCAAAAATAAATTTTTAATAAAATAAACATTAAAAAATTGTAAAAAGAATCTATAAAATTTTAAAAATAATTTTATAAAATTTATATAAATTTTAAATGATATCTATCCATGCATATAGAGAGGGTTCTAAAAGTTTTGAGTTTTTCCGATCAATTGTTAGTAATGATTTAATCCAGATTTATCTTGATGATTTTAATTGAATAAAAAATGGATCTGGTTGCCTCTGAGTACGAATTTGCAGATCAGAACAATGAACGATTTGAGAAATTAAAAGATTTGAGGGAGAGAAGAAGATTGAAGACGTACGATAACGCTGAATCCGGTGACGTTAGCGAAGGAGAAAGCCACGGCGATCCCAGAGAGCGGTAGCTGCCCGAGGTGGCCGACAAGCACCGATATGACTTGCAAAAGGTACTGCGACACTGACACCGCCACCATCGGCACCGCCATGTAGCTCACCGCCTTTAACTCCTTCGTGAATCCGCTCCATGTTATCCTCCTTTTTACTTCCTCCACGTTTCTACTCGGCAATGCCTCTTCCATTTTGTTTTCTCAACTGAATTATTTTATGATCCCGTCTAAAAGCTCACTTAATAAGCTGCTGACCGTGATTAGTACCATTTATTTCTTTTGGGATGATAACTACGACGATTATTACTAATACACACTATTTTTCTCTATTAAAATTAAATAGATTTTTTAACAAAATATATATTAATGAAAAAAATCAATAAAAATAATTTAAAGGTGTTATTGTCGGAACAGTTTATGAAACTTATCTATTTTTTAGTAACTCCTACATTAAAAAAATACTCTCCTAGATAATAATATTTTATAGTTTTATATTACAAAAAAAACTATTTAAATTATATTAATTATTTTATTTAAATATTTAAAGTATTTTTTAATTAAAATAAATATTTAAAATATATAATTAAGTTCTGAATTCGTAACTTTATTGCGGAAATTTAATTCGTTTTGTTCTTTTAGAAATCATATTATTTTAAATTTTTTAACGTTATATTGAAATTAGAAACGTACGTGTAATTCAACTTATCAGAACCAAATTCCATTAGTTTCTTAAAAAAATGGATGTCGTTTTTATAATATAAATACATTTATTTTTTTCCTAGATTTAAAAATAAAATTTTATTTGCCATTTGAAATTTAACTTGATTAATATAATTATTAATGTAATATTAAAATATTATAATCTTCATTAATATGAATAGCCTAAATAATTTAATATTATTTAAATATATCTAAAATTTAAATTTTTTATTAAAAGATTCACCCGCTAAAATTAAATATAATATTATTTTTAATTTAATATGGAGTTCGAGATAATAAGCAGAAGTAGATTAGAAAAGGCATGAACGAAGGGAAAAAATTGCAACCTAACCCATGAACAAATATAGTAGATAACCGTTATTTTTTAAGTATATGATTAAATAAATATTTATTTTTTTAATTTCAGAATTTAAATATATAAAATAAAATAATATAAATATTTTTAATTATTTAATCAATTAATAATTTTTAAAAAAATATGTTTTAGTTTTATGTTAGAAAGAGATTAAATGTATTCATATTATTCATTGTATTCAACTTACAGATTTAGCTCATATGTGTTAAAAAATTAGCTCATATATTCTAATTTGATATTTTTAATGGGAGGGTTAATGATTCAATTAAAACTAAATTAATTGATAATTTTAAATTTTAATTCGATTAATTGGACAACAGTTTAATATAATTATATTAAAAATTTATTAAAAAAAACTTTATTATTGTTGTAATTAAAAAAAAAACTATGATTATTCATAGTAAAAAACCTTATCTATTATATGTAATTAAAACCCTATAATTATATTAAAAAAACTTTATTATTGTTGTCAATGGTCAGGAGCAGTTCAAAAATTTTGGGGTCCTGTACAGTTTATTAAAATATAATCCTTAAAAATAATTATTCATAATCTTTATTGATTCTAAAAATGTGACTTTCAAAGCAATTATTTATTTTCGGGATTCTGTGCAGTTGTTTGTATGCGTTTATCTAGAACCTCATTATATCTATAAAATCAATAATAATAAAAATAATCAATAAGATTCTATAATCAATTGTCACATTTAAGACATAAATATTATAACGTTTTAACGATTATAACTCATCTTTTTAAAGAGTATTTATAAAATTTTCACAACGAATTTTGAGATTAATATCAATTAATAAATACAATTTATCAAATTTTAAGACCCTCTTTTTAAGAGACTATGTACGATCGTTTCTATTGTGCTTATCCAAAATCCACCTTTTATAGTTACAATTTTTTCCTTTTTAAGTTTAGAAATTCACGTGCCCACATTTGCTGTGGTACAATGAAGTTTGTCCACTTTAAAATTTTAAGCGGTCCTCACATCAAATAATTATAGAAATTCACGTGCTTTCTTTTCATGTTTCAATACGTCTCTATTCTTTTTGACAAAGGAATGGTAGTTGTAAAGCTAGAGAAGTTCAATGCCGTTGCTATCGTTTTACTAAGCTGTAGTTTTTAAGAGTTCAGTCGAGTTTTTCTTCTTCTTAATATTCTGTTCTGTTTTATATATTGGTTGAGTTTTGATAATTAATATTTGCTTTATTATCTTTTAGACGTAGTTTTTATCGGTATGTGTTAAATTTTTCGATCGTTAAATATCATGTTTTGAATCGAATTAAAAAGCTTTTTTATAGTTATCGTAAAACTAGCTATATTAATAATAATAATGGATCGAAAAGCGACGATGTCTATTATAATTTTAACTTGTATGATATTAACTATAGTTAGAATGATCACAGTAGTAGTTGTATTGACTCTTATCTTCGTTCTCAAATCTATATTGATAGCGTTCTATTTTTAGCGGTAGTGACAATTCAAACGATAGTTATATTTATAATTACATTTATAACGAAGGTGGAAAGAATAATGAAGATAAGAATACGCGAGAGAAGACTATCAGTATCACTGGGATTATTATAACATGGTAAAAGAATATGATTTCCATTTCCTGGAAACCTCCATCTCCATTCTCCCATGCTTCATATACACATATATGTGGTGGGGGGCGGGGGGAGGATAGAATCATTGATCTAAATGAAGTAATAAAGAAACCAGGGAAAGGAAGAGAGTGCCGGTAAGGCAGGTGAAGCCAATCGTTGCCACAACCACGCCTAAAAGTTTTGATAATTCCGATGCATATTGTCCACCACGTTTTGCTGTATCATCGAACTCAGCACCATAATTCCATCCATACTTATCATCACATGATCTGAAACATTTCTCCATCTTCTCCCTCCTCTTCACCATCTCTATCCTCTCCCTTAACACACTCAAATTCGCATCCACACGACTTCTCGATCCATCTGCCAATAAGTAAACAAATGCAAATACGTTTAGTTAAAACTCTGGCAGAGAACCCATGAGAAAAGCAAGATGATAGGTGGTCGTAGATTTACCTTCTTCTCTGAAGCTTTGAGCTCTAACGTGAATGGCTTGACGAGTACACTGCTTGGAAGCTGGTGAAATTATGGCAAAAGTTGAAGGTAGCGAAGAAGAAGAAGAAGCCATGGTCATACTCATGCTGCAATATCTTGGGGCTGGGGAGGAGGGTTTTCTTTGGTTTTGAAGTGCAGTTCAGGAGAAACTCTCCTTTGACTGCAAATGTGACTCGTTGTTCATATACTGGAGTTCCTTAAAAAGTGTTTCGTTGGCTGGTCAGGCAGTTTGAATGGATTTCGGATTCTATTAGGTTTCCAACCCAAAAAAATGGGTTTATTTAAATAAAACATGAGAAAAGTATTGGGACGGATAAATATATAGATTAGAATTAATTATTTTACTCGTGGGTTAAATTTTTAGTTTTTTTTTTTAATTTTAAGAAGTTTATTTATTTATTTATTTATTTATATTATAAAAATACGAAGAAGAAGATGATTCATAGAAAGTTTTTTATTTTAAATATGATTGTATATCGAGTTTTTATAATTTTTAATGTTCTAAAATTTATATATATATATATATATATATATTTGACATATTTTAATATGGCCAAGGATCAATCTGACAAGGTGTGTTTCGTTGGAGGAGAGTTTTGCCCATTATTTTCATCCAAGTTGATATCTAACGGTCAAATATTTACTATTAAAACTTTGAAGGGCAATTTGGAATTATTCTTTTGGATGATTTAAGTAAAACAGTTATATATAAGAAAAAATTGTTAGGTTTTATGTGTAATTATTCATTATACGCGTGATGAAAATAATTATCTGTAAATATCTTAGTTTTTGAGTTTAAAGTTAGAATTAAAAATTTAAAGATCAGAAATTTATATTTAAAGATCTAGAATTGATAGTTTATAGTTAATATTTAGGGTATGAGGGTAAATTCTAAAGTTTATAGATTAAAATGTAAATCCCTAATTATGTTACTCTAAATTCTAAACACTAATCTATATCACACTAAATTCTAATTGTAAATCATCAATTCTAAAACTCCAAGTATAAGTCGTAAATCTTAACCTTGAAACCTTCGAATTTAATCATAACCCTTAAAATTAAGATACTTGTAGAATTTTTTAATCGTGTATATTAAATATAAAATCATATTTTATATGATTTATATTGTAAAGACTCCGATATTGATAAATTGGTGATGATACTTTTCATTCAATTAAAGTTAAAATTACAAGCTGAATTACATTGCTACTTATAAAATTTATGAAAAGTTCAATTTCTTTAATAACTATTGCTAACAACTTTTAACAATTATAACAACTTCTTATTAGCTATCGTCTAATAAATATTTTAACATACAGTGATTTAACTCAATAAATTTAATTGACATAGACAATTTCTCTATTGGTTAAAATATTACTGTTCTTTAGATTTATTTAATGATAAATTTTTTATAGTGGGACCAATAAATCAAACAGACTCCTCTGCATCTTCTAGTCGCAGCAACATTACATGAAAATAACATGGACGTGTAATAAATATATGGCTGCATTCAATTTTACTTAGATTAGATTAGGAATATATTAAAATTTAAACAAATAAAATATTTTAAATACAATTATAATAAGAAAATAAAACCAATGCACCGACATTGCATAAAATACATGGACATAACGTAATGTCTCTATCATTACAACCAAACATGATGCATAGGTTTTGGTTCTTCTTGAACGTGATGGTGATTTAAAACCGATTTTTAGGTTATTATTTTAGTAAATTTAGAGAAACAATGTAATTGTTTTTTTTGATAAATAATACATCTGAAAAATTATTTAAGGTTATACGATATTAATTATAGTATTTTTTTAATAAAATTAAGAGAAAATTATATTATCAAATATTTTTATTAAAAAATTTTAGAATTAAACGATAAAAAATAACACACTTGATAGTACTTATTTAATTCTATTATTTTTAACCCAGACCCAATAAGCCCTTTGATGAAGTCGTGATGACCCAAGTTTTGTCATTAACGAATTCATTTGGGTCTGACTTTTTGTATACATGTCTCGAATTTAAAATCTATTTAAATAAAATTAATTATTTAATATTTGAATCAATTTATTAATTCTATTTATTATATAACGATACAAATTTATTATACAATAAAATATTAATTATATAACTAAGTTGAGTTCCTAATTTCTTTGTCCTGTACGTTAAGTTCAATATTAATTATGGCCTAGTTAGCTATAAGCTTTGTTATCTGATTGCACGATAATCCACTAGTTGTTGTCTTTGTCCTATGCCTTTTCGACTGTCGCGCATTAATATATAGTAAGAGTATATTTGGGGTGTTTATAGAGTGGACGATTGTAAGATAAATAGTATTTGATTCGTGTTTGTTAAAATATTTTATTATTTAATTTAATTTATTATTTATTAAATTTGTGTTCGATCCGTGTTTATTAGAAATTTTATTGTTTAACTTGATTTATTACTCGTTAAGCTTAACTTATTGTTCGTTATACTCACTAAAAAATTATCTTATTTTTTAACTAAAAGTAAAATATAATGATACTATATGAAACTTAATATAAATATAAATTAATGAATTAAACCAAAAATATCAAAAACATTTTTAAAGTCTAAATTACAAATTAAAATTTTAAAAATACACTAAACTAACATGTTGAAAGTAAAGCAACAATCGATAAATTAATAATTATTATTTAGATTTATATTTTCAATGAAATAATTTATAATAGTTATAAAAAATATTAAAAAATTAATAAGTTGTTTGTAAATTTATCGAGTCGAGATAAATTTTATTCGCTTTAATTCGTTAAGATCTTAAATCAAGTTTGATTTCAAATCAAACCAATTTGAATCTAATATTTATCAAATTTTGACTGAATCGAATTCAAACGATCCACATGCTACTCAAACTCCGTTAAAAATATTCAAATACATTAATATAATTATATATGCAAAAGAAAAATTTACATTTATGTTTAATCACTTTCAATATCTTCTGCACCAGCAAATGTTAGCAAAGGGTCTTTATCATTATATGAATGCATGAAGTTGAAGGGAGAAAATAATTAAGTATGCATAGCAATTTTCACATGGTACCGAGTTAATGGATGAGGCAGTTTTTTTTTTTTTAATTTTTGAATTGGAACTTTTAATTTATTTTAACCGTTTTGATAATATAATTAAATTTCTGAGAGTTATATCATTAATTTATTGAAACTTATCATCTTGTTTAAATCTAGTAAAAACAAATAAATTCGTTTAGAGATTATCTAACTTTATGAATAAAAACAAACAAAATTATTATTAAAAAACATTAATTTAGATTTATATCCTCTAAAACTTTATAATTTCATCATCTCTAATAAATCTTCTAATAATTTGCCTCGTTTAACATAAAATTTTATGATAATCTTGATTAAAGATGTAAATGAGACGAGACTGATCGTGAGCTACTCGAGCTCGACTCAGTTAAAGCTCAGTCAAAACTCGACTCGATTGGACTCGACTCAAACTCGAACTCGGCTCGAGTTCTTGACGAGCTGAGCCAAGCTACATGATACTTGACTCGAAAAGCTCACGAGCTACTCGAAAATATAAATATACTTTAAAACCCTAAAATCTGAACCCTAAACATAAGTTTTATACTCTAAATTAACATACTAGACCCTAAAATTAACAAGCTTGAGTTTACACAACTTGTGTATCAAAGTTTTTTTTCCATTAGGCTTTAAATGAGACCTAAAAGATAAGAGTTACTCAAGTCTAACATGGTCAAAGATCGGTTAATACTTAGCTCGAACTCGACTCGAGTTCTAAACGAGTCGAGCCGAGCTCAGATTTTTTAGACTCGTTTAAAATTACTCAAGCTCAAACTCAATTCAAAATCTTAACAAGTAGAGCCGAACTTAACACTACTCGAACTCGACTCGGCTCGTTTACACCCCTAATCTTGACCGGAAAGAAACTACTACAACAGTTCGGTTGTTGTACCCATATCCACGAAGATCACAATGTACTGTTTTGTGGAATAAATTCCGTGGAATTCTGTAGAATTAGGTTCTCGTAAATATCATCCATCCACCCATGTTAGGACAAAAATTAATGGATACAAACATACAAGAAGGCTGTTAGGTTCTTGGCGGTAGATACCTGGAAGTCGTGGGGAGGATAGACACAAAGAATGTCCGATGCCAAAAACAACGACCAACCCTAGACAGTGTCTTAAAACAAGGAAAAAAAACAACTAGGCTCGAGAATCGGATAAAATTAGAGGGGACAAAGAAAAATCCCTGCCTCCTCACCCATCTCCATTCGCCGAAAATTATACGGTGAATCCTATTCACCACATCATCTATGGTCTCAAGTAATCAGGATCGTTGATCTTAATTTTTTCCAAGTGAATCATCACCTCTTTCCTACATGGACTTAGTGGATGGGTGATTATTAGGTGATTATTTAAAGATCAACGGTTTTGATTGCTTGAACCATAAATGACGTAGTGAACAGGGTTTATCGTATAATCTCTCCCATTCACCCTATTTCACTTATAGTACCCTTTATTCACTGAATATTTTTAAATTTAAAATTATAAGATTTAATTTAGTGATTTAAGTAATAAGTTATTTGATATCGGACATTAATTTTAATATCATACCTTAATTTAATTATAAAACTATTAGTCGAACATCAATTTAATAAATTTACTTGAATCTAGCATATCGTTTATCTTACTGTTTGTCGTAAAACAAATATATATTTTTAATTCAGAACGTTGTACATAATAAAATAATTAAAATATAACAATTAAAATTGTATTTTATGTACTTTTAAAAATTTTGATATTGCTGGAGTAATTATCATCAATAATAACAATTAAAATTGTACAAGATTAACTTTTCAAGTAAATTATGACAAAATATAAAAATATTAATAAGTAAATAAATAAATTATTTTTGAAAAGTATTTTTTAGAAGTGTTTTTAGAAGTGCTTTTGAGAAAATATATAATTTTGTATGAATATATATAATTTTTAAATTAAAAAATAATTTATGTTAAATATAATTATGTATTTGTAAAAATTAGATTATAATAAAATATAATAAATGAAGGTTAAAATTATAATATGACTCCTAAAAGTATTTTCTATTTTAGCTTTTGTGTTTGGGTTGAAAATCACTTTTCAAACGCAATTTCTTTTTTAAAATCTAACTGTTTAGCATTATTTCTGCCCAAAAACTGGTTTGAAAAGCAATGCTAAACGGGACCTTAGAATGTTAAAAATTTAGAGTAGCATATACAATTTTAGCTAAATCTTTTAAAATTATTAAAAATTTTAGTTAAATCCTCTATTAAAAATGTTTTAGCCTTTAAAAATTTTTAGAATATATTTTAAACTTCAAACTTTTATTTTAAATTCCGCCAATAAATTCTCTTAATAAATAATAATTGGAGTGAAGATGCATGCTATGTGATGCCAAGATTAGACAATGCCAAATTAGGACATAAACAACAAAATTAAGAATGTAAGATTCTTGAAAGTTGAATTACAAATAAGTAATATGGCCGTTGTGATGCCAAAGAATTGTCAGCATAATTTTATTCCTTCATTAAAAAAAATAATTATCCATATTTTAAATTTATCTCATTTAGACTATATAGTTATTGGACTGTTAAGGGTTTAATATCAACACCAAAGCCTCGAATTTTAAAAAAAATTAAATGTCGAGTTACTAAAAGAGTGATTAGGTTGAACATTTTTAAAATTGAGTAACTAAAATAAAAACAAAATTAAAATTGAGTGACCCAAAAAATAGTTTATCCTTGTTTAAATTCCAACTTTTTGTTTGAAATTTTATTTTACCGACAACACTCGCATCATTGGCAGGTTCAAATATATCCTTCAAATCTAATTTATCTTATTTATTATTTACGAATTTAAATTATAAATATTATTTAAAAATTTAATATTTTATCTTATTAAATTAATTAATAACGACTTTTTTTAATTATATTAAGATATAAAATTTTCTATACTAATATCGATATATTTATATAATAAAATGCAATTTAATTAATAATAGGAACAAATTAAATCACTGAATAGAAATTGCATTTTAGATCTGGTTTAACCGTGACAAACATTGAAAAAGTCAAATTAATCTATTTTTAATAAATAATTTGCAAGTATAATATTTATTAATAATGCTAGTAAACATCAACAAAGTTAGTCAGAGTAACAAGAAATTTAATATTACTTAGTATATTTTAAATTTAAAATTATATATATATAAAAATATCTAAATTAAAAAAATTCATTTATTAAATTCAGATATATAATCTAGATGGATTCAAATTAATCATAATTAAATTTAAAAAATAATTAAAAATAATACTAGTACATAATAATTGAAGTGACCGATGCATGATGTGTGATGCCAGGATTAGACAGTGTAAAATCAGGACCACAAACAAGTAGTGTAAGATTCTTGGCCATTGCGTAGACAATGAATTCACATAATATTCGTTTTATTAAAAAAATAGAAAATGATATGAATAATTTATTTATTTTTCTACAACTTATGTTGACATATATATAAGCGACAAAGTCAAAACTATAATTATAATATTTTAAAAAATAAAGTTGACAAATTAATATTGAGAATTTGTGGTTTTAATGTAACCACTGACTTATTACAAATTCATGGGTCAATTTTGCAATAAAAGAGGGTGGTCGGAATTTAGAAAACTCTTGCTTTAAACTCAAGTTTAAGAGGAATATATGAATTTTTTGAATTTTATTTTAAAAATTAATCAGTTCCTTCAAAAAAATTTAAAAAGTGTAAATAATTTTAATTAAATTTACTTTTGAAATTTATAAAAGTTCTTTCAAAATTTACGAATTAGAAGCAACTCCATTTTAAAATATACTATAAAAATATTATAGATTTAAAAATAATTTTAAATTATTACAAATTAAAAAATTTAATGTAATATCCAATCAATTTTATTAATTAAGCACACATAAAATAGGAAAATTCTACGATGGGCGTCGAACACCGCTAATGATGAACACTGCTGAACATTATTAAACTAATTAATAAAGATTAAAAAATTCAGGGACTAAACATATAATTATAAATTATTTAAAATAAATTTTTTATTAAATTATTATATATATATTATTTTATTTCTAAATAATTGAATAAATTCTAATTTAAATTAATTTTAAAAAAAAATTAAATTCTAAATTCTAAAACCAAAATTCAAAACCTAAATCACTAAACTTTAAACTCTAAATCCTAAATATAAAATCTCAAAACCCAAAATCCAAAAACTAAAATCAAAAATCCTAAAAAAACTAAAACATAAGCACTAAATTTAAACCCTAAAATCTTAAAGTAATTTTGAGTTTTAAGTTTAGGGTTTATATTTTTTAGAGTTTTAATTTTTCTATTTTAGGGTTTAGGTTATGGTTATGGTTATATTTTTAGATTTTATAGTTTATGGTTTTAGGGTTTAGGATTTAGTGTTTTGGATTTTAGGATTTGATGTTTAGTATTTTAACTTGAGTTTAGGGGTTTAAGTTTTTGATTTAGTATTTTTTATTTTTAAATTAAAAATAATTTAAATAAATAATTTAAAAAATTAAAATATAATATATATATTTTTTAAAATTTTATTTTAAATAATTTAAAATTATATATTTAGTCCTTAAAATTTTTAATTTTTATTAATTAATTTAATAATGTTCAACGGTGTTCATCGTTAGTGGTATTCAATAATGTTACGCACGTAATAGACTCATCTCATAAAATAATTAATAAAAAAATAAATATCCAGATATCATATTTTAAATGTATTATTATTTTATTTATTATACATTATATAAATTTTACAAATATATTTTTCACATAAAATATTAATTTTACCCAAATCAATGAAATCACGTGCTCTGTTTGAAATTAAAAAAAAAATACAAATAAACTTTTCCTTTGATTCTTTCTCGTTTCTCTTAAATGTTGTGTTCCGTCCTTCGCCGTGGCCGTACACCCCCTCGTGGTTGCGTATTTACACCGTCAATGCTGGATTACAATTCCCAACGTCCAAAAGATTTGATTCGTCTGCCTTATCTCATCTGATCTCGAACGTTTTTGAAGTGTTTGTTTTTGTATTTTTGTTTGGTCACTCAATTATAAAAATATAATTAATTTTAAACTTTAAATTTAATTTTGTTAATTTTTTATTATCGTTAAATTATTACAAAGAAATATTTTAAATTTATATAAAAATTGTTACAACATATGAAAAATATTATTACATACGAAGATATATATACATATATTATATGATTAAAGAAAATTGTTTAAATTAAAATTAAATCATAATATAACGTAATAAATAATTATAATTAAATATTTATAATAATTCAAAAATTTGACCCAATTTAAATTTTTTAAACTCGGATCAAATTATAAAAATCAAATAAATTTTAAATTATAAAATATAACTCATCATCCTAATAATTTAATTTTTAATACGACTCGACTCAGTTTGACTAAATACTCATCCTTAAATAGATAAAAAAAAAAAAAGAGAATAATAATATATTATATTAATAATATTTAGTATACGTGTTATTCACTCTAAACTCATCCATTTAATGAAGAAATAATGCTTTTATATAATATCTATTCGAGATAAAGTAAATTGCCCATAATACTTTTTGAGAGCCACGAGCAAATTGTGGGAAAAACTTATTTATTTATTTATTTATTTTCATTATAATCTAATAATATCGATCGAAAGTTAAAGGAGCAACAATATTTTGACTCAGCTTCTTCGATTAAAAAACTTTAAAGATAATATTAATAAAATTAATTTAGCTTTTTTTAGAATATTCTTATTTTATTTTATAAATTCGTCTTTTTAGCTGTGTCGATAAACCATTCACTACTTTAAAAAAATAATAGATTTATTCTCGCTTTAAACTAAGAACGTGTTTCGGAGTTTTCTACAAAGATAATTTAAGATCGAATTATTCCTATAATTTTAATTAAAAAATATTAATAATTAAATGATTAAGGAGGAAATTTATTTAAACATTTCTATATACGAAACACGAGACGTAACAAAGAGGCGAAATTAAAGATAAAGAAGGGTTTATATTTTAATTAAAGTAATTAAATAGTTTAAGTTTTACAAACAAAGGGATTAGCAGGTAATTTAACCCTAACCATCTGCCCTTATTCTGACTAATTACAAGATTCCCTTCACGAGCGATGATTACTACTTGCAACTAAATTTTTAAAAAAATTATATTACAGATATTTTTATTATATTATTTATAAAATTAATTAATTAAATATATTTTTATATTTAATTAATCGATCTTATAAATAATATATCGAGAATGTTCGTATAATTTCTCCGGTTGTTAGCTGCAAACCGCACTATAAAAGGCAACATAGGAAGCGACCTTCTTCCCACCGTGTCTTTGTATTTTCTCTTCTCTGTTTGATAGAGTTTGCAGAAAGAGAAATCTCTTTGGTTCAGTCTTTTTTTTGCTCGGAGAAGAAACAATATGTCGCTTCTTACAGATCTTATTAATCTTAATCTCTCCGACTGCACTAACAAAATCATTGCTGAATACATCTGGTCGGTCTCTTTCACCTTTCAGAAAGAAAAATCATTGTTTATTTGCATATAGTTCATAAACATGCTTAGCTCGGTGTTACAGTCAGTGGGTTTCGTTACTTTGTTTTGTTCATCCTCTGTTTCGCAAGCTAATATAATCAAACAGCTTGTCTCAAGTAAACTTTTTTTTTGTTCTCGTTGATGTTTGTAGCTTGAAAAGAGTTTAAAATATAAGTTTCTGATCATCTAAATGATGGGTTACGTTTTGCTTTTGATTATCATCTTGTTCTGGTTGTAGAATAGCTTATCAAATGATATACAGGGTGACTCTTCTTATAGTTTCAACTTTTTTCCCTGATTTTTTTTTGTTGAATAGGATTGGAGGATCTGGCATGGACCTCAGGAGCAAAGCTAGGGTAATTGGTTTTGCCTCTTTCTGAAAGATTTTGTTTATTTTTCCATTACTTTCTAGTAGTATGACGTTCTTTGTTTTCTTTTTGGGGTTATGTGAAGACCCTTTCTGGCCCTGTTTCCGATCCTTCAAAGCTCCCCAAGTGGAATTATGACGGTTCCAGCACTGGCCAAGCTCCGGGAGAAGACAGTGAAGTGATCTTATAGTATGTTTTCTTCTTTGGGTTTCTTTAGTTTTGTCCTTTTTCCGAGATTTTGATTGATTTTTGCCCTTATAGTCCTCAAGCTATATTCAGAGATCCGTTCAGGAGGGGCAACAATATTCTGGTAAGTTGTGTTTCTATTTCGAGGCTAAGAAAAATCAAAGTTGTTGAGTGTTGATTTGTGCATATCATGGAGTTTATTTTTCTTAACTCTAATGAATCAGGTGATGTGCGATGCTTACACACCAGCTGGTGAGCCGATTCCCACAAACAAGAGATGCAACGCTGCAAAGATATTTAGCCATCCGGATGTTGCAGCTGAAGAACCCTGGTATGGGATTGAGCAAGAGTATACCTTGTTGCAGAAAGATGTTAAATGGCCAATCGGATGGCCTCTTGGTGGCTATCCTGGACCTCAGGTACTCCTTTTCTTCAAACGTTTAACGTTTTTTTGAATGGTTTTATATCGGATTCGACGGACTACCGGTTATCAGTTTAATCGATTCAATCGTAACAGTTAAAATTTTGACACAGTTTTCATATGCAAACAAGTGGATGGATGATATTAATAGCGTGTGATTGCTCTTTTTTATGTCAACTTGCTTTCGTAATCTAATGTAACGCTGATTCAGGTGAACTTTAACGTAAATAATTTCGAATATCTGGAAGATTATGTTGCAATATTCAATAAGATGCTTTTAAGAAAAACCAAGAATCTTGGCTGATGATTCTGTTTTTCGGGGACAGGGTCCTTATTATTGTGGTATTGGTGTTGACAAAGCCTATGGCCGTGACATAGTGGATTCACACTACAAAGCTTGTTTATATGCTGGAATCAATATCAGTGGCATCAATGGAGAAGTGATGCCAGGACAGTGGGAATTTCAGGTTGGTCCATCCGTCGGCATCTCTGCCGGTGATGAATTGTGGGTGGCACGCTACATTTTGGAGGTAATCACTTTTGTTACTCGATGCGGGTGTGATTGTTCGATACTCGTACAAGACAAAAGCTAAAAAGAATGAAAGAAGATGGGAACCCAGTTATCAAGAGTTAATTTGATCTCTGTTTCTGAATTGCAGAGGATTACTGAGGTTGCTGGAGTGGTGCTGTCCTTTGATCCTAAGCCAATCCAGGGAGACTGGAACGGTGCCGGCGCTCACACAAATTACAGGTACTGTTTGAATCTATCTTGGGAAGTAATGGATCAAGTGATTAAATCTGCTGGTATTGTTGTTTTCCTAATTACGAAGTTCATATGATGTTTCAGTACCAAGTCCATGAGAAATGATGGAGGTTACGAGGTGATCAAGAAAGCAATTGAAAAGCTTGGACTAAGGCACAAGGAACACATTGCTGCCTACGGAGAAGGCAACGAGCGCCGTCTCACTGGCCGGCACGAGACTGCCGACATCAACACTTTCTTATGGGTAAAAAACTGAAACCACCTTTGACAATTTATATTTTAACATCATAATACCATATGGTTCTAAATTTCATGGTTGAATCTATCTCGGACAGGGTGTTGCAAACCGTGGGGCATCAATTCGTGTTGGCCGAGACACCGAGAAAGCCGGAAAAGGGTATTTCGAAGACAGGAGGCCAGCATCAAACATGGATCCATACGTTGTCACTTCCATGATTGCAGAAACTACCATCCTGTGGAAACCATGAGAGGTCTCTTCTTCCATGGCACCAACAGAGGAAAGAACAAGTTTTTCCCATTAGGACACACTAATTTCATCGCTCACTGTTTAGGTTTCTTGTGATTTTCATGGTTGGGTTTCCTTTTAATTTGTAGTAGCAAGGTTGTGTCTACTTCTTCCTTGCAATTCCGGTCATCATGTGTTAAATAAATGAGAATGCTTATTGTGTTATTAATAATGAAGGGCTGGATTTTGAGTTTCAAAACCAGCTAATTGCTTCTGTCTTTACTTTTGCCTTTTGTCCTATCTTCTACTGTGAATTCAACAAGCATAAAATAGGAATCTTAATATCTAACAAATTGAAAAGGCTTTATAATCATGCAAACATACAAGCTAACATGCTTAGCATATGTCACAGCATGAACTGGTAAATTCACTACTTCCTGGAAACTTTTTTTTTCAGACAGAAGTCAAGGAGGAGCTGTACCGGTTTAGGGTGTAAAATCGGGTCGGGTTTAGAACATAAAATATCTGATCCGGGACTATGTATTTTTTATTTATAATTTTTAGGGATATTTATAATAATGGTCCTTTATCTATATATATTTTATAATTAGGTTCTTAAAATTATTTTTTTTATTTATAGTTTAGTCCTTAAATTATATTTTTTTATAATTAAGTCTATAAAATTATTTTTTTATAATTTAATCTTTATATTTATTTTTTTCTATAATTCGGGTCGGATTAAAGTCAAAGTCAGATTTATGATATTTATTTTCGGGTTGGATCAGATTAAATTTTTAAAAAAATATTCGAGTCGAGTTGAAATTAGATTTAAAATATTTATGTTTAGATCAGGTTCAAATAAACTAAAAATTCAACCCGATATGACCCGTTCCATCTCTGTTATTCATTGGGATTGGAGACTTTCTTGGCATTCCAAACTTTGAAGTACTCTGATGGCAACTCAACACTAAAATGATTGTTGGACAGGTCGATTACTTGCAATTGGTAAATAACAAAATTCGTTTTTTTTTTCTTTTTCTTTTTTACATATTTAATCAATAATTTTATAAAATCTATATTTGAAATTTATTAATTTTTCTTAATAATACATACAATAAAAAAACATGTAGAAAATATACAAAGTAACATAAAAAAAAACAAATAAATTCTACTATCAACAGAGTTGTAATAATAAAGATTAAAGATTTTAAAAAGATAAAGCAATTATCTAAAAAATAAAGATTAGAAACTTTAAAGTTAAAAAGATTATTTATTACTGACATATTATTCAACTATTTAAAAAGTTAAAGATTGTATGAGCCTCTAATTCAAATGATTAAAAGATACTATAATAATAACTATTAGTTTATTAAAAAAATAAAGATTAAAGATTTTAAGGTTAAATAAAATTATATAATTTTATAAAATAAATATGAAAATCGTCTTGCTTAAGAAAAATTAATACAAAAAATATGGGATTCTGTAATCAGAATAAAAAGGAAATACTAAAAGGGAAAGGACAGAACATGTCTTTAAAGATTTGGTCAAAGATTGGGTTCTACGTTTAAGTTCGAAGATTTATTTAAAATTTAGGTATAAAATTAAAAATAATCACTTTATATTTTCCCACTTTTATATTTCTAGCATATAACATTTTATTTTATAAAAAATTATTTTTACTTGCCGAAAAGAATATGGATTGTCCAAAAATAAGTTTGGGTTATTCGCTTACGATAGAGAAATTATTACATGAACCCTTTTTATCACCTACGGTATGGTCCCAACTAATTAAAATAAGACATATAATATATTTTTTTCATATCATATTTACACATAAGCATCATCCAAATCATCCATTTTAATGCATTTAATTTAAAAATGAAAAAAAAATTATCAAAGATTTTTTATATCGTCTTTCCTTTTATTGTTCAATTTTTTAATTAATTTTTTCTAATCTATAACCCTAAATCCTAAACCCTAAATCCTAAACCTAAACCTTAACCCTAAATCCTAAACCCTAAATCCTAAACCTAAACCTTAACCCTAAATCCTAAACCCTAAACAATAACACATAACCCTAAACCTAAACCACATAAACCCTAAACCACTAATCCCTAACCCTAAACTCTAAATCCTAAACCCTAAATCTATATAAAAAATTAATTAGGGAAATTTTAAAGAACAAAGAGAAAGATGACACAAAAAATCTTTAATAATATTTTTTTCCTTTTTAAAATCAAAGACATTAAATTAGATGATTTGGCCAATTCTTATGTGTAAATTTGATATGAAAAAAATATATTATACGTCTTAATTTAATTGGTTGGGATCATATCTTAGGTGATGAAAATGTTTCATGTAATAATTTTTCCAAACAACAAATTTATTGAAAGTTACTTCCTCATATATCATAAGTGAATGTTTTATGGGACTCGATTAAATTTTTTTTAATTAATTAAGTTTATAAATCATGTTTAATAATTTAAATTTTATTTAAATTTTTATAATCTACCTTTGATATTAATGATTTTTTTCTTCTAATAACATGCCTTTAAAATTCGAACTTAAACCTTTAATTAGGAGTATAATATATTATATTATTGTATTTGAGTATTATCAATGATCTCTATCAACAAGTATTTCAATATTAAACGATAATGATATTAAATACTATTAATAAAAACATCGAAAACAATATCATTCAATCAGACATTATGATTTATATAAAAATCACCTAAAAAATCTTAAAAAAATTAAACCCTAAGTTTGCCAAAACCATAAATGCATTTTTTAACACCACCCTGACCACTAACCAGCAACTAGGAACCCTTCTCCTCCCCCTAAGCGATGGTTTTATGGACGTGATTGTCGAGGAGGGCAAGGTTTTGTACCAGTGCAGGGGCATGCGGATCCGATGTAAATAACTGGCTGATCCACCCTTAGCCGTCTAACCGGTTCTGGTTGGGATATGTGGCATTCTGTATATCGTCCGTTAAAAACGCACGACGTTGTTAGAGTACGATGTCGGGGGGTTAATCCTCCACGTGATATCGGTAAATCCTGGTGTTGTTGTACTGTTCCACAAGAAAATATTATTCATGCTAATTAAATTCGGGTCAACGTCAGATATGATTGTATATTCGATAAATATGTATAACTAAAAAGACGTATATCATATTTCATGCTTGTTTGAGTAATAGCAATGAGATTCCCATTCACGTATCATTTTCTTATCGGATAACATTATTTGTTACTGATATATTATTCAACGATCTAACTAAGAAAAAATTAACGATTTTAAACTTGATAAAATTATATAATTTCATAAAATAAAAGATAAAGCAATTATCTTACGGTGACGATCTTCTTTAGCGGCAGAAAAAAGAATGACCGACGATAAGAAAAATATTCGTATAGTAAGAAAATCCTTCATGTTTTGTAGAATTAGCTTCTCTTGTTTTTTTTTACTCAACTTCCCTTCTTAAGTCTATTTATAGGCTATTGATGTCTTAAAATAAAGGGAGAATTTAAAATTTTATTATTATACTCTTAAAATACTATCGATAAATGATAGGTGGCACTTGACCACCTGATAAGCGAATTAGTTTAGCTTAAGCAAGTCAGTTTCGCTTAAGCAAGTCTTAAGTTCGAGATGTTGTGTATGCAAAAGATCTTTGTTGAGAGACTCACCCACCAAAACTAGATGTACGACGCTGGTCGGTCTAGATTAATCAAGGCTAGACTCTGAAACTAAAAGAACAATAAAAAATAAAAAAATACTGAATCTACTAATATTTGAACACCCTACGCAAAAATCTCGGAGTCAAAATCAAAGTCTCCCACTATAGTGTTTGGACTGTTGTGTTCATATTTGCTTTGCCCCCACAAGAATTATGTTTTTTTTAGATAAGTAATTATGGTTTTTCAGTATTTTAATACAGTATTAATTTTTATTAGGCTCTGGACCATGGCTTTGAATTTGATCATGCCAATTGCCAACCACCACACAACTCTTAATAGTATCTTATAGCTGAGTTATCACTTATCATGATTAAGCACGATAATCGTCTTGCTTAAGAAAATTTATTACAAAAATTATGGGATTTTGTAATCAGAATCAAAAGAAAAGGAAAGGAAAGTACGTTTTTAAATATTTGGTTAAAGATTGGGTTCTCCATTTAAGTTCGAAGATTTATTTAAAATTTAGGTGAAAAATTAAAAATAATCAGTAACTTTTGATTTTTGGTCACTTAAAACAGTGTTGATTAACTTTTTTAACGTTTTATTTCTATTAAAAAATATTTTTAGTTGGTAAAAATCGTCAATCAACAAATAGTTATTTTTCTTTGTTGATAAGATACATCTGCATGATAAAACTAACTAAAAAATAATATGAATTGTCCAAAAATAAGTTTAGGTTATTCGCTTACAGAGATGTACAAATTTTAAAATAATTGTGTGAATTATATTTTGGATCAGGTCAAATTTGACAAACATAAAATATATTAATTTCAGGTATAAATTCATTTTTACCTAACTTTGAACACCTTTACTTGTCATGGGTGGAAATTACCATAAAATCATGTGATTAAATTGCAGAAGATAAGGACTTCTAAAATATTTAAAATGATGATTAAGATTTAATTTATTTAATTTTAAAATTGTTGGATATAAAAATATTAAATAATAAAAATAAAGGTTAAAGTTTAATTTCATTGATTCTAAATCAATAAGAATTTAAATGGTTGATAATTTGGTATGTTAAACTTGATTTATTATTCTTGAAATTAAACATTTTATTGAAAGTTACTTCCCCACAAATCATAAGGAGAATGTTTTATCATATCCGATTAAAAAAATTTAAATTAATTAAGTTCGTAAATTATATTTTATAACTTAAATTTCATTTTATTTTTTATAATTTACGTTAGTATTAGTGATTATTTTTTTCTTCTAATAACATACCTCTAAAATCCGACCTACACTTTTAATTATGAATACAATATATCATATTCTTCCATCCAATTATTATCGGTATCTATATCAACAATATTTCAATATTAAACGACAATAACATTAAATATTATTAATAAAAATATCAAAAATAATATCATTCAACCCGACAATATAATTTACAAGAAAAACACCTAAAAATCTCCGAACACAAAATCCCAAACCAAAGTTTGCCAACCCTAAATGCAACTTCTAACACCACCCTAACCACTAACCAACAAATCAGAACCCTTCTCCTCCCCCCTAAACGATGGTTTTATGGACGTGAGTGTATAGGAGGGCAAGGTTTTGTAGCAGCGCAGCGGCAGGGGCAGGCGGATCCGGTGTAAATAACTGCCTCCCCTGGCCCTGTAGCCGGTGGTGGTTCGGATACGTGGCATTCCGTATATCGTCCGTTATACATGCATGACCTTCTTAGAGTCTGATGTCGGGGGGTTACTGCCCCATTGGATATCCGTAAATCCTGGTATGGTTGTACTGTTTCACAAAAAAATAATGTTAATGCTAATTAAATTCAGGTCAATGTCGTATATAATTATATGTTCGATAAAAGTACGTGTAATATTATTTACGTATCATATTCTTATCAAGTAATATTATTTGTTATTGATCTATTATTCAATTATCTAAAAAGATAAAAGATTGATAATTTTAAAATTCGATAAAATTATATAATTTCATAAAAATATAAAATAAAATATAAAACAATTATCTTACAATGACGATCTTCTTTAGCTGCAGAGAAAAAAATGAGAAACGACAACAAGAACATGTATATAATAAGAAAATCCATGTTTTTTTTGAGAATTGGCTTCTCTTGCTTTTTTTTACTCCACTCTCTCTTCTTAAGTCTATTTATAGGCATATGGATATCTTAAAATAAAGGGAGAAATTAAAATTTTATTATTTTACTCTTAAAATACTACCATTAATAATGGTAGGCGCCACCTACCCACTAGCACACAACTTTAGGTTTCTTCTTATCTTGGCCCATTCTACGTTTAAACGAGGATTAAAAATATTTAATTAAAAATATCTAAAATTTCAAAGTTTATTGTGAATTTTTTAAAAAAATAAAAAAAAATAGAGTTAATGTTTGAATTTCTTAAAATTAGGGATATGCTTTAGTCCCTTAAAGATTATGTCCTTTGAAATATTTCTATTCAGGGAAAGAGTCAGGTTTTGGGTTTAAAGGGCAAAACATAACTATTTAGAAGTAGGGGATAAATTCATAAAAAAATAATTTTAAAAAAATTTAAATAAGAGAACAAAAATAAAAAAATTCTTCGGGGAGGGGCAATCCACAACTCCGTCAGACCGTCACTGTTTCTATTTAAACGTCTTGTTTATAAATTAAAAGATGTTAAATGTTTACGTACGTTTAATTCCGTAACATGTCAATAAATAAAAGATATTATATTGAATTATATTTTTTTAGCTTGATTTGGATAAAAGTAAAAAAGTTGATTGATTCTTTTATTTACGACCGGATGATTAGAAGCTAATGCCCTTGCTTTAGCATCTTTATTATGATCCTTATCCTCTTAATCATCCCAAGTGCAGAAACAGTGACAACAAGTCAATGCAAGTCAAAGTCTTCTTTAAAGAAAAAAAAAATTTCAAATTGCTCATCAAGGTAAAGATTAATTCGGTAATTACGGGATAAAAATGTTTTCTTATGATAAATATTGATGCTTGGATGAAGATATTAAATAAAAAAAGATGAAAATATAAATCTATTTATATCAATATTTAAAACAAAGGAAAAAATTAAAATATATCATTTTATTCTTATATTATTATTAATAATAGAATTTTTATATTTTAAATCTTACACTTAAAAATTACAATTTTATTTTTAATTTTTTAAACCTTAACTACAACTTTTTCTTAATGTCTTAAAATTCGTGCCCGCTAATTATTATGGATTCCACTTTATAGTCGTTACACATGTATCACGTTAGGACTGAAAAAGATGTAGAAGCTATCTGAGAAATCATAACCACGCCAATCGCAATAATAGTAAATAAAATTTATTTATTTTAAAATAACATTTTAAATAATTATTCACTTCTTATTTATATATAGAGAAATAAAAATTTATTTTTAAAAAATAAATTTATTTTCCACAACCCAATTCCATTTTGGCAATTTCTAGTGTGTTGACTCAGCATAAAGCAGAGTCCTAGATGGAAAAAAAAAATATTGGATTAACCCTGTTCACCACATCATTCATGGTCTAAATTAATCAGGACTGTTGATCTCAATTTTTTTTTTCAAGTGAATCATCACCTTTTTCTACATATATTTAATGAGTGGGTAGTTATTAAGTGATTTTTTAAAGATTAACAGTCTTAATTGCTTTGATCATAAATGACGTGGCGAACAGAGTTCACCTAATAATCTCTATGGAGTCGCTTCCAATTATCCCAAAATCAGTATCTTTCTAACCGAAGATGATAACAAAAGCAAATGTAGGGTTCATGTTCTGTTGACTAATATAGTTAGCTGAGCTGGAGTTAGTTAGGAAACTGAGCTTCTAGAATATTAGCTGTAAACGAACCAATCTTCTTTTACTTTTCCTATATAAGCATGTATGTTGTTAACATTGAATATACGAGAATTTCAGAGTCACTTTCATTCTTTGTTAAGATTTTCTTCATGGTATCAATCGCTAGGGTTCTGGGAGTTTGAGTCTTGTTGTTGTTTCTGTGCTTCTGTTCTGTTTCAGTTTACAAAGTTTCTGTTTCTTTCTTCCTTCTTGAGCTTCGATGTTGCTGCGAACTGGGAATGATCAAATTACTGAATCTGATGAAGTTCAGATTGCGTATTCTTCCAAATCCGATCGGGCCTTCACTAACAAGAAAGTGAACGTTATGCTGGATGAATACAACTTTCTTTTGTGGAAACAGCAAGTGTTGCTTACGGTTCGGAGCCATAAGCTTGAAAAGATGCTTCTTGGTGTTGTAAAGAAACCTCCAGAGACGGTTGTTGTTGCAGGCGAAAAAGTGCTAAATGATGAGTACGAGGATTATGTCGCGCAGGACAGTGCCCTTGCCTCGTGGTTGTTGTCTACCATTAGTGCTCATCTCCTTCCTCAGTTTGTGGGTGTTGAAACAGCTGAAGAAATATGGCATACAGTCTTGCAATTCTTTGCCAGTAAGTCGACCACTTCGGTTATGGGGTTGCATTCCAAATTACATTCGTTGAAGAAAGGAGATGAGAGTATGAGGGTTTATTTGTCTCGAGTCAAAGAGGTATGGCATGCCTTAGCTTCTTGTGGTAGTCCGTTATCTCATGTTCAACAGGTTGCTAGTATTTTGAATGGGTTACCAAGGGATTATCAACCTTTCATGGCTGTTATAACTGCTAGTAAGGGTTCTTTTTCACTTGACAATGTATGTACTATTCTAATAGATGCAGAAGCTCAAATTCTAAACTTTGCACAATCTGATTTGTTACCAATGAGTGTGAGTATGGTTAAAGGAAATGATCCAGGTTCAACAGGGTTTACTGATATGTCTCGCAGAGTTTTTTCTTCTCAACCTTACAGTGCAGGAAGGTTTGGTGGTCGAGGAAGAGGAAGGTCTAAGCTGCAGTGTCAGCTATGTGGTAAGCTTGGGCATTTGGTTGATAGATGCTGGCATAGGTTCGACCAAAATTTTTCAGGGGTGTCTGCTCCGCGAAAAGAACAAATCCAAGCAGATTCACATACAGCTCATTGTAGTTGTTGTGTCAAGGAGTCACTGGATGGTGTAGAAGCTGAGAATACACCTCAAGCTCATGTGTTGACGTCGAATCAAGGTCGTTGGATTATTGACTCTGGTGCAACACATCATGTGACGCCAGATGTAACCAATGTTATGAATGGTACAGAATGCAATGGCCCAGGTAATTTGATAGTAGCAAATGGCAACATATTAGGAGTTAATTTGGTTGGTCAGTCTACTTTGTATACTGCGCATAAACCTTTGTTGTTAACTCATTTACTTCATATGCCTAAGATAACGAGGAATTTGCTTTCGGTGTCGAAGCTTGCTAGGGACAATCGTGTGTTTCTTGAATTCCATGCCAAAGATTGCTATGTTCGAGATGTGGATACTGGTCAAGTCATATTGCAAGGCAAAGAACGTGGAGGTTTATATCATTTCTCTACAAGTACACAAGAGATCAACTCTTTACAGAATAAAGCTGAGATTCATTTAGTTACCTCAGCTAATCAACTGTATGAACTTTGGCATAGGAGATTGGGACATCCAGCCCATGATACCTTAGTTCAATCTTGTAATAGTGTCAATGTAAAAATTTCAAAATCAATGGAAGATACTTGTGTTGCATGTTGTCAAGGCAAGAGTCATAGATTACCTTTTAATGCTTCAGATACAGTTTACGAAACTCCTTTTGAGCTGGTATTTACAGATGTGTGGGGGCCTGCACATGTTGTGTCAAATGGTTATAGATATTATGTCATATTCGTAGATGCTTTTTCGAGACATACTTGGCTATACTTGCTAAAGGATAAGTCACAAGTGTTGCAAGCTTTTCAATTATTTCAACAGATGGTTAAAACTCAGTTTAACCTTCCAATTAAAGCTGTGCAAAGTGATTGGGGAGGCGAATATCGGAGGTTGTCTTCATTGCTTCTCAATGAGGGAATTGTTCATAGGGTTTCTTGTCCTCACACGTCTCAGCAGAACGGAGTAGTTGAGAAGAAGCACAGACACTTAATTGAATTGGCACTTGTTCTGCTTGCACAAGCTAGTTTACCATTAAAATTTTGGACATATGCTGTTATTTCAGCAGTGTACTTGATAAATAGATTGCCAACAAGAGTGTTACAACAGATTTCACCATATGAGAAACTTTTTAAGCAGGCACCAGATTATCAATGGTTGAAGGTGTTCGGATGTAGGTGTTTTCCTCATCTCTGACCTTTTCAAAATTACAAGCTGGAGTTTCGATCTCAACAGTGCACATTTCTTGGCTACAGTCCTCAGCATAAAGGATATCAATGTCTGGCCGCAGATGGTAGAATTTATATTTTAAGGCATGTGGTTTTTGATGAAACCAATTTTCCTTTTGCAGGTGTGTCTCGAGGAGAAAAGAAAGAGCAATGTAAATGTGCTTCTAAATCACAAAACTTTCCTACCATGCCTCGTGTGATTAGGCAACCAACAGCAGCAAGAAATCATATACCAGAGAATGAGAACACTTCCTCAGAACTGCGTCATGGTGGATCGAGGCAAAGTACAAGTACTGGATCCTGCAGTCAAGTTAGGAATAGTATGAATTCCAGCATGAGTCCAAGCATACATACTCAACCATGACGTGCAGAAGAAAGTCAATCTAAGACAGGTTCTGTTCAAAATGAAGGTCAGCATGTATCTGAAGCTGTGAGTTTACATGAACTAGTGCAAAATAATGAAGAGTTTGAGGCTGAATCTGTTCCTGAGAGGGCACATGAGATAATAGATGATCGTGTAACAAATACACATCCTATGATGACTAGGAGTAAATGTGGGATATTCAAACCGAAAGTATATGAGGTTATGAGTAATGATGAGATAGAGCCAGTGTGTATACAAGAGGCTTTGAAGTCTCTCCACTGGAAGCATACTGTAGAAGCTGAAATGGAGGCTTTGACGAGAAATAAAACTTGGTCTCTACAAGCTTTACCAGAAGGTAGGTCAGTTGTGGAGTATAAATGGTTGTTTAAGCTAAAAAGAAATGCAGATGGTACTGTTCAAAGATACAAGGCAAGGTTGGTAGTAAGGGGTTTCTCACAAGTCCCTGGACAAGATTATAAGGACACTTTTAGTCCTGTGATAAAGTCAACAACCTTGAATGTTATGTTGTCAATTGTTGTCACTAATAATTGGAGTTTGAAGCAGGTTGATGTGAATAATGCTTTTCTTAATGGAGATCTCAATGAAGAAGTATACATGCAACAACCACCTGGGTTTGAACAACGAGCTGATGATGGATCTCCTCTAGTGTGCAAATTGAGCAAGGCTCTTTATGGTCTCAAACAGGCTCCACGAAATTGGCATGCTAAGCTAAAAGGATATTTGTTGCAAATTGGCTTCAAGGAGTCAAGGGCTGATGCTTCTTTGTTTATCAAAGCTGAAGCTGATGTAATAACATATATGTTAGTATATGTAGATGATATCGTGATTACTGGTCAATCAAATGAGATAATTGAAGAAGTGATAAAGCTTTTACATGCAAAATTCTCACTCAAAGACATGGGGGAGCTACACTATTTTTTAGGGATTGAGGTGTTAAGAAGTAAGAAAGGACTGTTGTTGAGTCAAAGAAAATATATACTTGAGTTTCTAGCTAACACAGGTATGCAGAGTGCTAGTTCAACGTCAACTCCAATAGTGGTATCCTCCAAAGCAACAAATGAAGCAAGTAAGATGATAGTAAATCCACAAGAGTATAGAAGCATTGTGGGGTCTCTTTTGTACGCGTGTCATACGCGTCCAGATATAGCTTTTAGTGTGAACAAATTAACTCAATACATGCACAATCCACAGGAGATGCATATGGTAGCTGTCAAGAGAGTGTTGAGGTATTTGGCAGGAACAACAAGCTATGGATTGATGTTCAAAACAAGATCAAATGGGTTCAGAATTACAGCATTTGCAGATGCAGATTGGGGTGGAAGTGTTGAGGATAGAAGGTCAGTGACAGGTTATTATGTATATATTGGTAGTAACCTTGTGACATGGCAATCCAAGAAGCAGAAAGCAGTGTCAAGATCGACCATGGAGGCTGAATATAGAAGTGTAGCCGATGCGACCTCAAAGGTTACATGGATTAGTGCATTGCTTGCTGATATGGGAATTCAACAACCAGAGCTTCCCACTGTTTGGTGTGATAACAGTAGTGCAGTAGCACTCAGTGCTAATCCTGTGTATCATTCAAGGTCAAAACATGTAGATTTGGATATTCATTTTGTGAGAGAAAAGGTTGCTGCAGGGAAGATTTTTGTGAATTATGTTCCAGCTGGGAGTCAAATAGCAGATGGTTTAACTAAGCCACTTTCAAAGCCTTATTTTGAGCTATATCGAGCGAAGGTGTGTGTCCAATCTCAAGAGGAGCAACAAGCTGGAGAAGTAGGGGGAATGTTGACTAATATAGTTAGCTGAGCTGGAGTTCAGTTAGTAAAGTTGTTAGTTAGAGTTAGTTAGGAAACTGAGCTTCTAGAATATTAGCTGTAAACGAACCAATCTTCTTTTACTTTTCCTATATAAGCATGTATGTTGTTAACATTGAATATACGAGAATTTCAAAGTCACTTTCATTCTTTGTTAAGATTTTCTTCATGTTCTAAGCTGTTATCTGAACCAAATGGTTCATTGGATCATCTACTTTCAGTTACTACCTGAACCACCGTCGTTGAATTGCAAAAACTGGGGTGTTCAAAAAGGGTGCATAACGCTGGACAAGAGGATTAACTCTCCTCCCAATCTTCAACCATACACTTCGGTGGTATCCGGAACTAACCGGAGCATGGTAAACTGGGTAAATAGTTTTGTATCAACCTGTCAATAACTTCCGGGAAACTTTTGAACAGAAAGCTAATAAACAAAATAAATGAAGTGACGGAAGAAAGAAACAGTACTGACTTACCGGTACATGAAAGTTTGTATGATATTGTAACACCCTTAATTCGAAAAAGTTATTTTATAAATTTTCGTTTAAAAGTCAATCTTTTAAAATTTTAAAAATTCATAAAATGAATCTAACCATTTGAATAACATAAAATTTAAAGTAATACAAAATAAAAAGCAGAGTTTCACTTAAAATGCATCAACCGACTCAAGTAAAATCTAAAATAAAATATAGGCTCCATTTGTGGTAAGGTCCTATGAATACAATGAGTTCAAACTAAAGATCAAGTATTGTACTCTTTCGCGACTTCGATAGAAGACTCCGAAACTACATGTCCCTTATGCATGAAAAACACCATAATTTCACACATTGAGCTAACAGAGCTCAGTGATACATTTTTACTCTACTGCAGTTATGAATATCATAAAACAACATGTATGATAAGATAGTTAAGAGTGCACAGAAAGACTTTCAACTATGATTCATCTTCTAGCCTTAGTGTTAGAGTCTTAATTTATTTTATCCTAGAACCACATTATATAGAATGATCAAATATTATACCTGGCTTATCTACTAGATCTCACGCAGTCCATCAAGTTATACGAGTTCACACAAACCATCAAGTTATAAATACCTTACCCTACTCACACAGTTTAGGATATAAAGGTCATCAACCATTAGTCCATACAACATCCATACATATTAACCGTAACCGTCGGGTTTTCCCGTGATCACATAGCTGTCAGGTTGGATCATATCTGAATTAACATAATTACATATACGTCTGAGATATACTTGGATCAACATAGCCACAAGTAGTTCATCCCTGAGGTTACATAGTCCATCATGTTAATCGAGATCACATAACTCTAAATACTTGATGCTCGCACAACCTATCAAGTTACTTGATGCTCACACAACTCATTAAGTTGTATTTCCTTATCCGGATCATCATAGTCACAGATAGGTCGATCATATACATATCACATAGCTTGTGGATATGTCAGACGTACTCGCTCACACAACCCTAAGTACTCGTCCCCTTGATTAAATATTTATGGTATTTTTGATTTTATATGTTCACTCAACTTTTTTATTGAGATAGAAACTAGGTCAAATCGGGTTTAGGGCATAAAATATTCAAACCAACCAAGAATTAAATATATAATTTTTAATTTTTTTAAGTATATTTATAATAATACTTTTCTCTCTCTAATTTTTATAATTAGGTCTTTAAAATTAGAATTTTTACTTATAATTTAATTCTTAAAATTATTTTTTATAAGTCTGGTCGGGTTGAGATCGAGTTAAGATAATTTTTTAGTCAAATCCAATTAATTATTTTAAAAATTCAGATCAAATTTAAAATATTTATATTCAAATTAAATTCAGATAGAATAAAAACTTGATCCGATCCATATTTATCTCTAAAAAGGAAGAAAAATATTTTTTAAAATTATCAAATGCATTTTAAAATATAAATTGTGCCACCCGAACCGCTGCTAGTTTTGGGCCACCCGAACTCCACATTTATCTGATCCATCCATCCAATGTTTTAGGACCGTCAGATCTTCTGCGAAAGAGTTTTCAGTTCTTATAATCCCAGAATCAAATAGAACAGAAAATTGAAGATAAAGTTGGAGTTCACCCACTCATTTTCATTCTTCAGTTCCACCCCCATCTATTTATTATATATAGAAGCTCATAAACCCAGGTAAGAAGTAAAACTTTCTTTGGCTTGAACCCACCAAATTTCTGATATCTATGTAGTTTTGCTGGTTTTCCTCTTCCCAAATTCCTGTTGTTGACGTACAAAAACACATGGCTTGTTTCACTATTGTTTGCAATTACGGGTGTTTTGTTAGTAAAGGGAACTTGGTAATTGGTAGTAGAAAAACTAAGTCTTTTAGGAGATATACTTCTGTTTGCTTTCCTTCACTTGGTATATATAGTTATAACAACTTCAAAACCCAGAATTTGTTCTTTTATGGTGATAATAGCTTTAGGTTTATTAGTAATGGAAGAAGAAATGAGGTTCCTTCATTGGGTTTTCGAGTTTGTTGCAAAGCACCCAATGAGTTATTAATGAAGGTTAATAGTGGAGATAAGGAAACCCAATTTGGAAAAGGAGGAAATGGCAGTGTGAGAAAGAGATTTTCAGTAAGGTTGCGTCCCCGTATACGGGTATTAATGAGAAGAATGAGCAAACTTTCAGTTAGGTCGATGTTAAACGATGTAGTTGTGTTTTTAAGAAAGAATATAAGAAGAGTTGGTCTTTACAGTATGATATCTTTTGTGTTGGGAATGTGCTATTTGTTCTTGAAATTAACTGCGGTGCCATCTCCTAAGATTGTTCCATACTCGGAGTTTATAACAAGCCTTCAGAGTAGTTCTGTGACCAAGGTTTTGCTTGAAGAAGGTTCTCGTCGTATATATTTCAACATGGATTCTAAAAGTGATGAAAATACTCAATTGGAAGAAGAATCATCGCCGTCGGCAGGGAATGATTCAACTGAAAATCTAACTGTTATGGTTGCAAGAGAGGATGGTGTGGTGGATGGTAAACAATTGCAAAACCAGGGTCTATTTAAGAAATTTTCAAAACCTAAAACTTCTACTTCTCCATGGATGTATTTGACGAGAAAAATTGATCATGACGAAAAGTTTCTTCTTAGTTTGATGCGAGAGAAGGGAACAACTTATAGTTCCGCTCCACAGTCAGTTCTAATGGCGATGAGGAGTACTTTAATAACGATTATATCCTTGTGGATTCCTTTAATGCCTTTGATGTGGCTTCTGTATCGTCAACTTTCTGCTGCCAATAGCCCTGCGAAGAAGAGGCGACCAAATAATCAGGTTGTTGGGTTTGATGATGTGGAGGGAGTTGATACTGCTAAGGTGGAGCTTATGGAGGTAAGCAATTTCCACTAAATTAATATCATTGTTTTCTTTTCTTCTTTTTCTTATCCTATGTCAAGGCATTCATATGCTGGTCATATTATGATGAGGATGGAATTTTGCTTATTTTCCGGATTTTGTTCAAATTGGTTCCATGTGTAATATTAGTCTACCGTCACTACTGTTTTTGTATTTAATTTAAAGTTCATATTCTGACATATTTATGTTATTATTAATTGTGATAAATGCATGTGGAGAGCTAGGTTGAAGAGCTTCCTCCTGATGTGTCTAGATTATCATCCAGTCCTTTTCTGGAATGAAAATAGCATGCGGAGAGATTTTATTTAACTTTGATCTCGTCTTGGTTTTATTTGCTTTGGAAGGTTTTTGAATTCTTTTGATGATGCTAATAACAATATTAGGCTGTAAATACTTTGGTTCCCATGAATAATGAAGTTTCTGCTGGCTATCTTCATTGACACAAATTATTTTTGTAGGTAGTTTCATGTCTTCAGGGTTCTGTGAACTACCAAAAACTAGGAGCAAAATTACCTAGAGGTGTGTTGTTAGTGGGTCCACCTGGAACAGGGAAGACATTACTAGCCCGTGCAGTAGCAGGAGAAGCAGGAGTTCCTTTCTTTAGTGTATCAGCGAGTGAATTTGTGGAATTATTTGTTGGAAGAGGAGCAGCTCGAATCAGAGATCTTTTCAACGTGGCAAGGAAATCTTCCCCATCGATTGTATTTATTGATGAACTTGATGCAGTTGGAGGGAAGCGTGGTAGAAGCTTCAATGATGAACGAGACCAAACATTGAACCAGGCAATTTAACATTCGGCCCTGTTTGCATTGCTTATATGCTTTTCGCTTCTATCATTATGATCAAACTGGGACTTCAATATGACATTTTATCACTTCTGTGTAAATATTGCCCTTTACAATCAAACCACCTTTTTTCAACAAATAAAGTCCTATGAATTCTTATTTAATCTGAAGAAGCTATCCATCGGTTTTTCTCAAGTTTCATTATTGTTTCTTTCTTTCTTTTTTTGGAAATTTTGGATTTTCTCTTGCTATTAATGTTTTTTTAAAATCTCATTTTGTTGCTGCAGTTGCTGACTGAAATGGATGGATTTGAGTCGGACATGAAAGTGGTTGTAATTGGGGCAACTAATAGGCCAGAAGCACTGGATCCTGCCCTCTGTCGCCCTGGTCGTTTCTCACGGAAAGTATTGGTGGGAGAACCAAATGAGGAGGGACGGAGAAAGATTTTGGCTGTACATTTGAGAGAAGTTCCTCTAGAAGAAGACCCACAACTTATTTCTGAGTTGGTCTCTTCACTTACCCCAGGTTTTGTAGGTGCTGATCTTGCAAACATCGTCAATGAAGCTGCTTTACTTGCTGCTCGTAGAGGTAAGAAGCTGATACTTAGCTCCATCTGGTCTCAGATTGCGTTGCCTCTACTGCTAGTTACATTTTCACCCTTTTTAGTTTTTGTTGAACATTGTAAAAGCTGGCCTCCCTATCCCATTCCCAAAATTTCTAGCTGAACCAGTGAGGGGTTTGTTTTTTTGGTTTTAGTTGCTTCATCTAATTCAAATGGCCTGTTACTGTGCTTGTTTGTTTCTGTAGGTGGTGAAACAGTGACCAGGGAAGATATAATGGAAGCTGTTGAGAGAGCTAAATTTGGGATTAATGATAGACAGCCAAGTAAAATAGGCAAGGAGCTTGGGAAACTTTTCCCATGGATGCCATCCTTAATGGGAAGGAGTGATCCAAGACAGGATGGTCTACAAGAGCCTTTGGGCTATCAAACTCTAAGTTGATAAGTGCTAGTACTTTCTTGGTGCTTATACTGTAATTCTTCGGTTACATGAACCTGAAAACAGTTTTGTTTTTATTAAAATTTGTGGAAGAGATGTCTATTGGAAATGATGGCATAGGTGCTGGTTTGCCTCAGTAAATTGCTTTGATCACACTGATATATAGCCTGTTGAGATGATCCAAAGGTTTGATTGTTGAGCTTGTTGGCCACTTTACCGAAATATTGATAGTTGGCAATGGCTTTTGCATGCAATGACCTGGTATTTTGTTATTGTCAAAAGTAATGCTTGAGTCCCACATTTGTATTTAGGATTTAAATGAAACCGAGGGTGTGATTAGCACTGTGTTAATCTCTATTGGTGATTTAACATATCTCCACGATATGGCTCTTCACCTGGTCCATTTCTAAACGTGAATAACCCTAAAATCTATTTTTCTGCAAGTAGAAATCTGACCTGACCTGATTGTCTCATTCGAGGGAGTCTTAACTCGATAACTCTGTTTTGGAAACTATTTAAACCCTAATCTTATCTCGTAATCAACTAACATTTTTGGCATTTTATTTGTGGACAATGGGAAATGGCTCTATATTATCACTACCTTCCAATTACTGTAAGGCAAACTTTGCGAGTTGTGAGCAGATATTACATACAGATGATCACTAGGCACGACCAAGATGCTTAACTGTTAGCAATGTACGAACCTCGAAAACCTCGTCACAATGCTCAACGTAGTCTGTATAAATTTGGTATTTTCTCCACTGCAAATCAATACAGAAAAATTATAACCCACACCACTCCTAAACTAAAGATGTCGAAGGCAGAGCTTGTTATTCTTGACTGCTGGGTTAGTCCCTTCTGCATGAGGGTGAAGATTGCTTTGAACGAAAAAGGCCTTCAATATGAAGCTCGACCAGAGGACTTGTTCGGAGGCAAAAGCGAGTTGTTGCTAAACTCCAACCCCATCTACAAGAAAGTCCCAGTGTTTCTGCACGACGGGAAACCCTTGTGCGAGTCAACTATCATCGTCAACTACATCGACGAGACATGGTCTTCCCCGCCGCTCCGCCCGCCGTGCTCCTATGGCCGAGCCCAGGCACGCTTTTGGGCTGATTATATTGACAAAAAGGTAGTTACATGATACATCCATTGACATCAGTATAATTTTAAACCTTGTTTCTAATTGCTAGATATGGTAACATGTTGTGACTTGTGAGTTTGTCAGGTCTTTGATGCATGCGGGAACATATGGAGAAGCAAAGGAGAGGTACCGGCGGAGTCGAAAACGGAGTTTATCTCGATTTTGAAGCAGCTAGAAGGTGCCTTAGGGGACAAAGATTTCTTCAATGGTGCCACGTTCGGGTTCGTAGACATCATAGCCATCCCATTAACCTGCTGGTTCTTCGCGGTGGAGAAGACCGGCGGGTTCAATGTGGCGGATGAGTGCCCCAAGTTCTGGAGCTGGATGAAGAGGTGTTTACAAAGAGAGAGCGTGGCCAAAGTACTACCGGACCCTGAGAAAGTGTATGAGTTTGTCTTGATGTTTAGGAAAATGCAGGGCATCGACTGAGACTCTTTTCCCCCTTCAGTTCCGGCGAGCAACATACAGTAATAATTGAAGGGGTAAACATAGCAATGGCAGATTAATGTCTTTTTAATTTGCAAATGCTTTCTGTTTTTATTGTCTTGCTTTTTCAGTTTTCTTTCATAGTTACAGGCAAATAAAATTACCTTCATGGCATACACTATGTTCATGTGAGCGTAATCTTGTGACTTCTTATTCTTAAAATGAAGTTCATAAAGGGGGAGTTTCAACAATTATTTTACCATTTCCTTTGTTGTTAATTGAGTTATGTACATATAAGTTAAACATCAGAACCAAAAAGTGATTTTAGTGAAAAAATATACGATGTTTATTTTAAGATATTCGGGTTCAATCACTTATCTACGAGGTGTATGTATATTATCAAATATTAAGAATATATATGAATAGAAATTATTTTATAATCACATTTAGACCGATTAAAAAAAGAAATTAGACACTAAAATCTTATAATTTTAACCAATAACTCGCTGGTCTAATAAAGTGAAACACTAGATCCTTTAGACAAGATTGTGAATTTAAATTTTAATATTGTGAATTAAGCAAATTAGGTTCATGAATGTTGCGTGTAAAAAGTGCGCAAATAGTGCAAGTGTACACGTCGCAAGTAATAAAGTGATAAGTATTATCGAATATCGTCTATGCAGGGATTGATCTACTCAATATGTCTTCTTTCGTCTTCTTGCTCTGTAAAAGAAATAAAATAAAAACACAGATAATTTGAGTTGGAGTAAACTAAATAATTTGAATGATAAAGCAAACTATATAATGAGAAAATAATCAAATTAAGAATGTGGCCAAGATCCAGTTGTGTTGTATTGTGGATTCAATTGACTTGTTTCTGTCCAATGCAATCACACAACACTGCCTCGACAACACTGTAATTTTACTGCCTCGATAATGAAGGGTTTCGTTCGCCGCGGCAATCCCTTGCTCTTGGGTGGACTTTAGCAAAGTTCGGCAAAGTGTCCTCTGATGACTCCGCTTATCCCTAAGTCGAAGTACTGTTGATGACTAGTCCTTGATGATACCTCCCGGCGTGAATCAATTATAATCACCAACCAATCTCACACTTCTTTTAGCCGCTGAAACTCTAACCTATCCCTAAGCCGAGTTAGTATTTTTTGACTAAAAAAATACCGTATTTATTCATTTCGTGAATCTAACTCTCCCGATATTAGATAAATAAATCTCTTACAAACTTCTCTCCCGAGCTTGAATGCCAGAACAATGAATGACAAAGAATAAGCAAACCTTAATATTTTATTGCATTAAAACAAGAAAACAAAGTTCAATCTCTTCTCACAAATACTTCTACAACCTTCACCTAAGCCTTAAAGAAATTAGAACATAACGAGAAACAAAGAAAACTCTAAAATCTAAAGTTGAACTCTCTAATTCGGCTCTCTAGTATGATGTCTCTTCCTTGGACGGCTATGGTTTATATAGGCTTGGTCTAGGGCAAACCTTTCTTAAGTAGGAATACAACTTGAAGTAAAACACAAGTCAAGTACATAAATAAAAGACATTTGTTTTATTTCCTAATTTATTACCACAAGGATTCTTTTCCTGCGTGGCCTTTGACTTGAACTTTTCGTGTGTTTCCCAGCTCCGATCCTTGTGTTGCTTGTCTAGAAACGTCCACCTTATTTTTCTCTCCAGGTCGTCTACAATATCAACATTTGTTCTTCAGGTGCTGTCGCGGCCTCAGGTCCTGCCTTGGCCTTAATCACTATCGCGACATCTGATCTACCTGCTAATGCATAAAGGTGCCGTAAAACTTGCATTTTCTATAAATATCATCTTTATAAGTCACAAAAGCAAAATATCTAAATATCTCACATTAAGTACATGCATTAGTTCAAGTAGGTGTAGATTAAGTGATTATTGTCCATGAAAGGTATAAAAAATGATAATCTTTTGAGCACTTATCAATGGACATATGTACTATTTGTTTTAATTGAATGAATACCGATGTTTAAACAAAAAAAAATCTTATGAATTTAAGTAAAGAACAAATAATAAAAATAATAGAAGTACGATTTTTAATAGAAATAATAAACATTTTGAAGTGAAGTATAGAATTAGATTTATATAAGGCTTAATTATGTTTAAAGTATTTTCGTTGATATATGTCTTTAAAATTTTTGTTGTTGTTGAAATATATATTTTATTTTATTTATTAAAATATATACATAAAGTTTTATTTAAATACTTCGGCTAAAAATATTTTAAAAACCTATTTAAAAAAAATAAAATAAATTTTATTTTATAATTAAACCTTTATACAACACATCTCAGCATTAGTGAGTTTAGAATAATAAGTTAAATAATTTAAATTTTTTTTTATAAATGCTACTGAACTTTATTAAATCCATAAAAAATTATAATTACATCGTCTTCAAGAAGTAAAAAAATTGGATTAAACAATCCAACCATTTTATAACCTAAAAAATAAAGAAAAAATTTAAAATATAAAATGGTGATGGAGTTAGAGATAAACCATCATTGTTCTTTAAAAATTTAAAATTTTTATATAATTAAAAAAATTTATTTATTTTTTAATTTATAAATATATCTCTTTAATATAAAATTTTACGTTCATTCTCAATATTTTTTATTATATTATATCCCACAAATAAATCTAACCCAATCAGATAAATGATCAAATTTGAACTTGAAATATCTTCTCATATGAATTACTACACCATTAATAAAAAAAACACATTAATATTTTAATATATATCATTTTATCAAATCATAAAATTTTGTCTTAATAAATAAATTGGTTATCGGTGAAATATAAAATTTTTTAATTATACCAAAAAGTTGAATATAAAAAGTTAATATTTTATTATGTCGAGAAATACATATTTAATACCCTAAACATTTACTAATTGGAAAAATTAATAAAATAACAATCTTTTTAACAATGCTAATTATTTGAACTAATAAATTACAATGATAACATAAAAAATTATTGGTTTATCAAAAATAAGCTCTTAATAATTTTGGAACAGACACAACGACCCGTATCAAAGCACCGATACGGTTGTATACAAAACCGGGTCAACTTGAAACCCGCCTCGCGGGCAATCACCCGCCCTTCATTTCATTGCCATTGGAAATCTGTCGCCACTCTTCTCAGCTCCAACAAAGGAAGCTAGCTTAGAGATCTCTTCGTACTGAAGAATGGGTCTAGGCTCGTTAGCTTCGAGAACCCTTACATCCTCCCGGATTCTCTCTTCTCAATACTCTCGATTCCGACCCATCGTCACCAAGCCCGGCCTCCAATCCCCTGATGCTTCATCGGCCGCAGCAGCAGCAGCTCAGCCGGAACCCACTCCACTTCTCCCGAAGAAACCCGTGGGCGGTGCCCGGGTCGAGTTCACGAACCCGGATGATGCCATCGAGGTGTTCGTCGATGGGTTCCCGGTGAAAATCCCAAAAGGCATGACTGTGCTTCAGGCCTGCGAGATCGCTGGAGTTGACATTCCTAGGTTTTGTTATCATAGCCGACTTTCGATCGCGGGGAACTGTCGTATGTGCCTGGTCGAGGTTGAAAAATCCCCCAAGCCCGTTGCCTCATGTGCCATGCCCGCCCTCCCAGGTGAGCCTGTAGATTGCATTCCCTTTATTTTGCTTCAACATTTCTTAATTTTCTAGCAATCATGGATTCGGAATACTAATAATTCTCGTGTGAAACTGCTCTTTCAAGTTTCAAGGCGATAGTGCTTGTCAATTCAAACAATTTAATTGTTAGGGAGTTGTGCTGCTCCTGATCTAAGCGTATCCTTTTGTTATTTGTTGATTTGGCTTTGATTTATGATTATTTTCTTTTATTTATTAATATATTTTTTTTCTCTAATTTGCATTCGACTATAACCTAGGAATGAAGATTAAGACGGATACACCATTGGCGAAGAAGGCACGTGAAGGAGTGATGGAGTTTTTGCTGATGAACCATCCCCTGGACTGCCCAATCTGTGATCAGGGTGGAGAATGTGATCTCCAGGATCAGTCTATGGCATTTGGATCTGATCGTGGTCGTTTTACTGAAATGAAGAGATCTGTTGTCGACAAGAATCTTGGTCCTTTGGTGAAGACTGTCATGACTCGGTGCATTCAGTGTACAAGGTCCGAAATTCGCCTAACAATATTCCCAACTATTTCTTTTTATTTTAAATATATTAAGATTTCAATCCAAAGGATTACTGCTTCCACTTGAATAATTAATAGTTGTATCATTGTCAGTTTGTCACTATTATTGCTGATATTGCTTGTTTATATTTCTACCACCTTTTTAATCATGTGTTGTCCTACACTTGGCATGGTTTATATCAGATTGTGATTAAGTTGGCCTATACCAATTCTAGCATGAATTTTCTTTACTTCACTATGGTAGACTGTTGCTGTTCTTATTACACAGCTCAGTCCAAGTTCTAAAGCTTCGTGCACAATAATTATGCCCTTGATAAGAGTTGTCGCCTTGAAAACGCTTATTGGTGTTTTTTGTGGGAAACACCTCAGTGAAGCCAAATGAAGTTTTGTTTGGGCTATGTGCTCCATAAATAGATCTTCCAAGGCCTCCTTTGGCGTTCTTTCTTTTTAAGTATCAAGCTAAATTTCTTTAAGCCGTTTTTTTGGCCGATGCCTTTTAATTTTTTGAGGATTTATTTGTTTGAGAAAGATCCATAAGGAATTTCCTTCTTGTTCTATGTTCCATAGGTCAGAGTTTGAGGCAACTAACTTTTTGTGGTCTCATCAGGTGTGTCAGGTTTGCAACTGAAGTTGCTGGAGTTCAGGATCTTGGCATATTAGGTCGTGGTAGTGGAGAAGAAATTGGGACTTATGTTGAAAAGCTCATGACAAGTGAACTTTCTGGAAATGTAATTGATATCTGCCCTGTTGGAGCCCTTACTTCTAAACCCTTTGCATTTAAGGCCCGAAACTGGGAGTTGAAAGGAACGGAGACCATTGATGTGACTGATGCGGTTGGGTCCAACATTCGGATTGATAGCAGAGGTCCAGAGGTTATGCGTATCATTCCACGTTTAAATGAGGTAAGTGTAACTTGTCGCAAGCTGCTTATGGTACACTCATTTCTAGGAATCGTTTGTTATTCCCATGAAGCAACGAACTATATGTTGACTGCCTTTGTGCTAGTTTTTAGATTGTTTTGAATTTTGATCTTATCACTTGAGTAACACTATGACCTGTATTGTTTCTATTATGAAAAGCAGCCTCATAATGATGCTGATTGCTTTTGTGCTAGTTCTTAAATTGTGGACTTCTCTCTTATGCTTTGTTTCATTTTGGTAACAATGATCGAATGGTCTCCTCCAATCTGTGCAAGATTCAGATAACTAAAACTTCTTATCATAAATTGCTGAAGAAGCTTCAATGCTTAAAATTTGAAGAAGGAAAGTTGCACTTTCAAAGCTGATTATATTTTCGAAGTTCGGTTTTGGAGTGAAAAAAAGAATGATGATCTGTTTGACAGGATAAGTAACTTTTGCCTGTTTCACTGACCTTTTTAGGGTATAAATGAAGAATGGATATCAGATAAAAGTCGCTTCTGTTATGATGGATTGAAGAGACAGAGGCTAAATGACCCCATGATTCGTGATGCTAATGGGCGCTTTAAGGCTGTGAGCTGGCGTGATGCATTGGCTGTTGTTGCTGAGGTTGCCCTTAAGGTTAAACCAGAGGAAATTGTTGGGGTTGCTGGTAAACTCTCCGATGCTGAATCCATGATGGCACTGAAAGATTTATTAAACAACATGGGATCAAACAACGTGTGGTGTGAAGGAACTGGTACAAACCCTAATGCTGATCTAAGATATAGATATCTCATGAATAGCAGTATTGCTGGGCTTGAGAAGGCTGATGTATTCCTTTTGGTTGGTACCCAGGTAATGCTCTTGCAACCCAAATCCTTATATTCTGTACTTCGTATATGTACTCTTTCTGAACGTCACACTATGTTTATCCACATTCGATGTGCATAGTTAGCAATTACTTATCCATATCCCTCCCATGATAGGTGTGGCATTTTTCTTCTAAATTGAATGAATATTAGTTGGATGCGTGCTGTTGCTTCATTCTTTGAATTATTTATGTTGAAAAAAAAACTATGAGTTACAACGAGGGCATAAGAGTAAAAAATCGCTATCAATAGAGCCCAAGATTCTAAGTCGTAAACATCAAGTCCAAGTAGACTAATTAAGTAAAGAAAAAGATACTGTTGTGAGAACAATAAAAAGTGTGAACAGTGCAGATCGATTCAATTTTAAATATAGCAGGTATAAAGTATAATTATTATATAATTTCATGTTAATCTTGAACCTAATGATCATCTAATTCCATGTTAATTTTCAGCCAAGGGTTGAAGCTGCTATGGTAAATGCCAGAATTCGTAAGACGGTTCGGGCATCAAATGCTAAAGTTGGCTACATTGGTCCTCCAACAGACTTCAACTATGATTGCCAGCATCTTGGCACTGGGCCACAAACAATTCTTGAGATTGCCGAGGGTCGTCATCCCTTTTCTTCAGCCATCGCAAATGCCAAAAACCCAGCTATCATTGTTGGTGCTGGGCTATTTGAGAGGGATGACAAAGATGCAATTTTTGCTGCTGTTGAAGCCATTGCAAAGAAGGGGAATGTCATCAGACCTGACTGGAATGGATTCAATGTTTTACTTCTCAATGCTTCCCAGGCTGCATCCCTTGACCTTGGACTTGTGCCAGAATCTAGCAACAGCATTGAGTCTGCGAAATTCTTGTACCTAATGGGTGCTGATGATTTGAACTTGGACAAAGTTCCGGCGGATGCTTTCGTGGTGTACCAGGGGCACCATGGGGACCGCGGCGTGTATCGTGCCAATGTAATTCTTCCTTCAGCAGCATTCAGTGAGAAGGAGGGAACATATGAAAATACAGAAGGGTGCACCCAGCAAACTTTACCTGCAGTCCCTACAGTGGGTGATGCTAGGGATGATTGGAAGATCATTCGAGCTCTCTCTGAGGTTGCAGGTATTCGTTTACCTTATGATACATTAGCAGCCATACGTTCCAGGATGAGAACGGTTGCCCCGAACCTACTCTGCACTGATGAGATAGAGCCGGCTGCTTTTGGACCAACATTGAGTCCCGACTGTACGCAGAAGATAGACTCGACACCATTCAAGGCTGCTGTTGAGAATTTCTACATGACTGATTCTATTACCAGGGCATCGAAAATAATGGCACAATGCAGCGCGATGCTACTAAAGAAGTGAGTGGTGGACATGAGTCTTTTCATGAACTTTGTAGATTTAACTTCTTTCATAACTGGCTTAGCGTGTTAAACATAGGTGAATAAAGGGAACCGAGGTCCTTGCGTTTTGTTTCAATGTAGCATGGATTTGCAATGTAAAAGCATTTGCCTGTGTAAGACTCTGGTTTGGGAATTCACACAAACGACAAGCATGTAAGCATGTTTGAATCCATATTCTCTTGCATGTTGTATCATTAACGAAAACACCCTTAATTTCTGATTTTTATGTGATGGTGTATTCTTTTTCTTATTACGAGTCGGTTCAATTGGTGGTGGGAGTCGAATCGGTCACATTTTGTTTTTCTTTTCCTTTTTGTCATGAGTCACGTTAATTCTAATGTGTACAAAACCAAGTGGCTGGCTTTTGCTTGCACCAAAGAGCTAGACTTGTTGCCTTGTTTACTTGGTGAGAAAGTCGAGAATTCACATAGAATACAGAACAAGCTGGAAACCGAAGCTGTGAGAGACTGGAGGGTTAATATAAAATCTCTTGGAAAGAGCTGAGCAGAGCAGAGCAGAGCAGAAGAAAATATAGGAGAGATGGAGGTGGTGTTGGGAAAGGAATTCGGATATGTGGTGATAACGGTGGTTCTGTACTGCTTTCTCAACATGTGGATGGCTTTCCAAGTTGCAAAAGCTCGCAAGAGGTACAAGGTCTTCTACCCCACCCTCTACGCTCTTGAATCCGACAACAAAGATGCCAAACTCTTCAACTGTGTTCAGGTTCCTGCTCCCTCTGCCTTTTCGCCTCAATCTGCCTTTCATTTGCTCATAATAATATCAAGTTGAATTGTATATGATTTTGCAGAGAGGGCACCAGAACTCGCTGGAGATGATGCCCATGTTCTTTGTCTTGCTTATACTGGGAGGGATAGGCCATCCTTCCATCTCTGCAGCTCTGGGACTCGTCTATATCGTCTCCCGTTACTTCTACTTCACCGGCTATGCCACCGGTGATCCCATGAACCGTCTCAGCATCGGGTATTCCTTCTCTTCCTTTTCCCATTTTGGTTTTTGATATTTATTAATCATTGATACAAGTTAAGGGTGCGATTGTGCAGGAGATATGGATTCTTGGCATTGTTTGGGCTCATGTTCTGCACCATTTCTTCCGGAATCAAACTGCTTCGACCATGATATTCACTTTGCAAACACATCCCCACCCCCACCCCCACCCCCACCCCCTTTTGCTTTACCTATTGAATAATATTACGTCCATAGGCTTTGGATGTTCAATTCAGTCTCTCTTTCACTTAAATATTGTTGTTTTCAGCTGTTGTATATCATCAACTTCATTTACTTTCTCTCCGTTTTCATGGTTATGGCAATTTTGATTTTTTAATCATATATGTGACCAATTTCATCGCAATGAACATAGAAAAAGGCAAAGGTACAGTTTAACTAAATATATTTGAAACTGTATAAATATGAAATTTGGGTCGAATCATGTTCGAATTTTTAGAAGAAACATATATGGACCGACCCAAAGATGTTTGTATGCCTCTCAATTCAGAGAGCAATTTTCATCCCCAAATCATGTATAACAATTGTGAATGTAAAAAGACATCACAATTTCATTCTAAAAAACTCGGGTTTAATAACAATTTTAAAGGTTTAAAACATCTATGTACATATAATACCTTATAAACATCTTTAGACCGTTAAAAAAATATTTTGAATCTACACTTTATTTTATCCTTTAAATATAAATATTAAAATCAATCACCATTATTCAATTCATCAATCGATCCAGATACTATATAAGTTTATTTATTATCTCCATGGATTAAACTTTATAAACATAATTAAGTAGTTGGATATGGGGAAAATGCATTTTGAACCCAAATTTAATTTAGATTTTTTCGAACTTTATTTTTTTTACATCAATGGTCACATTTTTCAAAAGAATGGTAAGAACCTTTGTAAGTGAAGATAAAATGAATTTCCACCAATTGATATAATAAGGTGATGGACATTAGCATATGCAAATGTTGGTACCACAAATAGATAAAAATTGCACATATATAGTTCTTGTAGGCATTCAATGCCTTACATTTCCACTACCACTACCAACATCATGTAGCATGGTACCACAAATCCTACTCTATATTCCGACTTTCCGTTTATCTAATATGAAATAATCAATCGTTTATATAATTAAAATTATTTTATATTTTAAAATTATAAGTAATTAGACCTGTTTAAAATTATTTCATAAAAAATTATGTATCATTAGTGTAAAAGGTTTTTAAAGAGCCTTTGACATTATAATATTAGTTTATCAAAATATATTATTAAAAAAATACGATAATATCAAGATTAATATATAATTATACTAGATTGATCTAGATAATATAACTTTAATCATCTTGGGAAGTATCTATCAATCTTTTTCTTTGGTTGGGCTTTTCTTGAAGTACATGACATTAATATAATGGTATGTACATGTTTTATATCAATGTATTTTTTGTCATTTATGATTCATATAGATAAAATAATATTAAATTGGTTGGTAAAACCAATTATATAATACGATACTAATTATTTCATATACAAGCGTATGTAAATATTTTTTGTACGTTTGTCGAAATTTTTATAAATATTTTAGTTTTAGATTTAAAATTTAAGGGTTTAAGTGTAGTAATTTTAAATTTATAGATTATTGATAAAATTTTAAATTTGTGATTAAAATTTAGGGTTTACAGGTAAAACATAAATCATAACCATATTATCTTATATTCTAAATTTAAACCATAAATATTAAAGTTTAACCACAAACCTTAAAACTTAAATTCTAAACCTTAAAATTAAAATATTTAATGAAAATAAAAACTTTAACGGATAAAAAATTATCCACAATCAACTAATCTCTAACGAAATGAGTGATTGAATTTTTTAAATAAAAATAAAAATTAAAATATTAACGTTTTAATTAAAAATAAATTTAGATAATAGCTTTTATAATTAATTTTTATAAAATTTAATTTAAATTAATAAATAAATAATTAAATAACAATTAAAAAGAAAAAAATTGATCTCCCAGTTCAATCAATTGAACCAAAAGAAGTAGAATAACATTATTTTAAAGAATCATTTTTTTTATTAAAAATAGTTTTTATTTAAATTTAATATCATTTAATCCGTTCACTAATCAGTCATGCATAAAAATAAGTTAAAGTCGGTGAATTTGTGATTAGAGAGAGAAAAGGGATGAACTTTATTTTAAATTTCCCGTCCAAAGTCAAATTCCATTCCCTGTTTCTGACAGATTTTTTCCCCATGTTTCTCTTAAGTTTTTACTTGATAGAATCATAAACTTACGAAAGATGTCAGTAATCAAGTGAGTAATTTCGTGTGAAAGGGCATATATTGATGGCTGGAAAAGGACCACACATGGTGATAATTTTCCCTATTAAAACTATAATGGAGAGCTATCAATCGGTACTTGTGACAGTGACCACTGGAGGATGGTCGCACATGCTCTGCTGTCGTCTAACACCCTCGGATCCTCTCGTACGGATGAACCAACGACCCAGATTGTCTCTCCTACAACCCCTTTAATCTCTTATCTCTCTCTCCCAATACTTCCTGCTGCTTCAACTCAAGTTTTTGGTGGTCCACTTCCCTATAAAAACCACTTTCTCCTCTTCCCTTTCTTCTTTTTTAGTTGTTTTGCTTGAGTTTTTAGTGTTACACAAAAACCCTATACCCGTGGTCTTGTAATGGAAGAAGGAGTGGAAACTTTGTCATCTTCTCATCCTCCTTCTTCCACTTTCCGAGGTTAAGATCTAAATTGGGGTTTCTTTTTTTTTTGCTTTCTTTTGTTTTGGAGTTTTAGGGGTTTTGCCATTTCATTTGCAATGATTGCAGTACGAGAGAAAGTTTGGGATTTGTTGGGTTTCTTACTTTAATTTAAAGATCTATTCTTTCGGACCAGAAACTAAGCTTGATATGAAGCTTTCAGCAGCAGGCCAGAGTCAGCAGCAGGCTCATGAAGGTATTTTTTTGGTTAAAAAACTTCAAAGTTGGATACTTTATTCATGTATCTAAATCTTGCTACAGATGCGTGTAAACTGATGTATTTGTTCATATTTCTTCAAATTATAATGAATGATCAATGATATTAGGGGAAAACAAGTGCTTGAACTCTGAGTTATGGCATGCCTGCGCTGGCCCACTGGTTTGTCTACCCACCGCAGGGACTCGTGTCGTCTACTTTCCTCAGGGGCATAGCGAGCAGGTCCTTTTTTTTGAAAACAAATATTTTATACGTAATCAAATATATGACGTTTGTTAGTTCCAAATACAATGGAAAATGTGATCAATTTGCAGGTAGCTGCCACTACTAACAAGGAAGTCGACAACCACATTCCAAATTACCCCAACTTGCCTCCTCAGTTGATATGTCAGCTCCACAATGTCACCATGCATGTAAGTTCTTTCCCATTCATTTCTTCATTTTCAGCCATTCAATGCCTAAAGAGTTCAAACACAGCTTATGCATGTGTTATAAATTATAATTTCAGGCTGATGTTGAGACAGATGAAGTATACGCCCAAATGTCACTGCAGCCTTTGACACCTGTAAGATGCATTGCTTTCTTCTTCACTTCAATATACATTTTTGGGTTTTGTTTTATATGTTTTTCTTTAAGCCATATAGGAAGAGCAGAAGGATACATTTCTTCCTATGGAGTTGGGGATTCCAAGCAAGCAGCCAACCAATTATTTCTACAAGACATTGACAGCAAGTGATACTAGTACCCATGGTGGTTTTTCTGTTCCTCGTCGTGCTGCCGAGAAAGTCTTCCCACCACTGGTAATCTATGCCTTGTTTATCTTCTACCTTCCAACCGGTTTCTTAGTGCTGATGTGTTTTTTTCTTGGATTGCAGGACTTCACGCAGCAGCCACCAGCTCAGGAACTTATTGCAAGGGATCTACATGATGTTGAGTGGAAATTTAGACATATATTTAGAGGTTAGTTTCAACTGCCGCTCCAATCAAAGCATTCTCTTAGCTTATAGTCATGCCGGGCATATGACTTATATCTGTGTTCTTGTTGAATGGCAATTTCTTTGATTTTGACTACTAGTACCCAATGGTTCGAAAAAGGGAGTTAACTGAGTCACATTCTTTGTCTGCTATGCAATTTACATTGTATTTAAGTTTTTCAAAGTGCGTGCTGCATATGGTTTTAAGTCTTTTTTTCTCCTTAGTTTATGGTTGTTCTTATTCCAGAGGTACAGTGGCTTTGATGTATTTCAGCTTGGCTCTAAGCTAACTTTAGAAACTTTGGCACGGAAATCCTTGGTAATGATTCACAAAAATGAAGACTGATAGGTTGCTTTTTTAGCCCATGTTGTTGAAACATCAACTTTCAAATGTAGAGAACTAAGAGAAGCATTGAAGCCATAGATCAATAAGATGCTAACTGACTCAGAAGATCAATGTTCAAGTTGAAGTTTTATGATGCATGCTTTACGAGAATGTGGAAGTTACTGCCACTTGTTTAATTATCATTTCAATGTGTATTGTGTAATTAGAACCAGGTGTAAGTTTTCTCCATAAATAATGAAAACCTTGTAACTAAGTGGTTTATCTTGGCAGGAGTTGGGAGTTGGGAACTAAAAATTATTAAATAAATTTTTAAGCTCAAAAAAAATCACCCGGAGTTTACATATCCTAGATTTTGTTCTAAGTTGATCGACTAATATATTTTGTGAATTCGGCCGTATGACTTTAGTGTATTCACTCGATATTTTCTATAGTAGTTCTATTGTTCCTGTAGTTATGGCCTTAAGGGTACTATCACTGGACCATCTTTTTGTAATCTGCTTTAGACAACTATTTTAGTCACAAATTATATTTTCTTTTGTTTAACACTAAAACTATCCATCTAAGAGTACAACTATTGATTTCCTATTTAAGTTGATGTGGTGTCACCTGACTTGCAGGACAGCCTAAACGTCACCTTCTTACTACAGGCTGGAGTGTGTTTGTTAGTGCCAAGAGACTTGTTGCTGGGGATTCTGTTCTTTTTATTTGGTATTCATATTCTTGTTTTTCCTACTCATGCTGCTGAATATTTTTTAATGGTACATTGCATTATTTCCTTATCTTGTCAAATTTTGTCATTAGGAATGAAAAGAACCAGCTTCTTTTGGGAATTCGCCGCGCCGCTCGCCCACAAACTGTAATGCCATCATCTGTTTTATCTAGTGATAGCATGCACATTGGACTACTTGCTGCTGCAGCTCATGCAGCTGCAACTAATAGCTGCTTTACAGTATTCTATAATCCAAGGTGGTGGTGATTTCTTACCTCTCATCTATTCTTTATGGCTTATCTGTTCACAAAGTTGTTCTTCTAATATGCAGAGCTAGCCCATCTGATTTTGTGATACCCTTTTCAAAATATGTCAAAGCTGTTTTCCATACACGTGTCTCAGTTGGAATGCGTTTTAGGATGCTTTTTGAGACAGAAGAATCAAGTGTTCGTAGGTATTATTTTTAATAATGATTCATTTAATATTATTTTATTGGTTTATCTCATGTGATTCTATGAATTGCTTCTGTTTCTGATTCATGTCTTGAAATCCATCTATCTATTTTAATTAGAACTTTTTGCTGAATTTGTGATATGGTGGAAAATTACTTGTCCATATATTGAAGCAATATTGTTTTACGCTGATTACAATTATTAGGTAAAAGGTTCATGATAAAGAAGCGTGGTCTTTGTTTTAGTATTTGAAACCTTTTCTTTCTAATTTTTTACTTTAAAAAAATGGTTGGATTTTATTAGCTTTAGAACAACTAAAGTAACGGTTCGTAAAACTTTTGCTATTGCACCATGCTTTACTATTCCATGCCATAATTTTGTTATTTATTTGAACTTCAGGATAATAGGTCCAAGTTTAAACTTTTTTGTCACAATTCTTCAAGTATTTTTATGCCACATAGGAGCGGTTGAGTTTGTTTGCTAGCTTTCTTCTCTTTTTCTGTCACACTCCCATACGATTGATTTTGTTTCCCAGTTGGAGTTTGTTGTAAGCTTGCTATTGAAGTGCAGTCTTAAATGCATAGCTCTCAATAATGTGGCACCAAATAGTTATTGTTATTATGTTGCTCCGTTTATTTGTTCATATTGTAAATGTTAAACTTCCCCTTTTCCAGGTATATGGGTACAATAACTGGAATAAGTAGTTTGGATCCCATTCGTTGGCCAAATTCTCATTGGAGGTCTGTGAAGGTAATCGTTAGCATATTTGTGCATCGAACTCTTAGTAGATGTTGTATAACACATTTTCTTATTGTTTCCGATGATATGATGGAATATTCTTTTTTTTTCTTTTGTAAGTTTCATTCATTATCAGTAAGCAGTAATTTGCAACAAACATACATTAGTAATCATTATACAGCAAATTCCCCGAACTATACAAAGATTCCTATTTAACCCATCACTCATGTTTATCTTTACAATGAAAAGCTTAGCAGGCATGGTTTCTTTTATTCTATCTATAACCATCATTTCAGTACTATATACTCCTTTGAACTGCCATAACCAATACCAACAAGCACTCCAGGCCAGTTTCAAGATAATTGTCAATTGAGATGATAGACTTTCCTTTTACTGTCATTATCATCCATTGCATTTCGTGTCCAAATCCCGGTACCCTATGCAAGAAGCATAACTTCAAAACCTCACTCCACACTCTTGAGAATCAACGGTTTAAGTCCCTTTAGAATGCATGGCATTTTACATTTGACTCTGAATTTGTTTTTACTTGCTCAAGAAAAAGGAAAGTTTTTTTTCCCTTTTAATTGAATTTGATTTCTTTCCCACTACTATCTGTAGGTTGGTTGGGATGAGTCAACAGCAGGTGAGAGGCAGCCAAGGGTATCATTGTGGGAGATTGAGCCTTTAACAACTTTTCCAATGTATCCATCCCTATTTCCCCTCAGGTTGAAACGCTCTTGGCATTTTGGTTCCTCATCTTTGCACGGTACTGATCTTTCTGAGCTTATACCCTTAAGCTCCTTTTCTGAACCTTGACATTTTTTTTAAATTTAGTGCATTTAATATTGATTAACCTGTTTTCTTTCGGGGCTGTGGAATTATGATTGTTGGTTGCCTTAAGTATATTTTGTTTAATAAATATTCTGGAAGGGGGAGAGAAAGAGGGAACTGAAGATAAAATTTTCTTGTTTTACAAGAGCCTTGATAAGAAGGATGTCTCTCTTATGTGATAAGACATGAAGCTTTAAGTTTGGTGGTCAGGCCTTAGTGTCTAAATGTGCATTCGATGTGAGGTAGGGTGATGTGCTACTTAATATAGAGCTATGTTACTGGGTGTATCTTCAATTTTTCCCATTTTTCCATGCATTTGGAGGGTCCTTGGAGGTTCATATCTCCATACTCAAGTCCGAATGTGCATTGGACTCGGCTGTTGGACATGGGTACTTCAAGAAAAGTTGACTAGTGAAGCTACTTTCAAGATATCTCAAATGCTCTGCTAGTATTAGAATCTATTAGGCTGTACCAACTTCATGCATAAGTGATTTACAAAATCAAAGAAACAATTATCATTCGACATATACTGGTTTTTACTTCTTACCTGAACGTGGCCAGTTTGATCATGATGCACGGTAATATGTCTGTAAGAATTGTTTATATCTGTTTTCCCTGGATTTTTCACAATGATTGTTGGGTTCTTGCAGATAACAGAGATGATATATCTAATGGATTAATGTGGCCAATGGGGGGATCTGGAGAGCAAGGACCGCAATCTCTGAATCTTCAATCTTACGGCTCATATCCATGGATGCAGCAGAAACTAGATTCAAGTTTCCCTGGAAATGATTATAACCTGCAGTACCAATACATGCTAGCCAATGGATTGCCGAACATAGTGAGTGGGGATCTGCTGAGACAGCAGTTGCAGCAATCTTATGTTCAACAGCCTGGCAGCTACAGTTCACTTTTGCAGCAGCAGCGAGCTGCTTCACAGTCGATTCCACATGACATTATGCAGGCACAGCAATTCCAAATTCTAACTGAGAGCTTGCCCCCAGTCCTTGGACAAGAAGTAAGCAATCAATCAGAAGAGCAGGCTCAGCAACAGCATAATGTGATTCAAAGTGATCAACTCCAGCAGAGGCAGTTGGTGAATGTGCCTTCATCATTTCAGAAACCAGATTTTATTGACTCGGCAAAGTTTTCAGAATCTGGTCCCCCTCTTCTGAATATGCTGGGTTCATTGTGTCCTGAAAGCAGTGCAAATCTTTTGAACTTCTCCACCACTGGTCAGTCAATGCTAGCTGACCAGTTGCCCCAACAGTCCTGGACCCCCAAATACACTCATTCACAGGTAAATGCCTTTTCTAGTTCAACATCAGTTCCCCAAGTTTCTCCTGGAAAAGGTTCTATAACAAAGCTAAATATTGGTAACACTCATGCTCAGAACCCTACTCATTTTGGTGTTAACAACAATTCCTATGGCCTTCTACTTCCCACCTCAATGCCTGGTTTCACTACATCTTCAAGTGAAGCTGATGTGCCCTCAATTCCATTGGGGGATCCCTCATTCCAGAATCCTCTGTATGGTTGCATGCAAGACTCCTCAGAGTTGCAGCACACAGGACTAGTTGACTCACCGACTCCAACTCGAACATTTGTCAAGGTATATGAACTGTGTTTCTAATGTGGAATTCATATTCATCATAGTTCTCTCAAGATTATAATGATGATCCATGTTTCTTTCTGCAGGTTTATAGATCAGGGTCGGTGGGGCGCTCATTAGACATCTCCCGGTTCAGCAGCTACCATGAGCTGCGAGAGGAGCTGGCTCAGATGTTTGGAATTGAGGGGAAGTTGGAAGACCCTCTTAGATCAGGCTGGCAGCTTGTATTTGTCGACAGGGAGAATGACATTCTTCTCCTTGGTGACGACCCATGGGAGTAAGTATTTCCTATTGTTATAAAAACCCCACATGCACGCATCATAAGCTAGTTAGATTAGATTCACAAGTACAGAACTCAGAATTCTTGGCATGCTCATGAAAATGAGATCATTTTTATAGTCGGACAAACCGCTCCAGTTATCCGACCTTTTAACAAATGGTCTTATTTTCAATGACGTTTCATATGTTTGTCGTCTCGGTGTTTAACTGCATGAAAGCGAGGTTTAGTTTTGTTCGAATAATGAAACATGCAGGTCATTTGTGAATAATGTTTGGTACATAAAGATACTTTCACCAGAGGATGTGCAGAAGATGGGATAGCAACAGGTGGTGATGGTGCCTTTTAGTTGAACCCGAGGTTGAAAGATGAATTGCATCAACACCGCCATTATCGCCGGTGGCCGAGATCATATCTCGGTCTGTCTAAGACTCTTAAACATGTTGGTCGAGTTGAATAAGAACCAAATTCCAGTACATTTTTGCAGTATCCACTCCTGGTGTGAAGAACCTCCCACTGTTGTGTAGGACTGTTGTATGGCATTTGAATTGTAAGACCGATTATATTATCACCACGAAGACCACTGTATTGTAATGTTTCTGATGCTTTGTTTAGACTTATTTTCTAGTCCGTTATTTAGCGGCGTTCAATCGGTTAAATCGGTCATTTTTATTTTTAACTTCAAAAATTCACGAATTACAAAAATCTCTAAACCGTAAAATTAAAATGGTAAAAATAAAAATTTTAATTGCTAAGTTAATACATGAAATAATTATCTTTAATTAAATTAATTTAACATTGTTCAGTTCTATAGTTGAGTAAAACGTTAATAAAATGTTTTGTAATATTTTTAATTTTATAAAAGAAATATTATTTAATTTTATTAAGGTAAGATATTATTTATTTTTCTCAGACAAATTATGTATAAATTTTTACAGAAAAGGGGGAAGCTTCGGGTGTCGGAATGCTATTAGTAAAAAAAGGAAAGAGCTGCTGAAGCGGTAGCCTTAACAAGCTTCTGGGAAACCCTAGCTACCAAACCACCGCCAGTCGCCGTCTCTTCACTTTTGCTTCTTCAGCCGCCGGTAAGAGCTCAGGTATGCTACTTTGCTTCTATGTCTTCGGTTTTCATTGATTTCTCTTCGTTTTCTTTTTTTCATCTCTGCCTTTCGATCTGTTTTCGATGATTTGGAACATAGTATGTCGATTGCACCTACGGATCTCATAATTCATAAAAATTATGATGATATTTAGTTAGTTCGTAATTAAAAATTGAAGAATCTGGCTGATCTTTCGTTCTTTGTGCTCTTATGCGAGTTGAGATTGGTATGATATAATTGAAGGGAGTTTTGTTAGATTGGATTTAATCAACTAACGTGGACTTTGGATTATTGACTAGATGAACGCTTAATTTACTAAAGCTGCCACTGCTTCCTCTTGTTTCTTTGCCTATCTGCTTGCTTTTTTTCCCTTTCGGATTTGTGCTCTAACAGTGTGAACCTCTAAGTTAAAGATTCATAATCATTTTTCTACTTCCTGGCTTAATCTGTCTTTGTTGTATGTATGCTTTACAGTTTATTCTCTTGTTCTTCTTTGCAGCACGAAATGGCTGACGGACATGAAACTGACAAGAATATTGAGATCTGGAAAATAAAAAAGCTAATCAAGGCACTGGAATCGGCAAGGGGAAACGGGACCAGCATGATATCCCTTATAATGCCTCCTCGTGATCAGATATCCCGTGTCACAAAGATGTTAGGGGATGAATATGGAACTGCATCGAACATCAAAAGTAGGGTGAACCGTCAGTCTGTGTTGGCTGCCATTACTTCTGCTCAACAGAGGTTGAAGCTCTATAACAAGGTGCCCCCAAATGGACTGGTGCTCTATACCGGGACAATTGTTACTGACGATGGCAAGGAAAAGAAGGTGACGATTGATTTTGAACCTTTCAAACCGATAAATGCATCCTTGTACCTTTGTGATAACAAATTTCATACCGAAGCTTTGAATGAGCTTTTAGAGTCTGATGACAAGTTTGGATTTATAGTCATGGATGGTAACGGCACGTTATTTGGTACACTAAGTGGGAACACGAGAGAGGTACTTCATAAATTCACTGTTGATCTACCAAAGAAGCATGGAAGAGGAGGACAGTCAGCTCTGCGTTTTGCTCGTCTGAGAATGGAGAAGCGGCACAACTATGTGAGAAAAACAGCAGAACTGGCCACCCAGTTCTTTATTAATCCTGCAACCAGTCAGCCTAATGTTTCTGGGCTGATACTGGCTGGTTCAGCTGACTTCAAGACTGAATTGAGCCAATCTGACATGTTTGATCCTCGTTTGCAAGCCAAGATTTTGAATGTTGTTGATGTCTCGTATGGTGGTGAAAATGGTTTTAATCAGGCTATTGAGCTCTCTGCTGAAATACTTTCGAATGTGAAGTTCATACAAGAAAAGCGTTTAATTGGAAAATACTTTGAGGAGATAAGTCAGGATACTGGAAAGTATGTGTTTGGCGTAGATGATACATTGAAGGCTCTGGACATGGGTGCTGTTGAAACCCTTATTGTGTGGGAAAATCTGGAGATCAATAGGTACGTGCTAAAACACAGTGCAACTGGGGAAATCATCATAAAACATCTGAACAAGGATCAAGAGGCTGATCAGAGCAACTTCCGTGATCCTGAAACCTCTGCAGAGTTGGAAGTTCAGGAAAAAATGCCCTTGCTTGAATGGTTTGCCAATGAGTACAAGCGCTTCGGTTGCTCTCTTGAATTCGTCACGAACAAATCTCAAGAAGGATCACAGTTTTGCAGAGGGTTTGGTGGTATTGGAGGTATCCTACGCTACCAGCTTGACATAAGATCATTCGATGAGCTATCTGATGGAGAAGTTTATGAGGATTCTGATTGATAAAGCACTGCTCAAAGCTGGCATGATGGTTTGAGAGCCTATACAAGCCCAGATGTAATGCTTCTTCTTTACTACTTATCAGCTTTTGATTCCAAAAATAAAACATAGACGATGTTGGTTTTTTAGTTTAATTTGGGGTTTAATATGTTTTGAGGTTGGATTATTTCATATTTGGATAATTGAATATTTTTGTGTGTGATTTCTGTTTAAACCCCAACATGTTTAGGTGATTTTTTGATGTTTCACATGTGGAACTACATGTATTCACTTATTATGTCATTTTCTTTAAAAAAATTAAGGTTTGGCTATTGGATTTGAGGGGTATTTGATTCCTTCTTTAGAATTAGTTTCCCTGACTCACTCCTCTTGAAAAGTTTCTCAACCAACTCGTCCCAGTTTGTACCTCTAGAGGTCGCCTCTGGTTTGGCTTTTGGGCTATCTGCGCCATCGGTTTTGGCAGCCTCTGTTTCCTCAATCGGTTCACCGGAATTTTCTGTTTCCTCAATCTCGATTTTTTGCAATGCATCTTTGTGTTCTTTCTCGATGGTCTGCATCCTCTCCAGTTTTTGTATTCTCGGAGGAACGGTTATGGTCTCGGATTTGTTCTTCATAATCTGTAGGAAGCAACAATTTAGGTATTTCTGGTAATCCAGGGTACAATGAAGCTTAAACATTAAACCAAAAGGAAGAGCACTCACCTCCAAGGCCTTCTCTGATTCCTTTTGGATCCAAATGATCCCATGATCGGATGCTGCGTTACAAGATAACAAGATATGTTCAAACCTCCCGTCGACAGGAATGGCTGTTCGGACTTCTGGAGGAAACCTCCCACATCTAAGTAGTCGAATCACATAGTAAACTCAATATCAAATAAACAGACAACCTCACCATAATCTAAAGATAGAATTGTAACTAATATCGGTTCTACATCATTCAAGGAACAAGCATACACATGAATTAGTTGACGTAAACACGAAAACGAATCAAGAGTCTGAAAATGTTGGTACCTGCAAAACTTTCTCTCGACAATATGATACATTCGACCGGGAGCATACAGTCGTCTCCGATCTCTAAGTTTCCTACCTTCAGGTATGAAGGTATCCCTCAAGCAAACAAGAAATATCAAGCAGGGCAAGCTGTCCAAATCATCGAATAGTAGTATACGAAAGCTGTAAGTAAGAGAAAAACAAACGAAACGATGCAAAAGCAAGCAAGAGAGAAATAAATTACCAGAATATCGACTTGAAGATATCTTCCAAGGGTGTGCCTGTCCTTGGCAAGAAATCATCCTGAGAAACAAATAATCCAAATGCATACGGTTCATTACTTTCTAATACACTAAACATCATAATTCAAATGCATAGAATCCATCTATGAATTGCGAAAATAGTAATTGGAAACAATGATTAAACTCGTATTAGATAGTAATGGACGTAAATGGAAGTAATAGGGGAGCTGGACCATGGTTCTTAATTCATTCCATTCTTCCTTGCTTGAAAGGCAGTCATCCCTTATTCCTTTCTATACTACTTTGCTACTTTATCTACTCTGAATATATACCGACATCGATTCGAACGATGTTACTCCGACTTTAAAGCTTAAAGGAACTCTAATCATACTGTATGAGGAACATTACCGGAATGGAATCTCACATTCGAGTTGAAGAACAATTTGAGGAGAAAAGATGGAGAATCTCACCTGCAACACAATGGAGTGAATAACATCAGCATACTTGACAGCTAAGTTAAGTGACATACACCTGGCCGGCGCCAACGCATAGCACCGGGTCTTATTCCGGGGAATCCCACCCAATCTATCCCTGTGATTAACCAGCACCACTGACATCAACGATGCCACGCCTGACCCCAAAGAATGTCCGGCAAGAATCAGCTGATATTCCCTCCCGGTCTCTTCCCAAACCCTTTTCAAGGTCTCACTCCCCTCATTCAACAGCCAAACCGCCGATTTCAACAGCCCGTGATGAACGTATCCACCGTCAAACATCTGCATCCCCAACCGATTATCCAAAAGCAATTTATAATCACTGTCTTTGACCAATTTGAGTCCCCTGATTGCTATCACGATCTCCTTCTTGTCATGGTCGGCGTAGATAAGGTAGGGCGGAGAACGACCGAGGGTTTGTTCATAGTCGGCGTGTTTCAAGACCCAGTCTGGGTTGAGTCGGTAGCCTCCATCGGGAGCGCACTGGGGGTTTCTGAGATCGGTTTCGTAGACAGCTAGGATCAAACGACAGAGTCTTGGTCTTGGGACAGGCTCGAACTCGTCGTGGGTAGCTGAAGGCCAGGTTTCACTGTCGTCTGAACCAACGTGGGTGCAGCGTTTCCATGCCCAACGCGAACAGCCGAGCAAGAGCACGCACTCGACACCACAACAAACAGACATTGACTGTGGGACGAAGGAGTTCGGTAACAGATTTTGATCAGTCTGTTATGAGAAAGGGGAGGAAAAAGGAATAAAACGGAAGTAAGGAGTTAGAGAGAGAAAAGAAAGCACATGGAAACTGGGGGAGAGAGAAACAGGGAATGTGAAGATCAATCTTCATAAAAATGTGAAATTTCTGGGGGAAGGAATCTGGGTTTCCGACATCTACGAGAAAGGATTCAACTTTAAACAACCTGTAACACTTTTTCGTCCTTGTCTTCAAGTTTCAGCTACTTGGAATTTTCCACGTAATCGGAGATAAATATTAATTGAAGATTATACTACGAACAGTTGATTTATTCAACTAAACATTGAGCAGCCATCATCGTAGAGAAGGAGAGTGGGGATAGTAGGTGTCATTGTTAGGTAAAAGTACCAGATGACTGAATGTATTACATTTTCGTCCCTTCATTAATGAAAGAAAAAAGAAAGTTCGGTTCATAAAATCTATATACTTTTGAGAGAAAAGAGATTGAAAAACTTTGAAATCCACACAGTCTACGAATATAGCCATGTTAATGGCATCACTCTGCAACTTCATTACAATGCCGAGGAAACTGGAAAAAAAGAGTAAGGTTTTGCTATTAGATCCGAGGGGTATATGATTCCCTGTTTAGGATTGGTTCCTTGACTCACTCACTCCTCTTGAAAAGTTTCTCAACCAACTCATCCCGGTTTGTACCTATAACATCAGCATACTTGACAGCTAAGTTAAGTGACATAGCACTGAACCTTACTCCGGGTCCGGGGAATCCCACCCAATCTGTCCCGGTGATTGATCAACGCGGCTACCCCAGACCCCAACGAATGTCCGGAGAAAATCAACTGGTATTCCCTCCCTGTCTCTTCTCAAACCCTCTTCAACGTCTTACTCTCCTCATCCAACATCCAAACCGTCAAGTTCAACAGCCCGTGATGAACGTATCCACCGTCAAACATCTGCATCCCCAACCGGTTGTCCAAAAGCAATTTATAGTCACTTTCTTTGGCCAAGTCCCCTGATACTATCCAGCAATTAAGCTGTCATCATTCCCTATGTTCAAATAATTTTAAAATTTTCAAACTTCAAACCTTCTTGCAAGCCAAAAATATCAAAGATTTCATGTTAATACTTACAAGTATTTATGAATCAAAAATTACTATTTTTATTTTTTACATTAAGTGCTGTATATGGGAGGAGAAGTGAGGTGCAAATCGTCTATCTCTTTTCCATGTATCTATTTATGTCTTCGCTTTAAATTAGAGAGTTTAAGGTATAGGGTTTAGGGTCAAGGTTGTGGTTATAGTTTAAGGAATTAAGAGTAGAGTATATTTTTTAGGGTTTAAGATATAAAAAATTAAGGTTAAGATTTAAAATTCAATTTTTTAGAAAATTTTAACAGAAGACACAAGGATACATAGAAAAGAGAGAGAAGATTTTTGCTCAAAAAGTGAAGCTCAGGTTCGTAGTGGTTTTCAAATTCTATACTTTTATCTAGGTCGGTATTGGAGTTAAAAATTAAGGACTGATAAAATTCAATAGGATCCCAAAAGAATTAAGGATTTGAATGAGTTCCTAGCCAAGCCATGGCCTCCAGTTCAACGTTTTGTACAAAATCGAATAGGTCACCTTGTTCCTGAACCACAGGGGACCCAACTTCTCTCAAAATTTGCTTAAAATAAATTGCATAACATCCCAAAAACACACCCACCATCCTACAAGAAGATTACACTCCACAGCAATACTTTGATCACCACTAACACGCTAGCAGAACCTCCCCTGCTCCAACCTGGCGAATCCGAACTCGTTGAGTTCATCGACGGTGCTGTTATATTTACCATGGTTCCATTCCTTCCAAGGCTGCATCATTCATCAACAAATAATAAATCAAACGAGAAGTGAAAAAACTAAGCCAAATGGGTAAAAGTTGTTTTGTTTTTTTACCTTCCTGGAAAAATACAAGAACCATGACCTGTCAAAGAAGCAATCTCGGATAAGTTTTCTTATAATGAAAGCAATAATGTTATTATGTTAGTATATATGCATGCATGTTCTCTATTCATCTTACTTGGATCTGTTGTTGTAATATCTGCAACCCCGTTGAAGTCGCATGCATCGGGAGTCTTCCCCATACGGTGATAGTAAGTGTCGAATGCGTAAGTTGCGTGTGCAATCACGTTATCCGGCTCATAACATGGTTTTCCCTGCAACAATTGTGAACAATCCACTTTTCCAGGTCCACATGCCCAATCTAAAGCAGCCTGCAACATCTTCGGATCAGCGCCTTCCTTTGCGGTACAATAAGTTTGGTTAGTGGTATCGTTCGCTAACAATGACCCTGAATCTGTCAAGCGAAGTATATAAATAGGGTCACCATTTGCATCGAACAATCCCCAGTTCTTCTCTGAGATTGGTCCGGGTTTCAGGTCCTCATTATAGAGCTCATAGATGTAAGTACTGACAGCAATTCCAGGACGCTTGGGAGTTCCGGTTTTGTTTATCACATGGCGGATCAAGTTGCTGTTGTAAGTGTTGGCATTCTCAATTGTTGCATCCGGTTCATTGGAATCACCTTTCGATGGCCAACCGGTTTCAGTCACTATAACAGGGATGTTAGTGAAGTTCAGAAAAGCCATGGCAAAATACGTAGCATCGACCATAGCATCAAAGACATTGGAGTAATGGACAAGTGTATTAGAATCGACGGCCTCCTTGGTCGGAGAAAGAGGCTTAAAAAGTGCATAGTCTAGTGGAATCACGCCATTAGATTGCATGTAGTCATAGTAAGGGTATATATTAAGCATGAGAGGTGACCCTGTCGACTGCAAGAAATTAAGTATAGGGACCATAACTGGATTCCACGACCGGTTGAAGAAGGCTTGGGAAGGTGGGAAAGAATCAAGGATTATGGATGAAGCAAGAGGCGTTGAAACTTTGATTTGCTTGTCTAAATTCGATGCCACGAGGGCAGAGTGAACATACTTCATGGCATTCACAAGAACTGGTGCTGCATTAGGAAGAGTATTGAAAACCTCGGAACCAACACAAATTGCAGTGATGTTGGTTGCTGGATAATGTGCAATAATATTCCGAGAAACCCAATTAGCTGCGGTAGAATTCGATTGTCCAATGCCTAGAAGTTGCTCATTGGGGATAGAAACCATAACTCGAATGCCACTATTTGCAAGAGCAACTAGCATGCCTCGGTCCGCATCATATAGCCTAACATGTCGGATTTGCTGAGCTTTAAGAAGAGCAACTACTTGAGTTGAATGTGGCATGATTGATAGATCTGTCCCTATATTCACTCCAATATATGGATCTGCAACAACAAAATTAGACTGAAACAGTTAAAAACAGATCTCTCTACCACAAAACAGTCTTTTACAATAAGATAGTCCCTCACTCAAATAGAAACCCCACCATGATCAATAGATTTCCAACAAAGAAACTTATCCATGTGCATGCTAGCTACAGGCTACATCAAAAGCATTAAGACATGTACATGTATATGTATATAAAATAATGGAGGATGGTATGTTCCCTATGAAGAAAGCCAACAGCATTTCCTAGATCCAGTAATATTTTGACCATTTTTTCATTACCAAGGCAAGTGGAAATGCCATTGCCCGAGATTTTTCACTTTTTCTTAAAGAAAATCCAGTTAAGGACTAAAATGAAGCAATGGAATTAGCTCTAGGATCTACCCTTCTGAACAATATTGAGTAAAATGAATGTTTTTATTAATTACAAACTATGTTTTTCCATTTTACTTTTCCTTGTATAAATTCAACAATAGAATTCAATAGTAGTGGAAAACTATCCCTTAAATCTACCCTAACCCCACATGAAAGCTGGATTCCACATTGTACACAGAGAAATGTATGACCTGCAGTAAAATAATTGAGTATCCCATTTATAATTGGTTACTGGTTTATATGCTTTTCTTGCCAGAAGAGTTATCAGTTAAGTTCTCATTAGCTGACATGTAGGCCATATATATATATATATATATATATATATATATTCTCTTTTAAAAAAAAACAACCTCCCTTCTGTCCTCACTTATCCCCCAATTCAATGCTTCAAACCTACTAAAATCCCCCAAGCAGAGTAAAAAGGGTAAAAGAATTTCATTACAGTCAAAACACTTTCCCTCAAACAAGTTTTAACAGTTCATGTTTCATCAGATTTCTAGCACTCAAATGACTTGAGAGGAGAAAAAAAAACAAAGAAAGAAAAGAAATCCCAGGAAACTGATTGAAAAGAAACCAAGTTCATCAGCTGTAAGAACCCTTTAAATGGAAGAATCTGATATAAAAAAAAAAAGCTTTACCTTCATCAGCAGCAGCTTGAGAAACGGCTAGAAGAAGAACAACAACAAAACCAAGAAGCCAAGCCATAAGAAAACAAACAAAACCCAGAGAGAAGAGTGATGTAAGGAAAGTGGAAACAAGTAGAAAAGGAACTGTGGGTCTGAGTTGTAAGAAAATATGGAGAGAGACGAGTCGAGTGAGGGAGAAAGCTCTACAATTATTATAATAAATGTGGAAACTAATGGAATGGGTGTGGGCAAAAAGCCTAAATACACTAGATTGGTAGAAAAACAAAAGAAAAGACATGAACTGACATAAAAAAGTCATGTTAGTAGATGAACGGCTGTGATATCATCATCTGCGACATGTTACGACAGTTGCATGCAAGAAATCAAGGCTGCTCTGAGAACACCTTTTTCTTTTTGGTATTTGGATTTTATTTCATTTTTGTTGGATTTAGCCGTTGCTGAGCCTGATCTAAGAGTACATTTATATCCTTTTTTTAAGGTTTTCTAGTATTTGTTTTTTAAAAATATTTGATTCCCAACCGTTAAACTTAGTTTATATATTTATTCAACGGCATTACACGTGTATAAATTAGGGAGTAATTTACATCTTAAAATAGATTTTTACTTTAAAACGTGGTAATTAAAATTTTTAAGATATTAAGATACGTACTAGTTATATTTAATTAAGATAATTATTGCTATTAACTGTTTGAACTAACTCATAATATTATAAAATAGAGTGACTAAAGTATAATAATTTGAAGTATAAGGACTAACTCTTAGTTTTAAGGATAATAAAGGGATCAAAATTACAATTTATCTGTTTCATTCTCTAGTATAAAACCAAGGACAAGAAGGTAAAACCATCATTAGCCTCAACGGTCATATTTTTTTCCAACTTAGATTTGAAAAATTATTATTGTTCTTACGACCTATAATAATAGGAGATTGGTGCCTTACTTTTACCAGTCATAATGACTCATTGGTTTAATTGTCTACTTTTGGTCTGAAATGTTTGTTTGTTCCAATGTTTTTGAAAAATATTATTGAGGTTTAAAGTAATTTTGAAAAAAAATATATAAAATAGATAATATTTTAATTGAGAAATATTTTCTGGTTTGGTTTAAAAAATAATTTTTAAAAATAAAATTTTTAATTTTAAAAAATATTTTTAAATAAGTCTGCAATTCCCATTTATTATTTTAGCTGACAGAATATTTAATGTTTTCTTGAACTGCAGAATTGTGCTTGAACGTCCAGAATATGGGTTTGCAACATACTTTTTTGAGCTGTTAGATACATTACCCGTTGGCTGGCAGGTCATGACTCGTGAGATTGGTGACTGCCATGAAGCTTACTAGCTGTGGCAGGATAACGCTGATTGAGAACAAACCGTTACCGGTATATACTCTTAAACATTGGTCATTGATCGCTCAATCACTTTGTTGATAGTACTGGTGTTCGAATCTTTAACCTTCTGTTGGATGAAGAAGACAAAAAGTTAACAGATTGTTGGCTGCTGGCAGTATGTGAGCTGGAGGTTGTTATTTTATGCTGTAAAAATTGTACTGGTTTGTTGCTGAGCACAACAACCTTCTGTATAAATTTACATCCTTGATTAATGAAAATGCATCCCTTTCTTCATGATCAATTCACGGCTTCATTATTAACTTTCCAGCATGGTATCAATCGCCAGGGTGCTTCCAAGTTAGTGCGTTGTTCCTTTGCCCTTCTTGAGCTTTTTCAGCTTCTTTCATGGCGTTATCTCCAGACTCCTCGCTACCATTACCTGATACTGATTCATCTGGTGGCTCTCTGTCAAAGGTGAGCAAAGCATTCACCAACAAGAGGGTTAACATCGTTCTTGATGAGTCCAACTTCCTTTTATGGAAGCAGCAGATCCTTCTTGCTGTTCGGAGTCATCGTCTGGAAAAGCTTCTCACTGGTGCTCTCAAGTCTCCTCCACCTACTGTTCTCGATGAAACTGGAACCCTTGTAGCTAATGAAGATTATGAGGCGTTTGTGGCGCAGGATAGTGCACTAGCACAATGGTTGCTCTCCACCATCAGCACCAACTTACTCTCACAGTTTGTTGGGGCTAAAACTGCCAACGAAATTTGGGTGATGGTCCTTCAATTTTTTGCTAGCCGTTCCACAACCACGATAATGAGTCTTCATTATCGCCTTCGATCTTTGAAGAAAGGTGATCTATCCATGTGAGTCTTCATCTCGTAAGTTAAAGAAGTTTGTGATGCCCTTGCTTCCTGTGGGAATCCTGTCTCTGACCTGGAAAAGATTGCAACCATTCTTAACGGGTTAACAATGGAATATCAGCCATTCGTTGCCATTATCACAGCAAGTCGCGACCCTTATACCATAGAAGCTGCTACTTCACTGCTCATTGACGCTGAGACTCAACTCAATAATTTTCATAATCAAGCTTTGTTTTCTCCTAGTCTCAGTATTGTTCAAATGACTGATGCTCCTCAGGTTGCTTCTCCCAGACCGTTTCGGCCTCCTACACCTCAGCGAGGTCGAGGTCGCTTTATCAGACCTCGTCTTCAATGTCAGCTTTGTGGAAAATTAGGTCATCTTGTCAACAGATGCTGGCATAGGTTTGATGAGTCCTTCTCTGGTGTTAGTCCATAATCTTTGGTTCAAACTCCAGCTCAAGAAGGTCAACCTACAGTGAACATGTGTGTTGTTAACACTGAATGTTTGAATCGTGGTGGTGTTGCTTCAGGATCTGGTATGCAACCTGTTGTTACGACTGTAAATCCAGGACAGTAGTTCGTTGACTCAAGGGCCACTCATCACGTAACACCTGAAGCTGGTTTGCTTGATGATGGTGTTGATTACACTGGACCAGGTAAACTTCTCCTAGGTAATGGCATGGCTTTGCATATTGCTAAAATTGGTCAGTCTACATTATCCTCTCATACACGAATGTTACATCTCAATACATTACTGCATGTTCCTCATGTAACGAAAAATTTCCTCTCGATGTCAAAGCTTGCTAATGATAACAAGGTTTTCCTCGAATTTCATGCACACACATGCCTGGTACGAGATGAAGACACTGGAGCTATTCTTCTACAAGGAAAAGAAGTTGATGGCCTTTATAGTTTTTCTAGTTCATCTAAGCCTGTTTTTCAATTCAATAATTGTATGACCTCACCTCAGTTGAATTTAGTCTTTAAACCTCTTGATGTTTATGAACTTTGGCATCGAAGGTTGGGTCATCCTTCGAAGGAGACTCTTGCTCTTGTTTGTAAGCAATGTGATGTTCAACTTCATGATTTGAGAAATGAGAATAAAAGAGTTTGTGCTGCATGTCAAATGGGTAAAAGCCATAGACTTCATTTCCATCCTTCTGAAACTATATATGAAACTCCATTTCAACTAGTGTTCACTTATCTCTGGGGTCCATCACATGTATCCTCTCAAGGCTTCACTTACTATGTTTCCTTCATTGATGCTTTCTCTCGGCACACTTGGGTTTACCTCTTGAAGCATAAGTCTCAAGCTCTTGCTGTTTTCCAGTCCTTTCAGAAGCTTGTCTCCACTCAGTTTAATGCCACAATCAAGGAGGTTCAGAGTGACTGGGGAGGTGAATTCAGATCCTTGTCTACATTTCTGCTCCAGGAAGGTATTATGCATCGAATTACATGCCCTCATACTTCTCAACAGAACGGAGTCGTTGAGAGAAAGCACAGACATGTCATTGAACTTGCTTTGACCCTCCTAGCTCAGGCGTCTATGCCTATGCACTATTGGTCTCATGCTGTTACTACTGTTGTCTACTTGATTAATCGATTGCCTACCAAAGTCTTGGCAGGATTTTCCCCATATGAGAAATAATTTGCTAAGGCTCCAGATTACAATTTCTTAAGAGTGTTCGGATGCAGGTGTTATCCTCATCTTTGACCTTTCCACAATCACAAAATGGAATTCAGGTCATCTCCATCAGTGTTCCTGGGCTACAGTCCTTCTCATAGAGGCTACTATTGCCTAGCTTCAGATGGTAAAATCTATATTTCTCGCAATGTGATCTTTGATGAGACATGTTTTCCTTTTTCAGAAAAGAACAACTTACAATCTGCCAAGTCTCCTTCAGCAACCTGTCAGCAAGCTTCTCAGTCGATACCTATAGTAGCAGACTTGTCTACTGGCTCTAAACCTTCATCAGTTCCACCTAAGTCTCCCCCTCTACCATCTACTAATGAATCTAGTGAGCTTCATAGGAGGGCAGCTCCTACTGTTCCACATTCTGTGCCCACTACAGATGGTACCTTTGTTCAAAATGCATCCGATTCACATACGATACCAAATACTTTTTCCACAAATGATCATGAAGAAGATTCACTGGGCGCTGAAACTCCAGGCATGCCTGACTCTCCAAACATTGCGGACACTGAAAGTGGTCAATCTGAAGAACACAGGCTTGATCCAAACTTGGCTCAAACAGACTCTCCTGAACAAGTTCATAACACTCATCTTATGGTGACCAGAAGTAAATCTGGAATTTACAAACCAAAGTTATACTACTGTTCTGCAGTAAGTGATGATCTTCCTCTAACAGTCTATGATGTTCTTCAATGTCCCAAATGGAAAGCTGCTGTAATGGAAGAATATGAAGCTCTTCAACGTAATAATACCTGGACACTGGTGATGCTTCCACAAGACAGGAGCCCAATTGGGTGCAAATGGCTGTTTAAGGTCAAAAGAAATGTTGATGGGAGTATATCGAGATATAAAGCCAGGCTAGTTGCAAAAGGTTTCTCTCAACTTCCAGGGAGAGACTTCATTGAAACCTTTAGTCCAGTAGTAAAATTTACCACTGTCAATGTCATCCTTACACTTGCAGTTGCAAACAGATAGAATCTAAGGCAAGTTGATGTTAACAATGCCTTCCTAAATGGGGATTTAGAGGAAGATGTATACATGGATCAACCCAGTGGATTTGAGAAGCATGCTGAAGATGGGAGCAAGTTAGTATGCAAGCTCCACAAAGCCTTGTATGGCTTAAAACAGGCACCTCGCAATTGGTACTCTAAGTTACAAGCTTACTTGGTCCAAATAGGCTTTCAAAGAGCCACAACTGATTCATCCTTATTTATTCAGAACAGGAATGACAACTATACTTACATCTTGGTATATGTAGATGACATATTGATCACAGGCCATTCAGTCTCTACAATTGATGAAGTAGTTGACAAACTTAGCAAAAAATTTAGTCTCAAAGATCTAGGTGCATTAAGCTATTTTCTGGGCATTGAGGTACAAAGGAGTGATGATTTCATCTTCTTAAGTCAAAGAAAATATGTTTCTGAACTCTTGGAAAGGTCAAAGATGGATAGAGCCAAAGCAACAACTCCTTTGTTACCTAATGTTACTCTAAGTAAAGAAGCTGACAGTCCCATATCAGATGCAAAGGGCTACCGAAGCATTGTTGGAGCCTTGTTATACCTGTGTCATACAAGACCAGACATAACCTTCTGTGTCAACAAAGTTGCACAATTTATGCATGCACCATGTGAAGGTCATTGGGAGGCAGTGAAGAGAATACTAAGATACTTGAATGGTACTCTACACTATGGTCTTGTCTTTCACTCAGGAAATTCAACTCTTAATTTAGTAGCATTTACAGATGCTGACTGGGGAAGTAGTCTTGATGACAGAAGGTCTACCTCTGGTGGGTGTGTTTACCTAGGAAATAGCTTGGTTACTTGGAGATCAAAGAAGCAAAAGAGTGTTTCCAGGTCTATAATGGAAACCGAGTATAAGAGCATTGTAGATATTGTTGCAGAAGTTACCTGGCTTACATCTCTTTTGACTGAAATGGGAATGAATCATGGTAACATCCCAGTTGTCTGGAGTGACAGTTCCAGTGCTGTGTCTATGAGCATGAATCCAGTTTATCATGCCAAGACAAGACACATGGATTTAGATATCTATTTCGTCCGAGAAAAGGTTGCAGCTAAGGTGATTCAGATTATTTATGTTCCTGCCACTCATCAAGTAGCTGATGGTTTAACAAAAGCTTTATCAATTATGTACTTCAATGAATTTCGTCATAAATTGAATGTAATGACATGTGAGGAAGCTCAGAAGCTAAAACAAAAAGGAGAAGCAGGGTGAATGTTGGATGAAGAGGACAAAAAGTTAACAGATTGTTGGCTGCAGGCAGTATGTGAGCTGGCATTGTGTGAGCTAGAGGTTGTTATTTTATGCTGTAAAAATTGTATTGGTTTGTTGCTGAGCACAACAACCTTCTGTATAAATTTACATCCTTGATTAATGAAAATGCATCCCTTTCTTCATGATCAATTCACTGCTTCATTATTAACTTTTCAGCACCTTCAGGAACAACAACGGTTCCTTCAACAATTTGTAGTTTAGTATTGCAATTATGAAAAGGGTACAAGTTTTAACATTATTAAAAGGAGAAACTGCATTCTTGCCTATGTGTTCAATTGTGTCGGTAATTCATGTATTTTTCTAGTCATAACTCTTCATGGATAATTGGGCTATAATTTTGTTTCCCTTGTTTCTTTTCTTTTCTTCCATGTATAAACTCATGATTACAGTTTTATCTGTATAGTATGTAAAATTTCAGTAGGCATTTTCCTTCCTTAGAGCAGAGCTTTCCTTAACTGTGATTTCAGAAAAATAACTTATACGTCGGGCATCCTTTTTGATTGGTTTCTCTTCTCTAAAATTGTAGTAACATCAAAAAAGTCAGTTTGACAGTTTTTTGGTGCAAGTTGGATGGTAGGGAAGCAGCACTAAGTGCATCTCTACGTCAATTGATATAATGAGATGTTGTTTAGTTGTGTAATTTCCTCTTATTTATGGCGTGGTCCATGACAATATTGACATGGCAAATATATCTCTCAGACTATTGTTGTAGCTGTTCTATTTCCCATGCTTTATTCCCTTTGCTTTTCTAGGTGGCTAATGGATAGGGTTTAGATTAGGGTTTCACTTTTTACTACATGGTAGATGGTATGGTTTCTAAATAGTGTTTGTTGTAGGTTATTTTGGTATTTTGCTTTTACTCCAAGTTTGGATCAAAATATTAGGTCTGTTCAAAATGTGGGTTGGGTCTTGACCTTGAGTCTCTATTTGGGCAATAAGAAAAGAGATTTTGAGAATTATTAGTTGATGTCCTCACCACGTATAACTTTAAGGGTAAATCATCTGCTCTTTTATTGTATTTTTAAGGTTTAGGGTTTAAGGTTAAAGATTTTAGTTGGGGTTTAGAAAATTAAGGGTAAGATATATTTTTAGGGTTTAACGTGTAGGATGTAAAATTTAAGATTAGAAAGTATGATTAGCGCAGAAGATTTTGGTTCTTTTAACTCCTCTATCTTCAACTTTAATCATAATTATTTACACAATAATTCTTTTTTTTACAAATCCTACTGATTTATTATTAAATCTATAAAAAATTATAATTACATCAGTCTTCAAGAAGTGAAAAAATTAGATTAAATAATCCAATCATTTTACAACCCAAAAATAGAGAAAATAAATTTTTTATAGAATTAAGCATACCAATAAAATTCAGAGACTTTTTGAATCTCCTTGTCTCTGTCCAAACGAAACGCATAAAAAAAAAGTTATAGACAATCCAAACTGTCATATAAAAAGCATCGCTACACAATAATTCTAAAACAACACTATCTAAAAATGTGTCATGGTCCGTTTTCTTTTCTCTTTTCATCGCTTATTAATTAGTACCAATTTGAACTTCCATAAAGGAACTGTCACACAACTAAGTCTTGTTCCAAAAAGACAAAGAAATCAATCAAGTATGTGTGTAAATATATTATACTTCCTAGCCAAATCAAATGGGAAAATATCAATATTTATTTCAAAAAGTTACGTGTTGTAAAATGATTGGTACAGGTAGATCTGCCGGCAAAAACCCATTGATTAGTTCAAATACTAATAAAAAAGAGAACCCAAATAGAAAAAATGTTTAATGGGGGAAGTGTCTCAATGTCACTAATGGAAAATCACATAATAATAATAATAATAATAATAATGTGGAAGCTTTTTAGTGTATTATGAATATATTTAAAAATCTAAAAATTATATAAACGTAATATTTATCGTCATCGATAATGATAATATAACTAATAATGTATGATAATTTATTGAGTGGTTTCGATTAAAAGAATTGTTATTATATTTATGTGATGTAAATTCAAGAGATGTATTTGTACGACATGTGTGCATTATTAAAGAATTAAAATTAATTAGCATATGTTATAATATATATTTAATCCCATCATTATAGTGTCAAGGACTAATTGGGAAAGATTGCTATTTGCCACCTAAACTCTAATTCCATCCCTTTTGGGTGGGGGATTGCTGGCCTAAAAATAGATGAGTATTCATCTCTTAAATTTCAAGATGTGGACCATGTGGTGTTATCAAAATGGTTGAAGCAATAAATATATATATATAATTCCAATTTTTATGGTCTTCCAATCATATTTTATTCTTCTTTCTGATTCTTACGAATAAAATAAATTTAGACATTTCTCTCTTTTTTAAACAAAATAAATTTGAACATATTTTTAGATTGGCATAAAAATAATTTTAACCCTTAACGTTTATAGTTTTTGTCGTTTTGGCCCTTATTCTTTTTTGGGGATAAATTTAGCCCTTAACCTATATCTTTTTGCCAAATATCTTATTTTTTAATTAGATTGATGACTGGACCGTTAAAAATTTAACACATATATATATGGAATATAATTTTAAGTGACATGACATGTAACCTATCAAATGCATATATATAGAATATAATTTTATTACAATATAAAATATAAAACAATTAAAATTCAAATAAAATATTAAAAATTAATTAATTCTAAAATATAAGATTATTAAACATTCTTAACCCTTACTACGATAAAATCAAAATATTATTTGAATTGTGTTTATATTTTTTAATATGAGATTTTGATTCTATCGTAGTTAGGGTTAAGAATGTTTAATAATTTTTTATTTTTGAATTAATTAATTCTTAATATTTTATTTGAATTTTAATTGTTTTATATTTTATATTGGAATAAAATTATATTCCCCATATATATATATATGTATTTGATAGATTATATTTTATATCATTTAAAATTATATTCCATATATATCATCATTAAATTTTTAACGGTTCATTCATCAAGCTAGTTAAAAAATAAGATATTTGTTAAAAAGATATAGGTTAAGGTTAAGGGCTAAATTTATCCAAAAAAAAGAATAAGGGTCAAAACGACAAAAACCGTAAACGTTAAGGGTTAAAATTATACGTTCGAAAGATAACTTTTCGTATGTTATTTAAAAAAATATATATTTTTAATTAAATAGAATTTAAACAATTAATAAATCTAAAAAAACTCATCATCAATATAATTTATATAAAAAATCCATCATTAATGTATCAAATATTAATATCATGATCTTAAAAAGTAGCTCGATCATAGACTCAAGACATAAAATAGGAATTGATTAAGGCGTGTTGATATTTGGGTTATGAAGGTGTAGAATAATGCTCTTAAAATTTAGATTTTAAGACATAAATATTATTTAATAATGTACACGGTTGGACCGTTGTCATTGTTGCTAGTGACCTAAGGTTTTAGGTCACACGATAAAGCAATCATTTAAAATAGTAGTTGCCAAGTGAAGCGAATACAAATTAGCTACAAACTTGCACTACTTATCAACACAAGTACCCTCATCAGTCAGTACAAAATCCCAGATGTTGAAATCATCATCCCACAAGCTCAAACCATGGCTTGCACTGGAATCATAGGAGGGCCATTCGAAACCAGGGAACTGCTGTAGTTCTTCAATGAACATGGAAGAGTGACATGAGGAAGAAGACGGTGAGGAAGAAGATGTTGACGCTAAAAGTTCATGGGGTTGGATCAAATGAACCTCATTGGTGCAGAAACCAATGGAATCAATGCCAGACACCTTCATCTCCTCCATTGTGGACTTTAAGGATGGTGTTTCTGGTTCCGTTGTTTTATCATCTTGTTCCTTCTGCTCCTGTTGGGGATGAATATGGTGTTCTTCGGTGGTCGATAATGGCTGGTGGGTGACAGGATCGATCCCCATTTTCCTCAGCTTCTTCTTGATGTGAGTGTTCCAATGGTTTTTTATCTCATTATCAGTTCTCCCAGGGAGATGAGAAGCTATTTTAGACCACCTGGAAAATGTGTAAAACATGACAAAAACATTGAAACCTAAAAGAAAACAACTTTACAATCAAACCAGATGGGGAAAGAAACCTGTTTCCTAGCTGAGCATGAAGATCGATCACCATTTTCTCTTCATATTCAGACAAGAGTCCTCTCTTCAAATCTGGTCTGAGATAATTCGTCCATCTCAGTCTGCAACTCTTCCCGCACCTTAACAATCCTGCAAGCTTAGGAACAGCTCTCCAGCAGCATTGTCCATTGTTGAGGATGAAGCTCATAAGCTTCTTATCTTCTTCAGCAGTCCATGGCCCTTTCTTCAACCCAACTTTATCACAGCAGGGTTGCCTTCCCATCTCATTAAAACTATACAAAATCAACTCAAAGATGGAGAATAAGAATTCAAGAAGCTAGGATCTATACAAGGAAAGGAACTCTCTGTTTACAAGGCACAAAATTAAGCCAAGTTTCAACCTTTATATTATAAATGAATCACCCAAGACCCTTAAGCTCATCTGATTTTATTTTATTTTTATATATTTAAATAGTATTACTTTTTGTTTGGGCTAATACACGTGTATATCAATGTGGCAAACGTGGCATGTCACTTTGAGAATGCTCTATTATTTCAAATATTTATGCGTGTGTGTTTGCTTTGTTTCGGTTCCAAGAGTGCCACGTAGATACGCTTATTTATGTTTGCTTTATGTGGTATTATGAATCAAACTAATAATATAGTAAGAAAAGATTTAAAATTTTGATTGTTTTTTTAGTTTTTAAGATTTCGTATTAACTGATTTAATTTTAGTAGATAAATATTTAATAATAATTTTTTACGTATATAATATTTTAAACTCGAAATCTGTTTAAACGAAATTAAATTATTTATCACTTGGACCAATTCTATTATTTATATTTTTATACTTTGAAAGAAATAAGACTTAATTTTTTAATAAATGGGGATTTGTGTCACTTAACCAACAAGAGGCGCAATCGAAATTCTTATAATAATTATAAAAATTTTGCTATTAACTTTTCAGTATATACCAAAATTCTTATATTTTTCGTAAGAAATTCGGTATATATTAAATTTTTACAATCTTTAAGAAATTCGGTATATTAAAAAATCAAAACCAAAATTCTTATAAAATTTATAAAATTTTTAATTATTCTTTATTATAATCTCATTTTAAAACGTTTCACCCAAAAAATTTTCCATTACACACTTTAATTAATACTACGTGATTTAAAAATTTTTATACAAGAATTAATCTTTGGACATGTTTGCATGTCTTTTTCCTCGGTCAAAGTTAATCGAAGTAACTGAATTATTATATTTGTATGTCTTTTGATTCGGCTATCGATCGAATTAACAAAATGCACACTTTTATCGTTCAGTCTCTTCTTGTAATCCTAATTTAAGTTTTAAGTTTGAATTTTAGAGTTTTAGGGTTTTCATTTTCCTATTCTAAGCAAATTTTAATTAGTGGAATTTGTTGGGACGACACTGATGAACTCGTACATTTTATTACCAAAGAGAGGAAGGTGTAAGAACGAGAACACTTGGCTTGACTTGTCCTTTTTCAGAGTTGGGGTGCCTGCAGCATTCGTTGAATCTACGGTTTCACATGTTTTGGGTAATTTTTGGTTTAATAGGTTTCTATAAATTATTATCACGATTAAATTTAAAAAGATTTTTAATGAGTTATATAATAATAGTATAAAAAATGCTTTTATTAACATAATAATTATTTTATCGTATATATTTTTTTATTAAATTTAAAAAATATTTAGAGTATATTAATATAAAGTTTTATATCATTAAAGAGTTAAACAAGGACGGAGCTGTGTAGGGGTGGGAGAGGTTGTTGCCCCTCCCAAAATTTTTGGTATAATTATATTTTTAGTCTTTTTTAGTTTAAATCTTAATTAAATAGTTTTTTTGTTCCTCTCAATTTTTAAATTTAAAGGTTTAATAAACTCTTGTCTCTCTTAATATGAAATCCTGTCCCTGGAGTTAAATTACAAATTTATCATTTTAGGTCAAAATATGTTTTTATTATCTTCTTGAAATGATTTTAAAGTGATTATAAACAAAGTCAGAAAATTTAATTTATGGTATCAAAATTGTGGGTGTTTATTTATATTTTATTAAAGCGGTTAGTGTTAAATATTTTTTAAAGAATATATCAATTATTTTTTAAATCGATGTAAATTTAATTTTAAAATAATGTAAATTTACTTTTATATCTTTGAAGTATAATATTAGAATTTCGAATTTTGATATTATAAATAAAGTAAATTGAATTAAAAGAATTATTTTATTCGAGTTAATTAATTAATATGTTAAATAAATATAATTATAAAAAGGGAATGATCTGTCTTTTAATGCCCACAACATTTAAAAGCCCAAATTTAAGCATACCCAGTCATGAAAAGGTTAGATGGTTCTCTTCCGGCCCAAAGGGATAAATGGAAAGGCATGTTTGCTACGAAATTACAACTCAATCCTTGGCGATTCTCTTAATTAGGGGTGTTTATCAAGCGAGTCGATTACGAGTTGAGCATTGTTTGACTCATGTTCATTAAAAAATTTTATTACTCGACTCGTTGCTCATTAAAATTATGCTTGACTCGTGATCGTTAAAATATTTTGTTGCTCAACTCGACTCGTTGTTCGTTAAGCTCAATTTGTTGCTCATCAAGATGAGTCCCTCAAATTTTACTAATATATATAAGTATAAAGAAATATATATCACATAGGTAAATATGAAAGAAAATTATTCAAATTAAAATTAAATTAAACTATAACAAGATAAGTTAAAATGGATAAATAAGTAAACTAAAATGATCCCAACAAATTATTTAAGTTTTAATTATGTCTTTGAATAGTTAATCTTGATTTGGAAAATTACTTGATAAATCTTTAGTTATTTTATTTAAAAATAAATAATTTATTTAACATACTACATATCATATATAATTGTAACTATGAACTAAGCATCCTAATGTGATTTCAATAAGAGATTACAATGATTAATTAAACTTATGCAACACTAATTTCATGACTAATTTGTGTTTGATCTCCATTTTCTGGCTCAGCTTCGCCGGACATTTCTTCCAACGACTTCCCTTTCGATTCCGGCACCAAGAACGTGAAAAACGTCCCCAACATGCTGACGACGCCGAGAATTATAAGTGATTTTTGCACTCCGATCGCTGCGGTAGAGTACAAAAACCCGAACGCACCCACCATTGCTCCTGCCTTGCCCGATGCAGCCGAGATCCCGTGGCATGTTGATCTCAACCTGGCCGGGAATATCTCGGCCGGAACAACGAATGTGGTTGCGTTGGGGCCAAAATTCGAGAAGAAAAATGTGAGGGAGTACATTACAACGAACCCGATTCGGTTGTGAGGTAAAGTCCAGTGGTGGTACGGGATGGCCAAGGCAAACATGAACAATGTCATGAATGTGAACCCCATCAATTGAATCCTGAATCTCCCCATCTTGTCGATTAATGCCACGGTGAACCAATATCCGGGGACGGTGCTACATAGTGCAATGAGCGTTTGAGCTCTCGCAATGCGGTAAACTTCTTCGATGGCGTTCATGGTTTTCGCCTTCGGGATCCAACCAATGGCCGTGAAAATGTCCTTTTGAAACAGGTTTTGGCTGTAGAAGGCAATGTCCAACAAGAACCAAGTGCTTGTAGTGCCGAGCAAGTGAAGTCCATGTTTACGAAGGAATTGTGAGCTAAACAAACCAAAATCACTCTGTTTTTCCTCCTTCGGTCTCTCTTGTTGTCTTTCCTCTTCTAAATCGACTTGGAGAACTTTAGACATATCCGCCGCGGCTTGTTTGGCGTCCTTGGCGACTAAAGCGGTGTACCGAGCGGTTTCTGGCATCTTCATTCGCCAGTAATAAGTAAGTAGAGCTGGGAGTGCACCAAACATCAAAATGATCCTCCAAACATAATCGGCTTCCGGCACGGTCGATCCATTCGGATTCTTTTCAAAAGGTGGTGAAGGGTAATTCGCCTTGAAAGCTCCCGAAACTACAATGGCAACCATCCCACCAGCTAAAATCCCAAAACCCTGCATTGCAAACACAGCAGCAATAAAAGCCCCACGAGTCTTTTTGTTAGCATATTCCGACATGATGGTTGCCGAAAGAGGGTAATCGCCACCGATGCCGAAACCGAGCCAGAACCGAAAGAAACAAAGAGTAGCCATAACATTAGTAGGGGAACGACCAAACGAAAGTCCTGAGGCAAGTGAACATATAACCATTAACATAAGTGTGATGCCATAGACACGTTTCCGTCCCAACTTGTCTCCAAGCCATCCAAAAAAGAGTTGTCCCGTAAGGGTACCAACGAACGCTACACCATTGACGGCAGCCGATACATTAGGAGGAAGAGCGCCGGGCAAAGAAGACCCTTTCTTGTAGTAATAAATACGACCGAGCAATTTGGTGACGAGAGAAATGCAAAACAAGTCATTTGCATCGGTGAAGAATCCCATTCCGGCAATGATGATTGCAGTGAAATGGTACCATTGTGTTTTGGCTACATCAAGCGCAGTCAGCACTTGCAGTTCATCCTTTGCCATCACTAGAAGAAGAAGAAGGTGATGGTTTGGTTCCGTATTTAAGTGCAATGGAAGCTCCGTATTTTAAAAGGGGAGTAAAAAAAAATCATTATCAGAATCATTTTGTTTTGCAATTTGACATATTCTCTATTGTTACACCATGTTTTTGTATAATTGGTCAAGTTTTGGGAACTAGATTTTAGTAAGTTTTCCCTTCAAGTGTGATTTTCAGGTTTGATTTGGATTTTGGGTTGGTTTCATGAAAGGATTTTCAAGGAAATTCCTTTCTTTTGTAAATTTTGACTGTGTGAAGTTGACTCAAGAATGATGAACCTAAATGAATGTCGAGGGTGTTCAACTTCTGCATGGATTTGTCATTTTTCTTTTTCAAGTACAAATGAATTATATCGAACTCAATTTTAAATATGATGCAATTTAAGATCTATTAATTATCGAGTAGCTAAAAATAATTATATTAATATTTATTTTATAAATTTATATTTTAATATTTATCTTAAAAATATAATTATTTCTATGCTTAATAAAGAAAAATTAAGCAATCTTCTGTTGACCATAGGTTTGTCATAAGACAGCCATTCATTTTTACTACCCCATGCAGGATCGAATTACAAACCTTCAGTTTACAAGACTGACGCTCTACCACTGAGCTATAGGAGCTGTTTAAGAATTTAAAGCATTAAAATTCATCAATAATAATTTATTAAATAATTGATAATTATAAAAAATTTAGATTTATTTAATAATTTATTAATTAATAATTACAATTCAAACGGTAAATAATTAAGTATTGCTTAAATAGGTTTTAAGTTCAAGACTTGATAATATAAAAATACCCAATAAAAAATTTATCTATTAAAACTAAATATACAATATAAATTAATTTAAATTAACTAAAATAAAACTTTTAAAAATTAAAATACACACACAAAAATACTTTTAACAAATTTTCAGTTAAACTAGAACCGGTTAACCAGTAATACAATATCCGTCAATATAGATAATCAAGAATCAACCTATACCCAATATAATTAACCGGCTCAGATCCGGTTAAACTGATTATTCTCTTAAATTATAAATGAAAACACGTGATACTCATTATTGTTTGTTCACATAATCTATTTTATATTTTTATAAAATTAATATATTGGTGTTTTATATTAAAATAAATTTTGAAACAATTTTCATTTTTTGTATTATGTTTAATATACTCCATTATTCCATAAGAAGCAAACTCCTTAGCCAATCGAGACACGCAACATCGGATCTGAGCCGGTTCCTTGTCTTATTGAAGTATGAAATTAATACTACAGACTCCTAGGTTGGAAACATAATTAGAAGTGGTCAGTCACCCGTGCCGGGTGACCTCAGCACCGACCGAGGTTTCCTCTTCACCTGTCTCCGCATCCAACCCATGGTGAGCCGAGGCGACCTAGACCCTTGTCCAATTCTATTTTTATACGACTTTTCGTGGCCTGATGAGCTCAGTAGATTTGGACCCACATTCACGTAAACACAAAAATCATGTGAACAACTGCAATAATTTAAAACTAATAACCCCACCCTACTCTATGAAAATCAATCAAATCATTTTTTATAATTTTCGAAACAAATCGAATTTTTTATTAAAATGATAAAATAAATTAAAATTGATTTATATTTTTATTATATCGAAACAGATTAAAATCAAAATATTTAACGAATTTTTTAAAAAATAATTATTAAATAATTAAATTCGAATTCAATTTTATTACCGTTAACCTTAAATATTGGTTGAAAGAATCATTAACCTACCAATAAGTCGTGTGTTTTGGATTCATTCATGTCAGTGAAATTACAGTTGGAACGACCTAGGCCTCACATTAATTATAAATTAATGTAAAATATCTTCATGATTAATTAATAAATAACTATGCATCTGATCTTGATTAGTGAGTTAATCATGTCCATTAGTGCCGAATGATGCGGAAAATCAATTACCTTGTGGAACATTGGAAGCTAAATCCCAAGCATCTTATTTGCTGAGTAAATTACTGCTAATAATGAGCAATGACCATAGAGTCCTTGGGTAGTTTAGATGGAAAGGGATGGCTGGCTGGTGACAAGCTGACAACGCATGGGGTAGATAATGACAACAACAATAATAGTAGTAGGTCATCCCACGAAATCGATGGTCAGTTTGTCCGGATTATTTCGATCTTATTTTAAATAAAAATATATTATATTTAGTTTGATTATTAGGGTTTATAGTTTTGATTATTTAATTGGGTCGAATAATTTTAAATTATTAAGATGATTTTAGTGTTACTAATCTTTTCGATATATAGGAGCGTTCAATCAAATCAACTCAATTTAAGTAACCAAACTGAATTATTAAAAACGATTAATTATTTTTATTTCTTATATTAATTGTATATCGAGTTATTTATTTTTAAAATTTTGATTGAACTAAAAAAATTGATTAATTCAATATTTTTTTACTTAACTAGAATTTATTATAAAATTTAAGTGAATTATACAAATGGTTACTACATTATACTAAAATATTTTTTCAGCCACTAAATTTTTAAAAATTATAATACAACGATTAAACTTATCAAAATATTATAAAATGATCATTATCTCATTGTACGTTATAAATTATTAATAATTGATCATTTTATAATATATCAAAAAAATTAATGATCAATTTATCATTTTTAAAAATTTAATGATAAAAATATAATATATAAAAATTTTAGATAATTAGTTAATTTTAAATAAATTAATCGATAATTAAAATTTAAAAAAATTAATTATTAATCAATCGAACTTAAATTTATTTAAAAACTTATTTTTATTTTTATCTAGAGAGAAAGAGAAAAACCTTTAAAAAAGAATATTTCTGTTAAATCTTAAACTCGTAATCTAAAATATAAAAAAATTAAATAAATAAAAATAAATAAACAATTTTAACTAATCTACCAACAACTTGTTATATACCAATTTAGAAAAAATTCGATTAAAATAAGTTTGAACACCCTTACTCAGCCGCACGTATTACATACCATAATTAGCCGTATTACATACCGTAACATACGAGATAACTGGAAATAAAATGATAATATAAAAAAAAACTAAAAATTGTAGAAATAAACTAAAGTTGTTTGTTTTTCTTGAAATGATGCAAGGAAATTATTTTTTAAATTTGACTAAAAAACATTTTTAATTTTTTTTGTTTATACAAATTTATATTCTACTTTTTTGCCGTGTAGTTTTTTGCTTCTTCGCCTTACTGTATAAATCGATGCTGTACACCAAAGTTCTGAGAGGACTCGTGTCAAGTACAAACACTCTTTTCTTGGTTGCTGGGTCTACCTCAATTCTTCATTTCAGAGCTCATCTATTTTGATTGTTTCCTTTGGTGCTCCTCTTAGAATCTGTAAATTGGGTTGTCAAGGTTTTGTTGATTGGATATTTGGGTTGGGTTGGTTTCTTTTCTTTGATTTTGATATCAAAGACTCAAACTTTGTAAGTGAAGATTGTACAAGCTGTATATTAAAGTAACCTTTTGGGGGGTCATTTTGATAAACTTGGAATTTTCTACATTTTTTGAGAAGATTTACAGATTTTCTAACCTGAAAGGTTTGGATTTTATTACAGGTTAGGACTATAAAAACTGGATGCTTTCCCCCCTTTTTGGTTTTGATCTTAAGGAATTAATGTTTTAGCTTTTTTTGTTGTTGTTGACAGAATTGCAGTGTGCTGAAGAGTTTGTGCCTCTAAGTTGGTTTAAATTTTCTCAAAAAGGTTGGATCTTTGAGAGTTTTAGGTGATTCAAGAGATGACAATTGGGGACATAACACCAAAGAAGGAGAGAAAATCAAGGAGGAGCAAGCATGTTGTTGATGAGAAAGCTCCTTTGTTGCCTAAACATCAAGATGAACATGCTGGTTATGATGAATTCAATGGAGCTTCATTTACTGGGGCAGTGTTCAATTTATCAACAACAATTGTTGGCGCTGGGATCATGGCCTTGCCTGCAACAATGAAAGTTCTGGGGCTGATTCTTGGGATTGCTATGATCGCTTTCATGGCATTCTTAACTGATGCCTCGATTGAATTCTTACTTAGATTCAGTAGAGCTGGGAAAACAACTTCTTATGGAGGTCTCATGGGAGATGCATTTGGGAAGTATGGAAGAATGTTTTTGCAAATCTGTGTTCTGGTCAACAACATCGGTGTACTCATTGTATACATGATTATTATTGGTAAAAGCTTTATTTCCTTCAATTGAATTGCATATTCGGTTGCCCTGTGATGTCATTAAGCTGCCCTTTCTTGTTGATTGTGTATTTCATTGGTTTCTATTGCCTGATCTTATGGTAATGTGCAAATTTGGTTATGAACTTATGATGGCTTGTTGTTTTTATGAAGGTGATGTGCTTTCTGGAACATCATCAAGTGGGGTGCACCATGCGGGTGTCCTCGAAGGGTGGTTCGGAGAACACTGGTGGAACGGACGAACCATTGTTCTTCTAGTCACTACACTCGGCATCTTCTCTCCGTTGGCATGTTTTAAACGGATAGGTTAGTGTTTTGGCTGCGCTAGCTTTACTGGATTCTAGTGTATCTTGCTTGTTCTTGGTAGATCATTAGATAATAGATAGACCATGCTTTGGCTCCATTAAAACATGATTGAAATTATCAGTATTTTAAAGTATCTATATGGAAACTTAGTTACCCTGTTTAGAACTTTAAATATGATATCTGTTCCGGAAAGAATTTAATTTCTAACATCTTTTGTTTTAAGTTCTAGGTTTCTGAATCAGATTTTGTTTAAATTTTGTATATTTCTCGAAAATATCCAAAATCTTACAACTGCAATTGATGTAAATGCAGTTAAAGTGCTTATCATATATGTGTATTACATAGAACTTAACAGTAATTTTTTGTCTATATTTACACTTGAATAAATCTAGGTTGAATAGTTTGTATTGCGTACTAACAAGCATTAGTGCCTTCTAATTTGCAGATTCCTTAAGTTTTACATCCGCCTTATCAGTTGCTCTAGCAGTTGTGTTTCTTGTCATCACTGTCGGAATAGCAATTATCAAGCTGATCAGTGGAACTATAATGATGCCTAGGTTACTTCCCGATGTCACCGATTTGACCTCATTCTGGAAACTCTTCACTGTAGTCCCGGTTTTAGTCACTGCATACATCTGCCACTACAATGGTATGCGAGTTGATTCACGAAATACTTTAATCTTTTACATTGGTTTGGGATAACAAGAATGGCTGATTTTCCCGTGTGTAAATTTGTAGTCCACAGCATAGATAATGAACTGGAAGATTCTACCCAGATAAGACCAGTTGTACGAACAGCTCTGGGTTTATGCTCATCGGTTTACATAATGATAAGTTTTTTCGGGTTCCTTCTATTTGGCGACGGAACATTGGATGATGTCCTTGCCAACTTTGATACTGACCTTGGAATCCCCTATAGCTCCCTGCTTAACGATGCTGTCCGTGTCAGCTATGTGGCTCACCTCATGCTTGTATTTCCCATCGTATTCTATCCATTGCGACTCAACATGGACGGCCTCCTCTTCCCTTCTTCAAGGCCTCTAGTTCTGTCTAACACAAGGTTTGCGAGTATTACTGTCGGACTCATCACAGTTATCTTCTTGGGTGCTAATTTCATACCCAGCATTTGGGATGCTTTCCAGTTCACCGGAGCAACTGCTGCAGTTTGCCTTGGATTCATTTTTCCCGCCGCAGTCACTCTTAGGTGAGTTTTTGGTCTTTCAATTCAATTATATATCAACTACGCTTTAATTTCCCTGCTTTCAAATCTGTTATCAACTTCGTCATATCATACATTAGAGTGGACTGTTAATTCATTCATGTGAGGTAAAAAATGGAACTGAAACATGGTTGGCAGTGGCTCGGAAATGTTTATAAATAGTGTTAAATTGTAGACGAAGTTCGATATCTTGAAAATTTTGGCATGTTGATTATCCAGAATCATTAGATGTTACCACTGCCAGTCTGATTCTCATGGATGTTGTTGAGAATTGTTGCTCCTGCCTCCTGCTTCATCTGCTTCATTTGCCTAATGTTCTTCGGTTCGAGTTGGTTAGTCTAATTCTATTCATCGATTCAACATTAAATCATCTTTCCATTGTTGTTTCAGGGATCACCACTTCATAGCAACAAAGAAAGACAAGATCTTAGCTGTTTTCATGATTGTCCTCGCCGTATTCTCGAACGTGATCGCCATATACAGTGATGCCTACGCCCTGTTTAAGAAGAATTCAGGACCCAGGGAATGATCTGTGCAGCAGTTCCCTTGATTGCAAGAAGTGAGATTTTATGTCCAGACACCTGCTTTTTATAGAATCATGTGATATCCGACTCGAAAATCTGTGTTTTCTAAGGATGTTTGATTAAGCTATATAATAAGATGAACTTTCGTTCCAATGTAAAAACAAAGTTATATTGTAGGGAAGTGTCTGAAGTTCAGACATCATACCCCCAATGTACGCTTAATGCTTGATTTTGAACATTGTTAAATCAAGTTGTAAAATAGCAAAATAATGGTTTTACTTGTTTACCTTCTTGGATATGTTCTAGAAATATCCATAGGAAATTAAAAATATCATGCGTATATAGATCCGATAGGCTTAATTCGAGACTCGAAATCGACCCAAACACAAATTCAAATAAACATGAACACAAATCCATCTAAAATTTGATTCATCCGAAAAAAAATTGAATTAGTTTTCAACCGAATTAAATATTAATTAAATTAAATAAGCTCAAATTAAAGCAAATCAGTCCACTTTGAACACAAACTATTTTTTATTAAAACAAAATTTTAAACTATTATATAAAATGTGACCACTTTAAATACTTAACTTTTTTACTTAAAATTAGTATTTAAATTACGTATTTTTTGTCCTTAATCCTTCGATCCGTAACCCAGTTTTAGATCCGCCTTAACATTGCTCGCTCTGCCGCGCTATCTTCAAACTTCTGCACCTCCTCTCCTTTTGTCTCGCTATCTCCGGAACCATGACTGCCGCGATGGGTCCACCTCCTCCCCGGAACCTTAATCCCTCGACCGATCCCGAACCGGTAGCCCAAGACGTATCCGAACCCAATACAGCCAAAACATCGATGGGTCCTCCTCCTCCCTTAAACCCTAACCTGCAAAGTCCCCAAGACGATGAAAAACAATCGAACTCAAGTACGGAGCTAAATTCAATTGAAAAGCCATTAAATTCAAACCAATCATCTGTGCCTTACAAAATCCCTCAGTGGAGTGGACCTCCTTGTCACCATTTCTTCCTCGAGGTGCTTAAAGATGGCTGCATCGTTGACCAATTTAAAGTGTATTGTTTTTACCCTTTAAATCCTTCATTTTTATTATTCATTCTGGGGTTGTTGCAAATTTGTGAAATTTGTTTGTGTAGGTATGAGAAGGGAGCTTATATGTTTGGACGTGTTGATCTCTGTGACTTTGTGCTTGAACATCCCACTATTTCACGGTTTCATGCTGGTAAATCTTTTTTTATTTAATTATGCAATGTGCAATGAATGAGGAATTAAATAGCTTGAATTTGGTTGGTTAAGTTGGAAATGTTTGTAGAATAAAACGAAGACTATAGCGGGTTATTTTGTTGGGATTCTAAAGAAGGGGATTCAATTAGCTAAGAAATTTACGGGGAAAAAATGAATGGATTCCCAATAAATGGAGCCAAGTTTTTTTGGTTGAGTTTTTCCTCTTTGTAAAGTTCAGATCATTAAGGTATGGTTACGTGGAGTTACATATTTCAAGTTCATTGTGAAATCTATCAAACCTTATCCTATTTTAATTTTTTCATTGACGAACAAAATGTTCATGCAATATAGCCTGTCTTAGTTGAAGTCTTTTGGCTGCTGTTTGTAGTTTCTACTTCTATAATAAAATAATATTAAATTGACTGACATGAATTACATCCCTGGCTTGTGATATTATTGTGAAATGCTTAATCATATTCTCTATAAGGGCCAACTCTGTACCCTCTAGAAGCTAAAGTTGTCACAGGTTCCATAATAAGAGCATTCTCTGGTTTCTGATTTACTCACTTGTAAAAGAAATTTCTCATGACCTACCCGCTAAGGCGCTAACAAATTTGTGTGATCTGAACTAAACAAGATTGTGTTTTTATGCTACATATTGTTGTAATCTGTTGTTCTCTTTATTTATCCGTGGAATGCTACTGGTAGCCTGTTTGTTACATTTCAAATATTTATGGTTTTAAGCACAAATATTAATTTTAAGGCCTGCTAAAGTTAATGTTTTTCCTTTTGTTATTTTAATTATTATTTCTCTTTACTAGTGCTTCAGTTTAGGAGCAGTGGCGAGGCCTATCTTTATGATCTTGGCAGTACACACGGCACTTCTGTCAATAAGAATCAGGTATTGCTGTTCAATTGTATTGTATATGTTGTATCGAGTTGCTTTTTACAATGCTAAAGTGTCCGTTTTCTGTTGGATTTTCTGCTAAGATGGCAACATGTTTTGTGATTGTACTATCATACTGAGTTTTCCCCCAAAACTTAGGTGACTAAAAGGACTTATGTGGATTTACATGTGGGTGATGTCATTCGTTTTGGCCAGTAAGTAGACTCTTGCTTGCTTATCTTTATTTGATCATAGCTTTATTCCATCTTTCTTTCAATACCATTCATTTGTTTGATTTTCCTTACTCATTTTACTGTTATCCTGATGGATTTATGTTATATCAGTTTTAGAGCCAAATTTTGATCGAGGATTGCATGCTATTCTGATTTCTGACACAAGAGCTTTATTTATTTTACAAACATTTTATTATTTCAGTTTTATTTTATTAATATTTATTAATTATTAGACATATGATAGATGGCTAAGGCTAGGGTTATTTAGTACTTTTAGGTTGTTAGATAGATATCTTTAGGGTTTAAATCTAGGCTTAGGATTAAAACTTTACTTGCAAGAAAGCAATAGAAATAAGTTTTAGGCTTTGCACTTTACAGCCAACATAACTTATTGTTATCTTTGAATTAATTGAGGGAAACTACAGATTTTCCATAACCCTAAGTTTTCTTGAGTTCCATCTCCTTTCTCATTCACATTTCGTTCGTAAATTCCATTGTTTTATTGCTGTTTTTCTTCTTAGTTCTTACCCACAATATATTTTGATTTGCACAACTGTTTCTTTCCCTTCAAAAGGACTATCTGTCTTACGCCGTAATCCCTTTACTGTAGTCTACACTATGTTGGGAAAATTGATACAGGTATTTGCTATAGAAGACGTAGTTTCTTCACTTGTAAATTCATCAATTATTTTTTGTAGACATGCAAATATAGGAGAAGGGGTGGGTGTGTAGTAGGGAGTTTGCAGATAAAGCGTTTAAGTTTCTGTAGGTTTTATGTTTAATAACTTGGGTCTCAGTTTGCACTAAAATCTATAAATGTTTTAGTGCTTTATTGATCTCACGTTCTTTTCTATTTTGCATTTGTATTTTCTTGTTTTACTTACGAAAAAAAGAGTGGGAGAGAGAGAAAAAAGATGCCATACCAGGTTCTGATTAATTTTTTCCACATTTTTATTTGTAGTTCAACGCGCTTGTATATTTTCCAAGGGCCATCTGAGTTGATGCCACCGGTAAGACTTTTATGCAACCTATTTTGGTTATTGATTCTTTCATTTGATATTAATTTTAATTTAGGGGTTGAAGTGTTTAACAGATAGAATTACATTTTCCCTTGAAGTATTTTGTTTGTTTGCAAATCTTTTCTTTATTGGATTTTCCAATTTCTTATCTTGCCATCAATTGTGATCACCTGTAGTGGCATTCATATAGGCAAAAATTCCCTTCATGTTCCATGCTTTATTATTTTAGTTTATTCATAAATACCCGTACTACCTATCTAGTTTTTTAGTGCTGGACATTTAAAATATCATGAGACGACACCTAACAACCAATTATATTTTATCTCATATGGTCTGAAATCTGAATACTCTGGAGCAGTGGTTCAGATGGGTTACTGAATTTTCTTAAACCTCTGAACTTCCTGTTCATTAATGAATTTCTTGTCACCTTTTTGTGTGGAACAAATATTTTTCTTTCTAAATTTCAAAATAAAATATAATCTGAACCAAACGTTAAAAGTAGTCGTCGGCAAATCAACAATTTAGATTCAAGTTGTATCTTTTTTAGTTAGGCTTATATAACATATTGGCCTCTGTCGAATTAGGTGATAATTGAGTAAGCTCCTGAGTGAAAATTGCTAGAGAAAATATAATATTTTCTCATATTAACAATGCTCTTATATACTAATTACAAGAGATCAAATATGGTTAGTATGTTCCAGGTTATATATGTTCTGGATCATAACCTTCTTTCTTCTTTGACATTCGGTTCTGGACTGTTCTATTCCCAATTGGAAGAAGTAGAAAGAAATGCTGCAGTGTTTTATTATTTCTGTCATTAAAATTGTACTTTATATGTTCTTTATGCAGTTGTCTTTATTATGTTTGATTGTTGTAATTTGTTTAATGCTATTGTGTTATAGGAAAAAGACTTGAAAGTCATCAGAGAAGCTAAGATCCGAGAAGAGATGTCAGACCGTGAAGCCTCACTTAGACGAGCAAGAGCAGAAGCATCTCTTTCCGATGGTATCTCATGGGGCATGGGAGAGGATGCTATTGAAGAAGCAGAGGTTTAGAAACTAATATAATGTTCTTGTAGTTTTTTTTTGTTATATCTACGTGATTAAATCAATCTTTTATGAAAAATATTTGAACTCTTTCTCCCAAAATTTGGATGAGTACAATAGCACAATTGTTGTATTTCTTTAGGATCCACTTCATTCCGTCAGCTAGCAATCAGAGTAATGTAATGAATTTGATGACTTCCTTCCCCGCAGGCAATTGAGTGTTGATTGCTTATTGCCTTATTCAAATGCCTTGTTGAAGCATTAGGCGTTCTCTTATCATTTTCTCTCATTTTATTTATTTATTTAGGGGAGAGGGGGCAGAGCTTGCCATTTCACTTGATGTTCACATATAATTTACATTTTTCTTCCACACCCTGATTTCATATTGTTTTCATGTAAGACTAACAGATGTTTTTGTTAAATTTATTTTTTACTTATTAATGTCATTTGGACATCTAGGATGATGCTGATGAAGTGACTTGGCAAACCTACAAGGGACAGCTTACAGAGAAGCAGGAGAAAACCCGTGATAAGATAATAAAAAGGACTGAAAAGGCAAGCCCTTTTGCTTTGACTTCTTATGAAATGAATTTAGTGACACATTTCTTTTCCTCATTTGGGCTGTCTGTTTTAGTTGTCTGAACTTTCTTTCTAGATCATTATATTCAACTTGAGATGTCAGTTTCTGATCTATGCCGTTATTTATTTTAATTATTATTATCATTGCAACTTGTTCTGGATATAGATTGCCCATATGAAGAAAGAGATAGATGCAATACGAGCCAAAGACATTGCACAAGGTGGGTTGACACAAGGCCAGCAAACTCAAATTGCTAGGAATGAACAAAGAATGACACAAGTATGTGGATATGTATTTCTATTGGATTATATGGTTTGATTGTGACGAGAAGTCGAAGAATATTTTTGACACAAATCTTATCATTCTGGTAGATACTGGAGGAGCTTGAAAGCTTGGAAGAGACTCTAAACGACAGTATCCGTGAAAGCATAGGTGCACGTGCTGGAAAGATTTCTCGTGGTAAGCGTAAAGGAGGGCCGGAGAATGATGATGAAGACTTTTCAAGGTAATTGTCAGTTTGAGAAAACAAGAAGAGATTTTATGTTGCCTTTGCTACCAAAGTTGTTGAAACACTTGCAAATTTTTACTATATACTAATTTAATTTAGTTGTCTAAAATATATATGTGATTACCTGTTATTGCATTTTATTTTTCTCTTCTCTTCAAGTATATCAGAAGGATGTGCCTCTGGTTGTCTGGTTTGTTCGTCAGTTTACTTATGAAACTAGATAAATTGTTGCTCATAATGATTTTTGATTCTTCAGTGACGATGATGATTTCTATGACCGGACAAAGAAGAAACCCACCATACAAAAAGTTGGTGAAACCCAGTCTATTGAAACTGCTGATAGTCTTCTTGATAAGAGAGATGCCATCACAAAAGAAATTGAAGACAAGAAAGAGTTGCTGTTGAGTGAGAAGAATAAAATGGCATCTGAAATTGGCTTAGAAACTGAAGCCGGAGATGCACTTGATGCTTACATGTCCGGGCTTTCATCCCAGCTAGGTTAGTTATTTTTAAATTAAAATATGTGTCTTTATGTGTACATTCCTACAAGTTCAATTATTAATTATTAAGCCACCGAGTCTTATGGATAATATATGAAAGGAAGAATTTTTACTTGGACATCTAAAAAAGCCGAGAGTGAATACTGAATTGCACGTAGCCAACTAGGCTGATTCTTTTTTCATCAGTGCTTGATAGGACGGAGCAACTTGAGAAGGAACTGTCTGCCCTTCAGTCTGAGTTGGATCGGATCTCTTACCTGTTGAAGATTGCGGATCCAACAGGAGAAGCTGCTAAGAAAAGGGATATGAAGGCACGAGTACCAGCACCCGAAAATTCTAAGCCTCCTGCAGCTGTTGTCCGGAAGCAAGCTCCAAAGGAACCCAAAAAAAGCAGTACACCTACAGAACCAGAAAAGTCTCCCATGCAGAAAGAGAGAATTGCAGATGTCTCTACAGAATCAACAAAGAAACCAGAAGAAAATATTGTTAGTGATACATCTGAGGGGAAAAAGGCTATTTTTACCATTGCAAAGCCACAGTGGCTTGGTGCTGTTGAGAACAAGGAGATTAAAGAGTCAAAACAAGTAATAGAAGTAGATACAAATAAAGTTGACGAATTTGTTGACTACAAAGATAGGAAGGATGTACTTGGGAGTGTTGGCACTCCACAGGTTAAAGAGACAGGAATTGAAACTGCTGCCTCAGGTCTGATTATAAGGAAACAGAAACAGGTTGAGAAACCCGAAGCTGATAGTACAGCCTTGGATCAATCTACAGCCCCCTCTACAGGTGCTGAAGAAATTGCACAGAATGCTGTGGCACTGTTGCTGAGGCACACTAGAGGGTACCATGCAGATGATGAGGAATTGTACAACACTCCTGATATGTTGGCCAGAAATCAATCTACGAAGGAGAAGAAGCCGAAACGAGTGCTTGGACCCGAGAAGCCTTCATTTCTCGATAGCAATCCAGATGAAACATGGGTTCCTCCTGAAGGTACTCACTTTAGCTTTTGCTTAGTGTCAATGAACCAGAAATTTGTGTTTAACCTTAGCACATCTGTAATGTGTACTGATGAATGGATTGCAACTTGATTCCATTCATAGGAATTGCAATGTGAGTTTTTTATTAAAAAGTTACGTTTCTTGCAGGGCAATCCGGTGACGGTAGAACGAAGTTGAATGATCGATATGGGTACTAGTTATGCTTGTCCGTATCTTTTGAGTTGGAGGTGCCATTCATGGCTTCATAAACATCTAATTTCATCACCTTTAAGGATAATTTTGCATTCTGTAATCTTATGGAGCGAATATTGTACATGTAAATATAGGTTGTACAAGAGAAGGGAACACTATCCTTTAAAGTTACCTTGCTTGTCTGTTTTGAGTTAGACAAATTTTGGTTGCATGAGCTGGAAAGTTAGATTCCCAGGGGATTGACTCCCAACAGTAGTAAATGCCTAAATGGTGGCGTAATAGGTTGCTATTTGCCATCGTAGCAATTTTACTTTCTTTTTTTCTTCTTCAAATTAAATCTGAATCAACATTAAACCGACATATTTTATGTATTGTAGTTGGCAACAACTTGGATGTTATAGGTTGGAAAGTTTAGGTGCATAATATTCCCTTCAAGTGAGTATGATTAGTTAAACAATAAATTTTGACATGTAATTTAATTTTAGGATTCAAAGGTTTAAGAGTCTCGGTTTAATGATTGTGATTAAAATTTAAGATAAAAAATTAAGAGTTAGAGTTTACAATCTTATAATTAAGTAATATTTAAGTTTTAACCTATAAACCCTAAATCTTAAACCACTGCCTAACCCCTTAACCTTTAAAGCATAAAGTCCAACTTTAAATCCTAAAATTAAAGTACTTACTTAAACTTTTATGTTTAAACCGTCTCTGTATAGAATAATCACCCATTATGATTTTTAAAATGCTCAAATTTGTTATTTAATCCACATGTTTTAGTTTAACATAATTTGTTATTTAGATGTAAATTATCAAAAGTCTCCCTGGTTTACTTTTTGGTGTTTTTTTACCAAAATAAAAATAAAAAAGTAAAGGGTTTACTCCTAACAAATACAAATTGGGATCAGCATATTTCCATTATTTGAGACTTATGTCTGATAATAAATATGTATTGTAAGTACAAAAGTGTAGTTCAAGATCATACTTTAACCACCTTTATTCACCTCATGTTCTTCTCAAAGATTCATCCAACAGTTCGAGACATTCATGTGGATTCGAATAAAAATAATCTTCTTCTTTCGGTCGATCAAGAATCACAACCCGTTTCTTCGGGTTTCCCATTCTATTCGAATGAACTTCCTTCACGGTATCGGAGAACTCATCCCAGCTTAACAATCCATTATGGTATTGATCTATTAACTTAACTAGAAGTTTACGGTCTAGTAAGATAGTTTTCTTGAACCCCAAGAATCTGGAACGTGTTAAACAGGCAAATTGCCAAGATAAATCAGATCGAAGTCGAGAATGCCATTGCTATGATATGAGCCAAGAAAAGAATGGTAAAGTAGGCAATATTAAGATATGTTACCTCCGATGGCCTTCGACAACTTTGGCCATGTTTCCATCATATGTTGGCACAAATATGTCGCTTTCTAAGGCGACTAGATAATCCAGTGCAGCCATTTGGGAAGAGTGGTTTTGGAAGAATTTCAGGTCCGATCGAAGTAGAGTCTCCTTCCTGACCTGTTTTACAAGAAAAGGCGGATCGTTAGGGCGTATACTTGGCATTGTAGACGTAGAAACTGCAGTTTACTGACCAAATTAGGAAATGCTTCTGCCAACGGAGCCATCCGTCTCTCACCACCATAGATTTCTCCAGCAGCAATGTAAATTTGGACATTGAGGTCAATACCAAGCGCTTTTAAAACTAGAGCTGTTTCTTCTGGTGTCAAAGGGCACAATCCTTCCTTTCTTTTCCTTTCTGAATTTATTATTTTTTCCTTCCACCAGGGATAAGCATACCTAATGGCATCGGATTTTCCATAATTTGTGAAAGGATGACAAAATTTATAGTTACGGAAACGAAAAACAAGCATATGGCTTACCTCATTCTCGTAAGTTCGTCCTCTTCCTCGCTGTTGCAGCCATGAGTGCAGCCAGAAAAGGCCAACATGTCCATTTCATATCGGAGATGAAGAACAAGAAAAGGGCCTTTCTCCCTTAAGATCTTGACAACTTTCCTACCCAATTCCTCGATTTGGGAAGTAAATCTCAGCGCATTGAAATTTGCACGGCAGCGCAACTTCTGAATATCGAGGGGTAGTTCGTTATTTGCAAGCCGAGTATCGGTTTTATTCAGCTGTACAACTTTGTGCTTTCGCACAAGAGGAAGAATCTGCAAGCAATAACTCCAGAAATTAGCTGCAATTCAATGAATAGTGAACAATTCAAAAATCCTCAAGCTATAGGCAACTAACCTGATGAACATAATAAGAAATATCGGACCAACTAACGGGTTGCATGGAGAGGAACATTCCTTGATCAACCCGTTGCTGAACTCGAGGAGGTAGTTCCTTCAATATTCGAACCTCATCTCTCAAGGAAGTAATGAAGTGATCAACATCAAAAATGTCCTTAAACTCACTGACATCATGAACACAAATTAGACAATCATGTTTAATTGCAGGGCATAATTCTAATGTTTTTTAATTGTCCAGAAACAAAGACTAAACAAATAGTATGTACCTAGGATCATTCCAGAATGATGTTTTATCTAGTTCAGGGACAATAAGTGTGACATTTAGGTATCTGGCAATGGCAACCATGTCACAAATCTGCAAATCAAACCCAGAAACGACAGGAACCAGTTAGCATATCCGAGCACAAAAGTTAAAAGCAAAAAAACAACTTACAGCTGCTCGCATTTGGTTAAGTCCTCCATTGCAGGAAACCATAAGATAACCATTGTTCTTATATAACCCTGCAAACAAAAAGAAAACAGTCATCAAATAAGAACAGTAATCATAAACAACTTGATTGAGAAAAAGACAAACCCCCTAAAAGCAAATGATTCACAGGTAAATTAAAACAAGAAAAGGGGTGAAAAGATCAGAAAAAGCAAAGTTTTTGTTAAGGACCTAAAAGGCATCTTTGACAGAAAAATGCCTGTTCACAGGAAAAAGAAACCTTACAGAGAAACACCAAATATAGAACAAAACGAAAATTGTTGAAATTAATGATGGAATACTCAAGAACAACAAACTAAAATCATCTCATACAGGGAAAAGGGATTCCCTCATTTACATATAAATGAACATTGAAACAAAGAAACCTTGAGAAACTTACTTTTGGGAGGAAGGATGAGTTTGGGGGGAATAGAAGACAATTCAGCAACCAAAGGCAATTCAGGACCAGATTGAGTGAAACAAGAAGGCCAACCTTTCAACAGTTTTGGACTAAACATTTCTCCCAACGTCATCAGTTGAGCAAAACAAGTCCATAACAAAATTGTGGTTAATGCCCTTAACATCCATAGCTTCATTCTAGGCCTTGAAACCATTGAATTCTTCAACTTCTCCACTTTCCCTACCCCAAAGATCTTAATCTTCATATCCCATTGTTTCTTGTAATCACACCTTCCACTAGTTTCTTCTACTCTACACATTGTAAATTACCCCTTTTGAAGTTAATCTCAACCCAACAACAACAAATACTTGAGTTCAAAGTACCCCTCCACTTGATCCAAAAAATCTGGCTTTTAATCAAATATACTGCCAAAAAAACTATGAAACTTCAGATAATTTTAATCAACTTAATCACCAACTCCTTGTACGTCTAAACTTCCCTTGTAACCAAACTTTTGAATTAAAAAATAACTAAAGCCAAAGATTCTTTGGAACAACTAAACTATAATTGCACCTAGAAACAACAGCTCCACCAAGCTTACCAAAAGCAAAACTAGAAAAAGGAAACCCAGGTTTAAAAAACTTAACTTGTTTTTGCTAAAACCTTGTAAACTCTCCACATACATTATCAAAATAAGCAAAACCCAGAATTTATATGATTCGGTTTCAACTAAATCTCCACTAACTTTTCCCAAAAAAGCTATCTTTCAAAATGATCCGAAAAGCTTGTTTCTTTTCCTCATAGCAAAATGCTAAAAATGAGAAGAAGAAATTAAAAAGAAAGCTCAATTCAGGTTCATGCTTTTCTCGGTGAAACTTCCGATCAGATCCCGGCAAGGTCGGTGCCGGTGAACTGCTCAAAGAGAAACCAAAGTTGTGAGCTTGATAGAAAGAGAAAAGAGAGAGAGAGAGAGAGAGAGTGACAGGAAAAAGGTGAGCTTTGAGTTGTGGTTTAATAGATGGCAAAAGGTTAAAAGCCTGCGATTAAGGCATTGATGTGTTGGGATTTTCTTTCCTGTTATGTAGTTTGGAGGATCTTCATTCTTCACTGCAAATTATGAAATTAAGATAAGGTTAATAAATTTTAGCTGCAATATTAAAACAAATAAATATATATATATATATATTCTACCAATCCAAGTCAATGTAATCTATATATCCTAGATTTTTTCATGAATTTGTTTTGATTTTAACAGAAATTTAGAAATTCTATTAAAGTTAATTTTTTTAATAATAATTTTATGTTTGACTGTAACTGTGAAATCATTTATTTGGGGTACAAAAAAAATTGAATATTATTGAGGTGTGAATAATTTTTTAGAGTAGTTAATTTTAAATTTATTATAGAATATCTAATAAATATTTTTACTTGTTGAATATTATGGAGTTCTTAAGAATAATGAAAAAAAATTCCTTAAAATTTTTGAAAAATATTTTTTTAAAATATTATATTTTTAACAATAATTTAAAGTTAAATTTATTAAAATTTGGTTATGAACAATGATCGAGTTAAAAAAATATATATTATTTAAAGTCGAAATCTTTTGTCACTGATTTTAGTGTTTTTTTAAGTTTTTATTATTTAAAGTCGAAACCTCCTGTTTTTTATTTTAATTTTTTAATTAAAAAATAAATTATTATTTAGAATCGAATTTTAATAATTCAATTTAAAATTACTATTTAAAGTGTAATATTTTGGCAAATGCTTTTTAAACTTCACTATTTTGGAGAATAATTTTTCCATTATTTTAAAAAAAATATCCTTTTGTGAAAAATATTCGATCTAAAAAATAAATTATTTTCTAAAATCAAATTCTAATTATCCGAATTTAAAATTACTATTTAAAGTATAATATTTTGGCAAATGCTTTTTAAATTTCACTATTTTGGAAAATAATTTTTTTCATTATTTTAAAGAAAATTCCTTTTGTGAAAATATCCAATTATTTTTTATAGTTTTATTCTTAAATAATAAATTTATAAATTGCTCACATTAATTAAATTGCATTTCAACTTTGTAATTAATAAAATAAGTTTTTCAGTATACTTTGGGTTCATATCTTATCTTTATTTTTCTCCATTATATTGATAATATTTAATATTTTTTAAATATAATATCATTATCTTTTTCGATTTTTAAGATTTTATTTTAATTAATTTAGATTAATTAATATTATACACTTAATTTTAATATATAAAATTATAGACTGGAGTTAAAACCCATTGAATCTTAGTCTCATATTCAACCCTAATTATAAACTTCTATTTGAATTATATTAATATTTGTTTTTGCTTTATATTGATATCATAATTTTGTAAAATATTTAAATTTAAATATTATAATTATTTATAACGGATTAAAAATTGTCATATTTTATTCATATTTTTGTTCATTTCGTGAAGATAACGTTACTTAAATTTAAATTATTAAAGAAGAATAACACACTATCTAAATCATTTTTTTCTATAAAAAAATCATTTTAAATTGATTTAAATTTAATATCCAATAAATTAAAACGATATCTTTAGTCTCCACTAATTTAATAATTATAATTTGTATAATTAAATAAAACGTGTGCCAGTGGAACTCATCCAAATTAATTGAAAAGGTTTATAAATTAGACTCTTCAACAAGTCTTGTTCTTATTAAATTCTTAATGTTATTACATTAGCAGCTACTCTTTGTTTAATCATGAAATTAAATATTATTTAATACATTGTTGGACTTTAAAAATCAGACTAGAATGAACTTAAAAATAAAAGATTGAAGCTTATCTATTTGCGTATATGTAATAATATAATGTTTATCCATTAATTTAGTTTGATTAATTATTAATACGTCGTTAATAAATATATAAAATAATTTAAGATTAAATATATTTAAATTTTTAATATTTTTGATTTTATAGATACAGAAGAGTTTGAGGATTATAAAATTATGTTGAAAAATATAATATACATGTTTTAGTAAGTGTTTTTATTTTTATTTTTTGCGGTTCATCGGTACATATAAACTTTAATTTCAAATCATTGACTCCAAATTTAAAAACAAAATTATTCGAGTTTAATTCAATTGTTGTCGTTATTAGTACAAAACATAAAAAGATATATCAAACATACATCAATATTCGATACCTTTCGATTTAAGAGTGAGAAAAAGAATCTTGTATAGTATAGAAATAAAAATTTATATATTTTGTACCCACCTTTATGAGTGTTTTTATTTTAGTACACATTTTTTTATGAAATAATATCTAACGTTTTATTTTATTTTTATTTTAATATCCAGCGTTAAGGATTAACGACATGCTGAATAGGAGAAAGAAAATCACACGTATTGCGATGTCATCTTTTCTCTCTTAATCAACATGTTACGTCGACTAAAATCACAAAAATCGTACATAACATGTTGATTAAGAGAAAGAATAACATGACAATCTATTATCGTGTGATTTTCTCTATTTAACATGACACGTGTGATTTTCTCTTTCCTGTTTAGTATGATGTTAATTTTTTAAACTCTAAAGTACCAAAATAAAAATAAGATATAACGATAGATATTGTTTCCCCAAAATATAAGCAAGATACCAAAACAAAACACATACAAAAATTGGTACCAAATAGATAATTTTCCCTAAAATTGTCCGGCTTCATATATTTCACAAAAATTATAATTTTATAATCAAAATAATTTATATATAAAAAACTAAGTAATTAATATGTGTAATTAATCAAACCCATTTTTGTCCCCATGGTTTTCCTTTATACATATCCTATTAAGTAGCTAGTGATGCTGTTATTATTTGCAGACAATAAATATAGAAAATGTACCATCCATCCAAATAAATTATTCCCAAGTCCCAACTAAATTAATTATTATACCATACTCCATAATGCAAATAATCATATCTAAAAACTACACTTTTGCCCCAGCTATTTTCTTAATTTATACTTTTACCCCCTTGTTTCATTTAATTAGTAGCTCACTCTAGTACAATACTTGGATGTACTGCTTAAAATAGAATGACAGAACATAAAACATAATTAAAGCTTCAGTAGCCCAACAAAAAAACCCTAAGTGAGTTTAAATTTTAATTATTATTTTAATATTATTTAATAAAAATGATAAAATGATGTAATAATGTACACTGTTTAATAGGCAACGTGGTCCCATTATAGTTGCTTATTAATTAACATGTTTCTGGATTTATAATTATTTATTTGGTTGATCTCCCAACGGAATATTGTTAGTTGAGTGGAGGTATTTTCTAAAATAGCATTGTTTTTTTGGACATTTACTGTCACGGCAAAAGGGTACAAATACAATATAAAATCCCGTGAGTAGTTGCCTACAGAGACAGAGCCACCTTATACTTGGTGGAGTAATCACCCTTATTTTTGTTTTTTTATTTAAATTCTTTTAAAAAATAAATTTTTTAAAAATTTATTTTCCTATTTTTAAATATTTATGTTCTGCCTCCTTTAACTTTAAATCCTGACTTCGTTTCTAGTTACCTCTCGATGGAGTAAAGGAAGTACATCCTAATAATTCATGTATAATGGATATAATTTAGGATTAAGCCCTTGATAGTGAGATAAAAAAATCTTTGTTATTTTTTATATTTTAATGTTATAAATAAACAAATTTTAATTTAAAATTTTAAAATATATAATGTATTTTAAATTCTTAAATACGAAGTCGGTGGCACATTGAAGAAACTTGGTCTCATCCTAAGCTGAGCCTGAGAAGATAGATGAGATAAGTGTGAATGTGATGCGTTTGAATTGTCATTTTCACAACTCTTCGGTGTTCCGTCAGCTGTGGGACTCGAAGGAAATGCTAAGGAAGAAAGACCTCGAAATTTTTAAAAATTTAAAATTTAATCTTTAATTTTTTTTAACAAGTTCATAGTGATTACAGTAATATATGTTCTAAAATATAATCTCTTCACTATTTGATATTAGTTATTAAATCATTTTACTGACATCGTTGATGTTCCAACCCATAACTTTTAGGAATAACAATCGTTTTCGTTAACCGCGTGAACTAGCGCTCGTAACATAATTAAGGTGCACACCTAAACCTGCCGACCGTAATTTACTCTTCATTTGAATGTAAAATCTCATTTAATTAATGATTTAGGTTTAATTACGTAATTAATGGCTTGTATTAGTATAACCCTCCTCCCTCTTCCTACTCCTTTCATTCTATGTAAAATAAAACACGCCACAAATGAGGCAAACTTAAATAATTCCTTCACACTCTGTCACATAAATATGAACCCCAAGAATATCTAAGTGCAAAGGGTGCACGCAGATTGTTTTATTTAAATATATAATAATTTAATATTTTATTAGAGAAAAGGGTTATTATTTTTCTTTTAATAAAGGGTTGGGTTAGATAGATCATAGTTATGTCATGATGCTAAGTGATTATGATGCTTGCGGTTACCGGCTTCCCTTTGCTTCCAAGCACATATTTCAACGTTCAAAGTCCAAAAAAGCTATATATATATAAGAATATGGATCTTTCATTATTTCATTATTTGTGAAAGTTTGGAAGCAATGCTTTTTTTTTTTTTTCTTTCAAATATTTTGTGTTAATATTTTTATATTTGAGTTCAAATTCCAGGGTATGATTAAATGTTATATATGTATGTATGTATGTATAACATGTTCACATGTCACAGTCCCTTTTTTCTGGCTTATTTTGTGTGACTGATGGAACTTTATCTTCTCATATTCAGAGTCCAAGCTGTGTCATCTTTAATGGCTGAGTCCTGAGTGATTCTACTTTAGACAGTTCACACCTACCAACAGAGATTTTGATCAATGCATGGTCCCCATGGATCAACCAATCAAATGGAAATGGAAAATTTAATGTTATAATGCTTAGAATTTTGTGGTTTTAATTAGTTTGGTAATAAGTAGGAGTAATATAATTATTTAGAGAGTAGTTCCAGTTGATGTTCCTTCGGCTTTGCCTTTGTGACGGTTGACGTGCTTGATTTCTTAACGTTGAATGTTTGCTGCAACTGCTTGATCAAGCCGGTATACACCAGCATGGGTTGAACATGGTCTCCTCGGTCCCCAATGACCGAGGAGACGATAAATATGTTGCTACTGCCTTGGTCATGATACGTCTCTGAGAGGGGCCTCCCTGTTCCAGAAGGTTAGAGGGTCCTGTCACAGGAAACAAAGAATTGCAAAGCGACTCATCGTTTCTGAGAGCAGCACCCTCCCACTCTTGTTTAGAATCTTCAAATTTTGGCCTCCTGATGGCACTGGAAATGAAGAATACTGAAGTAGCAAACAGTAGTGTATACGCACTCTCCACTTGAACTTCATGATGTGCCAACACCCAGGTTTACTCGCTTGCTATAACAGTAGACACCCAGCAAGTCAGTGTCTCAAACTATAGCCTTCTCGACACGCCATACAAGCCAGCCCATCTTCCTCCTCCACATTTTCCAAACCTTCTAGAAGAGGCTGAGCAACAACTATACGCTCACCACCATCTGAAGCTAGTTCTTGCTGCATTCCAAGTCCCTGGTTAGCTGCCCAGAGAAAACACAATACAAGTTGGTTCGGCTTTTCTTGTCAGAGTAAACAAATAAATAGAAAAGAGGAAAACTGGCATGTGCATGCCTGCTCTGTATCTACAAGTTACATCAGTTGACATTGGAAAGTTTCATCCTTAAAACTCAGGCAATAAGATCTATATTAAAGAAATAAAACCATGTAAAAAACCATTCGCAATTATAATTTCCTAAATAAAAAAATGGGGGTAAAAGGCTATGTAGAAAGACAAAAACATAGCTACAAAATTGCAACTCATTTGGTAACTTCCACTTTCCAGCGACATGTATGCAAGCTCTTATAGAAGTAAGGAACATAAATTCAATGAGAAGTACCTGAAGCAACTCTTCCTTTTCCTTATAGTTCGCCATCTTATTTCATCTCTAGTTGCATGCCGCAACTTACGCACCTTTTCCTCTAAGAATCCATCTCCTTTGCCTTATCTGATAGTGTGTCAAACAAATTCTCTGCCCTTGCTCCAATCTTATTTTCTCCGGGCACACCTTCCAAGCATGGAGTAAGGGCAAGATTCCACCCTCATCAATGTATCTTTGACTGGCAAAACTCTCACTCAAATGTCTGACAGCTACACCTGTAGTGCCATTCTTTAGGATAATATCCTTCAATCTCTCCCCACAGGAACTAGTTTTTAGAGATTCTGAAACCATGCCAAAATTTTCCACAGTAAACCTCTGCTAGGCAGCTTGCAGGGCAATGGTTTCATCTTTAGGATTGTCTTGATGCTGTTTCAGCAATCGGTCAAATTCTCCCCAGTCGTGCAAGTAGGGATTAAAATGCTGGATCGATAGGAGCTTCCATAGCATCAGGTTCACCATAAGTCAAGTAGGGTAATATTCTTGCGACCATCTCACCATAAGAACTATTTTCTTTGCTTGGTCCCCATTGCCAGTTTCCTCACTTGTGACAGTAAGAACATTCTGTAATATTGTCTATCTCATTTGCTTCCATCGTCAGACTCTCCACAATCAAAAGTATCCCTTCAGCTGGCTCCATGGCATTCGCAATCAAGAAGACCTATCAGATACAATTGAAGCCTCCCCGTCTTCCACTATCTTTACAGCTGTGTGTTTCCAGATAAAGCAGTAGACACATGAGTGGTAAACGAAGGTGCAGACCCTTTCCTCAAAGCAACGACTTTTTCCTGCAGACTCATCCCCTCAACTGATCCTTTAGACGGACTAGGAGAAACCTGTTTATCAACCGAACCAAAACTATATTGCATCCCTGATTTCCCGTCCCTGTTCGAGGCGTCTTCACCCCCAACAACCTCGTTCCCATCCTAGGCTGCCACTTCACGATCTTGCAGCACCGGATAGCTAGACCCAATATTCCTAGGGGTATTACTTATTAGTATTCCTGTCATTCTTGGCGTTCACCGTTTTCCTACGTCGCCTTCTCCTATTGTCCATCAACATCCAGAGACCAAACATTGTTTCAGGAGTGACTTCACTCGTCTTGGATCCACCAGCAGAATGTGCTACTCCACGCTCAAAACCTGGATACCACACGACCTCACCGTGTCCATACATCCCACACTTAAAACACACATTCAGAAGTCCCCATATTCAATACATTGCACAAAGTCATCTATACCAATACATGGTAATAAAGGGTTGTTAAGGTCAACCACGATGGCTAGACGAGCAAAACGGCCCCTTTCCTCCGCCTCTGTATTATAGTCAACTCGTACCACATCTCCGATATTCAAGCAAGGCAGTATGGCAAAAGAAGGCTTTCGTGTAGTACTGAGACGGCAGATCCGGTAATATAACCCATGCAACAACATAAGATGGATAGAGCTTTGAAGCTTGAAGTACAAAAGTTACGCCGTCATGGCTGCACCGTTAAATAACTCCCAAAGATTATCCAAGGGCCCATTGTTAGTGCATGGTACGATAGCCTATCATCCTTCCTAGTAATATTATAATCAAGATTTTCCGCAGACGATGAGACAATAAATCTTGTGCCCTAGCTATCAGAAAATTGAACAGTTGGGAAAGGGTCATTACGTGTAAAAAAATATTTTTAGCTTCTTTAGTAAAAAGTATTATATTATCCGAAATCAAAAACACTTTCCAACCTCACTTCTAACAAACAATACTAATCTAATCCTTCTCAAGTATAAGAAACTTCGAGTACCATGAAAGAATTAGGACTAAACCTTTTCTCCAACTGCGAAAATGTATAGATCACCGAAATGGACACAACTTGGGGAGTTGTCTTGAAAAGAATGTTTCAATGGAAGTGAAGGAAGAAGGGACAAGAGCTGCATGTTGCAGTGTTGCCCTTGCATGTCCAATGTGGCTTACGTTATCCAATTCCAAGATCTGTGGCAGACCGTCCTTGCATGGTTATGTACAAGGAAGACATGTGAGGGATTTGTGCGTTCTTTGTTGGATCTGCTCTCAACCCTATGTTCCAGTCTTATCCAGTTAATGGAATTTATATAAGAATAGGGAAATTAATTAATAAGGTATGCTAAATTGTTAAGCTAAAAATATTAATCCATTATAAAATAATGTTCACGTTCTTGACAATAAGCTTAATAAACATGTACAAAATTATAACTTAAATCAAATCTTGATTCTGAATACTCCAGGATTGAATTTATTACAGTACAATGATTATGTCACAAGGATTATTATTGGGAATTGGCGTTTAAGGACAAATTACATGATAATTACTAGAAATGGGATGTACTGTACGTGGAAAACGTTTAAACTTAAAAGGGATTATTGGAGAATTATTATGCATGGCCATGGCGGAATACTATTGATTAAGGAGATGGTTTCGCTGGGGGTGCACCAGGGATGGATGGTATAGGAGGGAGAGGGAGTGGGGGAAGAGGAAGTGGGGATTCTGGAGACGGTGACGAAGGTGGAGGAGTTAGAATTGGAATTGGCGGCAAAGATGGTGTTAGCGGTGCTGGAGGAGGTTGAAGTGGGTTTGGAATCTCCGGAGCTGGCGGTGGTTGAAATGGGTTAGGAGGAAGAATGGGCGGCGGTTGAAGGGGGTTGGGAGGAAGTACTGGCGGCGGAAGAACAGGGTTTGGAGGTAGAATGGGCGGCGGCAGAACAGGGTTTGGAGGAAGAACGGGCGGCGGAAGAACAGGGTTTGGAGGTAGAATGGGCGGCGGCAGAACAGGGTTTGGAGGAAGAACGGGCGGCGGAAGAACAGGGTTTGGAGGTAGAATGGGCGGCGGAAGAACAGGGTTTGGAGGGAGAACGGGTGGCGGAAGAACAGGATTTGGTGGGAGAACGGGTGGCGGTAGAATAGGGTTTGGAGGAAGAACAGGTGGCGGTAGAACAGGGTTCGGAGGGAAAACGGGTGGCGGTAGAATAGGGTTTGGAGGAAGAACAGGCGGTGGTAGAATAGGGTTTGGGGGAAGAACGGGCGGCGGCAGAAGCTGGTCCGGACGTACCGATGATGATGGTTTGTTTTCTATTTGTTTCAGTCTATCAACACTCTGTTTCTTGTTACACAAGAAGGGTTGTTTCAACGGCTTGAACGAGAAAAACCCCGCCGAGAAAACATGGGTTCCCTTCTTCCTCGACTTGAGGCGGAGCGAAGACGAAGTTGCAGATGAAGCCACCGCACAATACGGTTCACTGCTTCTTATCAGTTTCACCGAACACCCTTCAATTTCCTTCACATGTTTGCTCATAGAAAACGGCAAACGAACTTTAAACTCGCCATGGCTATTGCTTCTCACTAGTTGCCGAAAGCTTGGCCTTGAACTCTTCCCATCATTACATTCCACTGCAACAGTTGCACCTGCAGGATAAAAAGAAATAAAGAACAAACCGACAGGATTTCATTCAAAATCCAATGTAATAATTAAACTCAGAACCTGCAATGAAATGGTTGGCACTTGGGACGTCCTGGTGGAAACAAGTGTCACAGTACACAGTTCCAACTACAACTGCAGATTTCTGTCCACCACCCTCCGAGAAAGAAAAGCTATTAAAAATGAAGAAACTGATCAGCAATGTTAAAAGAAACCCAGACATTTTTCCCACTCTGGTTTCCTTCTGTTCCTGGAGAAGCTCTGTTTATAGAAACCCTTAATCAGTATTTTGTTGTTTTTTGAGACTGTCCCACTAAAAAACCAATCTTTATGTGAGTCATGCAAAAAAACAACCAACCGCATCCATTGAAGCCGTGGATATAGGTTAATTCCTCGCACTCAAACAGCCCAAAAGAGATAATTTGTGTAAAAACCCTTTGTTGGCAATCCTAAACACCCTTTGGTTTACTGTGTATAGGCTGAGGTCCCCATCCATGCAGGTTCACGAGAGGGTTTAGAGTAGCCACAAAACCACGTGTCAGCTTGAAAATGACACTGTACTTTGTTGTTCCTTTAGATTCTGAACACAGCCGAACCTGCTGTGCTGTAGGGCAGTCGTAGCTCCCACTTTCACAGTGAATTTCAGTAATCATTTCGGTGAAATCAGAGACATCCTCTCTGCATAGAAGATAGAACCATTAATTCATCTGCGTGACCGCCAAAGCGGGTATATATAAAGTTTGTTTGGTACAGGGAAGAAAATGTAAGAAAAAAATGGGGATTCAAGTAGTAAAAGCATTGAAATTTGAAATAAAATAATATAGGAATAGGAGTCATATATATTCGGAAGAAAAACCATTGCTTCCATTAAAATCTTTTGTCGTTTTAGGGTTCACGAGTGTTAAGAAATTGCAGTAGTTCCCTCTAACCAGTCCTCTTACTGTGATTCGAATCTGTGTGAGAACTTTGTGTTTGTACGTTTTCTACGCTGGAGGGTGCTAGAAGGACAATACAGACAAAACATATTAATGCAAAGGGGTGTGGCCGTGAGAAGGATGCAAATTAATCATCTACGAATTTTTCATGTGTCTATAATTTTGTTTTATATTAAAGGTTTAGAGTTTAAAGCTTAAGATTCAAGGTTAAGGGTTATGGTTAGGTTTATATTAAAGGTTTAGAGTTTAAAGCTTAAGATTCAAGGTTAAGGGTTATGGTTAGGTTTAAGAAACCGATTGTAAAATATTCTTTCACTTTTATATGCCGTAGGAAATTGTTGTTGTTGTTGGCAAAATTAAATCCCAACCAAGAAGTTGTCTGTTACTCTTGCCTGAGATTCTGAATATAGAACTCTCATTGCATCATGCAGATTACGATTCTCATTAAATGATAAACCACATTAACACACAACTCGTAAATATGGAAGGGAAATAGAGAATTGAGCTACTGCTCTACATGAAAATTGAAAACTACTGAACTTGAACATAGTAGATTCAGACTGATATGGAGACAGAAAGTAAAGAACTCATATTTGGTTGATTTTACAAAGTAAGCTATTAATATCATGGGATTAGTTATCTAGTTCCTTCCGGGAAGGGGTGGAAAAGGGGGCAGTGGAAGGGGTGGGAGAGGGGGGAGTTGAGGCAATGGTGGCAGACTTGGAAGCAATGGAGTTGGCTGTGGTGGTGCAGGGTCTTCAAGGGGTGGCGGAAATACGGGATAGTTTGGTTGGCCGAATTCCATGGTTCTTTTGGTGTTGGATTCCATGGAGTCTGCAACATTTGGTTTCTTGTTGCAAAGATTTGGTTGTTTCAGTGGCTTGAAACTGAGAAATCCAGCTGAGAAAATGTGGGTTCCTTGGCTTGTGGACTTGAGGTTTAGTGACGACGAAGTTGCAGATGATGAGGCCACTGCACAATATGGCTCACTGCTCCTCACAACTTTCACCGAACATCTCTTGATTTTCTTCACACCTTTGGCAACTGAGAATGGCAAACGAACCTTGAATTCTCCGTGTTCGTCGTTTTTTGCTTCTTGTCGAAAACTCGGCATTGAATTCCCATTTTTGCATTCCACTGCAACTGATGCACCTGCACAAACAAAGCATATTAATAAATATCAGCCTAAACAGATCAAAATACTAGTCTTGGAAGAAAATCACAGGTAGTAAACACAGCTGACCAGAAATGAAGTGATGGGCTTCTGAGTAATCTTCCTGGGAACAAATATCACAGTAAACACTTCCAGAAACAACAGCAGAATGTAGCTTACGACTATGGCTAGCCTCTGATAGACTATTGATTGTTAAGCTAAGCAACAATATTAAGGAAAACCAAGTCATTTTCATATCTCAAATCCCTCCTTTTCTTTGTTCTGATCTAATTCCCTGAACTTGGAGCAACTTTTATAGTGTAGCCTAGCCTGTCAAAATTCTTTATATCATTCACGCTAAAACCAGTGAACTGTAAAGTGTAGACTTATCAAGAGGAATGTATGATTTGGAAATGGAGGTTCCAAGTTAGTAAATTTTTGATGGTTGGGAATTATGGTTTCATTTATGGAATTGGTTCCTTTGAATTTGATGTTATAAATTCAACAATATGGGATAGTTGGAGTGGTTCCTGCTTTGATCACGAGCTGCTTACAGCAGCCATAGACGAGGAATTATTCATGGCAATGTAGTTTATTTTGGCTCTGTGTTTATGTTCTTCACGTTTCAACCTACTTTCTGCTAACAGGTGATAATCGAATATTTGAATAAGTTATCTGTAAAAGAAGAAGCAAATTCGTGTTCCGATATCTCACTGTTCGAACCAAAATAGAAGTAGATTCAGATATCAAATACAGCAGATGATCATTTCACAAATTGGTGAAACTGAAAACCTCTTTACACCACAAAGGAAGGTAGCTTGAGGTTTTACAACGTTTTCTTCTGGGCAAAATCAAACCATACCACTACATACACGTACGTGTTTCTCGACAATCGAATCAAGTTTTACAAAACTTCCTTATCATAAAATGCAAGGAGTTGCTTTACATGAGAATGCCAAGCTCCAACGTTTTGTCTATCAACTGTAACCCAATCAACAACGGTGGATGCCGGTTGCTCCCACCACTCATCCACCTGTGCCACAAAGTTAAATCCAAGGTGTTATAGAATGAAAGCAAAAATATGGAATTCTTGGCAATAAAAAGTTGTTTCAAAATAATCTTATCCTCTTATGCGTCCTGACACGAGATATGTTAATTTTTTTCTCTAAATTTTTCCATATACAAGGAAGATTGGTCCCACTCATATCTAGGTCCGTGTGGGATACGAGTTTAACACTTGTACTTTAAGAAAAATAGTGTTTGAATAACATAGACCTCATATTTTGATATAAACAAGTTCAATCCCTTTCCCTTTCAAACAAATAAGGACATTGTTGTGGCCAGATAGATACTCCCCAATCAAATTAGCAGTCTATCACAGCTCCCAACTTCACTCCAACTCACAACTGCAACCCACACTCTTGATTATTAAAAAATCAACCATTTTTATTTCTTTTTACAGTATTAATATTCGAATAGGTTGCATATAAAAACGAAGAAACAGTCGAATATACATGCACATAGCAAGAGATGTAATGATATAGCCCGGAAAATAATAATACAGTTACTTACCAAACTCCTCACGTATTTGCAGTTCTCCAAGCACTTCTGAGCATTCAAAACTGCAGATCTAAGTTCAGGTAGCCATTTCTCTGTGACAACCTTATCTTGCTCAGAAGCCAAATTCAAACAATAATTTGTAGTCCTGCATCATGTGGCAAGAAAGCACACAAAATATAACAATAAGAAAATCATATTAGACATTAAGACTCCATATATGCCTAATAAAGAATTGCCAAATCGATTTCAGATGAACCACTATCTACTTGAATGGGGGGGGGGGGGGGGGGGGCAGGGATAAACAGGTGACTTTTATATAATTGTAACTTCCAGGAAGACAGAAAACAGTAATTCGTTACCTTGCATATTCTTGTTGGGCATGGTAAGCATGGTTCAATAGTGAATGACCACTTTCAACAAGATCTTGCCGAATGTGGACCAAATTTATTGCCTTTGCCAATTCCTCCAAGACACTAGCCTCAGAACCACGAAGCTTCAAACAGAACTCTAGAGACTCTAACACTGATGCCAAACCAGCATCAGAACCGTCTAAACCTAATCATACAGTGTCATTAGATAGAAAACAATCATAAAGGAAAGAAAGAAAAAGGCATTTAAATACGCTTTAAGATCATTCATATCCTGATCCAAACAAATAAATCAAACTTCTGAGTATTAGAAGGTGATTTGAAAGAACTCTTTGGATAATAAACCAAATAAGTACTTTTTGTTTTGGTACAAACCAAAATGACGTTACTTAAAAATCTATTCAACCTCCACTGTCAATCAAACATCCCCCAACACTGTAACAAGCCAATTCAAAATCACCAGTGTAGCTATGAATCTAGCCAGCTTTATTGGAGAACAAAACTCACCGGCAGGGTATTGAAGAGCAGCGGAAACACGGCATATGGATGGAATTGCTGATGGATCCCTGGCACCAGCCCTTGCAGTCAACAAGGCAGCATTCTTCTCTGCAGCAGCCACAGCTTCAGACCCTGTAGATCCATTAGCACCCATGGACTCTAGAAGAGCCTGAAGTTGAAGAAATTAAAAAAAAAGAAAGAAAAAGTTAAGAGGCAAGTAATTGGAATTTGCAATTTATTAAAAATATGAACTCCACTTCATTTAAACTAAATTTGCATCAGAGACAAACACAGAACAGAAATAAGGAATTAATATGCATATATAAAAAGGCCTTTCACTTGAGTTTTAAAAAAAGCAAGCAAAAATTTTAAGGGATGCAGAAATAATTATGAAGACAGGACCCTCCAAATACTTGGAAAAGAATTCAGCATACTCGTATCGGGCACATAGTATTTGACACTTGACACCCAAGCTGGAATAACATAGGCATGAAGAATTTTATTTTAAATTCACATCTAATGATGTAAATAATATACTGTTGAAAAGGATAAATAATTCAGATAATTCAGTTGATTAGATTGAACCATTTTGATCATTTTCTAACTTGAGTGTTCATCTTGGTACTTACTACTTGTCATGTATTTATCTTGTACTCCTGGCCTATCTAAATTCTAAAATAGATATCATGTATTTATCTCTGATTTTTTTAGTCCATCTAAAAATTATACATCTTAACACTTTGTACCTATATATACCAGGGGAATACAACATGACCGCGTGTGTTTGTTTTGTAGGAATAGCTGTCTTACCAATTTTCTTAGATGTATAGCTGAATAAAATGGTAGGGTTTAAAAACTAAGGTAGAGCCCACTTAACACGAAACATACATTCAAAACTCAAAAGCTCCAAGAACAAACAGATCAAATAGGAGAATATCTACATAATTAGAATCCACTGAGACACCTGATAACTTAGAATATTTCTTTCAGCACCAGAACCACCTATCGAGATTTGAGACTATGGTTTTATTAAGAATCAGAACCCAACCCGTCATGCCATATTGCAACCAAGTAAAATAAACAAAAAAATTATTCCATAAAAAATGACTACTTACTATATAACTCACTAGTTTATTTTTACTGGATTTATAATTGAAAGAGCATAATTGTACTGTCCTACAAACCTGTGGGGTTGATGGAAGCATGTAGAGGTTATTATCGGGACTTCTATAAAATGCAGAAACTTCTTTAAGAATATACTCTTTTGCACTATTTGAAATGTCTACAACAACATTGCAAACTGGTATAATGGTGCTGGAAGCATACTCCCTCGCAGCCAATGGCTGTTGATTCCAGAATGAAGCTGCATCCTTTAAAACAGAAGAAATAAGAATGAATCCTGTAAGATAGTTGAGTTGGAACATAATGTTTGCTAAAAGTCAAGACTGATCTTTTAAAGTCCACTATTTAAATCCATTGGTATAAAACATTAATGATTTTTGATTATGCTGTTGATACTAACCATATAATCTGATCAGAGCTATACATGATTATTACAACAATATTACAGCCCTGATCATCCTAGTATCCACTATAACATCCAAGTCTCCTCCTATGAACCCTTAGTCTCTTCTAGAGAAGCTGGGTACAGATAAGTTACAACAAACATTCTCCAATATTTCGGAATCAAAGCAAGTGAAACAAGATATGTGTATAGAGAATTATTGTTGGAAAAAAGAACAGATCTATTAACCTATATTTTTTTTCTATAATTTTTCTTACAAGTAAGAGAAGTAATCCAAGATAACACGGATGGAGGAAAGAAAGAATGCTATTAACCTAGAATCGAAAAAGTTCAACCGCATTACAAAGCATAAGTTGCTAAAAAGTAATGATTGATATCTAACAGCATCACAGATGCACTGCCAACATGTTCCTATCATTGAGTTTTACAATAAAAATGAAGGACGGAATACCTTACCATATTAGACTTCAGAAGAGCAGTATATATGGTTTCAAGTTCAGATCTACGAGAGTCAAACTCCTCAATCTTCTTCCACTTCTTTCTTAATGAATCTTCAGCTTCTTTCCTCTCTGCACACAATTTATTCAACCGCTGTATTTCAGACATTAATGTATTTAAGCTTGCCTTTAACCCAGCTGCCTCTCTCTCCTTGGACCAAACCTCCAACTGAGAGAAAAATAACCATACAATGTAGCATGAGTAAATAAACATCAAGATTGAAAAATCTAGTAAATCATAACCATAGGAATCACCTCAAATTGTCTAAGACTGCCAACATTCTGTGTCGCAGCTCCAACAAGAGAGCGTGAAGGAACTAAATCACTACCTCCTTGTAGGCGTTTGATAAGCTTTTGACACAATTCCCTAGCTTCTGCAGCTTTGTTGAGAGCATCTTCAGTAGCTAAAAATTGTTGAACATGTGCCTTCTGCAAACAAAGTATATATTAACAAATCAAACTACAAAAGGATCTTAGCATAATCAACATAAGGACAACACTGGGGCTAACTATGTTAAGCAAAGACAACCAGAGATAAAAGTAAGAATAAATTTGCATAAGTTAGAACTCTCAAAAGGAAACAAAACCTGTCTTTCAAGAAGTTGATCATCCATTCCTATCTTCCCATTACCATGAAGTTGATAGTTTAAGGGTGAGCTCACATCTGGAGAGGAAACATCCATAACTCTGTTGTTCTCATATTTGTACCTAATAAAAATATAAATTGTATTCAATACAAGATGCATTCAAACCAAATAAGCAACCAAGAAACTTAAGATATTTTCATTAAAAAAAACATTTTAACGTGGATATAACCAAAAAATAGTTTTGGTCTCACGTAAATTAAAAAGTAAAAAAATAGAGAAAAAATAATAGAGTCTGCATGCCAATAACTTTCAACAACATATTCCAGACACAATGCAACAGCATTCTCAAATGTCTAACCATAAAGAAACTAGAAGCTAAGTAATAAAAGCTTTTAGATGGAGCAGGTACAGTTTGCAACCAAAAGAAGTTAATTAGTTGTGACCATACAGCTTAAACAAAGCTTGATAAGTAGAAGGAAAACCAAAGGAAGCTTATCTAAAATTCTATAACCATCAACATGAAAAATGTGAAAGTAAAAGACCACCTTAAGGTTTCAGCATCAGCTCTAACATCAACTTTCTCTATTTCTCTAGAAATCAGGGTTTTAAACCTTGAAGTGTATATTGTAATTGCCTGAAGTAATTGAGGAGGGTTTTTTAGGCAATTTACAATAACAGTTCTAACTTCATCAGGTATCTCCCCATCAAAATCAAAGCCTAATTTGGTAGCTTCTGATTGAGGATTCAGATGGATTCCATTTCCTTCATAAGCTGGAAAAGAATTTCGCACTTTTTCAATCATGCGTTCTGCCAGAGTTTCACATGCCTTGCGAATATTTCTTTCCCGAGTTGTTTCAATAAGAATGAAATCATCGGCAGCTTTAGTTCCTTTAACAGTTGAATATACAGATTCCTTCTCACTGTTTCCACCATAGTTGCTGACCACTTCAATAGAAGAATCAACACTTGACCTTTGAGAATCCCTTGCTTGATTTACATATTGATGAAGACGTTTGTGATACTCTGCAAATATTTTTGCAGCCTCATCACATTGTTGATCATAAGCTTCCAACATCACTTGTTTGTGCCTACAGAACAATAAGGCATGTAAAAGCACAAGATATGCAAAAGAGATTTGACAAAAAACGTGATACACCTAGTAACTTCAGCTTTCAAGCATGCTAAGGTCATTCTTAGTTTTATCATATCCAATGTGCATTGAGTCCTCATTTATTCATTGAAGTACTAAAACCTATTATCAACCATTGATATATTGTCACCCAGGTCACCCAGGTCCATAAGATCAAAAACGAGAAACAACGTGATCATCTTGATGGGAGAGCTAAAGGTCAAATCAAAGCAGCAAAGTTCATTGGGATAACAAAAATAAAGAAAAAATCCTAATGAAATTCAATGCCGTCAAATTGAATTGACTATTCATGAGTGAGCAGTTAAAATTAACAAGGACGATACTAAAACTGGCATTTTTCAATTCTAAAATGAAGTGAAAAAACGCCTTAACAATGAAGGAGAAAAGACCTGTAATTGGCCCTTTCGTCAAGCATCCTCTTCCTTTCGGCTTCCTCTCTAGAAATCTCCAACATCCTAGACTTCAAATCTTTCCTCTGTCTCCTCACAACATGCCTTAACCTCTCCACTTCCTTGGCAGCGGCTTCCCGTTCCCTTAACGCTGCTTCCCTAACCTCCGCTGCACCTGAACCCTCCCCTCCACCACTACCACCAGCACCAGCCACCTTTTCTTTCCTCCTCCCACCTCCTCCTTTACTTCTCCCCTCCTCTTTCCCCAAATTTCCACCACTCTCACCATTCCCCCCTCCTCCGTGCACGATGATGTTCTTCCGGATATTTTGGACGGTTTTCTCGGATTTAACGCGGGTTGACAAGAAATGCCAAATGGGTAACATATTCCCTCTACAAATCTTGCGGAGCGAATCGATTGAAGGCAAATTCGATTTGTTGGAAGAAGAATTGTAGGGTCCCAAGGGACGGTAACCCATTTCCTTTTGCAGCCATTCCAGTATAACTTCAGGCTGCACATTTGAACTCTGCATTTCGGATCCAATTCCAAAAAAAATGAATTTGCGTACTAAACTGGCATTAGGGATTTTTTCAATCGGGAACCTGATTTAGCTTAAAAGAATGAAGTGATTTTCATAGATCTGGTGGCAATAAATCCAATTGGGCCGGCAGAAGGGAAGATGAAGGCTGTAAAAAAAGCCGGCAGGATGGCAGTATTGTAATTTAGGTACGCTCTCTTTTTAAATTTGTTTTTCGGCCTAATTGGCATTTTTTATTTGAATAAATAATACTTTTTAAATAAGATTTAAATTTTTTTATTTTTTATTTAATTTATGTAAGTTGCAAGGAATATTTTTATAAATTTTATTTGAAAGGATATTTATCAAAATTAAAAATTAAAAATTTATATTCTTCAAATAAACCATATTTAATTAGACTACCGCATTATTAGAGATCAACGTATCAAATGCGCTTCTCATTTGTTTAACTTTCTCTGTCACTATCTTAGGTTCACTCTTCTTCTTCTCTTCACCCACTGCAAATTAAATAAGTATATATATATGTATGTATATGTGTATGATAAAGTAAAATTCTTCGCCTTATCACTCAGCAGAATTGCCACCCAGGTAAATTTTTTAATTTTTTCATCGGTATAAGGTGTTTAATCATGTCCTCTTGGGCTAATCTAAATTGGGAATTTTTAATTTTTTTTCCAGCCCATGCATGTTTTGGACCAAATTCTGTGCTTTATTTTTGAATTTTTTTCTGCTTTCATTTTAGATGACCAGCTCGGGTTTCCTTTGTTTGATTGTCGAAGCTTGTTTCTGGGTTGATCGTTAGGTTTTTGATGTGGATTTGATGAAAACTTAAATATTTGAATGGTTTAGTTATATGTTTCCTCTTCTGCAGATTTAAAGAGAAATGATTTCATATGTAACATTTAATTCCCAAATTGATCGTGATTGTTTTGTTGATATATCTAATTCTTAATATTGAAGAAAAGAACCCTTTTGCTTATAATGAACAAAATCTTAAAAGATGGTTATTACTTTCCCAATAACCAAAGAAGAAATACAAGCAATTCTTCGAAATTGATCTTCTTTTAGCTCAAAGGAAAGCTCTTTGGTTTCTTAGTAGTGGCATTGTGAACTTCCTATGAAAGATTGTTTTGCTGGTTCAGTTTGGTTTATGCTATCCACAAATTTGGCCCACATACGGTGACTTGCTATGTTTATGTTGTATACAAAATTGACATACTAATATTTTTATTTTTTATTTTACAGCTGAAGAAAGAGCTGTTTAGCTAAATTATACACGACATTCAACATATTGTAAATAGAAGAGAGGGGGTTCTGGTTGGTTGTGCTTCCCTGGACTTCTGCAAGCTTGGCAATTGGCATCCTCTCTCATTGCTTCTTTTAGCTTCAAAAACTTTGTTATTGATGTATATGTATAATTAGAAGGGTTGAGCCATATTGATGAGGTTGCGCTGCGTTGCGTGGAGAGCTTTAACTGAAGTCTGAAGGGGAAACCTTAAAAGTTGACATTATGGGTTCCATTTGTTGCTGCTTGCATGCTGAGGGTTTTGTGGACTACATGAATCCAAACAGTAATATTTATAGAAATTGTTTGTGCCTCGGTGGTTTCTTTCAGAATGTTATACACACGGTACTTTTTTTGATAATTGACAACAAGCATTGGTTTTGACTCTGGTATTATTTCTTCAAATCATTGTATTTTCATGTCACTTGAGGTTCTAAAAGTGTCAGTTCTATTGGTTATTCCTTTCACGTCACTTTCATGTTGTTAAAAAATAGGTACAAGTCTTTTATCTTTTCTTTTTGTGGCACATTTGGGTGGCATCAGCCTATTGTTTCCACAGTAATTTTGTTTGGAGCACTGTAATGCTTTACTAAAGTATCATCTCTATTGTTAACGCAGGCAAAGTCTTTTGTTAACTTTTTTTACTGAGCCCCATGCTTATAATTTTGTGAATCCTTGGAGAGGGTTAGGGAGGGATAAGGTTTGGTGAATAAGAGAAGCCGAAAGAGTGAATTAAGTAGCTGTGACTAACATACTGATAATTTTTCATAAGTCAGAGAAAGTTCCTTTATGGTTTAAGATGTGTGTAGGGCTGTGTTAATCTAGTTACGTGTTGATGAAACAAAATGGAATAAGACAATTAACATGTCAATGCCTAAAAACTGTTTTGCCGAAAGAACTCTCGTTATAGGCTCTTGGAGCAAGTGAAATCTGCTTACAATGTCCGTACACAAGTTCTCGATCTAATTCCACCGGCATTGTTCTATATTGACTTATTGGTGGACAGTTATCTATAGAAGTATATTAGAAAAAATCTATTGAAGTCAGTTATGGACCATTAAGTACTGACGTAATCTTGAAAATTATCGGTTGATCGTTTACATTCCAATTTTGTGTTTGATTAATAGCCAGGGTGAGGAGGTTGATCGGAAAGTTGTTTGGTGTTACATGTCTCTCAATTGATCAGAACTTTTTCCTCAAATATAATATTTCTGTTATGGAGTTTTGATTTTTTTTCCTTATGTTATTTCTTTGCTCCCTGTAATTGTAGTGTACCGCGTTATTTCGAAGAGAAGAGCTGGAGTCTGTCTCTTCATCCAGTCAGGGAACGGAATCTATGGATTCTGCATCACCAGACAACTCACTTTCTGACATGTATTGTTCTGATCCAAGGCCCTTGCCTTGTGATGCTGACACCAGATATTTTCACTTACAACGTGATGGTCTAGTTTCAAGACGTGAGAAAGGTTCAAGTCATTCACAAGAGGAATCAGAGCCTTTAAGAGGTGAAGATGGTGCAGGTTCAGATTCTTTTAGTAGAGGAAAAAAATGGAATGCTTGTGAACAAGGCTCAACTGAGCAGTATTCTAAATCATCACAACTCTCATCAGTAAAAATATCAGTTGGAATTGGGGACATCTCACCGGTAGAAGAGGAGGATGTCTGTCCAACATGTCTTGAAGGTAAGTCATCTTTCTTGACAATGATGATTTTCTAGCCACATATTATGCTGTGGAATATTGTTGCCAAAGATCATTGCTATTCTGCTCTGATGCTGCAATGGTGTCTGATGTGATTTTCTTGGCATGCATCAATAGCGGTTTGGACTGTTTCCCACTTATCTATTTCTTGCTTGTGAACCTGACAAGGTGTTCAGTCAACTATCAGTCCTGTTGGTCCATTTTGGCGTCTTGTGTTTGCACTTGCTTGACCCTAAAGTAGAAAAATTTTCATCTCAAGATTATAAAGAATGCATTCTAGTTTTAGCCCACAGTATAAAAAACAATGATGATTGTTTCTGTAATAATTTGTCAAGAATACTGGGGATTTGCTCCTGCTTTCTATGTGATCAAAGATAAATGCACACCACAACTGATTTTTATCTTCCTCTTTCCCTTCCAACAAAGTTCCGTAATTAACTGTTTGAATAGGCCAAGTTTTCTAGAACTGATAAAGGATGCCTTGTAATACCAAGTTTCTGCTATATCTTGCTTCTCTAACCATGGTGCTTGTGTCATTAATTGGACCCGGTTTTAGCTATTGATTATTAAGAAATCTTGATTTCAAGGAATCAGTCCAGTAGTCCTATGCTACGCCATTTATGTTGGAAACAATCGGTTAATCACTGCTATCAGAAACTGATAATGTCATGAATCATATTAGGTTGGACTTGTTATAGGTATATTATCCTCATTTAAATTTATTGTTATAATTTATCTGCAGAATATACTCCAGAGAATCCGAAGATAATTACAAAATGCTCCCACCATTTCCATCTTGGTTGCATTTATGAATGGATGGAGAGAAGTGAACACTGCCCAGTCTGTGGGAAGGTAACCTGTTTTCAGCTAAATGATAATAAATAACCCATCAACAGTTGTGCTGTTTACATTTCATCCTGCTTAATCAACAATTCTTTTCTTTCTAGAATTCCAGTTTTACTAGGATCTTCATGCTTTCTGGGTTTACAGATATTAGCATCTTAATTTGCCCTTGATATATTTTAAAGTCCGTGTCTTGCTCTCCTTTTACTACCCGCATCTGCATAAGTTTTTTCATTGGGTTGTTTATCAACGCTCGTGCACATTGATGGTTATGTAGTGTGCGTAATTTTTGAACTACTTCTCATCTAATGGATTTGACATGTTTGGATGTTTCTTCTTAAACAATTTAAACGTTTGTTTGCTAGTATATGTCGTTTTAAAGATAATTTTGGGAAAACTCCACAATATGTTCTGAATTTTTTTCTCATCTTTTTCCTCGTAATCGACAGACAATTATCCTAGTTTCTTGAGCTTTTCTCATCCCAACTTGTTAGTTGCTTTTCCAGGTCATGGTGTTTGATGAAACGACTTGATCTTTGTTGCGGATGAACACCAGTGATAACAGAAGATAGAACCATGGGAACACATTCATAGTCCTTTGTGGATAATTCCAGACAAGGTGATTGTCTCATACCATAAATATGAAAAAGTGTTTTGTATAAAGATTTAAGTTAATTGTCTTTGTAACCCTTGAACTGGGGGGAAAATGAAAACATAAGCATGATTGTTGGAAAACTAAGTCTATAAAGGAGGTTGGGTTGTGTTATTGGATTCAAATTAGAATGTTGGATGTGGTCGCATGGAGGAGCATGCACCAACAAAAACTTCTTTCATTTAGTATTTGAAAGATTATACCTCTAATAGCGCATAAATAAATACATATTATATATACATATAGGGATGTGATCTAGTTATACTGTGTAAAACTCGTTAAGTTTTACATATAACATGAGTGAAATGGATAGATGAGATTAAAAGTAGGATATGCAAAGATTACCACTTGAAAAAAAAAAGTATTTATTCGTTTATAATGACATGGGTTATTAAATGGATTATGATAAATATCACACAGCATAAAATATAAATGGCCTACTAGTACATGTTTTGTCACACTACACTACTGAGTGTACAAGCAAACATAAACCCCAGGTTCTTCAGCCGGTAAAGAACTCCATAAACACCTGGTATGAAGTATGAACAGAGTTGATTAAATGGCCAACTTATTGATTTTGTATAGGTGGAAAAATGCTTGAAATATATAGGTGAGGGGATTCTCATTTTGCTGCAACTTGAAAAGCTCTCAGGAAACCTTCAGGTGGTTGTCCACCACTCAACTGGTGTTTCCCATTTATCTGTCAAAATAACAGCTTATTTTAGTTTTCCAAGTCATTCCTGCTAACACAAAAAGAAAAGCTTAGAAGTTTCACCCACCACGTAATTTGGGACACCAGAAATGTTTGCTGAGTACTTCTCCAGATCCTCAGTAACCTTCATCAAAAAATTCAACCTCGGTTAGCTACGAAGCAGCAGGTATTATGAACGAATGTACGACGGAATTACTCGTGTGTGAGAGTTCGATAGTATGTTCAATTTTTCTATCCTTTTCCAAGTATGTAGATGGATTCTAAGGGTCATATCCTCCTTAACTCGGTTCCAGGATGTTCAAGAAAAATGAATAGTTAAGAGCGATATAAATAGTGGTAAGACAGAACAGACCTCCTTAACTCCATTATTAGGATTTTCAAGAAATTCTGCAGCTCCTTCAACTCCAACCTTCCTAGCAGATTCCAGAAGAAACTCCCTGCTTTCATATACATTGTTAGATGCAATCACTCGGGGTAGGGATATGAAGATGCAGAAGTACTTGATCAGTTTTTTTACATAAACGAACATAACCGAAAAGCCAATGTTGCAGAAAGATGTTCCGATAAGCATGTGCGGAGCCACACCAACAATTTAAATATCCGTTGACACCCAAATTAAAAATATATAATTGACACTCTTCTGCGAGATTTTCTTAAGTGAAAAGTATGAACTACACGTACCGATCGCCAACAAATTTTCCCTGGGTGAAGTAGCCGAGATAAATCTCCTCTGCGAGAGCATGTTGCTTATCAAGACCTTGTTTTCCAGCAAAATAGATAAGCCTATGGCTGTCAAGAGTATTTCCCCTGTTCATATCAAGTTCTGGTTATGTACATCTATAAACAAAGCCATGAGCCACCTTTGGCACTCTTAGTACACAAAGAATGTGAAACTTACGTGAGTCCAGACATGTCATATTCCAATCCAATATTCCTAAAAATCTGCATTTTTATGTGGCTACAACAAGTCAGGCAGCCAGAAACAAACTTGAAGGCAAGGCAAATCGAATCATATCAATAGGAAGTTCAAAGAATATAGTAAGACCTCTGTCATACGAGCGAAAATTCCTTGAGCTCTAGATCCAAACTTCTTCTCGTAGTACTCTTTCTTGTTAACCCCTTCCTTGGGTGCAGAAGGGTCAAGAAAATATGGATGCCATTTAATCTGCAAAGAACAGACATAGATGAGACTAAATTAATATGCACTAGACAAGTACCAAGACATGTTCATGTGATGAGAAACCTCAAAATCAAATTGATCCTTAGATTGAGCGATTGCTTTGTCGAGGTTTCTTTTTCCAACAAAGCACCATGGACAAACACTGTCTGAAGTGATGTCGATTCGAATGATCTTCTTCCCAGTATTGCTACCAGATGACTGAGCCATTACTCTCTGTTCTTTGTCAACTTTCTACATAATGATAGCAGGTAAACACGTATAGCTCCAAATCAGTAACCAACAGGACAATCACAATTTGCAGAAGAAACCAATTTCTCTGAAGCTAAAGTAACAACTTTTAGCATAAAAAACTAAAGCTTGATCACAGTTATGGTAGAAATAAACAAAAGGGTATCAGCAAAAATATGAGATGGAATACATAAATTAAGGAATTCAATTCAAAACAATAGGGATGTGAGAACTGGAATTCTGTTTGGATAGAGAGAAAAAGAAAGTTACCTGGAAATTGAAACTGAAGCTCTTCGGAAAACAAAGTAAACGCATTGGATGTTGAAAATCGGAAGAAAATTGAGCTTATATATTGGAACATAAACCTGGAATTTTTGTTGGTCAAAAGTTTCAAGCTTTCATAATCACCTACTACCAAATTGAACGACATTTCTTTTATCAGAAAAACAAATCGGCCGACAACTTTAACACAAGAGAAGATTGTATGAAATTGAAACAGTCATACAATCATTTATCCTTTACTATATATTTTAATATGAAATATATTCTAGTTGACAACTTCTCCAGACGTGATCACTCCTCTATTATAGACAAATCAATATCCGTTGATTTTTTTTATTTTTTCGATCGAGTTTAATTCGTAATTTATATTATTAAATTTTATTTATTGAACATTTGAATGTAATTTATTGTTACTAGATATATTTTTTTCATTTAAATTAAAGAAGATTTTAATGAGACACTTGCTGATAATAATCTTTTTTTCATTAAAAAATATTTTTTCGACTTTTATACATAATTTTTAAAAAAGTTTTTTCATTTAAAATAGCACCATGATCTTAATATACAGTTTCATGTATCCAGAAGATGTCTAGGGGTGTGCATTCGGTTCGGTTAACCGACCAAACCGAAATAATTTCGGTTAATTCGGTCGATTAATTTTTGGTGAATTCGATTAACGGTTAATTTTTTTGATAATTCAGTTATCGGTTAATTCGATTCGAAATCGGTTAATTAACTGAATTAATCAAAATTATATATATTAAATATTATATATATTATATATTTATTTTTAGCTATTTAACTTTTAAAATATTACAAAATATTCATTAAATTTTTTATATTATAAAACGGTCACTAAATTTTGTATTAAATTAATATAAAATAAAAGTTTAGTGACTAAAAAATTATTTTAGCTTAATTTAATGATCTATTATGTAATTTAATCAAAATTTATAATAAATTTCGGTTAATTCGGCTAATAATCGAAATAATTTCGGTTCGATTAAAAAAATTTCTTCGATTAACGATTAAGATTTTTAAATTTTTAATTAATTCGGTTTTGATTAATTCAGTTCGACCACCGATCGAATTAACCGAATGCTCGTCCCTAAAAATGTCTTGTGCTGACGTAAAGCATTACCTATACTTTTCTCTAGAAGCCGTTTACTTTGAACGAAAGAAATGTCCTTCAGAATTCAAGTCAAACTGATTGACAAGTTCTTCGAATCTTAAAGGTCAACGTTCCATAAAAACAAAACAAAAATCATTTTTTTTTATATTTTATATTTAGTTAACTAAATATATTCGATTATTAAAATTTTAAAGTATTATAATCAAAATTTTAAATTATTATTTTTTGTTTTAACCATGTTCTTTTATAGTCTAATGATCATCATCATAAGTTTTAAATGATAGCTTAGATAACATATAATATATTTAAAACAAGTGAATTAAAAAAATGTATACGATTATTTTTGTAATATTTAAATTTTTATAATCTAAACTTAAATTCTCTCTTAAAAATACACTATACTAAAATAAAACGTTAATGGATGCATAATAAAGGGATAGGCAATTTGCGACCCATGTAAGACACCTCAATCTTCCTACTCATCTATTATTTAGTCATTTTATTTATAAATGTTATTATTCCATGCACTAATATAGAACTAAAATACTTCATAAACATATATATTTTTACTCTAAAAATTATCTAAATATCTAATTTTAAATTTTAGTACGTAAACTATAAAATTTAATTAGTCCCTAAAGCCTAAATTTTAGTCTCTAAACTATAAAATTTAAACTATACGATAAATGTCTAAACCATAAATTAAACACAATCATAAAAACAAATTCTCCATTGCAATGCACTAATATTTTCTCCATTCATAATAGGTTGATGACTATCTAAAACTGGATGTACTCTAACAAGAGAAGGTAAGCAGCATATATATATATATATATATATATATATATATATATATAACTTAATCAGTGTCAAAGCAAGCAATGAACACAATTCAGTCTTCCATTGCCACATATATAACTTAATCACAAACCTTGTCTGCGGCTCAAGGTTTCAACAGTCTTACCAGCAAATCCAGTCACTGCTGCAGTGTTTTATGTCACTGCAGGATATTATGCATACATGCTCTTGAAACCATTTTTTAACACATTTCCAACATCAAGAAGCATTTTTAGTTACTAGAGTTTATGATCATTTGAACCATGTTGATGGAATCAAAAATTTAGAGCATCCATCCAGGGATAAAGCCATTGACTTGCTGAGCATGAGTTGTTGCAGCCATCTGGTCTGAAGCTCCAGGATTGCAGTACCTGCAGCAGGAAACAGATGATTTAAGAAATTAAACACAGGGATATAGTTAGGATTCTCAAATTGAAAGCTTCCTATATCAGCATTTTTAAATTTTTCTATGTTTGTTCATGTATTTGGAGGGTGTTACATCCATGTCAATACATGTCGAACAATGCTAGAATGGGAAAAGAGGAAAAATAAAGGGGTTGAAACTTGAAATCATACCCTATCTGCAAAGTTGGATTGCATTCCAATGGCTGGTAAAACCCCATGGATTGAGCCTGCTGGTTATCAAATGATACGCTTTGCTCGCCGCCTTCCCAATGTGCTCGAAACTGGTTTCTGGCATTAATGTCTTGAAGCTGCAAAACACAAGAAAAGTCTTCCGCTGATAAAATTGGCAAATATATGAGACAACTACCGGGGTCTGAAGAAACAATCAGATTCACCTCTTTTTCATAATATCTACAACTTCACATCATATTGGAACTTATGGGAATTTAAGTACCAAATCTTCAGTATAGGTAGAGTTGATAAAGTAAAATGCTCTATTTAACTCCAAGCTGCTTGATATCTGCTTGTGATCGACTCCTAAATGCTCGCTTAAGGTCACTTAAATATTCTATTACAGAAAATTTGTAAAACTCATTCAAAGGCGGATATCATCCCATCACCAAAATATCAACTTTTATCAGCTTACAATGTTTCTATGGAGTACAAACTCTCATGTTGTTCGAACTCGGGCTTTGAGCATTGACAGTGTTGACAGAAAATATATATATAATATATCCTACATTCATCTAAAAATGATACAAAAATTCCTAGAAAAAGGAGATATTTATTCATAAAGTACTGTTTACAGTCACATACTTGTTTTGCATCTACATTTGTTCGTTCTCTTGGAGCTTCATTAAAGTATAAACTACTAATTGGGACCCAAAAAAGTATGAAATACCAATTTAAATCTTGAAACTAATTTCTGGTGCTAAATGATATATTAACTTTTTCTTAAACTATGTCAACTTGTAGTCCTTTCAACTTAACGTATACAAATTGTTACTAATTTTAAGAGATGAAATTACCTTTATGGACAAATCTCTGTTAGCTTCCATCAGCATTTGTTCCTGTACTTACAGCCCGTTAGTATATAAGAAGCACAAAAAACATTAGCGCTACTTTTTTTACCCAAAATTCAGATTATAACCTTGTTCTGATGATGGGAGAGCTGGTCAAGCATATATTGGGTCTGCAGGAAGAGATTGACATAAAACAAGAGCTAGGATGTGGAAAGTGACACTTGAAAACATAAGGAGTAAAAAAATGAAATGAAGAAACAGATGAATTGAGAACTTGACAAAGTTAATTATGCCACAAAATTACTATGATTAATCTTTTCATGGGGAAAAATATTATTTACTGTTCTATGATGTTATTACCTTGGTGGAGCGAACATGTTTCAAGGATGACTCAAGCTGGTGCTCAAGCTGCTCAAGATCCTTTGAGTTCAATGGACCCAAGTCTTCACCGAGGAGATTCCTGTTAAATCAAGGACCAAACAAGATTGCACATAAAATTGTTCATATTTCTATATTTAAATATTACTAAAAGGCATATATTTTCTGATCAAAGTCACTTAGGGAAACAGTTCAGGTCCGATTTAGGGTCAAAGGGTGTTTGTTCTTTCAGTTTCGGGGTCGAGATTCGTTTCGTTTTCTTATAGTTGTATGGGTGTGTTTTGTGACATGTTTTTTGTGTTTCAGTGTATCATTTTTATCTTCGGATTTATTTTCGAACAAGTTTACCTATGCTTACATATGCCATTCATGTCATCTCCTTTTCATAACCATGTTTAACGTATTATATATATATATATATATATATATATATATATATATATATAATTTGACACAGTACACAGTACCTCTGTGTTCTTTGTAGTTCCTCATATCTAGCTTTCAGTTTTAGGTACTCCCTATAGCTGCTCTGCAACAGTAAAAATTTACAACAATGAGTCAAACTATAATCCAAGTCATTGTCTACAGGAGCGAATAATCAAACACAAAAGTTAGATATTTTAGATTATTAAGCCAATTTTTTAAGATGCAATCTATCAAACAGTTTATGAACATTGCCCAAATCACCTCACCTCAAGCTCCCTGGCTGGCTTGCTAACTTCCACAGCACCATAACTGCATTTCTGGTATCTGTCGAGTGTCTTAAGCATGCTGAGAGGACAACAAAAGCGAAAACGACATTCATCATTCATGATGATAAACTGTACATGGAATAGTTAATCTTTGCATTGAAATATTCAAGTTCATGTATTAGTATTACATCTTGGATAATAGTAAAACATACAAAAAAAAATTTTCATCCAAAAGCATCATGGGGTTTGCATGAATCTAAACAACATGACCCTAAAACATACATTCAAAAGCTAAAAACATGAACAAAAAGAGAGGAACTCAAGCCATTTTTAACATAGAATCAACTTTACTAACTTGAGCCATCAAGTTTCTGGTTTTATCACAGGATTTGAATGAAGAAAATCCATTGAGAAATCAAGGTGTGGTCATTTCAAGACATGACACCCTAGGGACCAATGGTAATGTAACCCTCTGAGGACATGACATTTTGTATCCGCCAGTGTTTAAAAATTAAAATCTTCCTTTCAAAGTACTGGTACTATAACAAATTGAACTCATCCACAAAAAGACTGATCGATTCAAAGTTAACATAGTATAATTCAATTTACAAAGAAATAACCGGATAACTTAAAAGGTTTACAGTATTCTTACCTGATTTCTCAAACTATGCATGTATATATAAACTAGTTTCCTATTATTAAATATTAATTCATTATCTCTATTAAGGACATGCAATAATCACTGTCAGGGAAACTTACCCTAAGAACCAGTACTGGAATGCTGTGCTATTAAAGGACCCCAGAAATTAAAGGAAATCAATTTACATGTAAGAATTTCATGGACTTGTTTAGAGGAAAACATCTGTAATTTTGTCAAAATGGATCAGATGCTAAAAAAATAATGAAAATAATTAGATAAATGAATGACCAGAAGCTCATAACCAGATAATTAGAACAAGCAAAAAGTAGGAACATTATATAACCTAATGAACCTTCTGAATCTTCATAAAAAGGAAAATATGGGATCAAATAAGACAAGTTCAAACGAAACATGAAAGCAAGACAAATCAATAGATCCACAGATCAAAACAGCAGAAAAAGAACAAAATGAAGAAAGAAGATATACAAAAGAGAAAGATCAGTTGATATACCTAGAGCTGCTACAGAACTCATAGAGTTTCCCACGGTTAGAGAAGATGATAAGTGCAACCTCAGCATCACATAAAACCGAGAGCTCATAAGCTTTCTTGAGCAACCCATTTCTTCTCTTTGCAAAAGTAACTTGTCTATTTATCTTGTTCTCTATCCTCTTCAACTCTACTCTTCCTCTCCCCATAATCTTCCTTTAAAAAACCTTTCTTTCTTGTTTGGTTTTTCCCTTTATTTCCTTACTATATTTATACTAACCACACAAGTCTACTACTTTAGATTATCTACTATTTCACTCTGAATATGTAATTGTTTCTCCTTTTGCTAAAACTATGTTGTTGTTTTTCTTGGTTCTTGGGAAGCAACTGCTGGTTGAAGGGTTGGTTTTGGTTTTGCTAAGTCAGGGATCTCAGGTCCAAATTTGTGAGAAAAAGAGAGAGAAACAAGAAAAGTGGAATTATTGACACCCTTTCACGAGAAAAAAAAAGCAAAAATTAATACAAGAGAGAAAGAGAAAGAAAACGAGAGAAAATTTTCTTGAAATGCTTAGTTCCTTGTGACTTTGGTTCTTCTCCAGTTTCAGCTTTCTAACCCCAGGGCTTTCATTTTATGTAAGAAAATATCATCTTCTTTTAAAAAAAATATATTAATTATTTTGTTGTTCTAGGGTTGTTTTTTCTTTTCTCGTTTCGGATAATCTCTACGAAATTTTGTTGTTCCTGTTTTGAGTAAGTGTTTTCTCGCACTCTCAGGTTTAGCGTTTGATTACACGCTCCAAAGAATTGAATGCATTTGGGGTTAGTTTTTCAATTATCTCACAATGACCCCAAGCGACGAATTTAGATTTTTTTTATAGCGGGCATAAATTAAAATATATATGAAAATAGGTGTAAATGATAAAAAAAAGATTAAAATTTTAAAATGAATTTTATATTATAAAAATAAAGATTAATTTAAAAATTAAAATTAAATATTTAGATCATTATAGTATCATTTTTATTATTTTATATTATAGGTGAATAAAGACAAAAATTCTTATTCTTTGTTTTTATTTCTTCGATGTTTCAACTTTATTAAATTTTGTAGTTCACCGAACATGTTTTACTGGTTTGGTATTTATTTTTTTAAAATTTTTTAATTTAAATTTATTATATTTTTATTTCCTGCTATAATTTTATTAAACGGCATTTACTTTTTAAAGTACACAAATTAGGGATGTTCATCCCTATATATTTAAAATAATGTTAAAAATAACTCTAATATTTAATTTTTTAGTTAATTTAGCTCATATTTTTTTGTGTAAATAAATCTTTAATATTTTAATTTTATTTAAAATTCAGTTTTATTCGCAAAATTTTGACAATCAACTAATGATAACACCTTTAGCTAACAATAATATATTTGTATGATAATATTTATTGATTTAACGATATCATGTGACATTATAATTATTTTTAAAAAATAATTACTTTTTATATATTTTTTAAAAATATTTTTAAAAAATCATGATATAACATCGTCATATTAATAAATCTTGTCATACAAACACTCCACATTAAAAATAATAATAATTTTATAAAAATAATTTAATGATAAAAAAATGTTTAGCGACCAATTGTGTTGTTTGCTTCAAATTTTTTGAAAAAAAATAAAACAGCTTAAAAAATATGGAAAATGTATAGAATATTGAGCGTGACATCACGCGACAAATCATAACGTGGTTAGAAAGTTCACTTTGTTCCAGTTGTGTTCAGAAGTATCCGAACATCGTCATCTACCTTAAAATGAATTTACACGTGCCGGTGTCTGGTTGGTTACTTGGTTTATCTTTGCTGAAACTCTTTGTTTCTCATATCTCTGCTGTTCTTGCTAGCGAAGAGATTAGAAGTTGAATAGTGAACTAAATAATTATTATAATAAATAATTAAATTATTACATTTAAATTATTTTTAAAAATATATTTTCACTTTATTTATAATAAATAATTAATCAAGTAATAAAATAGTTACATATAAATTTATTAATCATGTATTTAAATCTTAAATTAACCGTTTTAATTTATTTTTTTATTTTAAATATAAATATATCTTTACAATAATCTTATTAATTATCATTTTAAACAAAGAGTAATTTTGTCTTTTTCTCAACTAAATTGACACTAAATTAACGTGTCACACCAATTCAATATAAAATAATTAATATGACATGGATATATTAGATCGGAGAAATTATTCTATGGATCGGTTTCACCACGTCATCCATGGTCCCTAAGAATAAAAAACAAATCCACGTCATCATTTTTTACACATCATCTGCACACTCATAATTTTAATTTCCAAATCATCTCTCTAAATAAAATATATTAAAATTTTAAAAAATATGACGTGGATTTGTTTTTTATTCTAAATCCTAAACCTTAAACCTTAATCCTAAACCATAAACACTAAACCCTAATTAAAAAACAAATCCACGTCATCATTTTTTTAATTTTAATATATTTTATTTAGAGAGATAATTTGGAAATTAAAATTATGAGTGTGCAGATGATGTGTAAAAAATGATGACGTGAATTTGTTTTTTATTCTTAGGGACCATGGATGACGTGGTGGAACCGGTCCATAGAATAATTTATCATTAGATCGATTTAATTTTTATTTATGAATACTTAAATAAATTGAATAAATTATTAAAAATGGACAATATTTTATTTGTCAAAACCGAAATAAGCAAATTAAAACAACAAATAAATATATTTAATTTTTTATGTATTTGTAAAATAAAAAGAATCATTTTTAAATTAATTTATATGCAATTAATTAAAAAAGAGTGGTAGATATATCCTTATGTTATGGTGTGACAAGAGCCATAAAAAAAAAGCAAATGAATTCTTTATCTTTTTCCTTATAAACTAAATTTTACAAAATTCCTTTTTCAATGGGTAAGATTTTAGCATATTATTACATGGCCAGTGATTTGACATAAGGTTATTTTTAAGAAAAATGATAAAAAAATATTTATAATATTTAATTGAATAATTATTTTAATTTTTATATATATTTAAAATAATTAAGTTTTTAATTTTTATTTTTATTCAAATGAACTTTTTATAAATAAGTTTTTATTCGATTATTAATAAATAATATAGAATGATGTGATAATCGATATGATAGTATATGTCGCAATAATAATATTATATAAACAAATATATTAATTTTACAGAATGGCATATAAGTAAAAAACAATTTTTAAAATATATTTATAAAATAAAATATTTTATCTTTTGACGTATCATCTTATTAAATTGTTTATTGTTAATTGATTAATAATTTTAATTTATAAAAAACTATTTAAAATCAAAATAAAATATTAAAGATTATATTATTTTATAAAAATAATATAAACTAAAGTAACTATTCAATGAAACGTTAAAAGGGATTTGTTTTACGGCATCCCTCGTTAAAGGAAAACGCTTAAAATGGTTTAATCAGCGATTTAGCCCTTGAGTTATACCCGAATTCCTGTTTTGGCCTTTAAAGCTTTTTTTATAAAAAAAATACCCCATCAAGCTTCATTGCGTTAACGTTTTTGGCTTTTGTTGTCGATGGTGTATTAGGAATAAATATAATTTAAGGGTCAATTTGTATATAAGCTTTAAAATGTTATATATTTGTCAAATCCGAATCCATAAGGTGATCAAGGACATGGAAAAACACATGTCAACTTTTCGATCGAATATGATAGACGAATTTAAAGTTTGAATCACCGTATCATAGACATAAATATTGATTCGTAATTTTTATAATTTCTTTTTTTTAAAACCTATTACAATTTTAGATTGAGAAGTCGATGATATTATTTTTAGTAAAAAATCAAGCTAATATAAAGTCGAAATACAATGATCAACACATTCTAAAATGAGTCAGATATATGAGTTTTTAAGTTTTTATATACAAATTGATCATTAAATTATAGCTTATCTGACCCTCAACGTGCCATTGGTTAATTTGTTAGCAAAAGGACAAAAATGATTGAACAAAACTTTAAGGGTCGTTTAAAAATATATATTTATTAAGAATCAAAACGAGAATTCAAGTATAGTCCGGGGACCAATTTACTTATTGAGCCAAAAATAAATGTTATATATTTTATTTCAAAGCCTATGCTAAAGAGACAGAATAAATCCTAATTTCCAAAACATGATTAAAAGGGTCCGTTCGAATATTTTTATTTGTAAAAGTTTACTTCTCCAATATTTTTTTTAATAAAATAATTAAAATTTCATAAAATAAAATAAAAAAAAAAAGCAAAATTAGATTGTAAGATTCGTGTTAAAAGTACCTGATTTCCACAAAATCAAATTTGTCGGATCAAACTTTTACAGGGAACACGCGTCAATATTTGATTGGCTTATGAAAGAAAATACCAGTGAGCTCAGATAACCAGGTGACCGTGCGAATGCGTAACATGTAACGACGTCGTAGATCTAGAGAGTTAAAAACCATTGAGAGACACGTGTCTGTTTTTTTTACACCAGAAACCCCATCGTCAGATTTTTCAGACTTTCTCTGATTTTCTTGTTTCCTTCGTTGCGTGCCCAAAGGCTATTAACCTAAACCCATCATCAATCAAAAAATAGATTTAAAATCAAAGATTTAAATTATAATAATAATCATTTATGAATATAATAAATAGTATTACGATCATTATTAGGGTGATAATCAACATGATCAGTTCGCAAGTTACTCAAACTCAATTCAGTGAAAACTCGGTTCGAATGAGTTTGACTCAATAAACCCAATTGAATCATGGCAGTTAATGTAATTCCCTTATTACCTGTCCCACTCCCACCCCTATGGTCAATTGGGCATCCCATGGGAGAATATAATGAATGAAAAGATCCACAAAATAAAAGTGGAGAAAGGACATGTCAATGACACAAGGCTAAGTTTAGTATTCTGATCAACTCAAACTTTTAACCTTTTTCTTCAACTCAACTTTTGCAGCCAATCTCAGTCTCAGTACTGTTGGAGAATATGGGATTTACAAAAAAAGATAAACCCTAAAGTCATTGAACATCAAGATGATGGCAATGTGAGGAGGTTACATTCAATGCACTCTACAAAGGCTAGAAAAAACAGTATAAGTCACATCATTCAAAGAATCGATAAATATCATGTAAGATGAATTTAAAGTATGAATTATGAACATATATATTAATAGTGTAAATAAATTATTTCAAATGTGAACAAGTGTTGATGGTCGGTTGGTTAGAGTTGTTCACGTGCTTTCATTCATTTCTATTAGGTATTGGGTTCAAGACCAGCAGGAGCAAGACCAGCAGGAGCATCCTTCTCCCTCTACGTAGAAGTAGGCTTTGTAAAAAAACTATCAAACATATGTTATTTTTAGGGGTTAAGGATTATGAGTGCAGAATTTAATGTTTAAGGAATAAATGTCTAACAACATGGATACTTTAGAGAAAATGAAAATTGTTTATACTGTTTTACATTGAGCTTGTTCGGGTATTAGCAGACAATGAACAAGAAAACAGAGGGTGAAATGATGAAAGTTTGACAAGATTCTGTATTAGTTTTGATATTGCTGTAGGTCAGCATCAATGGGGTCTTAATGAAGGAGTGGGCATAATAAGTTAGTGGTATATTTGCATATCCACATAATGACATGATCATCATCTTGGGAGAGTTCAGTAAAAAAAGGTGCTTGAAAATGAAAAGTTTCTAAAATACAGATGAATGTGAGATGTCGATTCTTCAACAGTGGCTCAATACTTTTGGGATGTGATTAGAATCGAATTCAGACAAGGAAAGAAAATTATTTTGTGATGGAAAAATATGCTGGAAGTGGGTAATAATCATGTCTTAATCATATTTGAATCTCTATAACAGATTTTCAGATGTTGAGAGATATGGGGTTGCAATGATTATATCTGAAGCATCCCACAGGTTTCTGATGAAGAAAGAATGGGAGGCTCTTGCCATTGGCAAAGTTATCTGTGCAGGACACTGTTTATAAGTTTCTCGAATTCAGCTCGGTTATTGTCGAGCTTGTTTCAAGCCTCGAATACCGAAAGAGCTCGAACTTGGTTTAATTACAGAAAATGATATTTGCATCTCTATAACATATGCATGTATGTATATAGTACACTTCATGAAGATATGTTTTGCAGAAAATGATTAGTGGTTTGCAGATAGTGAAGGCATTAAGCAAAGAGGAACAATTCCCTAGCTTTCCTTTAGTGGACTTGAATCCAATTATACAAGCTTTCTTCATTATAGGTTTGGGATTGATAATGAAACACTAACAACTACAACCCACTTTCACAAACCTACATCTACAAGTGGGATTACCAAATTCTTTTCATTCAAGTGTTTGATTCTTCATTCTCCCTAAAGTACTCGTGTCTAACACCGATGTCCAGGTAAGAGCGACATTATTCATACGACATTATCGTAACATTAAGATTGGTAAATAAAACCAGTATACATAGGAGTCGTTGTCACAAACCTCCTTCCACAAGTGGATATACCAAATCCAATGTACATACAATGGCTCTAGGAAGACGGTTAATGACCATATAGTAAACACGAGCACGAGAGTAAAAATGTCTTCCATGGCACGATCGAGAATCAACTAGTAGATGTATTGGAGCAATCAGGACAGTTGAAGTGACCTCTAGCTTGACATTTTGTGCATCCAACAGATTTTACCTTAGATTCCCCTGACGGATACAAATTATCGATAAGGCTAAAACTGATTGGTCCATTTGCTTTGAGCAATCCTGTTCCTCTGCATCTTGAGCATGCTATCACCCGTAGACCACCACATCTCTTGCACAAGCTCAATGAACTGCAAGTTTAACAGGTTGCATATCAGCTCAGACACCGTATTAACAACGCTACTAACCGTGTAGATTACAGCAGCCAATTAAACATATCCTAGAAGTTCTTTCCTATCAAAGTTGAATAAAAGTGGGGAACCCCATCATATAGATAAGAAATGTTACCTACCTTAATACAATAAAGTGGGCGTTGCAACTTAGTTTAGAAAGAACTTGATTTAGTTCATTCACTCGGCAATAATTCTAGAGCTTTATCCGTCTCCCCGGACTCCCCCTCTAAAGCATTCCTAGCTTAATCCTTAAGTTTATTATCAGAAAAAACAAAAAGGCAACCTTTATATGCATTCCAGACCAGGCAAGCTTTTCCTAAAATAAGTGAACCACAAGTATCATAGCACAATAAACCACATTGCGAAGAGGAAAGGCAAGTCACAATCCGATGATTCAGAAACAGATTATATTTAAATTTCATGAAAAGGAAGTCATAATTTGAAGACAGGTGAAGGGATTATGGATTATGGAATTCAAACTCTAAACCTGCATGAACCAAGTAGGCTAAATCCAAGGTTCCTCTGCTTTGCACTAGCATAACATGACAATAAAATACATCTTTCTGTTACATAATAATTGCTTACACCACCAGAATTTTCTGGACAGGGAGATTTTTTTTTGGCATAATTCTGTGTAGGGCATGACATTCTTTTGGGATAAAATCATCACAAAGAACAAAAACCAAACATGAAGATATAGAAATCTTTTCATAAAAATTCAAACAACCCCACAATTAAAATCTATCATAGGAATACAAAAGACATTGAAATTATAAATTGAATTAAAATACAATGATAGGATTTCCACAGGGCATCCAATCGTAAACCAACAAAGTGTACAACAAAAACTAAATCAAAGTAAACAAAAGCTGTCACAATGCACAAGATAATAACTAGAACACCAAATTTTACCCATACCCAATGACAAAAATGTAAACTTTTTTTTTTTCATGTTTCAATAATTTTAAAAATCTGGGTTTTACTTGCTTGGAAACAAAACAAAAAATGGGTCTCGAAAAGTTCAGTTACCTTCTTTGTGAAGCAGAGATGGAAGCATCAACTTTTGGGGCAGCAATTGTAGCACACAGTAAAAAAGTTCCAACTCCAAATCCTGCAACCTTACTTGCTGTTATGTGTTCCATTTTTTCCTCTCTTTCGTTTCAGTTCAGACATCCAAAACCTCATCGATTCAGTGATCAACTTTAATGTACTACATTGTTTTGAAATAAAAACGATATCTTTTACTTTAAATATTGTAGGCCTATTAGCTCAGTTGGTTGTAACGCGATGGTCGCAGGTTCGAGACCTGCATGGGCCATGTTATGTTTTTGTGCCAACTTTTCAAGTGTTTATATTGATGGCCACTTTGGACCAAAATCTGGATACTGCTTACTCGCAGAAAGCCCGTCTAATTGTTTTAAACAGCTTTAATGATTAAAATTTCTTAATTATATAAATAATACTTCCAATATTTTTACATTATATTATTAGCATAAAAGATCAGAATAACAAAACATGAACATTCCCAATAAATTAGTGTTGTTTGGGAGTTTCAGATTAGTCCTTGAACGAAATGCAGGAAGCTTTAAAGCTCATAATCAAAGCCATTAGGGACCTTAATGGTCCTTGAAGGATCACTGTCTTGAACGATGATGAGATGGTAAGGCTGAAAAAATGGCCTCCATATCTCAACAAAGTTCAAGTTTCTTATAGTTGGTATAACAATGTCAAGCTCATCTTTCAGTCGATGCTCCGGCGTTGCGGCAATAGCTGCTTCTGTTGCCGAGGCAGGCTCATTCATCATAGTTGCAATTGTTAACAGAGATTTTTGTTGGGGACTGATTGAAAGAGATTTGCATGGGGACTTCTTCAGAAGCTCAAAAATCATATGTTTTAGGCTTACAGTTTTAGTCCTTTCATGTTACCATGAATGCAGAGATGAACTGAGGGTGTAGAGAGCAGTAGTACCCTTATATATGTATTTCCAATTTATATTTTGTTATAATTTAAAAAAAATATATGCTGAATCGATAAAGTTCGATTGATATCGCCGCTGGTACAATATATAGAAAACAGTAAAAATCAATCATTTCTTTCCTACGCTTGTTAGAACATGTTTTAATTGTACAAAATATCCTCCTCTTTCTACATCTCTTATGTACATGCATACACCTGTTAGTCAGTGTGATGAAACTCTAATGTGTAGTCCATCTGGTGCTTCCACTCTTGGAAATTTCATCAGTTTTTCTCCTCCAACTTCTTCCCATCTGCAATCACATATCAAAATTGATCATTAATTTGCTTCCCCTTTTTCAATGTTGTTTTTAGATGATTAAATTACCTGTATCTGGTTACAAAATAGTGTAGGAAAGTAGAAATTTCTGCAATTCCAAGCTCCTTCCCTGGACATTGCCTGGTGCCTCCTCCAAATATCAAGAAATAACTTTGAGATTCCAAGCCCTTCTCCTGTATTCAAAATTAAACATTGGATTCCATATTTCCATGCATTGGTTAAAAGGAGTTGCAGGAAAAATCAGGGTTACTAACCATCCATCTCCATGGATTGAAAGCTAATGGATCTGGATATAGGAAAGGATCATAGTTTATTTCTCTTGTGTAAACATAAATTCTCCATCCTTTAGGAATCACAAATCCTGAAAAAAAAAATCATTTGGCAAAGAGTTGTAAGAGTTTTTTTCTTTTATATAAAGCTTCCTTTCTTTTCAAAAATCATGATTGGAAAATCATGATTGGGGGTTTCTTGGATCCCACTTTTGCTTAATGCTTACCATTTAGTTCCATTTCTTGAGTAGTTTTCCTCAAAACTCCATTAACAATGGTGGCTAACCTTGAAGTCTCAAAAATCACCTGCATATAAAGTAGCAGACCAAATCATTGAACCTTCTTCTTTAGAAAGTCATTAATTATTAAAAAGGAACAAAGGGTTGTTCAGAGAAGTTACAAATTACTTACTGCTCTTGTAAATCTCATTGACTTCAGGTCATTCCAATCAATTGGTTCATCTGCTCCTTTTCTTGCTTTAATCTCCATATGTTCTTTCTGGGAAAAATACATCAGTAAAATCAAAACCAGTCGGGAAAATGATTTAAAAAAACAGCTGAAAGTTGAAGGGAAATGTTGAAACTTACTCTTAGCTGTTCAAGAACTGTTGGATGATCATGGAGATACTTGACAGCCATCATCGATGTCGTCGAAACAGTTTCGTACCCGGAGTACAAGATTGTAATGATTTGATCAATGATCTCTCCATCGCTTAGTTTATGCCGGTTACTGTCATCATTTCTCATCAAGTAACCAAGCATGTCCTTGTGGGATTCTTCACCATTTCTTCTCTGTTCAATCAGTTGTCCTAGTATCTTCAAAATGTTTTTTCTTGCCTGCAAAACATAGTTTAGACTGTAAGAACATGAACCAAATGAAATACAAAAGATATATGGAGTAGTAGAAAGGCCTTATGAAATCATACTTGAAATCCTCGACGATAATTTGTTCCGGGAAGATCGATAGGAAGCGATAAGGTGCCTAAAACGAGTTTAAAGAACTCAGGCATGAATTCTTGAGCTACTGAACTGGATTCAACACTGGCGATTTGTTTAAGTGATGATAAAAAGGCCATCTGTATAAAAAAAACATGTTAGAAACAGAGGAGAAGCTCTGAATGTGATGTATGTATACAAATTACAAAGACATAAGACACAGACAAACCTCTTTGGTCTTGTCTTGGATGTTAATGACTTTGTTGTCCCAATTACTGAGGAAAGCTCTCATGAATTCATCGATTTTAGGGAGGAGTTGTTGTCTGATCATGGTGCGGCTGATGAGGGCAAGGAGGGCGCCTCTCATTCTCTTATGAGTGGAGCCATGGACGGCGGCGATGTTGCATTTGCCCAAGATATCGAGCATGGACTGCGGGTAACCAGGAACAAGACCCTTAGCTTCATTCATTAGTATATATCTGTTCAGTTCTGGATCCATGGAAACAACAGTAGGACACCCTAGGAGATGGGATTTGAAAAAACTGCCATACCTGTTTTGTAATAATAACCAAAAAAACTGTATTAAAACCCCATGGTTTTACTGTTTTTTTGAAGCTAAATTTACAAGAAAACCCTCTCACAACTGTTTTTAAGTAACGAGAGAAAAACATCATTGCTTCCATAAAAGGAAAACACAGTTTGAAATTCACCTTGATCTTTGTTTTTTCATGAAGTTAGGTCCTTGCTTGAGGAACTCAGTGGTTTCCCCAAAGACAGGCCAACCCATTGTACCGGGTGGCAGACCTTTCTTCCTGTATCTCATCTCGTTCCATCTCAGAACTGCAGTGCAGACACAGAGCACCAGCACAAACAACCCAATAATCACCATGAAAACACCCATTATTTCTCCCAGGAAGACCTCTTTTCAAAGGAAAAGAAAACTACTTCTGTAAGTGAAGGGGGTTTCTTCCTAACTCTAAATTAGCCAGAGGAGTGTGTATATATATTATATAAACTACCCCACTTCTATAGGCCAAACCATGCAGCACAATAGGAAGGGACCCTACACTTAACTTCTCAGTTATGGTCACGGATCGTGTCGAATTCTTAACGATCCGACTTAAATATTAAGATTAAAATTAAAGATGATAAAATTATTCGACCTCAATAAAAAATATACCTAAACTCATGCTAATTTAATATTTTTTACTAAGCTAAGTAGCCAACCCTCTTCATTAAGTAGTTATCGATTTGAATCTTAAACTCTTTTCACACTTAAACATGATTTAAAATATTAACAGGGAGATTAAGACACAACTCGGTCTTACAGAATCAATGGTGGTTTCATAGTCAATGTCAAGAGATACCACGGCTAGGTACTATAGGATTCATCAAACAGTTTGTAGTAACTAGATAATTTAATATTTTTTTTAGAATAAACTCAATCTTTTTCTGTTGCAATAGTAATTTTTTAATTTTAGAAAATATGTTTCAATTATCAAAATTAAATGTTTGAATGGGATTTTGTAGTAGTTTTTTAATGACGAAAAATGTTTTTATTATTAGGTGAATCTTGTTCACCACGTCATCCATAATCTCAATTAATCAAAACCGTTGATCTTAATTTTTTTCAAGTGAATCATCACCTTTATCCTACGTGGATTTAGTAGGTGGTTGTTATTAAATAATTATTTAAAGATCAACGATCCTGATTACTTAGACTATAAATGACGTAGTAAACAATGTTGACCTAATAATCTCACAAGCAAAAGAGTTAGGAAATGTGTGAAGAGGCACGTGCACCTCAGTCCGTCACATGTCTGTCAAGAAGGATCTGCTCAGGAAATTACAAAATACAAAAAGAATTATATAAATAATAATATGTCACGATAGACAAATAATAATAATAAATAAATAAATAAATGTTTATCTAATGGACTTTTCAATTTGATTTACATTTCCAACTCTTTTTCTTTTATTTCCAAGGTGTTTTTAGACGTATATAATACGATTTTTCGATGAGATCACGTGAACAATTATAAAATATTAATATAATACTTTTTTAATAAGATTAAAAAAATGTCTGAATTTAAGAATGTAATCTTAAACATCGATTAAATCATGTTCGTAGCCAACTTAATTAATTGTGTATGTACAATGAAAAATTATATGACCAATTTATTATTTTTATATTTTAATATTTCACATATAATATTTTAAATGTTTTTAATTAAAACAATATATAAAAAAAATGTGTACACACTTTAGATCAATTTTGCCAAATTTATTCTTAAATATGAAAGGAACCAAAAATTAAATGTATAAGCAAGCATTAATAAATAAATAAATAAATAAATAAATAAATAAATAAATAAATAATACTCTCTTAAGTATTCAGGACAATATTTAAGATGAAAAAAAAAGGAGAACAATATATACTTTATATAAAGGATATAATTTTTTAACAGTTTTAATATGATTATAAGATAATATTTGATATATGTTTTTTTATTTTTTAAGAATATATGTTTTGTATATAGAGATATTTAAATTTAAAATTAAAATTAAATTTATAATATAAATAAGATGAAATATAATCCACAGAAATATTGCCGACACAAGAATTGATAATGGATTGGAACAGAATGATAATACTGAAAATAGGAAAAACATCAACATACACGGAAATTAGTGAAAAGGAAAGAAATCAGACAGATAACAAGAAGATAATAAAGAAATAATAATAATAATAATAATAATAATAATAATTAATATTCAATAGGATAATTAAAAAAATAACTTTACTCGATCAAATACCATCCTAAATTAAACATTTATTTCTTTAATATGAATCTAAGTATTATTTAATATTTTATTTTTGTTCGAATGTTTGGATACGGAAGGCAGACTCATGGCGTGGGTACCCCCCTGCACACGTGCGTATCTCGTTCCATTACTTCATTACTTTCCAATCTAAAGTTGTGATGTACATTAAACCCTAGAAGGAATCCAGTTGTTGCACGAGGGACTCTGTTTTGTTTTCTTCTGCCAGAAAAGTAATCGTCTGATCACTTCCCTTTCCCATCCCCTGGGCCTGGCTCACATGAATTATTGATGCCCCACAGCTAGGTATGAATTCAATCAGTGGAGTCATAACACAGGCGTGCATATGGAAAAGGATTCGGCAAACAGATGAATATGGGATTTGGGTTCAAGGAAACTCAATAGAAGTACAAAAAAGTGGGGTTAAGAGATTGAAAATTGGTTTGGTTCAGAATAGTAGTCGGCAATCAGCAATGTGTTGGAAATGATGGTAAGGTGTTCGATAAATTTACGCAGATAAATTTACGCGTTTGCATGAGCAATCTTAATCGATAAATTTACGCAGATAAATTTACTCATCTAGGTATGAATTAATGTTTCCGAACTTGTTCGCATGAGCAATCTTAATCGATAAATTTACGCGGATAAATTGTTTCTCGTCGACCAAGGAGAGGATGGTAAGGTGTTCGATAAATTGCCTGAACGAGGGTTTTGTTTGTATCTTAGATTTGGCAAAAGATTTTGAGGTTTGTCGATCCGCTTCTCCGAGTAACTTCCAGGTCAAATTTGTCTTCTTTGTTGCGACCAAAACTTCATAATGGCCAAGGGTCCCGGCTGATGACTCGGACCCAATATTTATTTTTATCTTTGACAGAAATGAACCTTAAAATTTTGCCCAAACTTGTTGCAGTTAGTGAGATTTCTTTCATGATATTAAAGGTAGGCGTGGTGGGTAGTTAGCATATAAACAAAATTGAATGATCTTTATTGTATAATATGAAAGATATTCGATCGTTATACAATAATCCAATTCGATTATAAAATAATATCTTATTTAAATATAAACTTATAAACAATAATAAACGAGTCAATAACACTTATCTATCTTGAAAATTTATTTGATTTAAATTAATAAATTAAATATTGATATTATAAAAAAATTTAAAATAAATTATAATATTTTTCACAAATTTTAAAATTAATATTATAATCCCTCAATTTGATCCTAGAGGAAAGAGAAAAAAGGAATTGGCAGAGTGGTTTTGTGGGGCCGAAAAGATAGGATGATTGAGTGCACGTGTGGTTACTTGTGTCCACGTGCATCTGTTTTTATTCACTAAAAAATGTTCGATTTTTGTCTTTTTTATATTTCTTGACCCTTTTCCGTTTGTCATTTTGCTAACCGAACAGCGAACAGTCACCCTCCGTTTGTTCCCATCTTCTTGTCTTCTCACTTTATTTCCTTCCAATTTTATAAATTCATTCGTATATTCAAATTATATTTTTATATTTTAATTGATCAAAATAATATTTATATTAAAAATTAAGAATTTATAAAATCTGAATAGGCTAATAATTTATAATAAATTAAGTTCGTTTTTTTACAGAGATTAGCACCCTTCGACTTAAATTTTAATACCAAAATTGAACATTCTATGTTTGTATTATTTAGTAACAATAATTATTTTATATATTAATGATAAAAAAATCTCAAACATCACAACTTTAGAGTTTAAATTTTAATTTAAAATTTTAAAATTATGAGTCATAAATTAATATTTATGGTCAATTCTAAGGTTTATAGGTTAAATATATTATTATAAAATTTAAATTCTAATCATAATCTTTAAATTTAAATTTTAAACCGAATTCATAAAATTCTAAATTTTAAACGTCCGGCAATATTATTTTCTATTTATCTTAGTTCATTTGGTCGGTCCATAATAAGAAATCGAATTAAAACAATAATTTATCCTAATCAATAACTTAAATTTAATCGCAAAAAGTATTATAAATTGTAAATAACATGCAATAATATTAGTCCATTTGAAGGTGAATGAGAAGTTCTTTTCCTATAAAGCGAACCCTATATATTTTTCTTGTGGTACTGCTTAAATATGAGACTACCTGATGTGTAATTTTTATATATTTCTTTTAAAAATGTTATACCGTCAGTTTTATTGGACAGAATATTCATTCAATATATTATCTTTAAAATATTTAAAATCCAATAAAATATCGTAATCTCACACATATATATATCGATAATTACGTGCGAAGAAAAATTAGATCAATACACCAAAGGGGCATATGGATAGACAATCGGTTAAAGTTCGAAAAAGATTTTTTTAAAAAAATTAAGAATCAAAATCACAATACGGGTTTAAATTTGTCAAGATAAACACTAAAAAAAATAAAAATACAAATCTTTTATCACTTTTCGATATCGATTAAAGTTATAAATTTAAATTAAAAATTTTTAATATTAAAACATAAAATCGAGAATAAAAGAATAAAATTATGGGAATATATCTGTAACCCTAGCTATTAAATCTTCCTTGAGCGTGTACACATCTGTGTTAAGTGGTCCACTGGTGCGATCCTGACTTCATACATAAAACAAAAATCATTTGATTAATTATCAGAGAGAGTTTCTGGCAAAATCTCATCCAATTAGAAATACAGGCTCAAAGCAACAAAACAGGATTATTGAGTTAATAATTACATATGGGAGGAACAGCAATCTGTCATGTAATATTGAGAACTCATATCATGTTAATTAGTAATGTTAATTGTCATTTCCAAATCATTCCTTAATCCTAATCAGTTGATTTCCATCACAACTCATTCTATAACATGAATACATGATGTCTATCCCATAGTTATCCAAATTTATTGGTGCCATTTTTTATTAAAAATTATAACCACCAATCAGTCGTAACGTACGAGTTTCAAACAAGAATCATAAAACGAACATGAAAACGAACAAAAACACGGTTGAAAATGGTATTAACGTTAATGTGTCGGAGAAGACATTCCATTAACTTGAGACTAGGGTTACCTACGTTATAATTTATATTCCTAACACAAATTCTAAGAGATTCTTTCTTACAACATTTAGCTAAGAGATGACAAACGATGGATGTGATGTCTGCAATAATAATTCAGACAATGGGCATATAAGTTAGGTGAAGTACTCTGATGAAGTAAACCTGCAAACAGAAAGCAACTTGTTATCTAAATGGGAAACGAAAGAGATGAAGAAACGAAACCATTGATGGCATCAAGCTAAGAGATGATGATAAGCAAAGGAGCGTTAGGCTTTTAGCCCAAAAGGTGTGTGCTTCCAACCAACATTTTGCAAAAGATTCTCAATCTTTTGGTTGGCTCCCACACCAGAACCTAGCTGCTAGCTACCCTCCCATGTGTTTAAGGGGTCCCCTCCCCAGTTTCATTTCTTTTGTTCTGATGCTCAAGTGCTTGTCTTGGCTGTTGTTTCTTTCACTAATCCTCTCCCACTCTCTTTCACAATCTTATTTTTATATTTTAGCACGCATTAGGTAACAAGGGTGCCTATGCATGTGATCCGATGGCGCTGCCTGGCCGCAACAAGGTTTACTTTTTTAATGTTAGAATATATATAAAGACATCGAAAAAGACTAGACGATATCGTGGTGCTAAACCTCGCGTCTCGCCAACCATGCCCCAACTGCACGTTGCCCCCTCGTGGGTTCTTCGTATCAAACTCGTCCTTGCTGCCCGTTACAGACAATATGAAAAATGCTTTATCATCTTTTTTCAACGTAAGGTTACCTACAACTAAAACCGTAAAACCGTAACCCTAAAACTGAAATACTTATTATAAAGCTAAAGTTTACGCAATCTATGTATCAAAGTTTTTCGTATATTATTATCACTTTAGTATCAGATCATCCTTTCTATCTACACAATATTCTCCATAGTGCCAAACTGATCCTTTGTAGTACTTTAGTTAAAGCTTTTGGGACCTCTAGCTTAATCAAAATGATTACTGTTACGCTGTCAACAAATCAGAATCCATAGCCAAATAATAAAAATGTATTTGAACTCATAGTTAATTAGATATTAAATTTACATTAATTTAATTAATGACATTCCTATATTATTAATTTATTCCATTTGAATTTGAGAGCATAATTTTCTATATTACTTTTGGGATCATGCCAACAAGTTTTTGTATCTTATTGGATATGATAGTACATAAAATAATTCTTAACATTATTTTATATAGAAAAATCAGGTATTATTTCTAGAGATCACAGGTTTGAGCACCAGTAATACTAATAAAGGATCCAATGGATCAGGGGTGCACACATCGGTAACACGATTCAGCCTACGATGCATCACAGATGAGTTTCTAAGATGATGGTCTCCATTAATGGCATGTTTGTTACTACTGTAATAGAAATATGTTGAGAATTCTACAATGAAGATGGTTACTGGTTTAAATACATGAATACAACAGCATAAGTGATCAAATCATGGTGAATTCACTGACATAGACATTAAAAAGAAACAACTGCACATAGACTCGCTTGAGCAGCCAAGCATCACAACACATACAGGAAGTTCTCACCGTGCACGCCCTGCGTTCTAGAACCGATTCCGTCAAAAATTTGTAGCACCACGGGTTTTGCCGTATAAAAATGGTTGAATTTTATGTGTATCCAAATAAAAATGCCATTGCAGCCACGAGAGTCGTCAACAGACTAAGTGTGGAGATAACCTGGTGGGAACTGGCGTTAGGCAACCAAGGATAGGCGTCGGGAGGTGGCATAACACAATTATCTCCGTTGAAGTAGATCCTTCTTGGGAAAGCCCAACCCTTCTCGAAAGTGAAGGTTGATTTATCCTTACGGAAAAGTAGCTCCGACTGCACATTACCGAGCGGACCAGCTTGTGAAAGCAAATCGTTGTAAAATTTAACACCCCATAACATGGCAGTATCATCTGTTGATTCAACAAAAGTTACCCTTTAGGCCTTTATTCAACTAGTTACATGCAACCTTTGCTGCAGTGTATTACCATGAAACAACTATACGGAGCAGAGATTAGTTCGATGTAAACTATCATTTCACTCTCGATAAGAGAAGATGCAAAAAGCACAAAAAAATAAGAAAACAAGTGGCAAAGATCAAATGAACTTACTTATCCCTGTATAAGGAGTTAAAGCCTTGTAGTTAAAGCTGAAAATCTGAGTGAGATTGTCGAAGTTCGGGTGCTGCATGACTAAGTTCCACTGAGTATAATTCATATTGTAATTAAAATTAGTAATCGTAACCTTAACCCGCCAGTACTCCTTGTAGTTAAGCTTAACATGCCAATGTATTCGAACTGGACACATATGGCTTGTACATTGGACCAAAGGTGCCAAGTTATTCTTCCCTGCAGCTGAAACAACCGACGCTATATGTGGAGCTTTTGGACTGCACATAAAAAAACAACAAAAAGCATAGGGAAGCAATAAAGAATTGAGATAACAATCATCATCTCCAATAAACATACTCTGAGCAATAACTATCGTATTTTTTGGCAGATTGAACTTACTCCACACAACTCCCTGGCTGAGAAGTATTTTGGCAGCCACAAGCACATTGAGGGCAAGGTACTATGGTTTCATTGTAGAAGGATGAGAGAGAGACGCAACAACTAGGCGTTTTCTGAGCTAGGAATTGCGAATACGTGCATGTAACATTCCATGTCACTGTCACAAAGTTGCAGTGTCAATTACAACCATCTACTCCAATAGAAGTTCAAATTGTATACTTGTTAATGTTGCATGCCGATAAAATGAAGGAAAGCCATTTCTACAAAGTTTAACGATGTGGAATAGATAAAAAATGAGTAACTACATGGCATTCTAGATCTTAATCAAGTAACTTACTCAAAGCTTGTGTGACTCTTCTTTTGTCTGCAGTAGCAAATCTACTGGGTTTCACAATTTTTGCCGGTCCACAAGTATAACCAGGCCCTGGTGCCTTCAAAGTGAAGTTTTTAGGAACTCTAACTGTCTTATTTGTGGTTCCAGCTTGACCAACACTCAACTGGAATGAGCTTGCTGCGGTGGATGGATCTTGCACCCATGAGTTTAGCACTCCCCCTTTACAGCAATTTGCAATCTGCTGATTATAAGGCGTTCCTGGCAATAAATCCACAACTGTGGGATCCTTCTTACAGCAATGTGGAATGTTCCCTTTGAATTTTGAACAATCCCCTTGTTCGGTTGTTTGTCCTCCCATCATGCTCCAAATCACCTCCTTCTTAGCCCATTTCCAACCTAATGTCCACCCCGGAGCTTGGATATGACGGTATTGCTGGAAGTTGTAGATTGTGACAACTGCCTGCTCACATTATATCGAGAATTTAATACAAAGGGGACAAGAAATAAACCATGCTTAAGCCAAAATGATACTCATTCTAAAAACTTTGTTTCTCCCTTTGTCAAATCCCTTTTGATTGATTTCTGGCATTACAGCATTAGCTTAAAAGATTTTTGAAATTACATCGCAATCGTTCTACCCCACACCAGATAGTAAAATCATCATATTCTAACATCTATATACAAAATCATGTGCATGCATAAGCAATAACAGATGAAAGAACACTTACAACATAGCCATCAGGGGTCCAAGTCATGATATCCCATTTGATTGTGATATTTCCACTCGGGTCCAACGGATCATAGGCTTCTGAAAAATGAGTTAAAAGAGAGAATTAAAACAAACAGATACATTTTCAGTTCCTGATCATCCATTAGGATGAAGATATACAGTAAGAATTGAACTAGGAAATCACTATCAGATAATCACCAGACAGGAACAGCAAAATCACATTCTGGCTAAACCATTAATGTCAAGTAGATAACAAACCAGTGGTAAGACCTAGCAAGCATTTGCCTCAAAAACTTGTGTTAATCTTAGCCTCATATACCAAATTTAAGTTCTCTTCAAGTGAAAGGAAAGTTATTATTCTAATAGATTGAACATTATTACAGATCACGAATTACTCAAATTTCATCATTAGCAGCTGAATTTTCCCTCAACATTACCATCATTATCACAATTTAAGGAGAAACAAAGCCAAGCTCTTTGAACAAGGGGGGAATCAAGATTTTGATATAAAATTCATGGCCTATTAAGGAAATATAATTTACAGAGTAAAATCCCAGGCAAAACTAACTAATTACCATAAACATAAAGAATAAACTCAAAACCATAAAAGAGAGAGGTTTCGCATAGCTAAAGACACCCCATTTACCAAATTCATTAAAGAATCAAAATACCACTAATAAAACCAAATATTCCAACTTTCCCGACATTTCAACCAAAGAAAGAGAAAGATTCTACAAAACCTGTTGAGGTGAAACTTGAGAAAGAGAACAGAAACAGAAGCAAGCAGCTGAAAGAACTCAGCTTGAACAAAGATCTATTGATGAACAAGAAAAGATTAGCCATTTCCTTCAGGATTTTGAGTTTTTTGGGGTTATTGACTTTGGTTCAAGCTTTGTTACTGACAGGGAAGGCTCAGATAAAAAGAGAGAAAACAGAGAAGAGTAGCTTTTTGAACAACGGGACATGACAGGAAAGTTCAAGACTTTGAGTTTAAGTAGTGGAACACTTTAATCCCACTGCAAGACGCTTACTTTCCTTAATAAATTTCATTTCTTTAATCATGTTGTTTAACATTAACCAAGGAAAATAATCATTAAAACATATACATTTTTAAATGCAATTATATCATTTTCATCTCAGAAAACTACCAACTAATTTCATTTTCTCAAAGCAAAAGTATTTTTTAGTTAATGGTTTTGTCCAATCTGCTTACACCACGAGGATGTAATAATTAAAGAAAAAAAATTGGCGTATGAAACACGATCTGCTCGGAAAAAAGGAGGTGGAAAGAAAATGCTGTGCATGGATGTTTGCTTGATTAAGAAAATCAATAGATTGATGCGTGACAGTTGTTTGTGAGATAATAGAAAATGACAGCTTATACTTATACAGCTTGTTATATGGTATGTTCTAGACTCTGGAGAAACAATCTATGCCGATGGTGTTTGACTGCCTCCTGGTGGCTTTTCATCAACGGCGTCGGTGCCCTACCAATGCTTGGTAATGGTTTGTCTGTCATTTACTAAAGTCACAGTCTTTTTCGTTTTAGAAGCATCCCATTAAATAATGTTTTCCATTTTCAAATAATATATTCTATTCTCATTTTCACATGAGAGGAAGGATGCTAATGGCTAAAGCATGGTTAAAGTCTTCAAAGAGTGCTAAAAGCCCTCCAAACCCGTTAGGTTTCCATTTGTCCTTATTATCTTAGTAAGAAAAAGATATAAAGATAATTTTAATCCTTAATTTTTATAAATTTTATTGTTTTTACTCTTATTTTTTTAGATAAATTTAATCTTTAACCTATATCTTTTTAACAAATAGCTTATTTTTTAACTACTATGATAACTGGATCGTTAAAAATCTAACAATGATGACATGTCATATGGATATGATAATATATTTTAAATGACATGATATTTAACATATTAAATACACACATATATATATAAAATATAATTTCATTTAAATATAAATATAAAATAATTAAAATTCAAATAAAATTAATTAATTCTAAAATAAAATACTATTAAACATTCACAACCCTAGCTATGATAGAATCAAAGTATTATCTTAAAAAAATATGAACACAGTTCAAAATTAATTAATTTTTTAGGTAAGATTTTAATTCTATCGTAGTTAGAGTTAAGAATGTTTAATAGCATTTTATTTTAGAATTAATTATTTTTTAATATTTTATTTGAATTTTAATTATTTTATATTTTATATTAGAGTAAAATTATATTATATATATATATGTATGTATTTGATAGGTTAGATGTCATGTTATTTAAAATATATTATCATATGCATATAACATGTCATCATTGTTAGATTTTTAACGGTCTAGTTACTACTATGGTGTTAAAAAATAAGCTATTTATCAAAAAGATATAGATTAAGGGCTAAATTTATCTAAAAAAAGAATAAGGATCAAAACGATAAAAATTATAAACGTTAAGTGTTAAAATTATCTTTATGCCAAAAATTAAAAAAAAAGCCAAGATTTAGCTAAATTACATTGGAGGTCACTTTTATTACGGGTAGTTTATAATTTAGCCACTTTAAAAATTTAACATAAAATCAATAAATATTTTTTAATGGAATAATCATTATGGTTTTTATTTTTTTTTTCTGAAACAATTCGGCCTTTACTGTAAATGAGAAATTAAAAAATTGATTATATATAATTTGAAATAACTTAACAAAATGATAAGTCAACAACAAAAAAAAAAATTTACGAAATAATTTAATTGTTCTATTTAGGGTAAAAAGGTATTTTTTTCCCTCAAATTTAACCCAAATCAACAATATCACCATTCACAAAAAAACACAATTAATCTGATCATTCAGCTCACACACTACAATAAATTAATCCTTTGATTAACATTAATCAACAAAATCGTTAATTGTTATATATATATAATCATTAACTGCATATCACATCATAGCTAATGTAGCATTTTTATAAAAGAAATAATTATATTTTAAAGTAAAAAAATTAAAATAACTCATGATATAGGGGTGAAACTCAAACCCTGATATAGCTAATGAAAAGCTTAACACTTCACCCCCAAACTAACCTCTTAACCTTGTCAAAAGACCCAAAATATAATATATAACTTCATCTAAATAACATGAATTCTTCATTATCTTCTAATTAAATGGTTTCAAAATGTGCTTGGGCTCTCCCCATTCTATGACTTCCTTTTCAAGCAATATCATAATAATGAATTAAATACTAGGAGGTTTACATAGCTTAAAAGGCATCTTAACACAGATCCTGCCAGTGAAGTGATGGCTGAGCAGAAAACAGCTTGGAGCCAAGGTCAAGAAATAATGTTGAAGATTCTGCTGTATGCGCAGATTCCTTCTCACAAGTTACTCATAGCCTTCACTTATGCACTCGGTTCTTATTGTCATCTTCAGCATCCTTGCCATCTTCATTTTCATCATCATGGCCATCACTTTCGTTGTCATCTTGATCATCATGTTCATCATCATCAAGGTCACTAATGCAATCATTCTTGGAGTCATGTTGATCATCATGATTTCCACCACCTGTTCTACCTAGTTTGGCATATTCCTCGAGTGATGTAGACGGAAAAATTTCGCCCACCCTACCATTTTCTTTGTTGGCCATGGTTTTTGATGAACTTTTAGAGCTACTTTTATTCATCTGTTACAAGCAAAGGTGGTCAACATTAAGGCATTTGCCAGAATAAATAACCAGGGAATAACAAAAGATTGTACATAGGTAATTTACTTTGCCAAAGTGAACAGTATCCATATTAGTAGTAGCTATTAGATACCAAGTTCACTGACAACGTTGATACATCAGGAATAACTTCAAGCACATATGTTCTGCTTGGCTAAGAAACAATTAACTTAACAAGAACAGAAGAGATGTTTAAACTTTTTGGGTCTCAGTTCTAAACAAGGGACTGAATCATTAGAGGCAGACGAAGAAAGTTGCACGCCTTGTCAAGCTGACAAAGACTGAATTGTTAATCTAACAAGCGTGGATTTAAGGAAATCACTCACAATTGGTGTGGGGGGGGGGGGGGGGGGGGCTGAAAGCAACATGAGAGTCGTAATCGGACACTTACAGCACGTAACAATGTTCTTCTATCCCTCTCTCGAGCATTTTTAATTGCCTGAAACAACATTCAGGAAAATCAATAGACACAAACATAACATTTAAAAAATCACAATGAAAAATTTTCACCAAACCAACCTCTTCAAGCATCTTTTGCTCTTCCTCCACATCTGCGGAATCCCTATATGAGCAACATAATCACAAGTTCAATGATATTACATCTTTTTCCCAAACTTATATGCATTGGAAACGAGAAATCAAAAGTTCCTCAAAATATTCAAAAACAAACCTCCCAACTATTTGATCAACACGGCAACGACACTTTGCACATACTTTTTGCTCCTTAGCACATCCTAAAACAAAATATATCCAAACCCAATTGATTAATTTTCATAAAAAGAACTACACTTGACATACATTTAGCTCAATTTAACTAGAAACTGCTGAATTGAAACAAGCAAAGAACTAATAGCAGAGGAAAACGAACCGGAACAAAGATTATGATAAGCTTGACGCACATTACGTTTGGTGCAAAGCTGACTGCCAAAAACAACAAACCCAAAAAATAGATATTATAAAACCCCACAAAACCCCATCATTTTTCTAAAGAAAATGCTTACCATTTTGCAGGCTCCATTAGGGGTTTATATTTGCCGTAACGACGCTTCCAATCGATTTGCTCTCTGCATCGAGGGCAAACTCCAGTTATTTCAGAGTATGGCCTTAGCTTCCCTCCAACTTCCTATTGGAATTTTGTTTTTGAAATTTTTAGAAATTACATTAAATATATGATCAAACTAAAAAGTAGTGATTGGTTACCTTCTCGTTGATTTTAACGCCGGCGTTTGGCTTCCAGGCGTAGCTATTTTGGTGCTTCGGTGGCCCTCGCCGACTGCTCATTTTTGCTTATAGGTTGCCGACTCAATCACCCTTCTCTTGCTAACGTTTGGACTTTGTTAATTTAACCTAGACTGTTTTTCTAAAGTTTTTTTTTCCCTTTTCCCTAATTAAATATGAATATAATTTAATTTTTATTTTAAATAAATGAAGCATATTTTATATTTTAAAGGATAAGATTTTTTCTTTATATTTTATAATTTAAATGTTAGAGTGTAAAAATTATATTAAATATTTTATAATTTAAATGTTAGAGGACATAATTTCGGACACCGTCCGATATATGCAATCTGGATTAAGCAAATGAGATGTTCCTTAGCTTTCAATCCAATAAGAAAGACGAGTTATTACACTATTAGCTGAGCAAGTCATTTTCCTAGGCACTCTCAAGCTCAAGCTCATTTTCTAATTGATTAATTTAGATTAGACTTCATCGTCAATGGTATGGGGCCGATGGATTCCATCACCGGCTCCGTCTTCGATGACGGTCTGGTTTGTTTCTGCAGTTTCTTGCAACTGCAGTGCAAACTCAAGCATTCCCAGCACATCTCTCATTCTTGGTCTTTCAACTCCCACATCATGTAGGCAGTTTTTGGCAGTCTCAACATATACTCTCAGACACTCTGATGCAATGGTACCTTGTAGGTAAGGGTCAATGATCTGCTCAATGGTCTCAGTCTCTACACACTTGAGAGCCCATCCGGCTAAACCTATTTGATCCTCTTCCAATCTTGTGTCAACTGCCGGTCTTGCACACAAGACTTCGAATAACACGACTCCGAATGAGTATACATCGGACTTTTCTTTAAGTCGTAGCCTACGAAAATACTCGGGATCCATGTATCCGAATGTTCCTTTCACCATTGTTGTGATTGGAACGTTTTCCATGAGAACCGGACCTGTTTTTGATAATCCAAAATCTGAGACTTTAGCTACCCATGTCTCATCCAACAAAATGTTGGTAGTCTTCACATCTCGGTGAATGATTCTCTGAACTGCACCCGAATGAAGGTACTCTAATCCACGAGCAGCACCGATACAGATTCGCAACCTCTGCTTCCACGGGAGAGGGGTGCTATCGTTGTTATAGAGGTGATCACGAAGGGTTCCGTTCACCATATAATCATACACAAGAATCATCTCATGGTTTTCGTTACAATAACCTACAAGGGACACAAGATTAATGTAACGAAGCTGTGAGAGCATCTCGATCTCTGCCCAAAACTCGTTTTCACCTTGGTGGGACTTCGAATTGAGTCGCTTTATCGCCACCTCGTGTTGAATACCTGGAATGCGACCCCTGTACACGTTGCCGAAGCCTCCTCTCCCTACAATGAGAGCATGATCGAAGTTATTTGTTGCGGTGAGGATGTCGGCAAGTGAGATGTGCTTGCATAGGGTGGGTGAAACTTTTGTTCTGTTTAAGGCTTCCGTTTTGCGCAAAAGATGGTTCCTCAACCAGAAAAAGAGTATCAGAACCATTGGTACCATGCTAATTAGAGTAGCTCCGACGATGGCACTTTTGTGTTTCAAAAATGTACCCTTCTTCTTCGAATGCTTTTGCGTCAACCGAACCATCTCCGGTCGAGGGTTTGGAGCGGCAAGGCTGCCATTCCAGTTGCTCATCTTGAAAATCTCTAAGCCATTCAAAACCGCATCATATAACTGTGGCTTATCTCTGGTTTGTGGATATAATGCAAGCCATAGATCATTAACACCTTGTGGCACCCACACCACATAGTCTTTGTAGACTGGAACGCCATTACCACCACTCAAAGCAATCACATCCATGGCTTCCTCAGCGGTATGATTATTGATAAATATATCGAATACACGCTGATTGATATACTGTAGAACGGTCTCGCAAAAATGGAGCCTAACGAGGTAGTAAAACCCCGAATCAACTGTGAAAAGCCAAGTAAGGTTGTAGTTCAAGTTAACACTTGCAGTCGGCCCCATTGTACGAGCGGTTTCGTACACAACTTCTGGTGCCGTATACACCGTTGTGGCCTCGGTGTATTTAATCATTGCATTAGGCTCATAATGCACAACTCCGAATGCTGCTCCGAAGATATAATCAACATCTTGATTCCATGACCGGAACATTCCTGAATCGTCTGTATTTAAAATATCTCTTCCACCAACATTTAGCCGATAAGCCGTTTCTAGAGCAGTGGTATTTTCAAGGTCGAAAAGGTAATTGGTGTCCAATAAGAGAAGAGAGCCATATGTCTGGCCTGTATAGAGATTTTCCGGCATCGAAACAACTTCGATCCCATTTATAAAAGCGTAAGAATTCGGCGAAGGTGCGAAGGTGACATCCAGCATCTTCTCATCACCTACAGTGATGACAAATTCTTTGACAATGAAGGCTTGTGGAGGACTTGCAGAAGAAACCAAATAGGCACTGAAATTGCTCAAGAGGGTGTAATTGTTAGCAGTGACCGAGAAGAATGAGGCTGTCATATCTAATCCAGGGTATTCATTCGGATACAAGTACAGACGAAGAAACTTGGGTCCCGGTGAAACGGGGAATTTGTAAGTGAAATCACCATGAAAGATACGTGCTGTCATGTAAGGAACTTCAGTGACGGAGGGTTCAAGATAGGAGGCAATGGATGAAAAAGAAGAGGTATTATAATACCGGTCATCGGCATCAGCATCGGCAACCCAGTGTCTGCCCTCATCGTCAAACGTAGAATTCGATGAAGCACCGGAGTTCAAAAGCATGTAGTCAGTAGGAGAGTAAGGAGATGAAATTGTTGTGGAAACCAAGGAGAGGAGGGCGAGGAAGACGATAGTACTTAAGAAAGACATTGTTGTTTTAGTGTTGTGTGATAGAATCCTGCAACTTTTAGAAGTTTTATAGCTGAGTATGGTTGAATGTGGAATATCAAATTCCACATAGACCTACCCGATCCAGCTAAGGATTCCTGGATGGAAGATGTAAACCAGCTAAGGTTGTGTACGACTGAAAACAGCATTTGTGGGCAACCCCTCCACAGTCTTGTCTCGCATATTAGAAATTTCAAGACAAACGACATTGCAGTTGACCACGTGTATTAATGAGTCATCGAATCTAATGGTTGGCTCATGAGTTTTAATAGTAATGACATTGCAATTGACCAGGTCTATTAACAACATCAATTGAATTTTTCTCATTATATTAAGAGGTAGTACGTTCTTTTTATAAAACCCACCGGTTTTATTAAAAATATCTGAATTTCTTGATATGAATATAGATATGGGGAAGAGAAAAACCCCAAGAAACACAAAAAGAAAAGAAAACCCCCAAGAAAATTCCCTTTAGATAGCTTTAACATGTGGGGAAGCCACTAACTTATAGACAATGAGAAACTAGACCAGTAAAATTGAGCAAACACTTCAGTTACAGGATGTCACACTCCTTAGTATCAGGACTGGAGAGTTTGCCATCACTAGTGAACACTTTACCACTTCTATCCACTGGAGAGTAATCCTTATTGGAGAGTTCGAACCATGATGAAGATCCTTCTGCTCGTGATTTCGGGAGGAAAATCAAGATATATACAGCAGAGACCGCAACAAAGGCCGATACAATTCCGACAACAATGAGGAATGTGGTTCTGATATTGTACTTTGGCCTTGATGGTGGAAGAGATTGTATAGGTGGGCTGATATGTATTCCATGAGGATTGGATCCTGCCAGATTGCCTTCATTGCTCAATTTGAAGATTTCAACCCCATTCAAGATAGCATCCGAGTATTTGGTCCTCCAAGCTGGTGCAGGGTGAACAGCAATTGATAGGTTTCTCTCCATTTCCTTGCCTGCTCTACCGATCATCACGGCGTAGTCTCTATAGACCGGTACTCCGCTTCCACCGGCCCAAGAAATTACATCAGCTTGATGTTCGGTCACAATGTCGTCTATGTAAATCTGAAATACTCTGTCACTAGGCTCGGATATTTCTCCCTGGAATTCACAAAAGTGTAACCTGACATAGTAAGTGAACCCGACATCAACTCGGAATTCCCAAGTGAGTTTGTAGTGCTCGTTCACAGTCTTGTCTGTCCCCATAGTCCTGGCTGTTTTATACACCGGGGTCGGGGCACTGTAATTTGGTATCACGCTGAAAGTGGGGTTAATGCTAAGATTAACAGGAAGGACACTAGGTCCACCATTAGTCAAGTATTCACCATCCTCAAACCAGCTCCGATCCATACCAGTATCATCTTCGGGTGAAATGGAGCTGCCGCCGACATTCACTCGGTATAAAGTTTGAAGAGCCTGGTTCTTCAGGATCCGATACGGATTCACCTCATTCACAAACACGAACCCCGTATCATCATCGGGAGTATAGTAAAGGTTGTCGGGCATGGACATGATTTGGATTCCGTTCACGAAAGCATAGGAATCCGGCATATTAGGACTCGGGCTGAACAACATCTCCAGCTTTCCATCAACATATATGCAAAATTCAAGATAAAAGACCTCTACTTTAAGATCATCAGCAGTAAGGGCAGCGCTGAAATTTCTTAGGAGGGTATAACCACCACCATGAACATCGAAAAAGGACTTCGATCGATCGAATTCTCGATACGAAGTCGGGTAAAAGTGAAGGCGAATGAACTTCGGTCCCGGTGTGACCAAGAACGAGTAGGTGAACTGCGAGCTAGACAGCCGAGCTGTTGCATAAGGTACAGGGTTTCCCTCTGTTGGAGACCTTGAAATAAAAGACACCTTATCGTAGTGATCCAAATAAATTGTGTTATCTGCTGTCCAGGATCGGCCTGAAAGATCAGTTCTGTTGGCCGTTGAGCCACAATCGAGGGCTATGTTGTCATGAGGCGTGTAAGGCTTAGTTGAGCCATCGGAGAAGGTGAAATGGAAAAGGGTTAAGACTGAAAGCTTTGTGACTAAAGAAACATACCTTTTGTTGAAATTCTTCATGGTGTATAGTCGAGGGAGATGAACTCACAGAATTGAATTCAAGTTGAAACAGAGAAGAGAGTCATAGAGAAGACAATCTTGTTCCTGCAATCTTCTTTTCCTTTCTCTTTTATCTTCAAAGAACACCCCAGGAGTTTGAAAAATCAAACAAGTCAATGGCCAAATTAAACCGACAAGTAATCTTAAAAATATTTGTAATGGCAATTGCTTTTTATTTTATTATAAACCAATCAAATCTTTAATTGGAAGTTTCATAGAGCTCACGGGCTGGATATTATTCCTCAACAAACCTTTTAGTCTTTAGACTCGGTCAAGTTTAATCATACATGGGTAAGTTACATGTTTAGTCACCCAATTTTAAGTGTATTTCTGTTTTGGATGCTCAGCTTTTAAATTTTTATTTTTTCGTCACTCGACCGTTACATATTCAATACTAACATCAAAATGTTTTTTTAGTTTTTTTTTAAATTAACTTTAAGTTTTAATATTTTTTCTATAGACAATATTATTTTATATTATTGTTCGATCACGATCAATCATTGTTCGTGACATAATTAGTATAATATTTTTGAAAGAAAAAAAAAAAACAATAAAAGTTAAGTGATTAAAAAAATTTACTTTATCCATCATATTTATTAAGAAACCTTCTATGTAAATATATGTATTCTCTAAGTTATTATCTGTTCCAAAAGCAATGTCTTTTATTAATTTTTTGGATAATTTTTTTAAATTTTGACTATTAAATATTTAAAATTTATTATTAATAAAAATATGAAAAAAATATATTTTAGAAATCTCTAATTAGTAGATTTCAAATATATATTTTATAAATTTTAATTATTTAAAATATTTAATATAATTATAGTAAAAAAATTTAAAAATTTTGACTTTTAAAAAATCAATAAAAAATATTATTTGTGGGATAGAGAAAGTACATATTAGTAGAGCTTTAGAATTTGAATTTACCGTATCATCTCAGCCCCTTGTTTTTTAATTTTATTTTAATATATATGATAATTTTAATTTTAATATTATAATCCACTATTAATACTTTTTAATATATATTTTATTTTTAGTTTTAACTTTTTAGTAATAAAATTTTATGTGTTTTAGTTATTTCTTGTAAATTTTATTGTGTCTTTTTATAATACGTTTTTTTATGATGTATTTTTTGATAAATGCTATTAGATTTTTATTAAATTTATAAAAATTTATAATTATATCGCAATTAATAAGTAAAATAATTAGATTAAATAATCCAAAAAAATTATTGAAATAAACGTACCAATAAAATTTAAAAGTTTCCTGAATCTTCTTGTCTCAGTCTAAACGAGACACATAACGAAAGAAAAAAATTATAAGCGATCCAAACTGTCATGCAAAAAATACCGTTATCCAAGACTGATTTCATCGTTAAACAACCATCAAACGAGTAGGGACAAATCTTTTTAAGTGACCACCGACAATAACATAAATAAAAAATTAACATCAATTGAATCTCTTTGTAAACGACAATCAAATGTTAAAGTATGTTACAACATATCATAAAGACAGACGAATCAAACCCTAAAACAAAAAAATATGTCACAAGAATAAAAAATATGTCACGAAAGCAAAAAATATATATTTTTATTAAAATAAAACAAAAAAAATAAATTCAATGATCATCATTTAAAGGAATTAATCAAAATAAAAAACGGCTAAAGTGGAAATTTTAGTTAAAAAGATCAACGGTTAGAGTTAAGGGAAAAGAGAAAAAAAGGAGATGTAGTTCCTTTTTATGACACATTTTCTTGATATATTTATGTTCATTTTATTCCAGTGTGTTTTACAGTGTTTATGAATTTATTTTCTCGGTAGTCATAAATAATTTATTTTTTATAATTGTTTATCCATATAATTAAAAAAATGAATTAGTATTTTTAAAATTAACCCGAAAACATTTATAGTTTTCTAATAAAACTTTTACTGCCATGTTTGTAATATTTTTCGTTTTAATAAAATCTGATTTAAAATTAAATAAATTTTAATTTATTGTTTGAGTTTTGTTTCAGTTTAAAAAAATTATAACTCGTGAATTTAAATGCATAACAATATGATGTAAAATCAGTGAAGCAAATGAGATATGTTTTATTTACGAATAGTAAAAATAAGGGATTAAATACAAACATTATGGATGAAAATTTAAAACCTTGTGTTTCAAACAAAAAAATTGTCATGTTTTTATCTATATCTATAGGTTAAAAATTAATTTATATCCTAAAATCTTAATAAAATTTAATTTTTTTATTTATTTTTAAATGATAATTTTTATATTTTCTAATGTTAAATGTATATGTTGATCTACTTTTATTCAATAATCCAAAAATTATAAAATTTAAAAATTTTACATAACGTAAAAAATCCCTCCATATATTAATAATAGCTGTCAATTTTTATTAAAAGATATCACGATTATAATATATTTAAAAATAAAATTAATAAGATTAATTTACTAAAATTTGTTATAACCAAAAATTAAATATGAAATATATAACCTTGTGGTCCATAGTGTCCACATTATGTGTTTGATTTTATACTTTAAAAAACCATGTGATATGGAACAACGCTGGTCAAGATCGATTGGATTTTTCTCATTGTTGTAAAGAAACTGTATTATATACAATAATTTAAATAGTCCAAAAAGCTGAGGGCACTGTTTAATCATAGATATAAAACTATTAGTGTGACATAATCGTTGGTCTTTAAACCTTAAATTTTAAATTTATTTTAAAATATATATACGTATATAAATTTTTTTACCACTAGTATATAAAAAATTATATATTAAAATATATTTTTTATTAAGATACTGATGTTATTGGAATTTAGACATGGTCGTTGAAATATCCAATCGGTTCACATGGGTATGGTTTGTCTTTGTTTCAACTTGTATTATTGTCTATACATTGCAAGAGCATGACCTTAAAAGGACCTGTTTCAAGCTTTGTCATTGATTGAGTTGGGAGAGAAATGGAAGCCAAACTGATGAAAACCCATCTCTGCCTAGCGTTTATAGTGCTGGTATTCTGCAATCCCTCTAGAGTTATGGCAATGGGAACCAACGGCAGCACGACCTCGGTCATCGGCGACGACAGCGACTTGGAATTCCTCATGGATTCTCATAGCAGTAGATTCCTACAAGGGAATGGCAGATTAGTTTACGATGCAGCAGGTACTGCTAACAGAGCACCCGCAGATTGTGACCGGAATTCAGGGCATTCTTGCGTTCCAGGACAAAACTCGGAACCCTGTATTGCAGAACATAATTCGCCTTACAATCGTCGTGGGGGGTCATGCTAGGAAACCCTGTATGCAAAGGTGAAAGACAAATTCAAGTGTCTTTTCTAGTAGGTTTAGTTCATGATTTTCTCTTAAAATATACATTTTGTGAATTTTAAAGAGGAAATTGTGAATGGTTTAATAATTATTTTTATTTTAGAGCTTTGGGTGTTTTGTGTATGAATATTTATTGTTCGATTTTTATCTGTTCGGGTTAATATTAAATCGGTCTGTAATCGAATATATGTATGTTAACGTGTTAATGCTCATATTATTTTTTGCTACATTGACAATGGTTCCATTTTGAATTCGAATGTTCGAATGAAATATCTATATTATTGTTATATTGATATTGTTATTGTTTCCAGATATCTCAATTGATCAAATTCGAAGCAATTGCCCTCTTTTGATAACTTCCCGAAAGAACCGCTTCAAATAATAAAGATTGTTCTATTCAGATTTTGAAGCGAAGGAGCGCCCTGGCTATATTCTGTATCTAACGTATCAACTCAAAATATTGAAACTAAAAAGCGAAAATCCTTATTTCGAAATACTTTGATATATGAGACAAATCCATTATTTCGATTTCTTGCTTGTTTTGTTACCGAATTAAATTGAGTGGTTTTACAGACGCATAAAAAAAACAATTTTTGTGGACAAAAAAACTTTTTTTTTATGTTATGACTCTTCCGTATACGTCTGCTTTGGTTCGAATGGGCATTCTGAAGAAACTTCAGTTTAGTTCTGCTATAGAAAAAAGAGGATTCTTGGCTTGAGTTTTTTCCTCCTGGCGAGAAAGCATTTATTTTCTGCAATTCATTTCAAAAGACTTCAATCGGTACACGCAAAAAATAGGCCAATTCAGCAGCTTTTTGCTCAATTTCTCGCGGAGTTAAATTCTCATCAGTACGAGTCAAGGGAATGGCCCCCTGGCCTCTGATTTCCATATAAAGGACACGACGAGCATAAATACCCTCTTTAACTTCTATTCTGATGGACTGAATATCTTTCATAAGGAATCGTAGAAAAATGCGACGATTTTTTCCAGGAAAACCCCAACGAAAAATACATACTATTCCCTCTTGTCTATCGAATCGATCATAACCACTCCCTACATTCCAAAAAATCGTGCACCACAAATAGGAACTAATAAAGAGGCCTGCGATCCCATAGAAAGACATTACGATTCCTTGTGGAAAAAAAACTATTTGCTGAGACGGAAATAAAGATATCAAATTCCTACCAAGATAACTAGAAGTTCCAACTAATAAAAACCCTAATGAACCAAAAAAAAGGATAAAGGCCCAGCAGAAATTGCTTGTTTTTCGAGATCCCACTATAAATTCTATCCATATAGATTCTGATCGCCAACTCATACATACTAGATCCAGTTGCATTTTATTGGAATTGAGAGAATAACCAAAATTTCGGGTTGAAGCCGAGTCGCTAGCGAACGTGACAGCTAGGCAGCCGATTTCAAGAAACATCCTAGCAAGGTTCGGCCAGGGCACTGACAACGGGACGAATTTTCGGAGCCGACAGGTGGTTTTTGCAGACAATAGAAAATCGACCATCGCTTCTCGACCCCATATTACCCTATGGGCAACGGACAAGCCGAGGCCACCAACAAGACGCTCCTAAAGATGATCAAGAAGACAACCAAGAACGGCCGTGACTGGCACGACAGGCCCACTCTAGTACTTTGGGCCTACCGGACCAGTATACGCACGGCCACGGGGGCAACTCCCTTTTCACTGGTATGTCTTCGCCTCTCACTAGTGGCTGATAGTAATGAAGAAAGATAAGAGGATTCGAACCTATGGTCGGCCGCCCTTTGCCTCCCTTTACTCAATGCTCCTGAAGTCCAAAAAGGAGACTGAGTGGACAGGGGGCAGGAAGTTCAGTTACATAAATGGTAGTCGTGGACTCGCAGTACTGCCTACTTTGGGTACTCCTTCTTTGGATCCCTCACTCTGGGCTAAGATAGTGTCTTAAGTGCTAGCGTAGCAGGAGAGCAAATAGCAATGAAACTGATCTACAGTATTACTTCCCTCCTACCAAGAACTACTCGAGCTCTCTATGCGAGGAAAAGGGTACATATAGGTGGATTGACGCATCTGAGCAGGCAGGGAATACTTAGTGCTTGGAATATGAATGCTATGAGGCTTGGGCGAGAGAGCAGGTCTAGGAGGCCTAGATATTGCATCATGTGAAAGCAGCGCTAAAATACCCATAAGAGCTGTAAACAAGTGAGATAGGCAAAAAGGGGGGCATTTCTCAGCAAGCAAAAGGGCTAAAGCGCCTTCTACCTTCTCTATTGGCAACCACTAAGACTGAGTCTTTCTCTTTGGATGATGCCAGCAGAGGCAATTTGGGAAGTAGAAGCATCTCAGCTTTATTGACCTGATTAAACATTTCCCTTTCATTAGTGCTAGTACTTGTTCTAGTAGACGCAAGGTAGCTTCCCTTCCCTCACAGCTCTCTCTCTCAGGGCATTCTCCGCCTATTCTCTTTCTCTTTCTATTCATTCGTATTTAAGTCACTTCAGGATAGCTAGATTCGATAGCAGCTTATGCCTTAATGCCATCAGTCTTCCATGGATTCGCCTATATAAGCCGCAGCTAAAGTTGCAAAAATAAGAGCTTGAATCCCACTTGTAAATAATCCAACTGAGACCACTCGACCGATCTCATCCACTTGAAAATTCGTGTAAAAGTTGCTAATTCGACTTTCTAATAGAGTCGTTAGTTCTGCAGCTCTGGGAGAGAATTCCATAAATAGTTCCATTTTTGAATTTAGAGGAGGAATGCCGCTGACAAAGATGAGCTCTACCAGGCTCTCCTTTTTTTTATCCCATCAAAGTCTAGAAAGAGCCGCTTATGATAGACGGCATCCATAAGCCTTCGATAAGGCAGGCTACGGTGGGTCCCATGGGTCTCTATTTGAGTAAGGTGGCCCATGTAGGTCTCCAATGAGAATGCCCTACCAGTAGGATAGAATAGGACTGCCCTAATCTCGTTAAATATAATTAAAATTAAATTCAAAGTTCCATGTATAATACAGAACGGTGGTTGGCAAAGGGCGGACAGCAAATACGGTAGCCCATGGCTAGCGAAGACGGTTCTCTGCACTTGGATGGAGAACGGGTGGTGGCGGAGGTTGGGATGGATAGAGAGGACTAAAAAAGACAATTATTTCATATAAAAAATAAATATATTATTTCACAAAACATAAAAGTATTAAAAAATATGTAACAAAACATATAAAAATAAAAGAATTATATTCGACTCTATATCGTACCATAATAAAAAAAACTGTAAAAAATAATATAGACAAAAATTCTCAGAAGATGTGTCTCGAGCTGTGTCCCACAAGAAACAGTCGACACAATAGAAGAGAAAAAACCCTGCCGACAGTCGCTGACAGGTCTTCAAGTGAAGCACGCCTCGTAAATTATTTGGCATGACTTTTAATTTATACTCAACATCTTCTATATTAGTGATCTCACATGCTAAGTTTAGCTAAATTTGACCACAAAAAAAATGGGAGTTGCTTATCTCCTTAAAGGGCAAATTACTGTAGCAATTCTGCTTCTACTGTTGATTCCATGGTGCACAAGCCATTATGCTTTAGATTCACCGGAGATGAGTAACATCCTTGGCTTCTTCCCCTGCAACGGTTCAGCCTCTGGTTGCTTCGGCCTGGGATTCGACTTGGTGGAGTTGGAAACAAGAAGAATGCTGCAGCAAGGTGATGGACGGCCTACATCCCAATCCCTTAAGACTGATGCAGCTTGTAATCGTGATAAGTTCGGCTACAAATGCAGTCCGCCGGGAAATAAAGATGTTAAAAGATCTGAGAATTGTCAAGGGAGTACGTACAATCGTGGCTGCCACCAACTAAAAAAGTGAGCCGGTATCCACCTGTTTCTAATGTCGTCCTGGGTTGTTTCAGTTGGATCTTTAATGTTTATTCATTGTATATTACAGATGCTATCATTCTCAGATGATACTATCTTAAATCAACTACTTTTATCTGGTTTGATCTAATTTTCTACTTCAAATGTGTCGGTTATGCTGTTTGTCGTGTTGGTTAACATGAAACAACCTTGAAATATACAATATTGCAATACAATTTTTTTTTTCTGGGGAAAATTGTATTGGATCTTTCTCAAAATTCTTCATCAACAAGCTTGCATGTTTGGATCATCGTCCTTGGGGGTCTGTAATCTCGGAAAACACTGCCTTGGACGGATTTTTATTGGAATCCTTTGTAATGTCAAACTGAAAGTACTAATGGTCTTGGAATTCATGACATGATCGCCAAGGCTACTGAACACTTCCCCACTCATGTTGTCTTCCATTTTGTGCGCTGTAAATGCGATCTCCTTGTCGATTTCTCCTTCGATGCTAGCACTGCATTAGGCGTAATCCCTTCCTTGAGTTCTTGTAATTGCAGTGCGCCTGTGCGAACTGTAGTCCCCATACCACTGCATCAATCGATGGCCTTTCTGTTCCTTCTTCATCCAAGCAACTCATTACCACTTCAGTGAACTTTTTCAAACACTCCAACACAATCTTACCATGGAGCTAAGCTTATCTGATCCTTAGCACATAAATTTCACAAATTAAGGACCACTCCAAATGCATATAGATCTGAGTTTTCAGTTAGTTGTCCACGACGGGAATATTCTGGATCAAAATAACCGAAGCTGCCTTTCACTACCGTGCTAACATGGGTTTGGGACATGTTCGTCGGGCTAATTCTAGACAACCTGAAGTCCGAAACCTTTGCCACCCATTTCTCATCCAACAGGATATTTGTTGTCTTGACATCTCGATGAATGATTGTGTGCTTCGCACTCGATTGAAGATACTGGAACCCGGTTGCAGCTCCAAGACAAATCTCTAGCCTTTGTTTCCATGGAAGTGGAGGGGTATCGGTGTTGTAAAGATGATTACGAAGTGTCCCAACCCGTCGCCATCGTTGCAGTAGCTGATCAACGAGACCAAATGGACGTGGCGTAGTTGGGAAAACATCTTGATTTTGCTCAATTTGAAGATTTCTACCCGTTGAAGATTGCATCAGAATGATGAATTCTCCAAGGGGCGAAGGATGCAAAGCAATAGCGAGGTTTTGCGGCTTTTGCTTTGCTTTGGTTGTTCCTATTGGCACAACATAATCCCGATAGACTAGAACCCCGTTTCCACCACTCCATGCTATTACATCAGCTTGAGTTTCCGCAGTTAAATTAGCCAAGAGAATCTCAAAGACTCCATCACTTGGTTGAGCTATCTCATTTTGGAACTCACAAAATGTAACCTTACAAAGTATTGAACCCAGAATCAACAGGAAACTCCGTTGTCAGATTGTACTCCTCATTCTCGGTCTTGTTCGTCCTCATTGTCGTGGCAGTTACATGAAGCACCCTTGGAGCAGAGAACGATGGTACTTTGCTGAAGGTGAGCTCAATGATTTCATTAACAGGAAAAGCACTTGGTTCTCTATCCATTAACCACTGCCGGTACATCCCAGTATCTTCTCCTGGCGAGATTTCCCTCCCACCAATACTGACACGGTGCATCGTTTCGAGGGCAGTGTCGTTTCCTAGGGTGTATAAGCTTCCCCGGGCCTGGCTACAAAAGGTACCCCATCTTCATCAATGGCTGGTCTATAATATAGATCAGTTGGCATGGAAACAACTTCGATTCCATAGATGAAGGCATAAGAGTTCCTGATATCAGGACTACAAAGTACAAAAGGACGGCGTTCCAGAGATTGGCGGAGGGGCATTGAATTTGAATGAAGAAGAAGAGATAGTGAAGCAGGAGAAAACAGAGGTTTTAAGGACAATAACTAGTTGTTTTGCCTGAATTCTTCATTGCATGGGGGAAATCAGAGAACCAGAGAAAGATGCAAATGAAGAAAGGGATGAAAGATGAACAAAACTTTAAAATGAATAATCATGGACAGTGCATGCAATATTCATATCATACACCATTCTCTTTTCCCCTTTCTTCCCCATTTGTCTGCATTTGTTGAATCAAATTACTACAGTTCCACATTAGTTTTCATTATACAAATTGTAGATTGATGCACAGACAACCATTAGAAATATCTGTATTATGTTTCCATGAACTATGACTATTTTTCTTTTAAGATAGACATGCCTCGTTAAAACCTCTCTATATCGTTATCGGAAGAGCTGATGGTGAACCTGAGGAAAAAAGAGTGCTCAGCCAGGTCCTTCATAGACAGTTTCCTAGCAATTAGGTCGTTTTCTCTTCACACAGTTCTCGTTTTACCCAACTAAATATGCATCCTGCATTTATCAACTAACCTCACGAGAACTTGTCTTGAAAGGACACACACCATCACTTTGTAATCACTTCAATGTCCAAAAAGCTCTTAAATTTCCCACAACATTTCACCAAGATATTTTTCAAATGTTCCTCATCTGCACACTATAAGTAATCTCTTTAGGATACTTGCATTCTCAGATTGAAAAAAATGGTAACATATTTCCCAAGAACTATGTTTTTAGGATTTCTTATGATTACACTTTCGGTTTTGCATATTACAAGCCTCTCTCAAGCAACCAGCTTTGCTTCACTGACAGACAAGATCAATGCCACTGTTGCCGAAAGCGACGACATGGACTCGGAGTTCTTAATGGACCCTGATATCGGTAGGATGCTTTTCGACTTCCGATACCTGATAAGTCGATCCCGCATCCGTAGGCGTCCGATCGTGACTTGCAACAGAGGAAATGCATATGCGTCGTGCTTGCCTGCTAAAAACCAGCAGATAAGATCAGAACGTTGCGGTATCTACAAGCGTCGTGGATGCTTCTAAGGTAGCTAAGTTTCTTTGCTGATAGGCATGTGTATGAACTCCCCTTGTTTATTTCTTTTTCAGTTTCAATGTAAAAATTTATGGCTCCCATTTCATGTGTAAAATTTACTTAGATATGCATCTACCCTTCGGACAATGGAATAAAATATGTTGTACTTAAATCTTTTATAAATAAAAATATATTGACTTAATTTTTTTAAGATTAATATCATTTATTTTTTAACATTGAAAAAAATATTGGAGAGTTTTTCAACTTTAAATAATACAATATAAAACGTTTAAATTAATATTTTTTTAAAAAAATATAGAAAGAATAATATAAAATTTTTAAATATGGTGGATGTTGTATTTAACGACGATGCAAGTTAGATGAAAGTTTTGAAGGTTATTTTTTTAGAAAATAATGATAAAAATAAAAATTGATTTTAATCATCAGTATGGTGTGTGAATTTAAGGTTTAGTGATTGTATTGTAAATTTTAAAAGTTTGATAATTATATCACAAATGTATGAACAAAGTCTTAATATCTATTATTTAGAGATTTTTCATCTACTCGATCATTCAAAAAAATAATTTTTTTTATAAATGACATTTATCTCTTAAACCCTGGTTTAAGACTTTAACGGTAAATAAAGTCATACTTTAAAATCTCATTAACATCAAAAAGCAGAAGATGTGTTGAATTTTCTAAATTTTAATAATTTTATTTATAAATTATGTATATATTACTAAAGAATTAAGAAAGGTTATAAAAAATATTATCTTGTAATCGTTTTGAAATTATTAAAAATAAAAAAATAAAAAATTATTATATAATTCATGTATAACTTTTTTAAGTTTGATTATAAATTTAAATATTATAATAAAAAAATAATTATAGAGCATGATTGAATTGATAATCAATATATATATATATATATCTAAACCTACATATAAACATTTAAACTATAATAAAATTTACACTAAAAAATGGGTTTATACGACGTAAAATTTAATGTCCGTGAAGATTTTTAATTTACATAAATACATTAAATTTAGGGTTCAATGATTTAATTTAAGGTCTAAAATTGAGGGACTGTATTTAATTGTAATTTAATGATGAGTTTATCAAACACCACTAAACATTGTTAATGTTGAACATTGTTGAATCTTATTAAATTAATTTATAAAGAATAAAAATTTAAAGAACTAATCATACAATTATTAATTATATATTGAGTTTATCATTACTTTATTAATTACATACTGATCTTTGAAATTTTAAAATTTTTATTAATTAATTTAATTGTGTTTAACAATGTTTAGCATTAATGGTGTTCAACGGTGTTTGATGCTCGTTATATAATTTTTCATAATTTAATGACCGTTATTAAAATTTAGAGTTTATAGATTTTTTAAATCATAAATATATTACATTAAACTTTAAAACTTAATCTCCAAACTCCAAATTATAACTTAGAATTTAATTTTTAATCACAACCTATAAATTTTAAATTCATAAACTTTAAATATTAAATTAAAAATCTTTAAATTTAAAACACTACCATTTAAGCATTAAATAATTTTCCATATATATTAAAAAAATCTGCAATATATTCTACGCATGATAAGTCATCCTTGAATTCTAACAATCCAGGAACATTAACCTTAATCATATCATTAACTCATAGTTAATGCGATTCATTTAAATCTTTTGAATTTGTCTGAACTAATTAAATTAAAGGGGAAACTTTTAATTAAAAAATCAAAATTATAAGTGTTAAATGGCAAATTATGATTATATGCCTAATAAGAAATATAGTGAAAAGAAAAGCAACGGTAAAAAAACATTCCTTCTATAAAAGGTTCACCTGCTTAATGTTACAATCTACTTCGTACGCGCTACCCTTGCACCATTTTTACCGTTTGGATATCGGGTTAATTTGGTAATTTACAGTACAAAATGCAATAATTCTACACGTGGCAATCCCATGAAGCGAGTACGAATAACGAAACAGATAGCTGAGAAGCTTCATTTGGAGCCGTAATCAGAATAATCTTTCCCTCGCTTTCTAGAATTTCAAAATTCAAAAAAGAAACATCTTCCCTTAATTCATTTTTTTTTCTGTTAAATCAGCGATTGTTAATTCTTGAAGAGAAATCCAAAGGCCAAAAATCTGATAAACCAAATGGTATGCGGTTTTCTGGATCGAGAATTAGGGTTAGGGACAATCACGAGATCTGTGGTGAGATTTCTCGATCATACGGTGTGCAGTGCTATGGGATGTTTCTTCAGATGCTTTGGTGTCAGAAACGACCGTCCACGCCCTCACTTCGTCTCTTCCTTACCCAAATCCGCCGTAAGAATTGCCTTTTCCCTTTCTTTTTACTGTTTTCTCATACCTGTGTTTGGTTTCTCGGGAAATTCAGTTCAAGAGACGTTTTCTTTCCTAGTCTTTTTATATTTTTTTTTGTTTGGCTGGCCAGGAACGCGCGGTTTCTCGAGATCGATTATCATCTCTCTTTGTTGATGACGGTAAATATATCTTTAAAATTTTCTCTTGCTTATTAGTTGACTTAGCTGATTTCAATATTTTTTCCCTTAAACTTAATTTTCGATTGTTTGAAACTGAATCGTTATTTACGTATTGATTTTGTTCTGAAAGAGAAACGAGGTGCTTCATCTAACGATGTGGAGTCTCCACAAATTGGTAAAGGTATCAAGGATGAGGTATTTTCTTCGAGCGATTTGATTTAGATTGGTTGCTTTGTATGTTCAACGAGAATTGCAATTATAATTGTTTAGCTTCCCGTAGGCAAAATTCCTCAAAGCTTGTGGCACAATACCAGAGACTCCGGTTGAAATTCGCAAAGCATCTCAGAAGTTTAAACAGTCTCCTCCTTGCGGTGGAGATTCAGAGACTTCTAAATTTCATTCTTGGCTTCCAAACACATCCATTGACAAGTTTCTGTTGGATAAGCAATTTGATCGGCCACCCACTCCCAGTAAACTTTTTGAGCCATTGGAGAGGTCAGATTCACCGGAGAACACCCCAAGCAGGTTAGCAGACCTTAAAAATTTAGTCAAGTAATCGAAATATGGAACTGGCTTTTCATTGAACATATAATTGTTTTGTAGATGATAGTAATCATTTCAAGATTTACTAAATTTCTGCCATCTGCAATTTATGTTTTGTGTTATCTTATGATACATTCTTACGGTTATGGCTGCCTGACAATAGACAGCTGCTATTTCTTTTCTAGTTGTATATCGACTGCAGCAAACAATGGGATGTTCTCCGTGTGTTCTACTGAAGGAAATGAGGCTACGACTGCTGATAAAACAGAGAAGATCGGTACCTTTCCACCTTCAGCTAATGGAAGGAGCAAATCTGTGCGGTTTGAGTGTGAATCTGATGCTTCTTCTAAATATGAAGATCCTGAGAAGCTTGAACTATTAGATTATCTAAGTGCATCAAAGTACTTGCCAGATCCAACCCCGTTAAAGCTTTCTGATGAAATGCAAACCCCAGGAACTGTTTTCCCATCAAACGTGGAAACATTGGCAAATGGGAAGACTCGGATCCGTTCTGAATATGTTCATTCGGTCTTGAATCCAGTTGGAAATCCCTCTCTGTTGAATGCAATGAAGGAAGATGCATTTAGCCCCGAAGGGATGTTTGATGAGCTGAAAGAATCTCCTCAACGAATAGAAAATGCCATTCCAAAGGTAGAAGTGGGAGTAAACCAAACTTCTCTCGTGAAAGATCCAGAGGATGAAGGAGGCCTGTCTTCTTGGTTGAAGCCTAAGCATAATGCCATTGATGATTCTAATAAGAATCTTCATGTAACATTCAGTAAAACCCCTCATATTAGTAAAACTCCAGGGGATAGACCCATCATTGGATTGATGGCTGCTCACTGGAAAGAGGATGAGTCTTCCCGCATCTCACCCAAGTGGTGGGATGGAAATGGAATCCCAAATTCAACTACTAAATACAAGGAGGTATTTTTTTTTTCTTGGCTGCATTTTCTACTTGCAGTAAGGAAATATGTTTGATGGATCCTTGTCCTGTTTGCAGGATCAGAAAGTGAGTTGGCATGCAACCCCATTTGAAGAGAGGCTAGAAAAGGCTTTGTCAGACGAGACTCTCATCTCTCAGAGGTATGTTCACATTTTGCTTGCTGTATTCATTGCCTATGATAGTATTTTATATTTCTGTAATTTGAAGCACAATGTAGCATAGATTTTATGCACTTGCTAAGTTCAGTTTTCTTTAAAGTATTTGTGCCTGATTCGTTAGGATCAAACATAAGAAAAAACTCGGAAAGTTGATCATACTCGTGTTAGATACCCATATTCGATACTTACACTTGCATCAGAACTAATTCTGATTCTTCCAATTATACAGGAAGCACGTCGACAAGCCACGAATGTATCTTGATGAGGTTGATGAACAGGACACAGCTCAGTCTCATCTTCAACCTTCGTCGCATTCTAAGTCAGTCGTATCATTCTGACCATTGCTTAATTGCTTTTCCTTGAAATCTCAGGTTGACAAACTTAGAGTCCCCTTCAAAACCAGAACCAAAGGTATAAAATCAAGAATATCATATCTGCTTTTGCTTGAGCCATTTAGTTGATTTTTTCCCCTTGGGAAATCATGCTTGTTTAATTGAATTCTCAGCTGGAATAAGATCCGCCTGAAGTGTATATCAACGATTCAAATGATATGCAGTTTTTTTTAATTAAAGTTAATATTACTTCTCCTTAAACTTATCTAAATCCATGCCTACGCTATTTCTTCAAAGGAAAAGAAACCGAGCCTGTGCTTAACTTAATTGTTTAACACGGGTTATATAAAGATAAGAATTTCAATGGAAATATAATTTATAAGTTATCTGAATTTTATTTGGAATAGAATTGATTTATCGAATACATTATTACAATAATATTTATAATGGGTTCCTTTCTAATCCGAAATTGATACAAACAATATTTAGTAATAATTTGAGCATTGAAATCTACAATCCACTTTTACGGTTTGAAAATTTTTAATTTATTTGTCAAATCTCGATTTTAGGACGTCTTTACTAAAATTAACTCATAATACCTCAATTATCCAAATATATACTGCTACAATATTGAACTCAATATATGGAAAAATTATTAGATGAACCCTGTTCACCACGTCATATATGGTCCTAATTGATCAGTTCCGTTGATCTTAATTTTTTCTAAGTGAATCATCTTTTTCTTACATGTACTTAGTGGGTGGGTAGTTATTAGGTGGTTATTTAAAAATCAACGGTCCTGATTACTTGAACCATGAATGACGTGGTGAACAAAGTTCACCTAATAATCTCTCTAATATTTGATACTAAAATCAGATTCTAATAAAATTTGACACTGATAAATTTTAATACATAACTTTACATAACACAAGTAAATAATAGGTAAATAATGAATAAAATTCATCTGTCTCTTTATGGTGTATTCTTCTATATTATTTTTTTAAAAAAATATAAAATTAAATTTTTAACTTTAATCCTTATTTTTTATATTCTAAACCCTACATCCTAAAAAATACATTATACTATTAATTTCCTAAATCTTAACTACAACTAACTTTTAACCTTAAATCCTAAGCACTAATCCTCTAATTTAAAACGGGATACGAAAGAAAGCATAAAAAAAATAGATGATTTTCACCCATAAATAATAACTCAAATAATCATATTTTAAAATCAAGAAACATAGTAATTTGGAACCAAAATTGAGTTCAACACATTAATGCAAAAACAATGGCATAATTTGCTTCATGACATAAACAAAGTTGAATGGAAAGACAATACAATCCCCTTGATGAAAGACGAGTTTATTTAAATATAATAATTTATGTATTTATAGTATCTAATTTTATAAATTTATTTTATCGTATTAACATCTTATTTAATCTCAAAACTCAAATATCAAACACATAAATTAAAAAATAATAATTTTTATTGAATCGTAAAATCGAAATTTATTAGCTTAATTTTCTACGTGGCAAAAAAAATTAAAACAAACAAATGAAAAGGGAAAAACATCCAATTCAAATGTTTTTAGCAGCAAACGATGCAGCAGAAAACAGAGTTCTGTAAAACTTCAGCTCCTCTACCAACTCCATGTTCTTTTCCTTGATGTTCTCAATCTCTACTTCAATCCTCTCCATCTCTATTCGCAGCCTCATATTCTCCTCTGTCAATGCCATCTCTGAAGCAATCCGAGGCTGATACGACGACGATGACCCGATATCGGGTACGAACACGTCTCCGGTGAACTTCCTTTCAATAAGACTTCCATGCTTCTGGGGTTCCATTTTCAAACACTTGGAATTGAAGGAGTTAGCCCCTGAGATAATGCAAGAGCACACACAAACCACTAAATATATAAACTTTAAAACTATAACAGAAAAAGACTAACAAAACGGAAATAGGTCCACGACTTTCTACGACCAATTCTAAATCTCAAAAGAATCGAATTTTATTTAAAATTATTATTTCATATATCGAGAGTCTCAAATTATAAACTTTAAACCTTAAACAGAATACACGACATATATTACAACTATGGATGCACATGCACTACAGTTTTTGTCTCAACACTGTAAGAAACCAGCTTGAAAATAAACAATAATGTCTGAAATTACTATTAGATATGATCCAAAGAAACATTAACACTAATTGTTTCCTACTTCTAGCACCCCAATTAGTTTCACTGCTGCAGACTGCTTTCTCTTCGGTTCGGATTTCGGATCGAATCACGGCAAAGCGGACAATGTCTATCCTTAATCAGCCATTCATCAATGCAAACTTTATGATACATATGTTTGCAGTTAGGAAGAACTCTACATAAATCACCATCTTTAACCTCTTCCAAACATATAACACAGTCACGAGATTCGATTTCCCCTTCTTTCTTATACCGAGCAACGATCCCGCTCGTCGTTCGTCCTGAAGTTTTGTCGAGTTTATTCTGCGATGGTTCTCGTTGCACAATGTGATCGACTACTGTATGACCGGATATCTGATTTTCAAGATCCTCGTTGTTAGTCTGGCTTTGTCCGACGCCAGCTGCCGGAGTGTTTGCTCCTTGCCGCCGGTTTCTCATATATTCCTGAATAATTGAACGAAGTGTATAAAGTATGATATGTAGTAGAACGAATCCCAGCCATATGAGAATGCCTACTAGCATGCGTTCCATGGTGAAGGGAACAAGTCGATAGGTTTAGTGGTTGTGGGAAAAAGAGTGGAGGCGTCACAACTCTAATAGGGGATCACAAATAGGGTTGGTCAATTGAGTCCAAAACTTTTTATAATTCCTAATTTCACCCCAACACTTTTTGTTTCTTTACAATTTGGGTCTAATTATGACAAAGTATAAAGAATTTTAATCATAATGAAAACAAAGGGTAAAAGTGACAATCCGGACATATTCAATGAATTTACCTTTCATATGTTTTATAAGGAGAGATTATTAGGTGAACCTTGTTTATCACGTTATTTATGGTCCAAACAATCAGTACTGTTGGTCTTTAAATAACCATCTAATAACTACCCACCCACTAAGTTCATGTAGAAAAGAGGTGACGATTCACTTGGAAAAAAAATTAAAATCAACGGCCTGATTGCTTGGGACCATAGATAACGTGGTGAACAGGGTTCACCTAATAATTTTTCGTTTTATAAGGTTGTTTATAAATTAGAATGAGTCCTTATTCTAAATTTGTTTAGCTAATGTTATAATAAGAAAAATATTGAAGAGATGAGATTTTTATCTAGATTTTTTCTCTCTAAATTCGAGTAGGTCGGTTATTAAAATAAAAAATTTTAAAAATATTATAAGAATTTATAGTTTAAGTAAATAAATCTGATTCGGGTATATTTTTAATAACATGAAAATTAGTGTTTTTAAATCATCATAAAAAGGGTAAAAATCTTAATGCAAAAGTTTTAAAATAAAATAATTCTAAACACCATCCAAAGCTCGGTGATGAAAATTAAAACAACAACAAACAACGTTAAAAAAATACATATTACAATAATAAGCTACGTTGACAATATAATTATTATCACAACTCAATCACGAAAAATATCGATAAATATAAACTCGTATACAAATTCAATACGAAAATTCAAAATAAGGAAATGAATATGATAATTAAAAGAGAATCAATTAAAAAACTTGTGCAAATTTTAAATTACAAAACATGTATTTTAAATTACTTTCCTATTATTTGTTTGTTATAATTATATTTAGGGATAAAGATAATTTTAAACCTTAACATTTATAATTTTTATCATTTTGGTCCTCATTCTTTTTTGGGATAAATTTAACCTTTAACTTATATCTTTTTGACAAATATCTTATATTTTAACTAATATAATAACTAAACCGTTAAAAATTTAACGATATTGACATGTCATATATATGTGATAATATATTTTAAATAACATGACATCTAGCCTCATTCTACATATACATGACATGTCATTATCGTTAAATTTTTTACGATAATGACAAATACATACATGTAAATTTTAATTTTATTCTAATATAAAATATAAAACAATTAAAATTCAAATAAAATATTAAAAATTAATTAAATCTAAAATAAAAGACTACTAAGCATTCTCAAATCTTAAACATCATTCTACATATATATTATGACATATCATTACGTTATTTTTTAAAACTATCTAATCATCATGTTAGTTAAAAATAAAATATTTGTTAAAAAGATAGAGGTTAAATACCAAAATAATAAAAATCATAAACTTTAAGAGTTAAAATTATCTTTATAACTTATATTTATAAAAAAAATAAATACAATATATATTATATTATATTATATTATATTATATTATATTATATTATATTATATTATATTATATTATATTATATTATATTATATTATATTATATTATATTGCATTTCTATTTAAAATTTGATTACATTATTAGGGGGAACTATTTGATGCCAGTCCAATACCCTCCCGAGAAGTATGCCCCCTTTTCTGTTCTGTTCGTCTTGGAGTTGATCTATATAATGCTTTCTGTGTACTTGTTTTGTACTATCTCAGACGAAACCATTGATCATGGACAACCCTAATCATGGAAAAATTACAGAGATAAAGTTCAGTGAAAACAATTTTCTATTCGATCCGATATCCGATAACAAGTCGTCGTCGTATGAGTCACTGATGAATCCAGAGATGTTATTGATGCAGGAGAATGTGAGGCTGAGATTACAGATTGAGAAACTTGAATTAGAGATGCAGACTGAAAAGGATAAGAGGATGGAATTGCAGGGGGAGATCAACATGTTCAGATTGATGTTTTCTGATACACCGGTGATTCGGAGAAACATATGAAGTGGATCTGTCTGGACATGGATGGGGCCTGGGGGTGAAGGTTCAGGAGATTTGTCTGTCGTATTTTTGTTTTGCCATGGTTCTAAATAAACACATTGTCGTGTCTTCACAACCAAGGGAATCTGCAGGGAGATATAAAGCCTGGTAATATATTTCTGGGCTCAAATGTATGACTTGGGGTGTAGATTTTGGAGTTTCGGGAATTTTATTATTTTATTAATTTTTAAATATATTGATGTGATCGATAATTAGTATCTGTCTAATTTTTTAATATTTTTTAAATAATTTACACATATCTACGCACATGGTATATAACCCGAATTACTTAGATAAATTACATTATCTTTTGTCATTAAAAGAATTTAATGGGTTCATTTTATCGTTTTATTTTTTTGTCATTTTTAAATATTAATTATAGGATTTGATGAGAGTATAACTTTATTTTTTAAATAAAGTTTAAATTGAAATATCTAATAATTCTGAGAAATTTGATGATTTTTTTTATAAATTTATAATGAGAAATTCAATTAAAATATTTTTATAAAAATTAATAAAAAAATCGTTTTAATTTAATTTTTTATTTATAATATCATAATTTAATTAGTTATTTTTATTTTCTAAAAAATATAATATTTCATCCGTTAAATCAACCGAATATTAAGATAAATTTTTATATTAAATAATAAATTATTCGAGATTATTTTCTGTTCCAGAATGGGCTTTTATGTAAAAGAATGTGAGACTTTAGGCTGGGTCTGGAAAACAGAGCCCACTTAAGCCCCCAACAAGGTATAAAATTAGCGTATTAGGGTTTCTGTTTTTTAATCAGAGAAGAGAAGGGAGAAAAACTGGGAATCGAAAGCAGTGAGCGGCAGCTTCTCTTCCTCTGTATCTCAAAATGGTTGCTTTTAGGGTAAGTTGAAATTTCTCTTTTTCTTCTTCTTCTTCCTGGATATTTTTTCTGCGGAAATGTTGATGATATTATTTTTGTTTGAAAAAAAAGTTTCATCAGTACCAAGTGGTGGGCAGAGGTCTCCCAACAGAAACAGATGAGCATCCCAAGATTTACCGTATGAAGCTTTGGGCCACCAACGAAGTCCGTGCCAAATCCAAGTTTTGGTATGTGATTATCATTTTGTTCATTATTCTTGATTTCTGTTTATTTTGGGTATTTTTCAATGTGTTGATTTATTTTTGTGTTTAGGTATTTTCTGAGGAAGCTGAAGAAGGTGAAGAAAAGTAATGGGCAAGTTTTGGCCATTAATGAGGTATTCACCGTTGTTCTTCAGCTTTGAACCCTCATTAATGTATAGCATAACCATGCTAATTGCATTGCATTTCATCATATAAGCTAGCTTATGTTTACCTAAGGATATTTTGTCCATTAGTTTCCCTTACGATTTAGTTACTTCTATAAGTGATTGAAGATCACAATTACTTGTTCATACACGACTTGTATTAGTTCATTCGAAACAGGGAGATAAGGAGCTATGGTTGACATGAATTTAGGTGTTTCTACACTTTATTGTGGATGGATATAGGATTTTTTACCTGCTTGAGTTGATTCCTGTGCTTTACTTAGTGTTTGGTTGTATTTACAAGAATCATCAATCTAACGATCAGCTTCGAATCTAAATGTTCAACTTTCAGTTGTATTCTGAAAAAAATGAACATTTCTAATAGTATTGGGGTTTTGGACATTTTGGGGTTGGGAAAGTTTAGTTGAGGTCCAGAGACTTATTGCTTACATATTTATCCCTTGTAGGTGGTATAATATTTGGATAGAAATGATGTTTTATACCTTGAATTACTGTCAAACGTTGTTAGAAATTCATTTGTGCTTTGGGGGCGGTCTAATTTGTGTATTTGTTTTCAAGAAACTATGTTTTTTGTAAGTTACTGTCATACCAGTGTTTTCTCTCGGTACATGGTTGTGGTTGCAGATTTTTGAGAAAAACCCTACCAAGATCAAGAACTATGGCATTTGGCTGCGATATCAAAGTCGAACAGGTTATCACAATATGTACAAGGAATACCGTGACACAACTCTCAATGGTGCCGTAGAGCAGATGTACACCGAGATGGCATCTCGTCACAGGGTGAGGTTTCCTTGTATTCAAATCATCAAGACAGCTACCATCCCTGCAAAACTTTGCAAGAGGGACAACACCAAGCAGTTCCACAACTCTAAGATCAAATTCCCACTGGTAGTCAAGAAGGTGAGGCCACCGAGCAGGAAGCTTAAGACGACTTACAAGGCAACCAGACCCAACTTGTTCATGTAGTTGTCATCATGATTGGTGGTTGTAGGCCTAAAGACTTCACTTTTGATTGCCTCCCTTGTTAGATTGAGAGAAGTGATCAAATTTTCAACACTTTCTGTTTACTTTTGTAGTTTTATGATTTTTGAAGATTGTGTTTTGATGAGTTCAATTTTCAACACTTGCATTAGAGACTACATGCACAAAGGAAAACACTCTATTGTCCATTACCCTCAAATCTGGAATCTCTAATTCTTTATTAATATGCTAACAACATTAATGGGATCAGATATATAAAGGCTTGTGAAACGCCTTGGAAAGACCGTCGGTCCCGAAGTGTGAGGAATAGGGGTGATAACGGCTGGGTTTAGTTCAAAATAGTATTATTGGGTTTGGATTCGAGGTTCGTGAGTTTGAAATTTTAGATTTGGTTTGGACTCGGCTCCGGTCCAAATCTCGTTGGGTTCTATTCAGTCACATTAGACTCGGTTCGACTGAAAATAAACAATTTTGTTATGATTTTTTTATAAAAGATAGTTACTCGTTAAAAATTCATTTCATATGACAATACCGAAACAAAATTCAATATGGAGTAAGGGAAAATATTTATTTTGTTTTAGTTAATTTATTTTTAATAGATTTTTGTATTTTATTTTATTATTTTTCTTTTACTAAAGACATTAGTTTTAGTGTATATGTAGAACATATATAATATAATTATCCCGAATTTATTCACGAGTTTTTTGAGCCGAGTTTGAGAAGGCTTGACTCGTGTCTCGAGTCAAATTCGAATCTGAGTTTAATTTACTTGAATCGAACTTTGATCGAGATGAACCTAAATAACTTTCGAGAAAGTAACTTTGATCAATCTCCCCATCAATTCCTCATCTTTGGCTTGAGAAGCTTCTTTCGCCATGCCAATCCGAGCATACGCCTGTTAGAACCATAAATAAATATTCAGCAAGGATACAATCTTATTGCATCTATTCTGACAAGGAATGAGACAACTTGGTTTAGCGATCAAGTAAAAAAAAATCAAGACTAACCCTACTTAGGAAACAACTACCTAACCTTGTCTTTAGAAAAAAAAACAGGACGTTTGGGGGGTATCAGATCTAATGTAGGTGTAACTGTTTTGTAATTTTGTTTTCAATTTTGATGTATGAAGATCGGATGTCGTGGGCCACCTTTTACTTGGACGAGAGAGAATCTGCATCAACGATTGGAGGATATGGTAGTAAAATAAAACTAATTTAATGAATATCTTAATTTATTAAATTAAAAATTAAAAAAAATAAAATAATTAGGTGACATGGTACATTCTAATGGATCATGATAAATTTTTTTAACAGTCGAGGAAATATGGGTAACGTCACAAAACGTTATAGGACAAAAGAGATAAAAAAAATATTTTAAGAGTAAATTAATATATATATATATATATATATATATTAAGCCCTTTAAAATTACTTTTAAGATATATTTTTCACCGAAAATTTTAAAGATAATGTTAAATTGACCCCTACTCTAATATGTAGATCGAGTGAACATCACTGATGAGTATCTTCTCTCTTTCCCTGCTCTTTCTTTGTATATTCTCCGTTCTGGGAAAGAATCTGACATGCAGCCACAATGGCCCACCCAAAGGTGTAGCATTCGAACAAGTCCTCCATGACCCCATCTGCAGGCTGCAGCAACGTAATGATAGTAACAGAACACAAATATTTCCAAATGATTTTTGGTGACATCTCATCTCATATACTCATATTTATATACATATATATATATATAATTATACAATTTGTATATAGAAAACACATGTGGAGTTGTTGTAGTTTGACTAAACAAATGTGGAAGAAGGGAAAGACCGAATGATGTGTGAAAACGAAGACTGTATTATTCAGGTTCAAGCTTTGTTCATTATTTTACCCCATTCTTCATCTGCAGCTTTATCTGCTTTTTTTTTTCCTGCAATGGAGAGTTCAAGAAAAACAGCAACTTTTTGCCATGGAAACATTTGGTTTCACTTGCTTCCCTGTCTCTTCTTCATTCAATGCCTTGTCGTTGTTGTTACAGGAGATTTCCAGGTTACCCCTTACCACCCTATAGAAAACATCACAATTGACTGCGGTTCATCTGACGACACCCAAGCTCTCGATCTCCGTCCTTGGACAGGAGATGCCAAGGGACGAGTCTCCCTGGTAGAGCAACAACATAATAAGAACAAATCATCGGTGATTGAAACGGCAATTCAACTTCCCCCGGCAGCTGATATGGTCCCTTACTCAACAGCTCGGCTTTCTTACTCACAATTCACGTATTCGATCCCACTCGTTGCAGGCCAAAAGTTCATTCGTTTGCACTTCTATCCAACTTCATATCCTAGCTTTGAAGACCCTTCTGGTAAAGCTTTCTTCTCTGTTAAAGCTGGTCCTTTCACTCTACTCAGAAATTTCAGTGCTTTACTTCAGGCTCAAGGTAAACTTACACTTGTTAAAGAATTTTGTATCAACATTAATGAAAGTCAAAGGATAAACTTAACTTTCACTCCAAGTCCCGATATCCCTGATTCTTATGCTTTCGTAAATGGAATTGAAGTTGTTTCCATGCCAACCAATCTATATTATACACCATCCAGTGATGAAGGGGGGATTCCTTTTCTAGGACAGAAAAGCTTGTACTCCATAGAGAACAAATCTGCCCTCGAGATGATGTATCGAGTCAACGTAGGCGGGAGCAAAATCTCTCCGACAGAGGACACTGGGATGTTCAGGGCCTGGTTAAATGACGAGGACTACTTGACAATAGCAAAACAGGATGCTCTTCCTGCTAATGAGAGTACTGATCTCACCTTCAGTAGTACACCGTCGTTCTCTGCTCCAAAGGAAGTTTATGTAACTGCCAGGACCATGGGGACGAACAAGACCGAGAATGAGAAACACAATCTGACATGGGAGTTTCCGGTTGATTCCGGGTTCATTTACTTTGTAAGGTTACACTTTTGCGAGTTCCAGAGAGAGATAACTCAACGAAGTGATAGAGTGTTTGAGATCTTCGTGGCAAATTTGACTGCAGAAACTCAAGCAGACGTTGTAGCCTGGAGTGGTGGGCGTGGGATTCCTGTGTATCGGGATTATGCGGTGGCACTAGGAACAAAAGGAAATCAAAAGCAGCAACGTCTCGCTATTGCTTTGCATCCTTCTCCAGCTTGGAGAACTCTTTATTCTGATGCCATCTTGAACGGACTAGAAATCTTCAAGTTGAGCAACGGTTTCGATCTCACCGGACCGAACACTGAACTTAACAGACCAAATGTTCACCCGGTTCGACATTCAAGAAAGAAGAGGCAAATAATTGTCACTGTTGTTGCTCCAATTTCTGTGTTTCTAGCCCTCTGTCTTTTACTTGTCGCCATTTTCCGGATACGTTCCAATAAATTTGCCAAGAGCAGCATCCCTACACCTCCTGATAATTGTCGACGCTTCTCACTGAGGGATATCAGAACAGCTACCAACAACTTCAATAAGAATTTCATCATCGGAAGAGGAGGATTCGGGGACGTGTACAAATGATTCATTAATGCTAGCTCCACTCCCGTTGCAATCAAACGCTTGAATCCAGGTTCAAAACAAGGGGTGCTTGAGTTCAGGACCGAAATCGAGATGCTTTCTAAACTTAGACACCAAAATTTAGTTTCTCTGCTTGGATACTGCGAAGACAATAAGGAAATGATCCTTGTATATGACTACATGGCTCATGGGACATTGAGAGATCACCTCTACAACACAAATAATCCCCCATTACAGTGGGATCAGAGGCTCAAGATGTGCATTGGTGCTGCACATGGTCTGCATTATCTCCACCGAGGTCCCAACCACACCATCATCCACCGAGACGTGAAGACGATAAATATTTTGTTAAGTGAGAAATGGGTGGCCAAAGTATCTGATTTCGGATTGTCCAAAACCAATGACTTATCCAACACTCATATCAGCACCGCCGTCAAGGGCAGCTTTGGATACTTAGATCCTGAATACTACCGTCTTCAGAAACTAACTGAGAAATCCGATGTCTACTCTTTTGGTGTAGTGTTGTGTGAAGTATTGTGTGCAAGAGCACCGATCGACCGAGACGCCAAGGATCAGGAGCAAATAAGTTTAGCAGAATGGGTACAAGATTGCTACAACAATGGCAGTCTTGATCAGATAATTGATCCATATTTAAAGGATAAGATCAGCTTTCCAAGTCTCCTGAAATTTGGTGAAATAGCAGTAAGTTGTTTAGCTTCTGAGGGGATCAAAAGACCAGCAATGAGTGAAGTGGTGCATGCACTGGAGCTGGCATTGAAGCTGCAGGGAAATGAAGTGACTGAAAATGATGAAAATCATTCAAATGACTCATCCGCCGTGGATTATCCCGAGTTGTTTGCTACTGATAGTGGATCAGTTAATGTTGGTCGCTAGAATAGTTGCTATAATTATTTGCTTCTTGTAATCTTAATTTGATTTTCTTACGAGCAAATGTGTAATATAAAATATGAACTTTATTTTGATACAATTATATGTAACTTTAAACCATAAAATCTAGCAAATGTGTAATATAAAATATGAACTTTATTTTTATACAATTATACATAACTTTAGCCGTAAAATCTTAGGGATGACAATAGGTGGGAGTGGATTTTTTTCATCCCAATTTAACTCGAAAACTAAAACATTTTTTATCCGATCATGATTAGGCCCAATCTTATATATATTTTCTTTGACCTGACCCGATATAATAAAAACTATAATACGACCCGATCATATATTTTAATAAAAAAATAATCTAAAAAAATAATAAAAATATTAAATATTATATATAAATCGGGTTAGGTCCGGGAATTTTTTCAATAACCCACTCGAACCCAGTTTTTTAATAAAAAATAACTTATCCCTATCACATCAGATTAAAAACCGTCGATTTCTAATCAAATTATCATGTCTATAAAATCTATTCTCAAAACTTAAATTCTAATAAAAAATATCAAAATCTTAATTTTTTAATTTTAAACTCTAAAACTTAAATACTTAGATAAACAAATTTTTTATCGCCGGTATATAAAATATTTTCTATACTTTAAGTCTAATGCATAAAACTTACTTATTATAAATTTGAGTTTCATTTGAATTTATTAATCATAATGTCAATTTATGCATTAAATTATATTAAATTAATTGCCACTTGATTTTATTTATTAAAAAAGTACTTTAATTCAATAATTACAAACTTAAATGACACATCACATATCTCCGTAGACAAGTCTAGCGGAGAAAATGGTAGTTATGAAATACTTATTTAAATAATTTAATCATTTTCACTAAAAATTAATTTTAAATTTTGTATAATTTTACTCGTTTGGAAATGTTAAATCAGAGAGTGACATTAATAATAATTAAATCTATATTAAAATATTAGTACTTTTAAATTTTATTATAGATTATTAGATAAATCTATATTAAAATATTAGTACTTTTTTCTCATTTTTGATCCTTAAAGTATTGCTTTTTATAATTTTGGTCCATCTACAATTTTTTTTTTATAATTTACATAATTTTTTACCAGTTTTTATCTGTAAGAACTTAAGTCCCCCAAATTTTTACTTAAAAGACAAAATCTACGCTAAATTGAAAAAGACATTGGCTTTTAGTTTGTTTCGGTTCGAGGTAATGGCGAATCCCGGTGCCGAGGAGGAAAAGCTGGGGATTGAAAAGGGAATGGTGGTGATAGTGAAAGAAGAAGAACACCCATATGCATTTCACGTGTCCGGTCCTCGCAATATGGCGAAACCTAATTGGAGAGACCTCATCAATTCGAGTTGGTTAGTGATTTTTCCATGCTGTGCAATCTTCTTGATTGAAAATTGAAGTTTAAGCGTTTAATTGAAGACCCCCGTTTTCTTATTTGCTCCCAATTTGGGGGGGTTTTCTCTCTGTTTTTGGTCGTTTGGAAAGATTATTGTGTTATAATGGGAAAGTTTATGTCTGAACCACAACAATTTGCAGTTTTCTTTGAACGAAGCCGTGTGATTTACATTTGCAAATTTTCTGTTCAGAAATGAATACTTAGGTCATCCCCCCCTTTTTGCTTCAAATCTATCTGTTTATTTTTGTTGTTGTTGTTGTTATTTAAGGTCATTTTATGTTAATGATTCCATGAGTAGTTCTGGATTTATGAATTTTATGTTCATTCTAATGAACATAAAATTCATAAATCATTCTAGAATTTTAGAATGATTCTAATGAACGATTCACAACTACATATGTCATGAAATTGAGCAGGTTTGTGAAAGAATTTTAGATGAGTAATTCTTGAAATCATTCTAATGAACGATTCACAACTACATACAGGAAAGATGCAAACTATAAGAGAACCGTGATTGCATGCTTCATACAGGCTGTTTATCTGCTTGAATTGGATAGACAGGAGAGCAGACCAAAGGAAACTGCTCTTGCTCCAAACTGGTGGATCACCTTCAACTACAGGTTAGCCCGAATTTTGGTCGACGAAAGGGATGGATCAATATTTGGAGCGGTACTAGAATGGGATCGGTCGGCAGCCCTGGCCAACTTTGTGCTTGTTAGACCTAGAGGAGCACCGAAGGCTGTATTAGCACTTCGAGGAACATTGCTTAAAGGTCCAACTATCAGAAGGGATATTGAGGATGATCTTCGGTTTCTAGCTTGGGAAAGCCTGAAGGGTTCGGTGAGATTTAAGGTAGCTTTGGAGGCATTAAGAGTAGTTGCTGACAGGTATGGAAGCAACGAGGTAAGTGTTGCAGGTCATTCATTGGGAGCTGGCTTTGCTTTACAAGTAGGAAAGGCATTGGCTAAAGAAGGAATATATGTGGATGCTCATTTGTTTAACCCGCCTTCTATTTCACTCGCTTTGATCTTGAAAAATATCGGAGAAAAAGCAGGGTTAGCTTGGAACCTGCTCAAGTCGATGCTTCCTTCGAGCAGTGAACCTCAGGCCATTAACAACGAGGAGAACGAGGATGACTCTTTCAGCCTAAAGAATTGGTTGGGCCACATATATGGGGAGAAACATTCTGTTGATTGAAAAAATGGGTGCCTCACTTGTATGTGAATAATAGAGATTATATCTGTTGCCGCTACACTGATCCTGCAGGAGTTGAGGAAAAAGATGTGGAAAAGATGAATATTGGCCCTACGGATACGCACGTTGCAGCGAAGTTGTTCGTGGCATCGAAGCCAGGGAAACAAAACTTTCCTGAGGCTCATGGTTTGGAGCAGTGGTGGTCCGATGAGTTGGATCTTCAGCTTGCTCTAAATGAGAGCAAATTGATAAGCAGGCAATTGAAGTCCTTGTACTGAGTTCCAGCTACACAACACTCAGGGAAGGCTAAGATAACAAAAATGTGCAATTAGAATTTGCAGAGAAGAATGTTGGATACGAGGATATGTTTTCGATATAATTGAAGATCTTATCATCTATCCATGTTCGAACTTCGAATAAATCCGACATGGGGTAACGTAGAGAATATAAAGAGTCCGAGTCCGAGTCCGAGTCGCATAGGTTCCGATAAGCTGGCCTTTCATCCGCTGTCATCGAGCATGTGTTCATACTTCCTGTGTATGATTTTTTATATTGAAATCATACCATTTCATCAGAAAAAAATTATAATTCTAAAAAATGAAAAAAAAAAAACAAAAAAACTTGCGAACCTGTAGTTTTAAAGGACTTCGACTGCAGAATTTACATAATTTTTGCATACAGAGAAACTCCATTTTTAGAATTAAGATTAATAATACAATGTGTAAAGATTAAGGCTTTAAATCCGTTATTATATCAATTTATGTGTTTTTTAGATTTAAATTATAGTTAAATAAATATGTTGAAAGATTAAATTGAAGTTTTAGTAATAATTTAGGGGCTAAACTGAATATTAGTCCTTTTTATTAATGTGCCAGGACATCAACCCACAGAAGAGTGACCTTTTTGTGGATTATAACTTGCTTGATCAGAACATTATTTTTAAAACATTAGCGATCAAAATATAAACAAATTGAAACTTTAGTGAGTATGAGTGTAATTTACGCTTTTATCTTTTGAACGGTCTGTGGGCCGTGATGAATAGTTTATCATCTAAGGTTTTGTCAATGTTGGTTTAGGGTTTATGAAAAGCTAAGCTTGTTCTTTCAACGTCACTGACCTAAGTAAGAATATTTCTCAGCAACCAAACTTCCGTAGATTTCTGTAACAATGGGTGATAAAAAGGAGAACAGAGATGATGAGATGGACGAGAAAGTAAAAAAGTATCTTAGAGGAGAGGCTGCTAATTTGGAGGTAGCCAATGTTCTTATTTTATTTAATTGTTTTATGAATTTATTCTTTGTTCATTTGTTTGTTTATCTTCTGCAGGGCTTAAAAGACAAGAAACTTAAAGGCCAACTTGCTGTAAGGGAAGATTTGTTTGGAAAATCTGCAAAAACTGCGGCCAAGATCGAGAAAGTTGGTTTTTTTCTTCCCTTTTAAGCAATGGGTTCTTTGTATTTCTTAATTTACATGTCTGTTCGTATTTTAATTGTTCTTAATCTTAAGTTTGCTAATTTTTGGGGATTTTCAGTGGCTTCTACCAAGCGAAGGTGGCTATTTGGTGGCAGAGGGTATTGAGAAGACATGGAGGATCAAGCAAGAATCTATTGCTCGTGAGGTTGATATCTTAAGCTCAAGGAACCAGTATGATATTGTTCTACCAGGTGCATTACTTTCCCAAATGTTTATAATTTGTTTACGACAAGGTTTTTACTGAAGTTTTAGTGGATTAGACTAAGCATTATATGCTGGATTACTAGCTAAAACAAGCAAGCAGTCAATAAAATCGATGTAAATGATATCTTATTTTTGTTCTATAATCTATTTGGTTTTATTGTACTCATTTCCGTTCCATATACATGTGCAGAACTTGGTCCATACACTCTAGATTTCACCTCTAATGGCCGGTATATGGTGACGGCTGGACGCAAGGGCCATCTGGCTGTTGTTGATATGAAGACATTAAACCTAGTTAAGGAGATTCAGGTATGCACCGCTCTTGCAAAAATCAAATTTTGTAGTTGAAGAGGATGCTTTGCATTCGGAGTCAATGTCTGATTTTGCATATTGAAACTTGCACACTTCAAAGTTACTTAAGAAAATCCACATGTGCTTTGACCTAAATCAACTTGGTATTGAGTTTTACCATAATGCTTAAAATATGTCTGCTCTTGTAGATGAGTGGTGTATGGGGCCATTTTTCTTATGACTCGTTGTAGAAAATAAATGCATGTGATACAAGTTTTATTTTTCATTCCACCCATTTGTGCAAGGCTTTGTTTGCAATATTTTGTCTGAGAAAATGATAGTATGGATCAAATTTTGTTATAGATTCATGTTTCGGGAATCTAAGGGGTTTTAGATCGCACCTAATCTCATTAAAACATATAGCCAATAACTTCATTTGAATCCCAGTGTTTTTTTTCTAGTGTAAGGTCCGTTGGTTCATTCTCTGGCTCTTATATTTGACAACCATTGTTGTGGTCATGGTAGACAATGATAACTGTAATTTTATATTATATAGGACAATTTCAAAAGGATATGGACAAATTTGTCATGTTGGAATGTACATGTCTTGTCATTGCTATCTAAGTTCTCAGCTAGCATTAAGGTGTCTACGAAATTCAGCAAGTTGGAGGAAAGTAGAACTTTGATCACATGCTTTGAATGTTACATAAGTGGACAACAAACTTGATTTACTGCTTCAGGATCTATCCTGAGATGTTATTGCTTATGTTTTTGTATTAGCAAAGTAACAGTATCCTGAGATCATATAATTAGGTTGAAAGTATATAACTGAAAGATTTGCAATTTATGCCTTTTTTTTGTATTTCAGGTTACCAATTAATGCTTAATGTTAATCACTTACTCAAAATTTAATTTTATGATACAGATTTGACTAAAGTGATTTTTATTTGCCATCGGTAAAGAGATGATTTGGTTTACCTCTAATTTCTGGTTCTGTTTGCTCAGGTTAGAGAAACAGTACGGGATGTAGTGTACTTGCATAATGAACTCTTTTTTGCTGCTGCTCAGAAAAAGTAAGCCCTCATATATTACAAGTGAAATTTTCATTTTGACCTAAACAAACAATTTTGTTCCTTATGCCTGCATATCCTTGGAGTGTGCATTTCAAAATCCCTATGATTAGTTGGTACATGTGCTTTGATATAGGTCTATTCTCTATTGTACATAACACTGTCTTATGAAAGCAAATCATTTATCTTCTTCAGTTGTACCTATAAAATCCATTTTTGTCTATTAAGGATGACATATTTCTGCTATAATGTCATCAGCATGAAAATTATATCCTGCTAATGAGAGCCTTTAAGAGCTTTATCAGAGTACAGCAGCTAAGGTGTTAATTATTGCAGGTACCCTTATATTTATAATCGTGATGGAACCGAATTCCATTGTTTAAAGGTCAGTATACCTTTCGATGAACTGTTTTTCTTAATCAGTTGTGCTGCACGGGGTCTTTTTTTTATTTATCATTTTCTATTAAGGTATTTTCCTTTGTTTTTATATTCTTTATACTCTATTGGACTGTAGGAAGATTAAAAGCTTTGGTGTTGTGTGTAGCATAGCTGAACTTGCTGTTCTGCTCCCTTTACCTTAGCTTACATTGTTTTCCAAGAAACTTAAAAATTACTGTCTCTAGCCCACTTTATCCTTTTTCATCTTTCTCGATTGCATGCCCAAGCTTATTAAGCTCTCAGAAACTTGTATGGAATTTTACTAGTATTGATAAGTATGAGTCTAATCTGATGTTTAAATTCTTTGAATATACTGCCTTCAAGAAATGTTTTGCTTTTAGTATATAGTCTACTCGCCAGAGTCTAAATTTATTGTTAACAACTCACTTTTGGCATCGTTCTTTTTCTTGGTTGTTTACTCCAGATACATTAGTCATACTGAGGTAAGAGTTTTCCTTTTTTCATTTTAGGAGCATGGTCCAGTGCTAAGACTCCAGTTTCTTAAAAATCACTTCCTCTTGGCATCCATAAACAAATTTGGGCAGCTTCGTTATCAGGATGTTACAATGGGTGAGATGATAGGCAACTTCCGGACTGGTTTAGGCCGCACTGATGTTATGCAGGTCAATCCATACAATGGGGTTGTTGCATTAGGTCATTCAAGTGGTACAGTAACCATGTGGAAGCCCACCAGTGCTGTTCCGCTGGTAAAGATGTTGTCTCATCCAGGACCTGTCTCGTCACTGGCATTCCATCCCAATGGTCACCTCATGGCTATATCTGGGAGAGAAAATAAAATCAAGATTTGGGACTTGAGGAAGTTTGAGGTTATCCAAACATTGCCATGCCATGCAAAGACCTTGAATTTCAGTCAGAAAGGCTTGCTTGCTGCTGGAACCGGATCATTTATACAAATTTTAGCAGATTTTTCTGGATCTCAGAATTATAGCAGCTATATGACTCATTCCATGGCTAAAGGTTACCAGGTGGGGAAAGTTTTGTTTCGGCCTTATGAAGATGTTTTGGGGATAGGGCACTCCATGGGTTGGTCTAGTATTCTCATTCCGGGATCTGGGGAACCCAACTTCGATTCTTGGGTGGCAAACCCATTCGAAACATCTAAACAGAGGCGAGAGAAGGAAGTGCACTCTCTACTCGACAAGCTTCCACCCGAAACAATAATGTTAGACCCAACCAAGGTCGGTACAGTGAGAGCACCACAAAAGAAAGAGAAATCATCAAAGAAGGATATAGAAGCTGAAATGGAAGCTGCCATTGAAACTGCGAAGGATACCGAGTTTAAAAAGAAAACAAAGGGAAGGAACAAACCAAGTAAGAGAGCAACGAAGCGAAGAGAGATGATTGATAAAGCAAAGAGGCCTTTCTTTGAGCAACGAACGCAGGAACACGAAACTTCCATAAAGAAGCAGAAAACCAATCCAGAAACCGAAATGCCAAAAAGTTTGCAGCGGTTTGTTCGCCAAAAAACAACGTAATTATCTTCGATATAATTGCATTAGCCATTCTAAAAGGTCAACTGCTCTCATCTTCCCCCACAATTTTGAGCTCATCCGAAGAAAACAAGTATTGGAACCAGATAGAGGTAGGTAGATTTTGCTAATTCTTGCTTCAATGGCTTATTTTTGTTGTGATTACTGTTTAGTATGTAACTTATATATTTTGTAGAATGAAAACCAGAAACCATTTTAAGTTGAGATTGGATATATACTTTTCCAGCTGTGGATTTAGTCTCAAGTATAATTTCTTCAAATCATTTTGAGTTTGACTGGTTTAGTTATATAAGCTGACTATTTAGAAACGACTGAAGTTAGGCCTTGTAATATTATTATAGTGAAGGTCATTTAAAAATGTTTAAACTTAGTGGGGTTAACAGTATAAATTATAAATTTTCAGGGACCAAAATATAATAAATAAAAGAAGTTGTAGAGAATGACGATCTTGAAATCGTGTTGTCGAGAAATTATATCATTATTTATGCTTTCAATCAATCACATATAAATGAACTTGGTTGTATGTATCAATCACATATAAATGAACTTGGTTGTATGAATACAAATATCGTGATGAAAAGAGTTTGTCCCGAACTAGAAAAGGAAAGTATCAACAACCCGAGAAAATCGAATCACCACTGTTTCGACACAAGACTTGAAAATTATTTGGCCTGGGAAATTTGGAGTTGCGTACTGGTTTCGTGCACTCACTCCAATTATTTTTCCCTCTTTTAGACTGTTGGCCGTGTTTGTACTCCATGGCCAATTTGCCATTACTTTTCAATCCAAACACTATGTCGTGGATTTACTTGTTTTTATTGCAACACTGCAACGCTTTGTCGGAAGAAAAGCTAAAAGCTGTCCCCTTTTGCCGGTTGATCCACGCCCAAAGCCCCAAACCCACGTTTTCAACATCATTATATTTCTAATATAATACACACATAAGATATTATAAAGTGCCTAGGAAGAATTGAGAAAAGCAGAGGAAGAGGAAAAATGGAAAACCCCCAGAGTATCCCAACGATTGATTTCTCAGATTTTCCGGCACAGTACGAGAAGCTAAGGAAAGCTTCGGAAGAGTGGGGTTGTTTCAGGGTGGTGAACCACAAGATCCCATTGGAATTGATGCAGGAAATGAAGAAAGTGGTGCGATCATTGCTTGACCTCCCTATGGAAATAAAGAAAAACAACACAGATGTCATCGCCGGCAGTGGCTACTGGGCTCCCAGTACCAAAAACCCCCTTTATGAAGCTTTGGGTCTCTATGATATGGCATCCTCTCAAGCTGTTCATGACTTTTGTTCTCAGCTACAAGCCTCTCCTTCACAAAGGTCTCCCCTTTTTTTTTTCTTCATTTCACCTTTGATGGGATTGTTCTTGTTTTAAGATTTCTCATCTTTGATTTTAGATGCATGTTCTTATATGATTCATTTGCTTTGATTCAGAGATACAATTGAGAAGTATGCTGAAGCAATAAATAAGATGATCATGGATATAGGAGGGAAAATAGCTGAGAGTATGGGATTGAATGGAGATTACTGCAAGGAATGGCCTTGTCAATTTAGGATAAATAAGTACAATTTCACCCCAGAATCTGTAGGCACCACTGGGGTTCAAATACACACGGATTCTGGGTTTCTAACCATACTTCAAGACGATGAGAATGTTGGTGGTCTTGAAGTCGACAAATCTGGTGAATTTCTACCCGTTGATCCCTTGCCTGGCAGCCTCCTTGTCAATCTTGGAGATATGGCAAATGTGAGCTTAACACTCTTACTTATGTGTGAATTCGATGTTTTTTTCTCGTATCGTGAGCAGGTTGTTGTTGTTTTCTCGGTCAGGTATGGAGCAATGGAAGGCTACATACTGTGAAACATAGAGTGCAATGCAAAGAGGCAACCATTAGAGTGTCGATCGCCACATTCCTCTTGGGACCGAAAGAAGCAACAGTGGAGCCGCCGTTGGAACTGGTGGATTCCGACCACCCACGCCTTTACAAATCGTTTACTTACGAGGAGTACAGAGAACTCCGTCTCTCCACTAAATTGCAAGCTGGTGAGGCTCTTGCACTCGTACGTTCCACCCCTTAACAAAGATGTGTTGAACCATATTGCACTCCAATGAAACCCCTTATGCCATGTTGGTTGATGAATAAAGCATGAAGAGTGGAATTTTATGTACAATATGAATGTTATAAGATTTCCCTCTCTTTTCTTCCAATTAAGTGACAAAGGGTATTTCCTTCTTTTCTTTTAAACTCATCCCTTAGCTGACTTTAACATTAAGATTCGGTGTTGTTTAGTCATCCAGTTTATGAATGCTCGCATGTGCTTAGCCCATCTCCCCATTCTTCAAAGACACTTAAATCTGCAACTTTCTCAGAGCTCAGTGCTATACAGTCAATAGCTTTGTATCTATTTTCTGAATGTTAATTATTTGCATGTCAAAATGGAACTTTAGTTATCATATAGTCATGAAGTCTTACAACAACAAACCCTAGTTTCGAACAAGGAGGTAAAGAAAATATACATATAACAGATATAAACATGGAAGTTTGTCATCATATATAACATAAATCCTAAAACAGCCAATGCTTTCTTCTCGGTGCTCTGGTGGGAACATCTGTAAACATATAGATAGATACTTCATTAATATGACTAATGAAATGACAAGAATTGGGTGACAGATAATGCATTATTAAATGGAGAAGAGATGAAAATGGGGTCTCACCTCCACTTGCATACAATGAATTGTAATGCACTTCACTCCAGAAGCTCAGCCAAACTTCTGAAACACACAATAAGAAGCAATGTAGATTAAGCATCAGCCGGTAAAACAGAACTATAATCGGAAGACACGATAAACTCGATGTAATATCTACCTCTTGTAGGACTAGCTTGTTTGGGCATGATCTCGATGTAGCAAGTGTCACGAAAAGAGGTGACTAGACAAATTTTGACTCCAAACTGCAGTTGATACGAAAGAGGGCAAACATCAAAAGCTTTCCCAATGAAATAGGATATACATAAACTTTACTTAATAAACTTCAGATTATGGATCCTATACATAAAAGAAAGGCCTTTTCATTGAGTTTCATTAGCATGGATTATCGTATCCGTCTCAGGCGAAAGACAAATTATACAGTATAGCGGGAGATCTGAGTTATTTTAAGATGAAACAAACAATAAAGAATAGCTCGGAAAAAATGAGCTCCTGCGGGGAAGTAACAAGAAGTCATTCTAAGGAGTCCAAAAGGTGAAATTTCGGCTTACTCGGTCAGCAGCTGCTTGCAGAGTGATATGATCTCCCCATTCCCCGGATCTAGTGGAACATAATGTTCAGAACTAAATGAGTTAGTATTCACTCAGTTTAGATCATTCGAAAAACCTTTTATATTAATCCAGAGGAAATTCAACAAGAATCAATATCTAACTTTTTCATCTTCTTCAGGTAGATTTTGTACTTCATGGGAACATAGCCTTCATACAACTTTTTGGAATGCTTTAGCTGAGAAATAAGAAATTCAACTTGTTCTCTCAGTAGGAACATAGGCATCAAACCGAGAGGAGATGCTTGCATTCGTGGGGCAGGATTAACCTTACCTGCTTGACAATCTGCCTTCTAACATGTTTGTGGTAGTCTGGATTGCGGAACAGCTGATCTGCTAGTGCTCGAAACTATCAAAAAACATACCATCACGGAAGATTTATCAGAAAAACAGCAGATGTAGACAAAGAAACAGTAATAAAGCAAAGAATCAGCGACTTAATATCAAAATCTCCTCGTTGCATATATGTGCATCTATATATGGAACTATAAATAGGTATAATATCCATATGATAAATGTGGGTATAAAAGGTGATGGGAGAGAAAAGACTAATCATAGGACAAAAAGGAAGACCTGGCAATTTCCATCGCCCTCGATTCGCAATTCAGCTAAGCCATATGTAGCCAGCCTGAACAAGGGGGGAAAACCATCATAACTAAATAAAAGCAAATCAATTTTAATTGATATAGTGTGTATGACAAGATCGCAACCTTTCAGAAAGGCGTTCATGATCTAAGGTTGCATCATTCACATCAGGTATTTCCCCATTGACACGAGGAGTGTGCTGTCAACAAAATGATCATGTCAACAAATCATCAACCAAATAGAAAGAAGTGCAGGTGAAAACAGACATTGAAATAATCATTAAACATAGGAGCAAAAATAGGCAATATAGTTTTATGAAAACCATGTTAAATTGAATTCACAATTTCCTAATCAAGTGCAACAGAGACAAAAAGGGTAAAAATAGGACAATAACCTCCTCTTTGGTAGACACCTATATCTATGGTAAGAGATGTTAAAAGAAAAAAGGGCAATATCACACTTCCTAGTAATACTCCTAAAATGCCAACAAATGTAAAGTGTGCTCTATTACAAATGTACATTTAATATGAGAAGTAAAAAAAATATCATCCCCTAAGAATGATGCAGCACTTGTACCCGAAAAAGGAAGCACGAAGAACATGTCATAAAAACCACTGCTTCAGTCAACACAGTCAAGCCACAAAAATGCCTACAAGACATGAACTAGGAAAACATGCTATAATAGGAAAAGAAAAGTTTATCCAAGTTATTGAATTGTTAACAAGTAAAGAAAGAAATAATGTTAGGGTCGCAGAAGGGATGAAAATATCCAGTTCATCACCAACCACTGGCACGTATCGTAGTAGTAATTCCTAAAGTTTCTATATTATAACATGTCACTTGGCAGAACATAGTCCTTGAGGAATGAAATAGAAGGAAAAAGAGAGGAGTTTATGTTCAAAACTATTATGGCTATTCCATTTGGTATAATTTGACAACAATACAGATATGTTTTGAACGAAGCGACCAACCAACAAATAAGAGGTAGAAATAATTATACCGGAATGGAATCCAGATGAGAAAGCCTTTTTCCAAGCTTGTCATTGTGGCGCAAGTTCTCATCTTCTGCTAAGATGGTTGCTATGGCTTGATCATCCTCTGTATCTTGGAAACTGCTATTCAAACTCGAGCTGGAGCTTGCACTTGCATTACCGTAGCTTTCACTCATACTGTCTCAATAACAACATTGAACCAATAAAACATGGGATTGCAAGAATTAAGACATCTATCATACAGATAGGACAAGGTTGATAAGCATCCAGATAAAGCAAACACAATATCAAATAAGAGAACAACAAGAAAACTAACAATCATCCATGACCCAGAAAAGGCTTAACAGCAAATCACCAAAGGCAAAATGAAAATCCCTAAAAGAGTAACTTCAAAAATTTAAGTTATCCAAATGCTCCATGGGTATGGGTATATTAGAAAAAACCCATAACCTAAAAAAACCAGAAAATGAAAGACAAAACATGGTTCCTATCAAATCTGTCGGTAAGATCATGTAACCGATGCTTATAACCAACTCTTAGCCGAACAGGATCGAGAGAACTCTATGTTAAACAAGATCAGTTCCAAATTAACGAAGCTTCTCCTATACTTATCATCTTTCTTCAATCAAGCAGAGGACAAGTGATCCACATAAGACAGGTGCAAGAAATAGCTGAATGAGAAAAACAAAAAAAAACAAAAACAAATTGGAAATCAATAATACCCAGATTGAAAAACTGAAGAACTTGGAAGATTTGTTGACGTGTGATTCGATAGTTTGTTTGATCTTCTAATCTGAAGCTGAAAAGTTCATATCGTATCAAGTTTTGCTTCTTTAAATAATTGTGGAATCACAAACCCGACATGGTCAAAGTACTTGAACGAAAAAATGTCTGAAATTTTACTGTTACTATTACAGATTACAAAAAGTCAGATTGCAGTTAAAACTTAAGAGAATAAAATACAAAGAGAAGAGATTCGTGTAATAAACAGTATTATATTTTAATTAAAAAAACTTATTGCCTGATTAAGTAAATTTTAACTCTTACTTGGATATGGGGATAATAATAGAAAAGACTTAGAGCAAACGTAATCTTAAATTTAGATTAAGAGATTAGATTAACTATTTGATTAAAAATTATATTAATATTAGTTGATCGTATAAAATTGTTTGATAAATAATAATTATTTAAATAAATAAAATAATATATAAACATATTATTATATTTAATATTTATTTAAATAATTTATTAATTAATAATTTTTTATATCTATTAATATTATTTAAATTTATAAAAATTAATTTTTAATATTTTTAAATATGTTCAAAGGTTTTATATATTATTTATGTAATTAATTTTAATTATATTAAAAATTATGACAAATATTTAATATAAATACATAAAAAATAATATAATTATGGAATACGTACAAAGATGATTGGATCTAATTAATCATACCAAAATGTACCCAAAGAATCATCAATATTATGTTCGGCCCAAGCCCACCAAGAACTCAAAAGTGCTAGGGTTTCACACTATATATTACCTCATTTTCATTCTTAACGTTAGGGTTTCTGGGAGAGAAGATCAGAGCCGCCGCCGCTGTTGTCGCAATGGTGAAGTTTTTGAAACCAAACAAGGCCGTTATCGTTCTCCAGGGACGATATGCTGGTCGCAAAGCCGTCATTGTTAAATCTTTCGACGAAGGTACGCGCGACCGTCCTTACGGCCACTGTTTGGTTGCAGGGATAAAGAAGTACCCGAGCAAGGTTATCCGCAAGGACTCGGCTAAGAAAACAGCCAAAAAATCACGCGTCAAGTGCTTCGTCAAGCTCGTTAATTGCCAGCACCTGATGCCTACGCGTTACACACTCGACGTGGACTTGAAAGACGTGGTTACCGTCGATGCCCTTCAGACGAAGGACAAGAAAGTGGCCGCCTGTAAGGCAACTAAGGTTAGGTTCGAGGAGAGGTTCAAGACTGGAAAAAACAGGTGGTTCTTTACTAAGCTCAGGTTCTAAGGGTTTTGCTGGAACAAAATGTTTACTGTTTATGTAGTTTTTTTTTTGGAACTTTTTGCACTGAAGGACGGATATGAATCTGTTTGGATTGGATATTTATGGGTCCTTATTGTTGTTATATTCTGGTACGGGATTTGCTCGTTTCTACAAGAAATTTTATCTTTTGAACTATTATGTGTCTTTTATGATTCTTCATTTTGTTTACCCTTGGATCTGTGGATTGGTGATTGCTTAGAATTGAATCTTTTAATCATGAACATGTCATTGCCGCTGATTTTGAATCCAAAAGTACAATGTTTTGGTAACCCGTCAAATGTGTATTCTTCATTTTCAGTGTTTTTTTTGTTCCTATTGCATTTTGAATCTGCTTAGATGTGGGTTTCATTGGTTATCGATATGCATTCATCGGGAGATCAGGATTATAGTTCAGGTATTACAGCGAGTGTTTTTAAACAACCTGTATTATACCAAGTTTTACATTCTTGGTTTTGGAATATGTAGCATTATGAATCTGCTTAGATGTGGGTTTTATTGGTTATTGATATGCATTGATCGGGAGATCAAGATTTTATCGAGTGTTTTACATTCTTGTGTTGAAATTTTAGAAAGATTGTGGTGCTCTTATATATTTTTCTCATAGAAATGTTTTTCCAGTCAACAAACACCAAAGTCTTCTGCATGCAGTGCTTGTGTTTGAATATCATAAGCTTTAGGCTCTAGCTAGTTTATGTGGGCTTTTATTGAAAATTGAAATCATAATCTTCATCCGTGGGTGATGTCTTTTTATCTGCATTCTTTATATAAGGAACCAAAGTTAACTGATTGTGAAGTTGGGATGCTCATAGAAGCTTTAAGCTTGCATTCAGAAGCTTCAGGTAGTGGAGTTTGGTCTCATTGGAATCGGAATACACATCACTGAACTGATTGTTATGTAGTGTAACTATTAGCTCCTTTTACAGTGTTTCACTTATAATGGTTATTCCTGTATCAGAAGGTTTGTACAGGCAAGAACAGGGGTGAAATGCACGAAATGGTGTTTATTTGTTAGTTTTTAACTATTTGGATTGCTTATCCTGTTTTTGGTCGTTTTGCTCTAATGTTGCTTGCCTATGTTCTTGAGGGGAAAATCCCATGACGTATTCCCGGGGAACTGAGGTAAGCTGATTTGCCAGTTTTGGTAAGGCTGATACATGATGTGCTCGAGCATCGACCTACCATTTCTGCTCTGATAGTTGTGCCGACCCAAATTCCTTGCTTTGCTTCACGGATTTTGGATATCATATTGACGCATCCCTTGTGTATGTTGGAATTTTTTCCTCTGAGCTCGCTACTTACCTGATGGAAGCAGAATTTTTTAGTTTCGGTTTGGGAAATGAAAGAGGCTTCGAGACACCCAAGTTAGGGGTGATAATGAGTTTGATCAGCCCGTCGGTTATTTGGGCTTGATTTGAGTTTGAGTTCAGCTTGAGACCTTAATGAGTCTAGCCGAACCGATTCAAGCTTGGTTTGAAAAAGTAATCTCTTTAACAAAAGAAAAACAAAATAAAATATGAGAAATCTATTAAAATAAATTAAACATTTTTTTATTTTGAGTCGAACCAAATCTAATGAGCTCGATGAGTTTTGAGTCCAAACTGAACTTAATAATACTATTTTTGAATTGAGTCTGAGCTTAAAATTTTAAGTTTGTCGAGTCTAATAACACTGTTTCTTAAACCCCACGAACCCACTGGTTCTTAAACTTCCATACGTGGCCTCCGAGGACAGCTGCATAGATGAAGCGGTTCCAGTGTCTGCTTCCGTCGCAAATGAAGTAACTTTCTCGGTGGTTTTTGGATTTGTCTCAGTGTAGAGTGCTGAGATTAGATCAATGGATTATGTTGGCGTTTGTGGGGAATGGTCCATGTTCGGTTTGGCAGTTTGCCCAACACTTTCCGATAATGGTAGTAATATTTAAATCGAGTGACGTATTTGTTGAATAAAAACAATGGATTTTCAATATGCATCTAATTTAAATTCCTAAAATGAGTTAATTTTTATCTGTTTTTTATTTTTTATTATTAAACTTGATAAATAAAAATATATAAGTATTTAAAAAAACGAATTCATTCTACAAGAGTTTATATACAAAAACAAAGCCTCATTAGGTGTTTTGTCTTATTATATATTATTTTCTCATTTATATTATTGTTAATGTATTTATTTTTTAAAATTATAAAAAATTCTAATTACTTGAGCAATGAAAAGTCAAATTAAATCACAATTTAATAATTTGTTTACTAAAATAGTCAAATTCAGTCATCTTTATTTTCAACTTATATGCTAACCGAGTTTTATTATTAATAAAAGTCCACTATATTTGACAAGATAAAAATAAGTTGCCCAATATATAAGATTTTTTTAATACTTAATTACTTAAAAATAGTAAAAAGTACTAAAATAAAATTATTTTTATAATTTTTTCAAAAATATATATAATATTTTACATTAAAACCGACAGTAGTATTGTAAAAATATTAAGATTTAACAATAAATTAATTGGTTTAGTTTCTTAATTTTAAAATTTAATTGATTTAATTTTTCCCTTAAGAGTATTTCGTTGAGGGAAAATTTTAACTATTTATGATTTGTTATTATTAAGCAGAACACATAACGAGACGGTCAATTTCCAATTTTCTTCTTCTTAATTCGAGAATCTCCGCCATGAACGACGAATCCTCTATTGCGAACAACGGTAACAATAGCGACATCCCCGATCCCGATCGCCCCGTTCGTGTTTACGCCGATGGGATCTACGATCTTTTCCACTTTGGCCACGCTCGTTCCCTCGAACAAGCCAAAAAATCGTCCGTTTTCCTCACGCCTCTCTTTTTTATATGTTTGATATGAATGCTTTTTCTGGGTATATTTAGAAATTCATGTTGATTAATGGGTTTATTTCAAATTCTTCATATTTGGGTTTCGCTCCCCCCCTCTTCTATTTGTAAATTTTCTCCTTTTTTCCTCGTGTTTGTGAATTTTGTTAATTGTGAGATATTTCTTATTTATAGCAGAAATTTTGTTACTTGATGTTGCTTATTGCTTCTACTGCATGATTGTTTCTTTTATTCCTTATTATGTTATTTAATTCTTTGAAATTTTAGGTTTCCCAACACGTATTTGCTGGTTGGATGTTGCAATGATGAGACTACCCATAAGTACAAGGGAAAAACTGTGATGACCGATGCAGAACGTTATGAATCCCTTCGCCATTGCAAGTATTACTTCTTTCTAATAACTCTCAACTATCAAACATTGAGGGTAGAGTTCGGTTGATGCTTCTGCTGCTTGAGTTTTTCTTTTGAGAGTTTGAAGCAAAACATGCCTTTTGATGCAAAAGAATAATTAGTTCTCTTTTAATTTGAAGAATTGAAATGGTAGAAATTTTGCTTTTCTACAGAATAATTATATCAGAATTGTTGTTGTGCTAGTGTTATTAGTTCTATTTTAACTAGTTATTGCTTTTTAGGATGTTTACTTCAAGGAGCAAAGGCTGTAATCAAATGGAACCTTCATTATAGATTTACTTAAGGTTTTTAATTCTTTGGAAAGTTGAAGTAAATCAGTTATCGTCTCTTATAATGAGATTGTTCATTTTTTATTTATGAAAATGTGATTTAACAATATTCCTATCAAGAGCTTCATTCAAGGACTCTGTTGTCCATTTTGTCACAGGTGGGTTGATGAAGTTATTCCTGACGCCCCGTGGGTGATTGATCAAGAATTTCTAGATAAACACAACATTGACTATGTGGCTCATGATTCGCTTCCGTAAGAATATATGGTTCTTGCTTTTAGAGTAATGTATTCATGTTGAATGCTGCAATGTTAAGAAAATAAATATATTAATAGTTCATATTACTTTATAGTTCTTGCTGCAGTTAAACTAATACTTCCTAGTAAATAACATAATATCCAGCTTTAAATTATTCAAGTCTTTACAATTTGCCATAAATCATTTACAGCTATGCTGATGCCAGTGGAGCTGCAAATGATGTGTATGAGTTTGTAAGTTTATTGAGACAATCTTGTGCAATTGTTGTATTTGGTACTTTAAAATTTTATATTATATTTAAAGCAACCTCCTGTTCTCAGGTTAAAGCTGCTGGCAAGTTTAAGGAGACCAGTCGAACTGAAGGTATTTCTACGTCAGATATCATTATGAGAATTGTTAAAGATTATAACCAGTATGTGCTGCGGAACTTGGACCGTGGATACTCAAGGAAAGAACTTGGAGTTAGCTATGTGAAGGTAAGATCTCTGTCCTGGGTGTCTTGTTTTAGTAGGGACTGCTCCTTTGTTGATATTCCAAATACTGCCAACAGGAAAAGAGATTGAGAGTAAATATGAGACTGAAGAAACTACAAGAAAAGGTTAAGGAACAACAAGAAAAAGTGGGTGAAAAGGTATGTTCACTCTCATGTGATGTTGATCTAGTTTAATGATTGTTCCCTATTTTTGGTTGTATGATTGGAATCCAGAATGCTATTGGAAGGTAAGAAGATCCTTTTTTAGCCTTTCGGAAAGTGAAGAATGTACTTGAGGTTTTTTATCAGTTCTTGACACTTTTTCTTTCCATGATACTTTAAGCATATTTATTGCATATTCTCTTTAAATTTGCCTGAGATGTTTTGTGCTTTTGCATAAATAATATCGTAAGTTGAAGACTTGAAGTTATAACCATTTCTTAGAGAAATAACCAGGGAGTATTGAAATCAGCAAGGTTATAGTGTTGTCAACTTGCCATTGTTACTGTCATGCAAATTTTGTTTCTGCGGATGTATGTTATGTGTTTGTACGATAAAAGCCTAGCCTAGACTCCGTGAATTTATTTAAGTAAAACGTTTGGAGGAACTATATCCTGAACCTCTCTTGTAATCGAGAATTGAGAATAGTTAGCTTGAAGGGTTTCCTTGTTTGTTTTCTGCTTAATTTGTAGCAGTTCATTCAAAGTCTTCCTTTGATGCATCGTTCTCCTTGTAATTTATATTGTAGATTGAAGTGCCTTCCTGGCTAAGTAATTTGATATCGACTTTGTTTATGCATTTATCTAGCCTTTTACGATTTCATTAAATGTAAAACTGTGCTGATTCCTTACATGTTTATGTAACTTGAAGTGCATATTCTTTGCATGTTTATGTAACTTGAAGAGCATATTCCTTGCCTGTTTATGTTACTTGAAGATCATTATGACACTTCAGTAAACATCCATACATTTATATGTATGCACCATATTCATGTTTAGGTTTTGTGTCACATGTAAGTTGCCGAAATACTATTTGTCTGGATTTTGAATGTTCATTTCCTCACTTTATCAGAAACTTAAAGCATGACAATACTTGCAGATACAAATTGTTGCTATGCACCGTAATGAGTGGGTGGAAAATGCTGACCGATGGGTTGCCGGATTTCTTGAGATGTTTGAAGAAGGTTGCCATAAAATGGTGAGCAAATTTAATTACCTAGCATATAGTAATGACTGGTGCCTGCACTGCACACAAAGAAATTAATTTCAGGAATGTGGTTATGTTGCTTCCCTTAGAACTTGTGGTGTTTTTCAGGGCACTGCTATCAGAGAACGAATTCAAGAGCGGTTAAGGGGACAGCTGCTGCAGAACGGAAAGAGCGATGAAGATGATGAAGAAGAATTTTATTACGATGAGGATGATTATTATGATGATGACGACGACGACGATGATGAATACTACGATGACGACAATGAATATCATGATGACAAAGATGAAAAAAATGAGAAAGGAAAGAAGTAAATTTGCTTCTGCATGTTTGTCGGTTCCAGTTAACTAAATATGGGTGCTGAATGTGTGATGTTTTGACGTTATAGCTCAATGGAACCAGGCTTTGAGCAGAAAGCTTGGTGTCTTGTACTTTGTTTATCCATGCTGTGTGTTAGGCAACAATACTCGTCCAGGTGGTTTGGATCCGTTTCTGTTTGCTAAAATTTTGTCCCCGTGACCCCACAGCGCACACATTTTTTTCTAATATTTTTTAGATGAGTGTGCTTTATGTACTCCAACCTAAAGAAGATAATATTTTAATTTAATTAGAATATAATATTTTAATTTACTTTTAAAATTTCGATAAAATAATGCTAGATAACTAAATTTAGGTAAAGGTCGTTTCTTGCGATAGTGGAATGTCTGTTGGTTGTTTTGTTAGATGGCCAACATCCGATTATTATAATAAGAGTGGTGGTTAGGGAGAGGGGTTTGCGTTCGATTGAGTTGAGTAAAAAATATTTAAATTTAAAAATTATATTTTTACTTAAATTTTATTTTAAATTTTTTAAATTGTGTTGGGTTTATTGAATTTGAGTTGAATCGAATTTAAGTTTTTTTTTTATAGAATTATCTATAATTATTTATAATATTGTAATTCTTCTAATCTTAACGAATTTTTACATTTATAAACATATATATTGTTATATTTGTACATGTGATCTATATAATGTATCATTTAGAATTGATAGACTTGATTTGAATTTTAAAATTATTCAATTAATTGTTTAAAATTTTAAAATTGTTTAAATTTTTATTTTATAATTCTAATCATATTTAAAAAAATTGAATTAAATTTATAAAACTATAAATTAAATCAAAATATTTTTTTCATCGAAATAAAACGAATAATTTAATTTTTTATTTTAATTTAACTTTTGTTCACTCCGATACATATTTTTTGTATTTTTATTTAATTGTCAATATTTTTTATTTATCGTTTAATATTAATTAAATTTTATAAAAAATAATATAAATAAACTATTTCAATTCAAAATTTAATTAATAAAACTTCTAGAAGCATTTGGGTCATTAAAGACTACGATGGAAAACAAAAGAGACCACCTTTTATTATTAATTAGAAAACAACAACATTAACAGTAGTACTATTCTTTTAATTTTATTTTTATGATATGTTTTTTATAACATCATTGATGAACCGACATAATGAGGTGTGTGAAGATCCACCGTACATCAAAGCCTCCCGACTCTGATCACTCATTTCTTTCATCCTCTTTCGAACCTCACTATCCTGCTCCATCAAACACCTGATTCCTCTCTCGATCGTCTCGGCCTTCACAATTTCGACATCATCCTCGTCCGTCTTATAATCCATTTTAAGATCTACCGCCAACCCAAACTCCTCCACCAATGCGAATGCATTCAGATGTTGCTCGGCGTAAAGCGGCCATGCAGCCATCGGAACTCCAAACCATATACTTTCCAACGTTGAATTCCAACCACAATGAGATACGAATCCCCCGGTGGAAGGGTGGCTCAAGATGGCGACTTGCGGCGCCCAGCCGATGATCTTACCGATACCACTCGTCCGATCTAGAAATCCTTCCGGCAACACCTCAGCCACGTTATCGTATTCGGTCGAGGTTCCCCTCATGCCATTTACTTGCTCCCCAGGCCGACGTAGGGACCACAAGAATCGATGGCCACTCTGTTCTAGCGCGTTGGCGATCTCGGTCACCTGTTCTGCGCTGAAGCCTCCCATGCTACCGAAACAGAGGAACACTACCGATGAACGAGGTTGTTCGTCGAGCCACTGCATGATTGTATCGTGATTGGGATGGACCCCACCTGAACCTTCGAGATCCAATATGGGTCCCACAGGATAAACGGGTGGAATTTGTAGCTCGCCTTTAGAAAAGTAGTCAACAGCATGGGATTCAAGCTCCGAAAATGTGTTGACCATTATACCCTTCATCGCTTTTAGCCCTTTCGCTATGTTAAAGATGAAGGCACCAGTTTCAGGCCTAAACATTATGGGACGAAATGATTTAATGGAAACCGGGTTGGCATACGTTGGAATGGTGAACTCAGTTTCCGAGTCTTTTAACTCGTGGAACTCAACGTTTTGTTCGTCGTGAAGAAATTGTGCGTAGAACATGAAGCCAAGAAAAGCAGCACCCGAGGTGTAAAATACATAGCTAGGAACGCCGAACTCGTTGGCCACGTCTACGAAAGGAGTTAAAAGCATGTCCAAAACAAAACCAGCGAGTCGAGGCGAGTTGGGAACGGAGTTGGAGCGCTCAACTATGTTGGCGACGGCCTCTTTCACGAACGGTCCCTGGGTTTGAACTAAAGTACTCATAAGATTAAAAATATCTCCCGGGTAAGATTGAGAGATATTGATGAATTTGATGCGGCTGGCGGTGGTGGAGGTTGTATCGGCGGCGATAGAGTCGATATAGGAGGTGATTTTAGAGTCGTAGGATGGCTTCATGATGAGGACGGAGATGGAGAGGTTGGAATCGAGATGCAGTAAAAGCTTAGCCAATTGAACTGTGGAAACCAAATGTCCCATTCCAGGCGTCGGGATGAACACTAGCTCTGCTTTCTTCGTCATCGGGACGGAACAGGAAAGTTATACGCCGAACGGCGAACACTGCAACAGCGACGGTGAAGATAGATCGACGGCAGCGTTGGGAGGGAAAGTTTGGGCTTTGGCTGATGTTGTTTATCGAGGTTATTCATTTTAAAGCCGAGACTCAGTGAGTGGAGAGAAGTGCCGTGTGACATCATTGCTTTGCTGGGGTTATGAACCCAACAATGCGGGATTTTAATAATTATTGTCGGGTCGGGTTTATATGTTAATGTTATTTTTAACAAAATATTATGTTTTATTTATCTTTACTTTTATGATTGATTTTGTTTAATAAATTATTTTATGAGATTATCTGTTATAGTTTTAAAATATTTTATTTTTATTCGCTGAAATAGAATTGACTAAATTGGTGGAGTTGTTTTTTCATTAAATAAAAAATATTAAATTTGTATGTTAGAATTTAGATTTATATAAAATAAAACAATTATTTTTAATTATTAGATTAATTTTAAAAAATTATTATGGTTTATTCTTAAAAAAAATTATACCTGATTAATTGAAAGAAAATTATCCCATGCATGCATTAATTATGAAATTTATTTTCACAAACAAGGTTATAATGTCATATGCATTCATTATGCAGTTTTTTTATTTTGTCTGTATAATAGAAGAGAGGAAGAGTTACTCTTGCATATCTTGATCTGTACACAATATTGCCTTAGCTACTTTGTGGTTAGGGATGTAAGATAAGTTGATCGGATGAGTTTTAGATTGAGAGTTGTTATGTTGGATAAAATCGGATATAGATCATTTTAGGTTAATTTGATATTTCAATTTGATTTAGGTCGAGTGCATATCAATTTTAGGCCAGGTCTATTTCAATTCTGATCTATTTCAGGTCAACTTCAAACGGTTTATGTCAAAATTATAACTAACAGATTTATTTCAGTTCGGTTGATTTTAGTCGGGTTCAATTCAAATCAGTTTATTTCAGGTCGGGGTAATTCGAGTTTTAAATTCATATTAAGTTTGAGTTTTGTACAAATAATCGATAGATTTTGAGTTGGTCATTCATTTTGAATTAATTATTTAATATATAATATCTTTCACCAACATGAATCAAATTAAAAATAAATATTACGAACTAGACTAAATAAAAAGATCATCAAATGATTCATATATTAAAAATTGTATTAAATTATAAAAAATAAAAATTAATAAATATAAATTTCGAAAATAAATACAAATATCATGACATTAAAATCAAAATATAAAATTTTTGGGACTATGATTAACAAAATATAAAATTAAAATAATAAATATTGAACTAAATTATCAAAAAAAAAAAGAATGGATTCAGTTTCAACTAAAAATAAAGTTTTAGGGACTAAAAAATTAACATTAGAATAAATTTAAAAAATAAAAAATAATAAAAAGTAAATTTACGTTCAAAATTTAAAAAATATGAATAAAATAAAATATCATCTTATTAGAAACACTAAACTAAATTATAAAAATAAATAATAGTCGATTTAAAAAAAACAAAATTGTAAGGACTAGAATGAAAAAAAAAAAGATCATCAAATAGGTCATATCTAAAATACTGAACTAAATTACAAAAATTATAAATTAATAACGATAAAATTATATAAAAATCTAAAGGACTAAAATAAATAAAAATATAATTAAGTTTTATTATGTACAAATAATATACTTTTATACATAAATAATATATTTTTGTATAATATATTTTCATACATATATTATACATAAAATATATGTATATGTATTTGTAAGAATAATATAAATATTTGTAATATATTTGATTATTATTTAATATTTAACGTATTAAATTATTAAATTATAAATATTATACTTATATTAGTTATGATATAATAAGTCGGGTAAAATTAGATCTCGGGTCAATTTAGTCGAATAATATCAATTATTTATTCTCACAAAGAATATATCAATTATTTGTCAGGTCAAACACGGGTACAAATTTGTTATAGTTGAATGTAGGTCTGGTTTCAGATCTATAGTCACATAATAAAATCAAATTTATATCATTTTTGGTCGAATATAATTTAAATTTGGTTACTACAATAATATATTTATCTCAGGTTCGGGTCAATAACAGTTCACTTTAAATGTGTTCAGATTATTACATTAGTGAACTGAGCCTTTGTGCTGAATGTGTAAGAGAACAACAAAGATGAGACTAATCAGATCATCTAGTCATACCAGCAAGATAGTGAAAGATCTAATAGGATTACAGCGAAGTAAGAACAAAGAAAGCAATAACATTTTTAATAATATTTTCACGATACACCGTCCATAACATCACTGACAAAACGAGATAAAGTGGAGTGCGAAGATCCACCATCCATCAAGGCCTGTCGACTCAGACCACTCATCTCTTTCATCCTCTGTCGAACGGCACTATCTTCTGCCATCAAGCTCTTGAGGACACTCTCGATCTTATCAGCTTTAACAAGTTCAATCTCATCGCCATAGTTCTTGTAATCCATTTTAAGATCTAATGCCAATCCCAACTCCACAACCAATGAGAACGCATTCAGATGTTGCTCGGCGTAAAGCGGCCATACTGCCATCGGAACTCCAAACCATATACTCTCCAACGTTGAATTCCAACCACAATGGGATACGAATCCTCCTGTTGCTGGGTGGCTTAAGACGGACACTTGTGGTGCCCAACCGATGACCTTTCCGATACCACACGTTCGATCTAAGAAACCTTCCGGTAAAACCTCGGCCACATTCTCGTAATCGTTCGGGGTTCCCTTCATGTCCTTTACCTGCAACCAGGACCGTCGTAGGGACCATAAGAATCGATGTCCACTACGTTCTAGCGCGTTGGCGATCTCGGTCACCTGTTCTGCACGGAAGCCTCCCAAGCTACCGAAACAGAGGAACACTACCGATGAATGAGGTTGTTCGTCGAGCCACTGCATGATTGTATCGTAGTTCTGGTGGACCCCGCTAGAACCTGCGAGATCCAATATGGGTCCTACTGGATAAACGGGTGGATTTTGAACATTAGAAAGGGAATCAATCGCATGGGATTCAAGCTCCGAAAATGTATTTACCATTATACCCTTCATCTCTTTCAGCCCTTTCACCATATTGAAGAGGAAAGTAGCAGTTTCAGGATTGAACATTATGGGAGGAAATGATTTAATGGAAACCGGGTTGACATACGTTGGAACGGTGAACTCAGTTTCCGAGTCTTTTAACTCGAGGAAATCAACGTTTTGCTCAGAGTGAAGAGCGTGTGTGTAGAACTGGAAGCCAAGAAAAGCAGCACCCGAGGTGTAAAATACATAGCTAGGAACGCCGAACTCGTTGGCCACGTCTACGAAGGGAGTTAAAAACATGTCCAAAACAAAACCGGCGAGCCGAGGCGAGTCGGGAACGGAGTTTGAGTGCTCTACTATGTTGGCGACGGCCTCTTTCACGTGCGGTTCCTGGGTTTGAATTAAAGTACCCATAAACTTAGTAAATTCTCCCGGGTCAGGTGGAGGAAGGTTGATGAATTTGATGCGACTGTTGTCGGCGGCGAGAGAGTCAATATAGGAGGTAATTTTAGAGTCGTAGGGTGGCTTCATGACGAGGACGGAGATGAAGAGGTTTGAATCGAGATGCACTAAAAGCTTAGCCAATTGAACTGTGGATACCAAATGCCCCATTCCAGGCGTCGGGATGAACACTAGCTCTGCTTTCTTCGTCATCGGAACGGAACAGGAAAGTTATATGCCGAACACTCAACAGCGAACGATGAAGTTAGATCGACGGCAGCATTGGGAGGGGTAGTTTGGGATTTTGCTGATATTGTTTATCAAGGTAGCTCATTTTAAAGCTGAGAGTCAATGAATGGAGAGAAGTATTGTATGACGTCATTGCTTTGCTGGGTTCTGAACGCAACGGTTCGCAGTATTAATTTTTTTTATTTTGAAAATTATAATTTTAAATTTATTATAAAATATAAAAATATATTTTAAAAACATTTAATTAAATAGTTTTAAAAATATATATTATAATAAATTAAAATATTTAAAATAATTATAATTAAAAAATTTTAAAAATATTTTTAAAACTCAATACTAAACTTATTGATAAAGATCAAATAATTAACATTTTTGTAACGTCCTCGTCCCAATTAGATTGCACCATATGATTTTTCTTTTACAAAAGAAAAATATTGACTTTAATGAAAGTAAATAAATAACATATTGATTCTCTCAAAGTTTCTATTTATTCAATTTAACCCCTAAAATTTTTTAATTTGAGATTCATTATCAAACAAGAATCGTTCATCTTCTTCAACTTTAGATCCCTGTTTATTCATTTAATAACATATTTAATACACTAATGCTAAATTGGATTAATCTAGAATAATTCATATAGAATCTGATTTTATCTTTGTTTGTTTACGGTCCGGATATATTACGGCTAAAAAAATTCAAACCTTAAAAATAATATTATTCGAAAAAAACCATAAATTTATACTATATCAAATAATAAAATAAAAACTTGTGGATGCTTGCTTTTGCTATTCGTGGATTGACAAACCTTATCCCTGTGTAGTTTGTGGCTTAGAAACTATACAAGCTCCGCTCCACATGTTAAGAAGCAGATAAATTTAATTTTAAATTTATATTCTTAATATATTAAATAAAAAGGAAAACAACGGTTCATGGCATGGTCTCTAAGATATGAAATTTCATGGCACGGTGTCTATGACGTCGTCGATAAAACGACGTAACATGGAGTGTGAAGATCCATTGTCCAACAAAGCCTTCCGACACTTATCGCTCATCTCTTTCATTCGCTTGCGAACGTTACTATCATGCTCCATCAAACACTGGATTCCTCTCTCTATCTTCTCAGCCTTCACAATTTCAACCTCGCCGTCATCTGCCTTGTAGTCCATTTTAATCTCCACCGCTAAACCCAACTCCCTCACCAATGCCAATGCGTTCATCTGTTGCTCAGCGTAGAGCGGCCAAGCTGCCATCGGCACTCCAAACCATATACTCTCTAATGTCGAATTCCAGCCGCAATGCGACACGAACCCTCCGGTCGCGGGGTGGCTCAAGATGGCTACTTGTGGTGCCCAACCGATGATCTTACCGATCCCAGACGTCCGATCTAAGAATCCTTCCGGTAGCACGTTGGTCACGTTCTCGTAATCGGTCGGACTTCCCTTCATGCCCTTTACTTGCTTCCCCGGTTTCCGTAGCGACCACAAGAACCGGTGACCACTCTTCTCTAGAGCGTTGGCGATCTCGATAACTTGGTTCACACTGAAGCTTCCCATGCTCCCGAAACATAGGAATACTACTGATGAACGAGGTTGTTCGTCGAGCCATTGCATGATGATCGGATCATAATTCTGATGGGTCCCGCTTGAGCTTGCAAGATCCAATATGGGTCCCACTGGGTAAACAGGTGGGATTTGAAGCTCACCATTAGAAAGGGAGTCAACCGCATGGGATTCAAGTTCCGAAAATGTATTTACCATTATACCCTTCATCTCTCTTAGCCTTCTCGCCATGTTATGAAGGAAAGTAAAACTTTCACGATTGAACATATCGACTGGAAATAAATTGGTGGAAACCGGGTTGAGTCTTTCAACTCAACGAACTCAACCTTTTGCTCATCGTGAAGAACCTGAGTGTAGAGCTGGAAGCCAAGAAAAGCAGCACCCGAGGTGTAAAACGCATAGCAAGGAACGCCGAACTCGTTGGCCAGGTCCATAAAAGGAGTCAAGAACATATCCAGAACGAAACCTGCGAGTCTAGGTGAGTCAGGATCTGAGTTGGAGAGCTCAACTATGTTGGTGACTGCCTCTTTCACAAGTGGTCCATGGGTCTGAACCAATCTACTCATAAACTTGAAAACATGTACGTCTGGTTCAGGTTGAGGGAGGTTGATGAATTTGACGCGGCTGGTAGCCGTGGCGGCGAGCGAGTCGACGTAGGCTGAGACTTTTTCGTCGTACGGTGGCTTTATGGTGAGGATGGTAATGTATAGCTCGGAATTGAGATACACTACAAGCTTAGCCACTTGAATTGTGGATACCAAATGCCCCATTCCAGGCATTGGAATGAACACTAGCTCTGCTTTCTTCGTCATAGGAACGGAACAATTAAAAATATTTTTTTATTATTAGAAAAAGAAGAAGAAAAACTTAATTTTCATTTCATTTATCGCTTCGTATAATTTAAAAGCACATAATATTTTTCTTTAAACTTTAAACCCAATCTTCCATGCAGAAGTCATGCTTTGGTTGCTCTAGTTTATAAGCTTCCTCCTACACAAACACCAGCACCTATTCTTACGCATACAAATTCTTTTTTCATACGAACAGAACAGCAAAGGTTTCGTTCCCGTATGCTAATAAAATAGGATACGTAAGATGTATAAAAGGAAGTAGGATACGTAGGAATAGGTGTTTGTCGGGTAGGAAAATTTTAAAGTAAAGCAATAAAAACATTCATTATAACACAGAATAAGGTAGCGATGGTATGACTCGATTATTATAATATGTATTCTTTTTTCAGTTTAGGTCTAAAAATGGTTCCTTTATTCGTAAAAGAAACGTCCATTACGTGTTGAAGCTTTAATTTTTTTAAAATGACATCAATCTTATTTCTACTAGCATCTTGTTTGATTCATTCAATCAACAATTCTATACTAATCGAGATATAATGAATAAAATAATATTGACTTAAGAGTATCATAAACTTTTGATTTTTTAAAAAAATTATTGCTATGTGGAATGCAAATATTTCTAATGAATTGCTTGATGGGAAGCCGAGTACAGCGTGGATGCTTTTATTCAGTTTAGAAAGATTGACGGTGAACCTGATCCGATTACGTTTTGTGTTTTCCTTAATGCGTGTTCGGATGATTCGTATTTGGAAATAGGGAGGCAGTTGCATGGATATGTGATTCGAAGCGGTTTCGATCGGAATTTGTCTGTCTGCAATGGGCTTGTTGATTTTTATGGCAAGTGTATGGAGGTGGAAGAAGCGAGGATGGTCTTTGATGATATGGAGAAAAGAAATGTTGTTTCCTGGTGCTCATTGATATCTGCTTATGAGCAAATGAAGAAGAGAATGCCTGTGGAATGTTTTTGGAAGCAAGGAAAGAAGGGGTTGAGCCTACTGATTTTATGGTCTCGAGTGCTATCAGTGCTTGTGCCGAGATGGCAGAGCTTGAGTTCGGTAGAACAATTCATTCATGCACTTGCTGTTAAGGCTTGTATCGAAGGGAATGTTTTCGTCGGCAGTGCATTAGTCGATATGTATGGTAAATGTGGAAGCATCGAGGACTCGGAGCAAGCCTTTTAAGAGATACCAGAGAGGAATGTAGTTAGTTGGAATGCAATGATAGGTAGTTATGCTCATCAAGGATTTGCCAACATGGCTTTACTGTTGTTTCAAGACATGATGTCTTCGGGTCAAGTTGTTCCCAATTATGTGACTTTGGTTTGTGTATTATCAGCTTGTAGTATAGAGCAGGGGAAGTAAAAATGGGCATGGAGATTTTCGAATCAATGAAGAACAAGTTTGAGATTCAACCAGGGGCAGAGCATTATGCTTGTGTCGTGGACTTGCTAGGGAGAGCTGGGATGGTTGAGCATGCTTATGAGTCCATATGAGAAAGGGGGCATTGTTATCGGAAATGGTAACCGGAGATGATTATCAGTAATGAGTTTTTAGAGAGCTAAGATAGAAGAAAAATAGAGATGATTTTATTCAATGAACTGATATCAAAAGATTACAACTCTTATATATTTATAACCCATTCAGCTAGACTAACAACCTAACAAACTATTAACAACATTAACAACTAATTATATCTTCATATACTCTAACATTCACCCTATTTTCTTCAAGTTTTTTTTTTTGAACTTGTGAAAAAAAATGCTAAACGAATTGCTTGAGCCAAAGAATTATTTGAGACATATTGTTTCCTTGAAACTTCTTCATTCACTGTTCTTTTCTTCATTCACTGTTCTTTCTTCTTCATCAGGAATTCCTTAAAAAAAACTTGTATTTCTTGCTTGGTGGCTTACCGAGAATCGAAAAAAAAAATTTTCTTCCTTTCGTTCTTCTAACTCACCTTCTGTTCTACAACCTCCTTTGTCTTTATTGTATTACTTTCCACTTATTTAATCATTCTTTTTGTTGGGAGAAAGGCGGTTAAGCTACGAACTCTCGGATGTAATCTGAAGCCTTCCTCGGGAAAGAAAACATCCTATTATGTATGGTTAATAAAAAGCAAGGTTGTTAAACTCTATACTCCTCCCAGATATTTTCCAAAGTTTCAGGTATCCTTTGTGGACAAAAAACTTCCAGCATTAAATTTCATCATCAAACAATTCAAGATGAATCGAACATTATAATCCCTTTGCCGCAGAGATCAACATACAATAATAGGCCTTAAAATCAAATCATCATCAGTTGTATAGAACCTTTAGAACTTGCATATCCAAATATTAACAAAGCGAAAACTTCCAGCATCAACCGAAGACTTCCAATCCAAATATACAATGCATATTCAGGTAGTACAAGCAATTAATAGTCTGAAATTTATAGCTATGCAATGTATGCTTCTCAGCAAAACTGATATACACCTGTAGAAACACACATTTTTTTACCATCAAAATCAAGCGAAAGTATTCATGACAGTTGAACTCCAAGAAAACAATGTGAATCACCCAGCAAATTCAAACAATCTCCTCGTAATCTCAATTCACAATCATCTCTTTCTCAACCATGTGAAATTGCAGAAAACGAAACACCAAATCAATTCATTTAATTGCAGAAAACAAAGATCTGAGAAACCAATATCTAACAATCAAAATTATTCAACCAAAGTAACACCTATAATCTACTGAAATCTTTGCAACAATTCAAGTACTTACAGCTTCAATATCCAGTAAAACCAAAAGAATTGCTAGGCTTCAGCAAGGTCAACCCCTACTGGATCAACTGGTACAAAGAAGATGGTAGGGTCTCAAGCAAATGGAAAAGCCAATGAAACCTCTAACAGACGGTTGTTTCCAAGTGCCAATCAAAATGAAAACAGATTTGGCAACTATTGCTCAGAAAAGATGACTGAAAGCAACCCAATCTAATTCTGGCTAAAAAATTGATGCGGCAAAATTGAGCGAGTTCAAGAACTTCATCCAACTCTGCAAATTCAATCCTGCAATTCTCAATGATCCTTCACTCTCCTTCTTCTGCGATTATCTACTAAGTCTCAAAGCAAAGATTCCGGATTCATCTGGCGGCCATGGAATCAGCAACTCCAAATCGAAGAGTTATGTGGTGGAGGAAGAGCGACGATGGCGTTTAAAGAAACTCTAATATCAAGCAGAAGCTTGATCTACTTCAGTCTTTAAACAAGTATTGTTGATCGAAAATTCGATAACAACTATTGAAAAAATAAAGTAAGGAAGAAGAGAGCTTTACAATATTGACAATATACTGTGATCAAGTTCCGAGTCAATCTGAACGGCAGAAGAAAATAGGCTCAAGATCGTTAATGGAAGCAAATGAAGATGCACCAAATGACAGCAACGGAATAAACAAGGCTCCAGGATCTTCATTAGAGTTTAAGTCAAATGCTCAAGGTCATTCCATGATAACAAGGAATAAAAATGATATATATAAACCAAAAGTTTATCAAGTGTCCAAGGCGTTGATCAGTGAGGTTGAACCAAGAAATTTTAAGGAAGTTATACAAAATTCTCATTGGCAAGCTGCTATTCAAGTAGAGTACGATGCCTTAGTCAAAAATAATACATGGAGTCTTGTTTCTTTACCCCCAAATCTAAAGGCTGTAAATTGTAAATGGATCTTTAAAATAAAGAGGAATCTCGATGGAACAATAGAAAGATATAAAGCTAAATTTGTTGCGAAAGGGTATCTTCAAGAAGCACTACAGGTATTGACTTTCATGAAGTTTTCAGTCCTGTTGTTAAACCGGTCACTGTTCGTACAATTCTCTTTGGCAGTTACTAAGGGATGGATTTTGAAGCAAGTGGATATTAACAATGCCTTTTTAAATGAGATTTTACGAGAAGAGATGTACATGACTCAACCTCCGGGTTTTCAACATGAAAATTCGAATGATAACATTGTATGTAAACTAAACAAGGCTATATATGATCTCAAGCAAGCTCCACGTGCGTGGTTTGAGAGGTTAAAAGAATACTTGGTAAAAGATGGATTTTCCTTGACCAAATCTGATACTTCTTTGTTTTGTGAAAACAAATAATACAAATGTGATTTATTTGTTGATGTATGTAGATGATATCATCCTCACTGGTAATGATTCTACTACAGTTCAAGAGGTTGTGAATAGGTTGAATCAAACTTTCTCTTTAAAAGACCTTGGAGCTTTGAATTATTTTGTAGGTATAGAGATTGTTTATACTATGGATGGTTTGGTTATTAGTCAAAAGAAGTATATCTTAGACTTGTTACAAAAATATGGGTTTGAGAATGCTAATAGTTTGCCTACTCCTATGGTTTCAAATTGCAAAGTGTCTGCTCATGATGGGTGTCCAATAGAGAATGTTATTGAGTATAAGAGCATCGTAGGGGCTTTACAATATATTGTGATAACTCGACTAGAAATTGCTTTTGCTATGAATAGAGTATGTCAATTCATACAATGTCCAAGAGATGTTCATTTTAACATTGTGAAGAGAATTTTGCGTTATTTGCAAGGCACAGTTGATTATGGCCTTAAATTTTCTGCTCATTCTCATTTGAATATTAAGGGATTTACTGATGCAAATTGGGGATCATATGCTGATGATAGACGTTCTACTTCTGAATTTTGTGCGTATTTTGGAGGAAATCTGGTTTCTTGAGGTTCACGAAAGCAACAAGTAGTATCTCGATCGACTGCTAAAGCAGAGTATAGGAGTGTTGCATGTGCCACCGCAGAGATAATGTGGCTGCAATCCTTACTTAGTGAGTTGTATGTTACTACAGAAGGGTTACCTGTCTTGTGGTGTGATAATTCTAGTGCAGTTGTTGTCTCGGCTAATCTTGTGTAGCATTCTAAGTTCAAACATGTTGAACTTGACCTCTATTTTGTTCGAGAACAAATCACTACAGGGAAATTATGTGTAAATGAAGTACCTGCGTATGAACAAGTAGCTGATATTTTAACCAAACCATTATCTGCTCCTGTTTTCAACAGACACATACTCAAACTAGCTGTGATACCCTTGTCTTAGTATCATCTTTCTCTCCCTTTGCGTACTAACTACTTTTGTATCCTTTTGTCTGCTTTTGCTTAATATCAATGTTTTCAATAAGGTCAATTCAGTCCACATTGTAGGGAGAATACAAGACTGATAAAATGAAGAAATTTTTTGGGGCCAACTCAACAACTTTGAGGAGTGTTTTCAAGAAGGTCAATTCAGTCCAGATTATAGGGGGAATACAAGACTGAAAAAATGAAAGAAAAAAAAAATCGAGGCCAACTCAACAACTTCAAAGAAGTAAAGGGAATGTTAAGGTACAAAGGTAAGTATAGGCAGTATTATATAGGTTTTGTATAAGTCTTTGTATGTTTGTTATATTGTTAGTCAGTACTGTGAAATGAGTGTAGCTTAGACACGTGTGTTATACCATTCATTGATACTTGTGCAAAGTTTGGTAAGTAACGGTTAGGGAGTCTGTTAGTCCGTTACTCATCCTCTCTACACAGGTTCTATCGTTGTATAAATAACCGGTTCTCAAATTGAGAATATTACAGTTTTTGAATCAATAAAATGATAATGAGAGTGCTGCCTCTCTTTCCATCACTTTTCTCTGAGTTACTAAGTGTTTGCTCAGAGTGTAACAGTCTGGGTTGCTTTTAAATGCCTGTAGGGTGTATAAAAAACAGAATTGGGGAAGATAGCGGGTAATAAACTATTCGAACTCGATCCTAAATACTCCGATAAACATGTGTTGCTATCTAATCTATTCGCATCTACCGGAAGGTGGGAGGAGTCTAATCTTGTGAGGAGGAAGATGAAAGATGTCGGAATCAAAAAGGGTACATGTTACAGTTGGATCACAGTGAGGAACAAAGTTCACACCTTCCATGAAGAGGATACATCTCATGAAATGAATTCTAAGATTCAAGAGATGTTGGCTAAACTCGGGAAAGACGACCATTGGTCATCGACCCTTTAATTATTATATTATAAATATTAAATATGTGATCCTTACGAGAAACAACTATTTTCTTAATCATCAAGACAGGATAATTAATACGGATTAACTTAATAATTAATATCTCATTTGTTCGGAACGTGACCCACACCAAGTGGGTTAAAATCTGTAAAATATACGATCAGAACGTGACCCTCAATAAAAGTTAGTTATGTAGGCCAAAGTCAGACCAACCCCACCTTTATTTAAAAACATTGTTGTTGAAGACGGATTTCTTGACTGCTTTCTGCATTACCAGCATTACACGTAACTCCAACATGAAAATTGTAACAATTTCTTTTTCAACTTTGCCATTGACATACAGATGAGAACAAATTATTGAAGTTTTAAAAAATGAAAGTAAAACTGCATACCCTTCTTCCTAAATTGAATAAAAATTATAATAAAGAATGGTGGGAGATCTTAGTTTCTTCTAATTTGCAGCAAAATTACTGGAGTTGCTGATTTTATTGTTGCCATTGCTGTTGCTGTTACTAGTAGTGGTTGTGGTTGTGGTAGTGACATTGCCGTTGCTGTTGGTGGTGGACGTGAGGTTCGCTACATTGTTACTAGCCACGTTGCTGGTGTGAGAGCTCCCGATAATAGAAGTGATTGCAGCGGCCAGAGCGGCGGTGAAGTTAGGGTCTGCAGCGATGGCGGCGGTGGCAGCGTTAACGGTATCGGCAAGTGAATTCTGCTGGCCTTGTTGAAGTTGGTGATTCATTTGAGGTTGTTCGATGTCGTGAGACATTTGCAAACCAGAGAATTTGGATTGGTTGTAAAGCGCCTGGCCGAAAATCTGAGGCAGCAATGGCAACGGTGAGGCCTGGGAATTGGGATTTGACGGTTGGTTCGGGAATGGGACCTGGAATTGGCCTTCGGGTCTGGGGAACTGTAAAGGGTTTGCGGTCTGGGTGAGGTCCAAGGTGACGGTGGGGAATGGAGCGGAAGCCGATATAGTGGCCATGCTAGAAGAGCATGGAAGGAGAGTTCTGGTGAGGAAATTCGAGTTCATTAGTCCATCGGCACTGGACATTGAACCGGATAACAACATTCGTGCTGCCGATGATGTGGTCGACGCCATTGCCATTGCTGCCGGAGGCAAAGGGTGGTTGTGGTTTCCTTCGTATGTTGTTATTAGAATTGTACGATCTTCTGCACATCGTTGCACCTGTAACATTCAACATTAAATTTCAAGTACAACCAACTTTTCATGTTCCCCTAATTTGACAGATCAGTCGTGAGAAATAAACCTGTTTTCTAACCGGACAACCAGCAGCCATGGTACACCGATAATATGCTCGAGGACAAGGATTTCCTTTCGCCATTTTCTGTCCATATTTTCTCCATTGACATCCATCTGTGATCTTTTAAGGGAGAAAAATAAAGAAATTCAATCAATTTAAGTCACGAAAACAAGAATGATTAATCGATTCAATTCGATTTAATTAAGAAAAAAAATACCATGGGAGCCTCTGATCTTGCTCTAACAGAAACTCGAACCTTCCTCATGGTAGCCTCAGTTTGATCAACATTTTTCGAAGAATTAAACCTCGGAACCTTATTACCATCAGGACTATCTTCTCTTCCCGTTCTTCGACCATCTTCGCTATTCTCACGCTTTCTCAATCTGAAATCCTTGGAAGCAGCCTCGGCGTTAGGCGACCCCGATCTATCTAGACTCCTCCCTTCCGTCGACGACAGTGATGGTTCATCCGTATCGACTTCAGCAGCGGCGGTAGCAGCTAGACCAAGATCCATGAACTGTCTCGGCACCATCAGTCCTCCATTAGATCTCTTTTGTTCCTCGGTTTTTTCTCCTTTTCCATCTTGCTGTTGCTGCATAAGGGTGACCAGATGTTTTTGAACCGTGTTGTAGTTGCTGGTTACCTGGCTCAACATCTCCCTTAACCTTTGATTCTCCGTGTTCATCCGTTCAAGCTCAACTTGTAAAACAGCTAGCTGAAATGACACGAAAAACAAACTTATAACCTGATTCTAAAATCCAAAATCAATCAAAATCTCGAATTCTCCAGTCTTTGATCAAATAAAACACCTCGTTTTTAGCTCTTTTATCTTCCATGTTTGAAGAGATCCCGTCATCCACCATGGATTGATCGCTACTCGTGTTCGTAGTTAACAAATTCAAACCAGTCTGAAAATAAACATATGAAATCTAATAAATTGATTCACAACCGAGTCACCGAGATTAAAGAACAAAAACAGAAACTGTTGGGTCATGATCACGTGGCTTACGTTAACGTTAAGCTCGAGGGCAGTTCTATCGATAGAGTTATTGATATCAGCATTGCCATGATCAGAATCATCGACATCGTCGGCAAGTTTTCGATTCTTTTCGGCGAAGAAATCCATTTCGCCGATGACCCTCTTCGGGTGTTCATCATGAGAAGAGTTGAGATTAACAGGGAACTGAATAGTGGTGGGTGGTGGAGGAGGAGGAGACATGTCTTGTGTGGCAGCATCATCCATGGCTGACACAAACAGCTTGTTGCAGCAGTTAGAATTGCTCTTGTTGAAGACGATAATGTTTGTTTCAGTGTGTTGTTGATCGGGGAAAGAATTCAGAACAGTTGGTATGTGAAGAAAGGACAGATTGTGATCTGAATCAATGGTGAGTCCACTTGATTTGGCCATAAATGAAGAGAGAAATAAGAAGAGGAAGAGAAGAGAGAAGTCTTTGAAAGGGGCAAGGGACCAGGCAATAAAAAGGGAGTTGAGACTAGAGAAGAAGACCAAACTGTAGTAAATATATTCACTGTGTTCCTTTTTTCAATATTTCTTCTTCTTTTTTTCCGAGATAAATAATAATTTTAGATTTATTGTCATAAAAACCCCTACATGATATCAAGAGTCAAAGGGTCAAACATGGTATATTTAGAAAATATAAAAATAAACTTTACAAAGTTTTAATAATATTTATATTATACAATATATATATTAAAAAATAAACATCAAATATGATGACAAAATATATTATACTTCGGAAATATATATTATTAAGATAAATATCTATAAACTTTAAAAATATCATAAAATATATAGAAGATAGTGTTTAATTTTATTTATCCATTATATTTTTAGTTCCTAAGCTAATGGGATTTATGTAACGCATTTTTTTAAGATAATGAATAATGGATAAATATGTTCGATTTTATTTGATTACGGATTATACGTAACAATATTATAACGATTTAATTATAAATTATTTTTTAAATTTTTTTTATATTTTTATTGAAATTAAACTGAAATATTATCACCTTTAATCGAGGTAAATATACTTGAATCCATCGGAGAACGACGCGTTCAAAAAAATTCACCGCCCCTCTTGGCCCGGCAGTTGAAAATACAACTAAATGGAGAAGGAATCTGAGTCAGCGGAGTTTGATGAAGAAATGGTCCCACTCCTTCTTCTTTGACTTTAGTTTGCCACGTAGGATTGGTTCGTATACCCGAAGCTAACGGTTTGACTCCGTCGTGCTTTTCTCATCGTTTATTTTAATTTAAATAAAACAAATTATTACCAATAAAACCACTCATTTGTCTTCGTGTCTGAAATTACGATAATACTTATGAATTTTAATATTAATAAATATTTCTACTTTTTTATAAATGAGTGTAAACAGGTAAGAAACGTGATTCAATTAATTATGTTGTCATTAAAGGCTAAGTTTTAATATTTTAAAAATAAATTTATTATTTAAAATTTAAGATTATGATTTATTAAAAATAATAAATATGTACCAACATTTAATTCGTGGTTCCAATTACCTACCCTTTCAAAGTTCAAATCCAAACTCGCTACCAAAATAATACCAACCGTACCTCATTGTTGACAACTTAACATTTGACCAAACAATGGGATTATGGGAATAATGGTCCAAACAGACGTTTATTTAACAAATATTTACATTATGAAAACCGAAATTAAAAAAATACAATAAAATATGTTTTTTATAAATATATATACTACGGATTAGTAATGTATTAAAATTTGATAAATATTCATCTTGAAAAAAGTGAAGATTTATATTGAAACAAATAAAATAAAAAATTATTATTGGATAAATTATAAATGACGTGATTAACTAAACTCATTTAATAATTTTTCGTTTAAAGAACAATGGGATTAAAAACAACTAAAAAAGCATAATTTAAATGTTATCAGAAGGAGTAATATTTTTGTTGTATCATGGAATAATATTTCGAGTTAAAAAAAAAATAAATAATATATTATATATTTTTTTTAAATTAATTTATTGTACCTCATATTCAGACATAAAAAAAATTATCATATGTGAACTCATTAGTATCCTGCTTGTAGTAGTAGTACAGTCCAACCCATGCACAAATTTCATTAGTCACGTCAAATTCCAGTTCACATTCAACCACTAACTCTTTTAGTACAAGAACACGTGATAATTGGAGTTCGACTAACGTTGACTAACCACAGCAAAATATTGCAATGGGTCGTTATTGCGACAGGGGTGAGCGTTCGAGCGAGTCGAGTTAAAAAATTTTGAGTTATGTGGGTTGAGTCAATATATTTTATAATTTAGATTTTTTCTAAATTTTTTTTTATTGGAATCGGTTTTAGTGAGTTCGAGTCGATTCGATTTTTCAAGTTTATGTATAAATTTAATTATATTATTTATAATACTATAATATATTTTGACTCTAATTTAAACAACTTTCTTTTTATATCTACAGACATATTTTTTTATATTATTTTTTACATATATAAATAAGATTTTAAATTATTATTGTTGTTATTATTATTATTATTATTATCAAATATCTTATTTATAAATATGTTATTTTATTAAATTACGAGTCTCGTAAGAAATTTTTTTTTATCTAAAAACGTTAAAACAAGATAAAAATAATGATAAATTAAATACAATAATATAAATACATAAATTAAAAATATAAAATAATTAACATAATTTATATAATATAAAATATAAATAAAAATTGTATTAAATAAAAAAATATAGAAAGTGGCCATATTGTAAAGAAAAAAATTAAAATGTAAAAATAATAAAGAAAGAAGATAGGACTTAAATAAAACTAAAAATAAAACTACAGAGACTAAATATGTAATTAGAGCCTGAAAATTTTTAAGTTATTCGATTTTTTAAGTAACTCAAACTTTAAAAATTTGAACTCTAACTCGAAATTTTTATGAATTATTTGATTCAACTCAAATAACTCAAAATTTTCAAAAAAATCATTTTTTTTCGAATCGAGTCGAATTTTGCTATTGCTAATCGTGACCAATTGATGTCACTTCACTCATATGATGAGTTCTATAAATAATATTGGGGTAAATTATGCATTTAGTCATTCACTTGTTACTGATTTTTTGTCATTCAGCTTTAAAACTTTGAATTATTTCACCTAATTTTCAAATTTTATCTTTGTCACCTAATCATTAGTTATGTAACATTAGGGGGTAAATGAATAGGGTGTTCGACGAACTGCTCGTGAACCGTTTGTATAATGTTCGTTTATTAAGTTAAATAAACGAGTATAAATAGATATTTTATGTTCGATTAATAAACGAACGAACACGAACATAAGTACGTTTGACTCGTTTATGTTCACGAACAAACTCGTTTATGTTCGTTTATAAGCTCGTTTATATACTCATTTATAAGCTCGTTTATAGGCTTGTTTATGTTCTTTTATATACAAGCGCTAAATAAATATATTTATGAACACTAAACAAACATGTTCATGAACGCTAAATAGACAAGTTGATGAATATATACAAACGAACTCGTTCGCGAACGCTTAACAAACATGTTCACGAACGTTAAATGAACAAATTATCGAATATATAAACGAACTCGTTCGCAAACGCTTAACGAACATGTTCACGAACGTTAAATGAACACATTATCGAACATATAAACGAACACGTTCGTGAACGTTAAACGAACCGAGCCTGAACGCGACAAAAAATAAACGAACCAAGCTTGAACATACCATTAAAAATTTAAACGAACACGAACAAAATTTGAACACCTTCAAAAATAAATAAACGAACACGGACATACTCTTATCCATTCAAACTTGGTTCGTTTATCGGTTCGTTTACACTCCTATGTAACATAGCGAAAACATTGTATATTTATAGTTTTATTTGTAAAATTAATTTAATATTTCCTTTTTTTTTATTTCTTATGACTGACATTGTTCTCCACCATTAGTGCATAGAGTAATAATAATACATATTTAAATAAAACGAAAATAAAATAAAAATTCATGATTTGATACATAAAGATTTGGATAATGTCTTGGGCAATTATTTGGCATTTTCAACGGCTGTGATTTTGCCAGATCCCCCACTGATTGAATCGTACCTTTGAAACACGTTAGCTAGAATTAACGAAGCCGATAATTTAGAAAATCAAATTTTGATTTTTCTAACAATATAATAATAGTTATGCTGAAGATAATTTAGAAATAAAATTTATATAAATACTTATTTCTTATACATGTATCTTACGTGCAAAATATTAATTCCAAATTCATTAATATCAACATCATTCATTTTTAAATATTTTACTTAAAGCGGTGTAGTATAATATTATATTAAACTCGAAAAATTTCAAAAACACAAAAAATCATTATATATAAATTTGATACTATATAAATTTATATAAATTTTAATTTATATAATTTTTTTAATTTTAAAGTTCATGGACTTAGGTATATGTAAGAATAATATAAAATTTAGAGTTTAAGATTTAAGAGTTAAAAATTATTAATTTAAATTTTATATGTTATACTTGAAAGTTTAAAAGAATTGTATAAATTACTTTTACACGAATTATGCTTCAAAATATAAATTATATTTATACATGAATTATCAGTTATTTTATATTTTCCCGCTGGATTTCCTAAGAACCAAACAAAAGAAGGGACCACTCCAATAGTACTAAATACTGTGGTTCTTCCCAATCACATCTACCCTGTTTTATTATTAGTAGTAGTATCACGATGTTTATCCTTTATACCTCCTTTGTGAGTGAATCCAAGAAGTTCATTGACTGCATTGTTTGTTAAATTCAAATTCTTGAAGAAAAGGAAAAGGAAACTGAAGAAAAGAATATATATATAATACCTGGGCGTGTTTGGATTCAGATGTATCGAGATAAGTGCAAACTCTTGCATCCCCGGTGAACTGGGTGCTAGGCATGAAATCGCCGACCAAAACATCTCTTTTCTCGACAATTTCCATGTCGAAGAGATGGGAGAAAGATTTGCAGTCAACAACGGCGATCACGTTGGGGTTAACCGGTACAGGAAAGAAAGGGAAAGTCGGGGGAACGTTGGTACGGAAAACGGTGCAATTGTGCTTCCCCATTCTCGACCTGAAGAACGCGTCTGTTCATTGGAACCAGAAGTAGTCTAGACGGTCGGATATTGGGCCTATCAACGGCCAGCCGTGTGATCTAGCTTACAAGTGTCGGAAGAAAAAAAAGGGGGGGGGGGAGCTCAGACTCGATTTCGTTACTCGAGAAGTAAGAAGGTTCCGTTTGGATACCGGGAAAGGGAGAGAAATTTTGGTTCTACGGTATTGGTTTTATACTTTATAATCTCATAATTGAAGATTTTTATAGAAGTCCGGAAGAGTTCATGATAGAGATATTTCCTGCTGGAAACATCAATTTTCTCATTATGCGATAAAAGAACACTATTTCCTCTCTAAATTTGCTTGTTTCTTGCCTTTGAGACGGAAAGAGGACAATTATTGGGTTGGGTTAAAAAAATCGATTCTTTTTAATTTTAAATTATTTGAATTATTTAAGTCAACTAAATAATTTGAAAAAAATAAATTTAAATAAATTAAAAATATTACTAAGTAAAAGAATTAAAAATAAAAATAAACTTTTATAATTTTATGATTTAATCTTTAATTTTATTTTTATTTTAAATATATTTTGACCAAATTTAAATTATATATTTCTATTCTATTTTAGAATAAATATTTAGTTTCACTTTATATTTTTGAAAATATTTTTTTATTTTTAATATAAACCTTTAATTATATATATATATATATCTTTCCCATCTTTCTTTCGTTTTAAGTATCAAATTTACTTATTTAACTAGAAATCAACAAACCATTTTTCTTCTTATAGAGAGTTAGAAGAACTAGAAAGATTGTTATGAGAATAATTCACCGATCGATGTAGTCAAGAATGTTTATACTATTTATAATATACTTAAAAAAATATATTTAATTAATTATCAAACAATATCCAATGTTTAATTTAAAAAAATTGTCAAGCATATAAAGGTAAAATCGCAGTATGAAGAAACAAGCTCAAAAGGCGGACAGGCCGCCATTGAAACCGATCAAAGTTTCACGGGCTTCATCCAAAAAGAGGGAAAGTAAGATAAAAACATGCGGTTTACAAGGCCACCATGTCTAATAAACTGTATTAGCAAAGCTGCCACAGTCAGAGTTGCTGCAATTCTTCTTATATAAACAATACCATTCACATAATTAATATTTGCTTGTTCTCACAATCCAATACCAAAAGAAACCCTTGTTAATCTAATAAATACAAATAAACACACCGGTTTCTTTGATTCAAGAACTTGTCAAACATCGCAGGTGTGTCTGTGTTTGAGTGAACAAATTTGAACCATGAAAAAACAGTGCTAAATTTGGACTTTACCGGAACCGGGAAGTTGAGTTGGTATTAGTTTTTCTGGTGAACAGCGACCTGGTGGATGTCCATGTCTTTCAACATTACAGAACGTCCACAAGAATCACATGGAGCAGTCCTTGAGCCACAAATGCTCTCGTGCTCTGACAGTCCTCTTAATCTGTCACGAACATCCATGGCAGAGCTTCCAGCTTGAACCATGTCTCCACAAAATCGACATGTGATTAAGCGCAGGGGGCAATCCGAGGCTTGGTGTTGCACCTATCCATATAAAATGAAAGTTCTATAAAAAAGAAAAGAAAGACCATGATGCTCTTTTAACTACCTCAGGAGTCGAACATGAAATGTTGCAACTTCATGTCTAGAAAAAGAAAAAGAAAAAGAAAAAGAAAACCACCCCATTCGAGTGAATTTAGACGTGCCACAACGGGGTACCAGACATTTGAAATTCTATCTTATAAACACTTTCAATTATTAAATGTTGAAAATGTTAACTGCATTAGCAGTTCTAAACATCCAATAGCTTATTCGGTATTTATAACCTAATAGAACACCTAAAACTGTAATTTACTTTTCGGATTTGGTCCTATCCAGTTGGTATACTATCTTTTAAACTACCACAAAACGGAACACCATAAAAGTTATGCAGTAGTAACCAACATTCTTACAGAACCAAAACAATAGTTAATTAACTTCATGAATTACGATATTTCCGCTTATGAAATAAATAAAAATAAAATGATGGCAGAAATAATACCCTCGTTAATTCAGATAAAGTAAATTTACTACAAAGGAATGTGACTTACCATGTCATCCTTCTCAAGGACTACTCCACAAGGACACCTAAATGGTTCATGAAACACTTTCATGTGCTTCTCCATCTCTCCTGATTGAAAAGCTTGCCCACATTTGTTGCAATGCACGTGATTTTTGGCCTCTTCCATCCTAAGAACAATGCCGCAACCAGAATGTTGACAAACAACATTATGCCTACTACAGTATGCTTCATGCAGTGCTATACTCCTACTGGGTATAAAATGCTTGCAATTCCGACATTCCACAGTATCCACCTCCATTGAAGATGAATGCATGGCTTGTTGTCCCAACTTACGCTTGATGTTCTCTTGAACATGCACTGATACCTGGTACTTGGTTGTTCCTTTGAATCCATAGACAGCAATGCTGTATGTACCAGTACCCAAGTTCCTATCTTTGGAAGTGAGGATCAAAAATTTTGAACCAACATCATGAGAAGACCATTCGTGCTGGTGACGGTTTGGGAATATTAGGGGATGTCTGGATACATAAAGGTCAGTATCTCCACCATTTATCTCTACATCTATCTTTACCTCTATTTTGACAACATCGGAAACAATTTTTTCCCATGTATCATCATCAATTGAGAACTTATAATACATGTATTTTCCCTTCTCAACTGATCCAGATTCTGATGCACCAAACACAAGTGGTTTTAGGACATATTGATCTGTCCTCTCTGATTCAACACCAGGGTTGACAATATCCACCTCAATATCTGTTTCCAAGACCGATATGCTTGAAGAGGGTTTCAGCTCAAGTACACGTAATAGATATGTGAATTCCCCATATTTAACTGTAAGAACATCATCTCGAGAAAGGGTAGCATGCTGACGAAGGCTTGTTTCAAGTATAGCCTTGTGATTTGGTAAGTCAGAAAATCCAATTCCATCAGGTTGAAGTTTGGCATATGTACCTTTCGGAAGTCGAACATAACGAACCTCAACCAAGGAAACCTTTGGAGTGTCCACATGGAACAAATTACTCCATACATGAGTCGGAATCGCGACAGAACCTTCATCTGCAGTGAATTCCAAAACACCTGAATGAGTGATCCTATTGTTTTTGTTTTCGTCATCCATAGTATCTGAAGAACCCTCTTGATGAACCAGCGACAATTGAAAGTACATCGGCCCCTTGTCAAATGCACCTTGATTAGACAATTCTGTGAAACAGGATGGTGGCAGTTTGATCTTATCCCCACTACCCTGAAAAGGTACAGCTTCTAAGATTTTGTAAAACACTATTCCTCTTCCCGCAAGTAAATTTTCTTCCATTTGTTGTTCAGCCTGATGAAGATAAAGGAAAAAAAAAATAGAAATGGCATTATTAGATACACCAAAAAATGTCATAATGCAAAATTATTCAACTCATGTTTAAATCATCCATGCAAGCTCCCTACGCATACATTGCAAGAACTCAACCATCGTTTAATCAGTATAAGAGTTCATAACTAAACCATTGTAGATTGCAATATACAAAAGAATAGTCAGCTCAATGTATGTTCGAGGACAAATATCTTTTCGTTTTACAAAAGAGGCCAAATCCCAAGAACAAGGATAGGGGCTGCAAATGCTAGAATTTGAAGCCAGGCCTAGAGAATGCCACCTATTAGGAGTGGCTGCACAAACCAGTGAGTTAAAACTCTGGTTCTAGAATGAAGATCACCCCTTTCTATTGCGTCATCTAACGAGTCATGGGCTTTCATTTCGTTTTCTTCTTCAAAACCCAACACATCCAATTGCAACAGCATCTACGTACTAAAAAATTGATAAAGATTCTTCTATTCCACGCCCAAGTTTCTATCTATTTCAAGTAAGAATCGTTTTCCGTCTCTATATTTTGATGCGAATCGACATGACATATATGATCTCAATAAAGCTAAAGATTGAATGATTCAATAACTTCCCCCATAAAATAGTTTCAATCTTATTGCCTAACAGCAACCATAAAACTTAATTTCACCGACTTAAAAGACTTACTCAAAAATTCAATCGACGGATCAGGAATATGTCTTGAGAATCGGAAATCAAAGATTACCTTAAGCTGAGCTTCCAGGGCATCAAGCCTTCTAGATCTTTGAACAGCTTCAATGGCATCTCGTTGTTTCTTAGCCTCTTCTTTTGCTTTCCTCTCTCGCTCTAATTTCAACTTAGCTCTTTCCTTCCTCTCCCTCTGTTCTTTCTCAAGCTTCTCTCTTGCTCTCCTTAGCTCGAAATCCATAACTCAAAAAAATCCCCCTTAATCTCTTCCGAGTTGGATCGTAAACTTTGAGATGATTATGCGCGTGGTTGGGATTTCTTTTTCTCCAAGATTGCTTGAAAATTGTAATGTTTAATGAATTTATAGAAGGGTTGTAGAGATGGATTTGGATTTGGATTTGAGGCAAGGGGTAAAGTAAGCGTAAAACTGTTGTTTTTTAAGGCTTCTTTATGGATTCGAGAAAAGTCTGGGCCTTTCTACACAATAAATGGACCGGGTTTATACACATCGGGCTTGAAAATTCCACAATAAATAAATAATTGTTTAGAGTACAAAGGAAATTGAGTAAAATCTAAATAAAAAATTTGGAAAATAATTGAATTTTAAACGAATTTAGTAATTGTTTTGTAAAATGAATTAATAGTATGTATTTATTTTTGAATTTTAAAATTTAAGATTTTTAGTTTTTAAGTTTAAAAAAAAATATTAACTCAATCTATATAAAAGTTTGAGGACCGATTGAACAAATAATTTATTTTTTTGAAAATTAAATTTTAATTTTATTCAAATTCTACGATATATCTTTACCATAATTATCTAGAGCATTAATTATATTTTTTATTTAAAAGCGTTAATTTTATTTTATGACAATTAAATTCAATTATGAAAATTAAATTATCATTATATATTTTTTTCATGACTTCTTGAATTCAATCTATTTCTCATAAGCCGAGTTTGGAAAATAAATTTAGTGACATCTGAACATCAAAGGATTAAAGGGTTAACTAGTAAAAAATAACTAGTACAGGCAAGAGCAGAAATTACTAGTAAGAAACTCATAACATGGCTCGCGTTAAAACGAGCAAAAATCCTTTGTCTCTTTATCATCTCTTTCCATGTCTCCTATTGGTTTTTTTCTAAAAATTGGATTTTAAACCCTAACCCTTATTTTTAACCCTAAACCCTAAAAAATATATCATACTCCTAATTTCCTAAACTCTAACCATAACTGCTGACTTTGAACCCTAAATCATACACCCTTTAATTTAAAACAAAGGCATAAGAAAGAGGTAGACGATTTGTACCCTGTTAAAACAGTTTATTACGAGCTTTCTGCAAAATGAAACATCTCAAGCTATATTTAAACTTCCCCACTTACATTTACTCAACCCCTCCTTGTCTAGACCGAAAAATGATCCATACTCGCAATGAACTAAACTTGAATGGATCCAAAACACTTTAAAACTCAAATTTTCTACACAGCACAATGATAGGGCATGTAAGGAAAAACATAAGGTTTAAAAAGGCAGAATACAGGTTTGTGTCTAACTCGATAAGCCCGGTCATTCTAACTTTTATTTTCATATATCAGGAAGATCATATCTCTATACCATGTTTAGAGGGAAAATTCTGAAAAAAAAGGCAAAAAAATATCAAGGTATCACTGGCTAAATAAATTGTTGTTCCAGTTTATCACACTGGAATGTCATGCCATTTAAAACTAAAACAAAATTTGCAATCTAATCTACTCACCTATTAACTTCATTCTCAAAACCAACCTAAATCGGCACTATCTATCGGTCGCACAATCAAAACCAGCCATTCCAATGCCTGTATAATGTAAAATATGCAACCATAACAACAAACAATGACCAAGTTAACCAAAACAAGAAAAGTATTTAGAAAACATAACAGGACAACTTTGTACACATTCTAAACACAGAAAATGAAGATATTAATGTTCATATAAAGATCAGAAAACCAACCAAATGTAACATGAAACACTCTATTAAACAAAAAAAAAATCCACTGCATTAATAAAACAAAGTAACATAGTCTTTTATAAATCCTTAATGGTGCTATTAAAATAAAGATATTTTAGCACATCAAAAAGATACCCAGAATGAGCCATAGGCAACAGATTTAATCACCCTTTTTCCTAAAAGAGCACCCTTCGGTAAGTCTAGCTTTCCCACCAGTAGGTTGGCATAGAACCGTCTGGCAATTACCACACACCACAACAGTTTGAGAGTGGCTAAAGACAGTTGTTCTGCAAAAAAGAACAGAGAAAACAAGTGTACATCAAGAATTTAAGAAATTAAATACTACTTAGAACGGTAAGTCTAAAAATACAAAAAAATCCTATGTAAACGTACATGTTGAAGCAGCCCTGGCATTTAACATCCTTTGGAAGAGAACAACAAAAAACGAAAAAGATCAAGTCCAGAATATATAATAAATCATTGATATGGAAATGAAAGGATAAAGATTTGATATGTTACCATAAAGAAGGAATTGGGAGACTGAACGAGACGCTTGAGCTTGTGCTTCTTCTTCTCAAGCTCGACTGGGGGATTCAACAAATCAACATCGTTTTGGAGAACCTAAATTCATAACAAAATAAAAATATAAACAAACCCAAATCCAGATTTCATTGGTTTGAACATAAGCAAAATGCATTGAATTAACTAGAAACTAATAGCATAAAACGTCTAAAGCAAAGAATGAAAATAACGGTGATGGAGATTTACCATGTCTGTGAGTGGTGAAGGATGCGGCGCTGGGACTTCGAAATTGAAGCTGCGGAGTGGGAAGCTTTCCAGAGACGATGCGCTTTGAAAGGATTTTAGGGTTTGTGCAGTTAGAGGCTCTGAGTGATTTTAATTTAACTTATTTGCACCATACATCCTCAAACAATGATTCAAATTTTACATTAGTCTTTAAAGTTTAAAATACTCTAATTGAACCTACAACTATCAATATTATTTCAATTGTGTCCCTTCATCAGTCTAACTTCAAGTATATTTTTTTAAGGTAAAATATAGGTTTTAAATAAATAGAAAACAAAAATAGTAAAAATAATAAAATAATCTTAAAAACTACTAAAATATAATATAACATTGATTAAAATAATCATAGATACTATAACAAGATATTTAATAAATGAAGTCTATGGAAATATCCACGTAAAATTGTCATGTCCTAGAAAATATATGATATCCTTTCATGTATATATATAGTTAATATATTTATATTGAAATAATGAAAATATTATTTTTAATATCTGTTGAATTTTTATTAAAATTATAATAGATGTCACGATTATAATTTATCTATAAAAGAGAATAATATAATTAATGTACTAAAATCTTTTATAACTCAAAATTTTATAGAGATAAATATATCATCAGAATTCATGATTTTTATTATTTTTTTTTATCTCTATCCCATTGAGATGTATAATGAGTAAAAAAAAGAGTGGTATAGTGGTAATACACAAACAGTAATTAAGTAAAAATCTAATTTTTCATGACCACCGATAAAATTATAATCAGAAACTAGTACCATAAAAATCATTGTATGAACTGTAATAAATGATCGTTAAGGATCGTTAAAATTATATCATAAAAACAAATAAAATAAATTACAAAAACGTATAACGCGTGCCAAGAAACAAAGATTCTTACTAAAATATGAAAAGAATAATATTAAATTTAAAGAATACAATATGGTACTTGATATTTAGCTAACATATAATTTAAGAATAAATAATGTTATATATATTTTTCTTATTAAAATTATAATAATTATAATTTAAAAAGTGTCAATAAAATTTATTTAAAGTAAAAAAAACAATATATAAATGTAAATTATCAAGCAACTAATATGCACATTACATGTACCTACAAATCATATCAATTTAATAATTTTTTTTAAAATTTTAATCAAAATACTGAATTCACCCCTGCACATGTAAATGGAATATTTATAATCTTGGTCAACGGCAACGCATGATACATAAAAAAACATTTGTATTTTTACACATTTTGAATTTGAATATAAATTTAATTAATTAAAGTCAACCCAACAATAAAATATATTATAAAATATAATATTTTATTTAAATTATTTAATCAATAAACAATTTATTTAAAACAAAATAATAGTAATATTAGTTCAGTAGGTATTTTTATTGAATAACATCATTAATATTTTAAGTACATATTAATTTATTCTCAGACATAAAAATTCAAAAGATTATGTTTAGAGTAGTTAATATGTACGTATTAATTATATTTTAAATTACTTATTTAAAATATTAAAAAAATTAAATCATTAACTGTCAAAAATTGATATATTAAAACTTAAACAATATCTAAAACTAATTTACGATAATCGCAAATAAAAAAATAATTTAACAAACATAAAAGTATTTATATATAATATTATTTTCATAAATATAATAAAAATATATTTATTTAAATATATATCAGGGTGAAGACTTTCTAACGTATACTTAAACTCGTCATGTTCTGACACTTTAAATCCCCAATCTGCTTTGATCTCCAAAATTCAAAATTAAGAATTTAATCGGATCGAATCATGACACATCAAATTAGAAGAATAATTTTACCATCCCTATTTATAATATTTTTAAATTATTAAATATATTAAAATTTACCTATTTATAATATTTTTAATATACTATATTTCACGTGGTGTCGTTATGCTCACATAAATATAAATATAAAATTTTAGAAGATGTATAAAAATTGATTAACAATTTTTAGAGCTAATAATTATAATTTTTAATTGATATTTTTTTCGATTATAGGTTCAATAAGTACAAAAATTATTCTTTTGGGTAAATATTACTACTATTTTAAAAAATTTAATAATAAAAAATATTCATCTTAACCAAACTTATATAAATTTAAATTTTGATATAAAATAAAATATACCTCTATTTAATAAAAAAAATAAAAAATAGGAAAGTTTTGCTGATCGTACAGGTCCAACCCGAACCCTTTTTTCATTTCAACATCACATCATTTCGGACAAGGAAAATTCCTTAACTTTGCTATAAAACAACCACTTTTTAAAACCAAACCAAATGTGACGTCTAATTTACTGTTTATATTTAAGATTTACGATTATTTTTTATAATAATATATTTTTAAAAATTTAACTTTAATTTTAATTTTATTCTTAAAAAAATATAATATGGTTTATCAATGTACCAAATACGTTTTTTTAATCTTACAAATATCTATATAAATAGTTGAACTAATTTATTATTTAATTTTTATATAATATAACTTGATTTAGATAAAGTAAAGATATGTACACAAATTTATTAATTCTGACGTTGTGAGTGAGATAATTAGATTAAGAGAATTGTCTATAATAGACGTCTAAAATTTGATTTGAAATTGTCAACTAATGAGTCTGAAATCAATAGTCGAAAAAATATAAATATTATACAATTTTTATTTAAATATAAAACTTGTTTATTAGAATGAAAAGTGAATTTAGTAATAGTATTACTCTAATATTTTGAATAATTATTAGATAGGTCTAACTTACGACGTTATATATAATCTTCATCTCTTTCCTACATATCATTAAATGGGTGAATTTCATTAAACAAGGTCCGCGTGGTAAACCATTACCGTAATAATTTTTCCAATATTTCACGGCAAACGCCTTCTTTCCCTCCAAGTTCTTCCATGGTATTAGGTCGGGTTATGTCCATTTCTGGTTTCCTTGTCCCCATCGTATGTTTGATCCCTCGCTGTCAAATCTTGCATTTCACCATCTTATATTTGATCCAACGGTGGAAAAAGTCTTTTGGTACTCATCAACCAAGACACACGCACAGACATATATATATATACATCAAGTTGGCTGAAGGCTCTATGAGCCTAAAACTGCATTTTCATATGCCCATCTCTCAACGACAAGATGAACCGTTTTCCGCTTTGGCAACTCCTTATGATTTTGCTCATCGTTTCGAGTCCCCGGATTCAAGCAATTCGGAGAACGGCAGTTGGATTCGACGCTTCGGTTAAAGGAACCATGAAAGCTGACCGACAGTTATTTCGTCCGAGGTTTACCGGGCAAGCGCCGAGACAATTCGAGGAGAAACGAAGGGTTCCGACAGGATCAAACCCACTACACAACAAGTGACGGCGATGATAAGCCAAGAAAAGAAGACGACCCAAACGGCCAGACCAGACTCATGGTTGATCAGATAGTATATAACCGTCTTGCTTATAAGCTTTGCAGAATCTTTTCTACTATGCAGTATTTTTGTATGATTTATATGTATACGTAGATTTAGTTGTGTAGAGATACAGATACTGTATAGAAGGATCAACCCTGAAAGTGCATGTATCGAGTGGAGTGAGTTAGCTGGTTCCTTCTGACTCACTGATTCAGTTTTAATTACCCATTATTTCATACAACTCAAGTAACATATCTGCACAATAATACAATATTTTGTAACCCATTTTAATTTAATTTCAAGAGGATAAGTTAAAATTTGACTGGAACAAATATATTATATTTATATTTAATTTTTGTTTTAAATTACTTTTTATTCGAATTTATTTGTATGTAATAATTAAGACAAACATATTCTGATATGCCCTTATTACATGGTGGTATCAAAATGCAAATGTAAGAAGTTTGAAGTTGTTTTGAGCCAATTATTACGAAGTTGAAACGAAACCAACCCCCGCCTACGCTCCTCCATATCCAAGCCATGTGGGAACCGAATATGGGCCAATCATCGCAGCCCTGTTATGTGGGCCTCACAACGCACGCGCGATTGAAATGCATGAGCTTAAATAAATTAATATAATTAACCGATTAATTCATTTTTTATAATATAATTATATTATTTTTAATAATTATATTCACTTTTAATTCCTAATTAATTGTTTTATTATGGTGCTGGTGTTGTAGGATAGCATTTTCTATGTTTAGACTCATAGTATTATTTTATTCGGTTGTAGACTTGAGTTATGATTTATATTATATTAATTTAATATAGTCACGTAATTGAATTACATTATTGTGTTAATTTCTTACGAGATATCATATTTTTATTTATCTTCTTATAAGATCGTCAAAGAAAAAGATGGGTTAACAATACTACTTTCCCTAAAAATATAACATAGACCTCTCAAAGTCCAATTTAGCCGTACAATTATTATTAGTTTTAAAAATCGATTATTAATCGATTAAAAATCCGTACCCATCGGAAATTATATCATGAGTCTGGTTTATCACGTCAGTTATGGTCCATCCAATTATAACCACTCATTTTATCGTTATCTTTCAAGTTATTTTTTCGACCAATGAATCTTCACTCGTTTTTTTTATGTTATTTAAAAATATTTCTGGAAATTATATTAATGACATGGATGATTAGTGGTGGAATGAGTAGTTTTCATTGATCAAGGACTACAACTGACGTGGCAAGCCGGGCCTATGATATAATCTCTCCATCAGCGGATGGTTGATTCGACTCGTACTTCATATCCTGTAATCTAAACCAGATCCATATTTCCAAGCCTCAAGGCGTCGACTCCATTCATACCTCATCTTAGATGGCATACCATTTAACCAGGACCTGCCAAAAAGGTAAACAATAGATGGGGATATAAACGGAAAGCATGCCAGGGATTAGTTCTTTGAATTTAACATAACTAGGTAAGATTATGGCCGAAATATTACCTTATAGCAGGATCCATGTAGGTAGAGAGAAATGTATAATATCCGAGCATGAAAAAATGTCGAGACCAGTCGATAAGAACAGGAACGTCAACCTGTAGATGAACACAAGTATCCGATCATTGGACTGCAGATTCAGTCACTAATGCACTTAAGCTTCTCAAGACAAGATCCAGATGAATGCATAACTGATACGTTGCAGACCCTCATTTGTTATTGATTACCTGCTTGAATATCGATGGAAGAATTTGAGGCTTATTTAGCATTACAAGGCCTAATGTCTTGGCAAGAGGTCCAAACTGAATCACATCCTGTGTCACACCATAGCCGGAAATAAGGAATCAATGGCATTGCATTTGGCTGAAATTCTCGGGCAACATCCAAGAGTTGAATATCTGAAAGAAAAAGTAGGCGCTAACCTGAAGTAATGGTCTTAGCATGGGGTCACCGAGCCTCTAGAGAAGAGGAAGAGAAGTTCATTAGGCTATGAGATAACAAATATGAACATGAAGCAGGGTAGATAAGTGTTGGCTTTAAGCATAGAAAATAGGATTCTTGCCTGCATACTCTTGAAGTTTATGTCAAGAAGCTCGTTAATAAAATCCGGTGGAACATTAGACTGTTTCTTTGCAGACATCGCTCTTTGAAATAGCCACGAAGCACTCAAGTTAGGCTGCAGCAAATGGATTTAATTAGATTCCGAAAAGCCATGAGGGAAAGCCACTTGAGCATTATAGCACCAAAAATAAAGTTACTGATCATGTAAGGATTCAGCAGAGACAAACTGTCGGAATCAAGAAAATCTCCCTCGATTGCTTCATAAATCCCTGCTCTTGAAAAAGTTAACACATTTTAATCTGTCTTATATCTACAAATCCAAATATGTTTCACTATGTCGAAGACACTAAATCAGCTTATTCATTCCCCAAGGTTCTTGTTACTATGTACATGTTTTCCGATTCCCCCGCCTCCTCTACGCTGCTGCACTCTTGAGTACAACAGACAGAAAAGGAAGAAATTATCAAATAACAAGAAAATACCATTTGATAATCTTCCGAGGTGCCTAGTCAAGCTACCAAAACCACCAAAAGAGACAGGTGACTGTATGCCACTAGCATCACCAAACTGCAAAATAAATTCATAAAAATGCATTCTAATTCAGATTATTTCTATTATCTATTGGAAGATTTCAAAGTTTATAGGAAAAAAATAACCTGTAAAACACGATTGAATGTCGCTGGCAACGGACTGTCAAATTGATCACATAAAACATTCAGCATATTCAATTCAAGTGAAAACCAAGAAAATATTATATTGATTGGATATAAAAAGTAGAAGACAAACAGTGACCGTGTGTCGAAAAAATAAAACTGCTAAGGTTTACCAAGAGAAAGGACATAGAATCTATTATCAAGTCATTAATCTATAATAATACGTAAGTGTAATCAAACATGACATGATCATTATGTTAGAAAAGTTTCAAGAGAGTTTCTCGGATTTTCACCATGAACATGTGACTGATATTCTCAAAACAAGATAAGATACAAACATTTGTAACCCAATTAAAGTAGAGTTGGCAATTGATGAAAACGTTACCTATCTCGATATGTTGGGAAAATGCCATATATAACTCTCAGTATCTCCAGATTATCCAAAGAAACTCCCTATAAAAATACAAGTTATAAATTGTTGATCCATATCAAGCCTATTATTTCTAAAGCAAGAATATCAACAGAATCCTACAGCAATCTAGAATGATGTTGGAAGGGACCGTAGAAAGCATATTATATAGGTGAATTGAAATAGAGAACTGCTGAACGAGTAATAAATGAAGGATAAACTATTTGTACCAAGAGCCAGCTTCTATGCCAACATGATAAAAGCACAAAGTTCTCTCTTGTTTTTATTCCCATTTATTGTTGTTATATACTACTATGTTACTTGAACTAGGATATGCGTGTCGGACATGGTTATTCAAAAACGGGTATGTTCATCCCCCCCCCCCCCCCCCCCAATTTCCCTGAATATGAAGGATCATATCTGCATACCCATATTTGGATATGAGCTAGACACAGGTTCAAGAAAAATGATGGATTTAGAGCAACATAGGCTGACTAAACCATCACATGCATTTGCAAAGGGGAGCAGTTTAAAGGGTTTGTTTTCCATTTAATTCAAGAGGCAGTTGATGCTTTTACTAAAAAGTATTTCTAAAAGTAGCACCTTTTTCCCTGCCTCGCTTAAGCACTTGTTAGCATTTGTCCAAGAATAATTATTCTAGAATTACGCATGAATCAATACTATGTTAGATGCAAATGTCACGGCCCGCGAGTTAGCAACTGAGACTCGTGCACAATAGAGTGCCCAAGAGACACTTTGCTAAATCTTGGGCCTGCCTATAAAACCACCTGACTTGGCACGACAGTTGGAGAATGATAGAAATCTCGAAAACTTTAAGCCTGGTGAATTAATAGATGACATCTTATTAAAGAATATACGAAGGATCAACATATCCATCAATGTGAATGTGAACCTTGGGAAAGAATTCCAAGGTGATAGAGTTTCCTTAGTTATCTTAGATTTGGTAGGTGACTTACGATCAGAGCTGTTGTTGTAAATCGATCTTGTTAGCCTGAAAACTTAGCGTGGAGCAATGAATGATTCAACATGATCAAGATGCAGCAGAATGATGCAATATAATTGACCGCAGATTAGCAAATGAACCTGATATTTCGGCATCAAATCCCAATAGTCTTCCAATAATTCTTCCAGTTTTGGAGAACTTGGTTGAGGATTAACATAAGTAAACATGTAAGTGGTGCGATCTAAGGGACCAGACCCAGCTGGAAATGCCTATAAAATATGAACATGTACATTTTTTAAAGGCTTAACCTTTCCATTCAATGTTAATTCAACTGCAAAGAACCAATTTACCTCCCAAAAGTATTGTACTTCTGCATTGCCAACTTTCTTCACCGATGAACTACTATATATGACATCACTTGTAGAGTTCTCCTTAAATCCACGAGCACAGGACCCAACAACAAGACAAACTCCATCCGGCTTCCTCCCACCTCTAATCTGTAATTAGAAAACAAAACATCGATTAGTGGCATGCACCAGCTTGAGCATATTCTAACAAAGGGACTTAAATTTCCCTCGTCTGATCAGTTACCAATCCAAAAGTTGTGCATGCCTAATTTAGTTAATATTTTGTTTAATTAATCCTCCAGTTCCTAATAGTATGAGCATATTCAACAACTATATGAGATATACGTGAATTATATATATAGGAAGGGAAGCTAACCTGTTTCACCACAGGAGAAAAATTTCCCATGGCATCAATGACGAGCCGAGATGAAAGAATGTTTCCTTCAGCAAGTTGCAAGACCTGTAAACAATAGGTGGCAACAAGCAATCATCTTAGTTGTTTATTAAGAGAGAGACGTAGTCCGAAGATTATTTTTTTTTCAAGTTTTTAGTAGTATTGTCTTGTTCATATGGAAGTTTTGTAGAAAATGAGAGGACAATGTTTTATCAATGAAGAACCCCATGCTAAGGGGGAACATGCAGCAAATGGCTTGTTGTATTGTATCTGCATGATACTCTGTTCTCTAACCGGAGAGTTTTGATCTTTACTATCACGAATTTAAGGGATATGATCCATCAAGTTTAAGAAGAAAACATAATTATTCGATCGATTGGATGTTGTTGACAGATAAGAGTATAAAAAATCTGCAATATTATCTTCAGAAATATCAGCAAACTCACAGCTGCATCATCATAAATGCTTATGCTGGACAAACTACAACCCTCGAAGATAACTCCACCAAGGGAAACAAAACGCTTCTTCACAATCTCTATAAGCTTTGCAGGCCTGGAATAATGAAGAGACTATCAATTAGAGATGTTGTATGAAGTTTCAAATACAATGAGCAAAATATTCGTTAATAACTACAGTGACCTCGGTTAAGAAAAACCCTGAGTTACATCAATCATTATCACAATAATGAAGCATATAGTTACAACAAAGGAAGCCTACTCATACTGAAATATGGATGAAAATTTGAAAACAACGATCATTTACATCATGGTGCAAATATTAAACACATAAATAAGTGAAGTCCAGAAGATCAATTCTGATTACTATAATGGTTATTTAAAAGAGGATAATTACTCACGAGACACCTAGGTTAAGAATGTCTTCTACCCAGATCTCGCCCTTATTCTCAAATCCGCATCTGTTCTGAGCAGTTAATGAAATGAAAGAAAAGATAAGTATCATAACAAAGGGACTAAATGATGGTAAGTGAGAATAAGGAATAATGATTGCAAAATAAAGAAAGCACTTGTTAGTGAAAGTCAGCCGGATGCTGACACTTTACAGGCAATCCAGCATGGTTTTTCAAGTTTTGCTATAATTTAATGAATAATCTAGTTGACATGCTCCATAAGCATGCAAAATGGTATTGCGGCGAATCGTATCACGATGTTTACAATTGATCGTGTGGACTGATTTCTAACAAACATTTCACTGTGCCAAATTGTATGTAGAAATTGCATAAACGAAATTAATTTGAGAAACACTAATCAATTCATGAAGTTCAAGAACTTACAGGGTTGAATGACACAGCAGTAGCTTCTTCAATGTCGTTTTCATTCAAAATGCCAGCTTCTACAAGTTCCATCAACTCTTTCCTTGAGATATTCCATTCTTGTTCCCTCTAAAATCAATATGGTAAATTACATATCTTTCAAGCAAAGCATTTCGAAGCAGATTATTCTTGCTACAAAGATATCTACAATGAACTCTATCGAAACAACCTTACCCCTTTTAATATATTTCGTTCCACGATACCGACCTTAAGGCCTTTGGCAATCAAAGCAGTGGCAATGAAGATTCCCAATGTACCCCCACAAACTACCACATCACATTTATCAACTTGTTTTTCAGCAAGAACAGACCGGCTAAACACACCGGGAAAGCTTGAAACCACCTGCTGGGGTTCTTGCTGAACTGCAAAGACAAGTAAAGGCGATTTTTGACCAATTTTAAAACACAACTTAACGCTTTAACCGTTGCTGAACACAATGTGACATACCAGTCTGAGTAGAGCAAATGCTTGACCAAATTTTGTCCAACCTCTTCAACGCATCGTAGGAGTATGCACCCCCAGCACCCCCAACCTCACCACCGCCAACTGAAATGCTTTCCATTATCCTCTGCAAGATTGAGATGTCATGATTCAAAATCAGCTTGCATACCAAAAAATCATAATAGTACTCTCTAACCCATCAGGTTCGAACCTGACCCTAAAGGGGATAGAGTCTCCCTGTGCTCATAAATACCTTCTTAGTTTCACTTTTTTAGTCAAAATTTAACCACTTATTGTTCCTCAAAAAAAAAACATTTTTTCTTCTATACAAACAAAACAACTAAATCATTATAAGTAGGCGTGGATTCAAGACAGTAACAAACAGTTTGTTATACTAAACGTAATCATTGCTACTAAAACATATGTTCTTTTACAAGAAATTCCTTTATCAAGGGAGTGTCATTTTCTCGGGAAACAACTAGAAAATCAAATGGAGAAGTATACTTACCTGGGTTCTGGAGGGAACTGCCTGTGTTTGAGTACTCATGTAAACAGTACCCCTTAGAGCTGTTTGCCTGTTTCTGTAAACCAATGGACGGTTTGATGGATACGCAGAGACCCCATTAAAGGGACTCAGCGAGACCATCATCATGGTTCCAGAAAACATGTTGAATTACTCCCGAGATTCTCTGTTTTTTTTTTGTCATCTAACCTTTTCAAAACGGAAAGGTTATGTGTAAGAGAAGCGGACACGTTCATAGTTGTCTTTTTTCTGGTCTCTAAGTCTCCAAAAATTATACAAAAAATAAATGACCGAGAGATCCGGTTGTACGGTAGGTAATAAAGAAAGTAAGACCGGCAGGTAACAGTTGAAAGGTTACTCCAGGTGAGATAGCTCTGGTTTTAGAGACAGCTTCACTCTGCTGCTTAATCTTCATCTTTGTCTTGGCTATACATGTACTACTTGGTAATTAATTCAACAGGTAAACAAATCTATTCTTTTAGGTTATCTTGTGATTTTGTTGTATGTTCTGCTACTTCTGGTGGCCAAGAAAATCTGGGAAAGTGGAGATGTTTATGGGTTACAACAATCAGAACCCAGAAATAAATGTGTGGAATTTACTCCTTTTTTTCATGAAATGCTGGCTCAAGTGATATTATAACCAACTCAACCAAAGAGAGAAATCTTTGAAAACAATTTCCCTCAAGGTTCTTAGTTAAATTTCTGGGTTTCTTTAGCATGTTCAACAGCAATCCGGGATTGATTCATATTAGTTACTATGGACAAGGCTTGGCTATCTCTCTTTCAAGAGAAACAACAGGTCCAACAATGGTGTTGGTGTTGGGAATGGGACAACTTCAGCTTGTGGAGTAAAAACAATGCGCGTGGAGAAATCATTAGAGGAGCTTTACAGAGCAAGGGTCGAAAGGAAAGTGTCGAAAGAACAATCAACTAAGCTCGGTTTCGAGAAGACATGCAAGTGTAAATTGCCATGGGACTGAAAGTTGATCAACTGGTTTACGTTGAGGAAGGGGAAGTAAGGGTCGTCCCTGAAGGGAGTGATCGGTTTATGCATTTTGTTGCCAGACCTTGTTCGATATCCAAAGTGGTTCGAAGCCGATCTCTAATTCAATATGTTGGAATAAGTGCACATTACAAGAACAGCAGCTACAACATGGCATGATCAAACGGACATACTAAGATGACGAAATTATACAGAAACATAAAAGAGATAACAAGAATACATGGATTACTGAGTCCGTACAGTTAGCGAACGGGGGAAGAAAATATGTATCCTTGCATATAATAGTAAATCCAAAGATATGTTTTATAAACTAAAACCCTTGAGTCATCATAATACACGAACTTGAAACATAATCATGGAAGATGAAGGGGGAGAGAAAGGAACATAAAAATATGAGTAAACCCAGCCAGAACATATAAAAAGAAGTAACCTCGATATCCAGAGAACCCAACCACTTGCTGCCACTCAGGAGGTCAGAGACTTGCTGTTAAAAACAAAAGCGACATCAACCAATTCCCATGGTGCTATACCATTTCGGTTGCATGGACTGGATGATCATTTCACTATTATGATGGATTTGAATGATTTCTCACAAGTTGCATTTGTTGCATCTCTCATCTACCTGCCGTTGCCTTCGGAGTTGGGCTCGTGTTGATGGCAATGGAAGAGATGGATTTTGAAACCAGTACAGCCTCACTGCTAACAGCTTTAGATGCAGCCACATCTTCCAACCGCTTCCAGATTAGTTCTCGCTTCTCCTGCATCTCTTTTTCCTTTGCTTCATCTTCTTGGAATCTGGCCAAACATTCATCAAAGAAGGCTTGATCAGCATCCAAAAATATTTTCCGCACATTCAGCGTAAGGCTCTGGACCGCCTGATTCCAATGGTTACGCGTGTTTCTCTCCAATGCTGGGAAGATTATAGGGAGTATTACGGTGCGGTTCTGAGTGATGAGATTTCTTATGTGATCATTGTTCCACAAGAACAATGCACGTTCAGCCACCTGCCAAAGTAACATGTTATAACATATTAAAAATACTAAAACCAGCGTCATAGACCAAAATTCACCAGCATAGAACATTCCTTTTAAGCAAGAATAAGCATTCATTGCAGTCAATTCAGAAGACATTTAAATCTGTCCAATTTATTTAAGGCTATTAGAATAGGATCAACCTTCTAGAACAAAGGATACACAACTAATTACCTTCTTCTACTGCAAAATAACCATAAGTCTCCCAACTCAAATTATTTGACCCAATTACCCAGAAAAACTGGACTAGAAATGATCAAATTACAATAGAGGGACCAAGTCCGCCAAAAACACAGCACAGGGGCTTTCTGTAGAATTTGACCTAAACATATATGGCATTATTCATCAAGTCTAGACAGCAAGGTTGAAGCTCAGAAGATAGCATTCTTCATGAATGTGATTCAAGGACTAGATGACATCGATATCTTCAGGGAGGGTCAAAACACATCATCCCCCCGAAATTAAACCCCTTCTGTCATCTACTGTAAACACTAAGATTCATTACTTTCAGTGACAAGTCAAATTGATAAATTTCACAGTATGTCAATATCTCATTAGGACCAAAAAGTGGGTGACATATTACACCAATAAACTATAAAGTACCAACTGTAATAACTCTTGTGGGAGGGGAGAATATTTTCAATTAAGCTGTGCAAAGAACTCCAATAGCAACATTTGGGGGAAGACAATACAATAAAAGACCCCGAGTAATGAAAAATAATATATTGCTATGGGAATCAATTAGTCATAGAATAAGGTAAAAAAATATAAAAAACCAGACAAGGAAAAGCATATGTACCTGAAAATGGGAGCTGTTGAGGCACCGACCGATCTGACGGAAAAGAGGAACCATACAACGTTGGAATTCTGCTGCCTGAGTAGCTTCAAGAACTTCTTCCAACTCCCCAAGGAACATTACCTCCTTGGAGCTATTAGTTACAGGCCAATACTTTAGAAGGCCTCGGATGACGGTATCAGCCAGCTTGAAATCTTTCTCGACAAACTGAGTAATGCAATAAGAAAGTTGCTGATGATACATTGAAACACACTTGGGCTTGTGAAGAGGAATCAGAGCACGAACCAAGAAGAGTTTATGCTCTTCCTTCAAAGGCAAAGCAAATCCATTGATTATACTCCCCAAGATTTCTAGCAATTCAGCAATACCGTTGTGTTTTTCTGTCTCAAAAATAAACCTGTAGAAGATATTATTGATGGCTTTTCTAATGAATGGCCGATGGACCATGAACTTCCCATAAATCCTATGTAGAATCGTCTTTAGATACTCCCTCTCTCTTTGATCATCCGAATCAAATAAATCCAACAGTTTCAACACGAATGGATGGTCTATGTATCTCTTAGCAAGCTTAGCATCAGTCTCCGGTGAGACCACAAATCTAAGTAAAAGTTCATAGACAATCTGAAGATGAGGCCAAGCAGGATCCATGACCGGCTCTTCATCTTCAGCATCATACATTTCTAGAATCTTGCTATCATGATTCGGAGATGGAAAAGTTCGAAATAGATTAGCAGCCACCATTCTTGTAATCTCTTGCATTGCAACCTCATTGAACTTGGTTGAAACAGATGATACATAATCAACAAGCTCCAACAGTGTCTGCCGCTTTATGTCCTTTTCTTTAAGGTTCTTAGATGGATCACTAAAGTCAAAAACCACATTGCACATGCCCAACTTCCTAAGGAATAGATTTTGCTTTTCCGAGTTTGGGACATCCCGGAAACTAGGCAAAGCTTCATAAACCCCTGAAGTTAACACAGGAACAGGAGCAGCTTGGCTTGCAAGAGGGACTGTTTTCTTCCCATGATTCGATTTATTCAAACTGGATGAATGTGAATTAAGAGGTCCATTGTTCGATCGCGTTGAACTGGAGGCTTTCGAAGAAGCCGAACCGGCCTTTGAGTTGTTCAAAGAATTGGGACCTGGAGAAGAATTCAAAGAGGAATTACCATGGACTCCTCCATCACCATTATCATTATGGGATGATTTTGATGGTTTTCGAGGTAGCTTTCCGAATATCTGCTTGATCATATCTACAAAATCCCTAACCCTAAATCCACAATTATCTAAGATTCCAACATGAAAGACTCAGATTACAAACATTTCTTTTATGCATCATCTACGGATACAAGCAATGAAAAGAAAAGATTTGTAATTAAAAGAAAACAATGCAATTATATGTACAAAAAGAAGATCTATTAAGAAACTAATGCCTATTAAGAAACTAATGCCTTCAAAATTACGATTCTCTGGGCTAAGGCTAAGGTTACAGAAACGAAGGAATAGAAAAAAGACGAAGTTTCTTTTTTTCAACTTACAATTGATTAAATAATTGAATAGATCCACAATTCGCAAGAAACGAGCTAAAAGAGAAAGAAAGAAAAAAGAACAAGAGAAAATTAAAGCCCCTAAAATGATCTATTTGATCATATAAACCCTAGAAATAAATTCGATTCAAGAGACGAAGAAAAGAAATACTACCGGGCAAGAACAGAAGAGAATCAGAGAATGCCTAGCAAACCAAAAATATAAAAAAAACGGTAACGAAATTAAGATCCTTCCCTCTGCTCTATCTAAATGGGATTTAGTTTTCTGTTTGGATGAAAGGAAAATAGAAACAGAAAAAATGACGGGGAGTTGAGTTTTTCGGACAGACCAAAGGAGGGCAGAAAGGAACTTTCAAGACAAAAAAAAAAATGATATTACAATAATGTCCTTGATTTGATCTAAGCTAGTATCAACAGAAAAAATGACGGGGAGTTGAGTTTTTCGGACAGACCAAGGAGGGCAGAAAGGAACTTTCAAGACAAAAAAATGATATTACAATAATGTCCTTGATTTGATCTAAGCTAGACCAGTGATTCAAATGCACCCTATTTTAGAGGCGATAATGGGTCCGATAAGATTTTTCGTATTTTGAAATTTTAAAATAAATTATTTTTATTTTTAAAATAAAAAATAACAATATTTTTTAATTTCTGTTTGTGGTTGAAAATTTATTATTCGATTCAAATCCCATTATAATGTGGGATAAAATATTTCGTATATTATATATTTAAAATCAAATTAGAATGATACTTAAAACGAGATAAAAATAATAACAAATAAATATATTAAATTAACTTGCCTTGCATGTTTATATCATAACATTTGATTTGCAAATGTCAACCGACCAAGTCTAACACAATATCCCACCACGCCACTCGCCTCCACCGCTTTAACAATTTATCATGTGGATGTAAAATTTAATACTTCAATAAAAATACGATTATGTTTTATATATTTTTTTATATAAGAATAATTTTAATTTTTAATATTTAAATTTTTATTATTTTTATTTTTATTATTTAAATAATGTTAGCCTTCAACTTTTTTTATTTATAAATATCTTAATTTTTAATTAATAAAGCAGTTAAAATTTTAACGATAATAACATATAATAATATATTTTAAATAATATAATATCTAAGTTATCAAATACATATATAAAAATTTTATAAATATTGCTATCAATAAATCAAAGGTAGGATTTTGATACTAATTAATTAAGTTTTTGTTATTTTAGTTTAAAATTTAAGTATTTTAATGTTTAATCTAAATTAAAAGTTTAGGATTTTGATTTATAATTTAAAATTTAAATTTAAAATTAAAAGTAGTAAGTTTGAGGTTTTAGGTTTTGAGTTTTAATTAAATCTAAAAAATTAAAATTATATAAAAAACAGAGTAGTAAATTTATTTAAGGTTTAATAGCTAAAATATTTTAGATTTAATTAAATTTTGATATTTTATTTTAATTTTAATTATTTTATATCTTATAATAGAATAAAATTATATTCCATGTGTATATATTTGATAGGTTAAATTGATATGGTATTAAAATATATTATCAAATGTTTACTATATACCATTATCATTAAATATATATGTTATATGTTCATTATATTTAAAAATAAAATATTTATCAAAAAATTAAAATTAAATACTAAATTTATTCCTTATAAAAGGTTAAAATAATAAAAACTATAATCATCAAAAGGTTAAATATATCTTTTTGTCATTTTTTGTTTTATTAAAATTATCATATGTTATTTTTTAGATTATTTTTTAATTCTTTTATATTTAAAATTATTATTAATAAAATATTAAAAAATATATTTTAAGAGTTTTGAATAAACTTATCCGAAATATATTTTTATAAATTTTAATTAATTAAAATAAAATTGTTTAAAAGATATCGAGCGAGAAGATTCTGTGCATTTTCTTCCCTATAATTGTTTTTAAGAGGTAATTATATAATTGATCTCACATTTATTTATTTTTTTTTCTATTTTTGTTATTTTTATTCTTTTATAAAATAATATTTAACATTACATTATACTTTTATTTTAATATTTTAATGTTAAAAATAATGATAAAATAATTAAAAATCAAAATTACACCTGACAAGTTAATATATTAATCTCACTCTTATTTGATCTATAAAAACACGTGGCATCGCCGGTAAATGCTCGGAGCTACCGGCGACGTGGCATCGGACACAGCAATTAAAAAAGAACAGAACAAAATACAAAAAAAATCAAAGATATCAGAGAGCCGCTCCAACCAGCACGCATCGAGGAAGACCTGGAATTCCCGGCCAAACACAAAGCTCCTAAGTACAAGAACCAGAGGGCTGAGGATTGGCGAATGGAAAAACGGGGAAATTCCTCAGCGTATTGCCGCTGCTGATTAAAATCTCATACAACACTTCATATCAATGGGAAATCTTCCTCACATAGCACCGCCGTCCGCAAAAGTATCCTACAGGCTAACACTACATTTTGATTGTGAAAGAGCTACTTAGGTAGGCATTTATAGAGAGCGGTGGAGTGGAAACCCTACCCATCAATTTGATTTTGTGGAGATAAAAGAGCCTGAAATTCAGGGTAGGAGTTAACTTGGGCTTAGTTTGTTGATTTCAAATAAAGCCGAAAGGGGCTTCAGGTTTGTTATTAATAGGCCCAGGGGCTTCAGGTTTGTTATTCTATTTAAACCGAAAATATTATAAAGTAAAAAAAAAAATATTTGAACTCTTAGTTTCTTTGGATAAAAATTGTTTTTTTATAAAACATTTCTCTCTGCAACAAATCGGTAATGGGTTCAATAATTATAGTATTTGAATTCTAAAAGAAAGAAAGAGGTAATTTAAATTCAAACAATGTGAAAGTTGAAAAAATAGTGAAGTACAGAGGCCGGCCTGGCAAATCTGGGGACTAGCCGTCCGTTCAAGGTTCAAGTCACCAACTTTCGGTTATCGTTATAAGATTTTGAAAGTAGTTTCAGATCTTGCGAGAAATAATAGAAGGGAGTGTTTGGGCGTGAAATGTCGATGGGGACCGATGCGACATGGGTCGGGAAGAAGCCATTGAGGCGCATCGGAGGAATGTCTGATGCTCTCTCCATTGCCGCCGATCTTGGTTTCTCTGTTCCCCCTCCTCCTTCTCAGGTTATCCTTGTTTTTTTTTTTCATTCAATTCCATTCACTTTGCGTTCATAATTTCTTTTCTTTTTGGTTGTTTTTTTTTTCTATCGGATATTATAAGTTCAAACACTCGAATTCTGCAAATCTGAAACTCCCAAACTACACTAACTTGTTGGGAATGTTCATGTTCTGTTATTCTGTCTTTTATGCTAAGCAATTGAACGATATATCATCGTGCCTTGCTGCCAAATGAATTTGGATTTTTTATGCATATGCTGAAACGGTTTAGCATTTTCCCCTCTCCCCCCATTTTAACGATCAATTACGAAGATTTAACCTCCAAAACCACATCTCTTTGCTGGAATTGTAAATATAGGGGTTCCGAAACCCGAGACCATCTGAAGCCTCGGATTTTCATTCAACCATTTAAGACGTTCGGACTCGATTTTGTTTGCTATGGGAAAACCTTGGTTTGGGGCAAACCAAGGTTTGGAGACCAAAATTCAGAGTGTTTTTTTGTTGCTTTTAGAATTTCTTGGGTGGAAAAGCTTGTTTGGCAGTCGATTTACATGACAGATCAATTGAAGCTCAGTTATATTGCCTCTAAACAAATATCTTGAGCATTTTCTTCTTTAATTGTGTTGAATAAATGGTATGTACACTGTTATCTATGGAACCGTAAAGTGCAAATTTACTTGAATACATATGGTGATCAGTTATACATGTTTATGGTAGAGCTAGAAAATTGATGGATGGTTATGTTGAAATTGCATCACAGATAATGTTGTTTTTCTTCTTTAGGAAGACGTGCAAAACTTATCATCTGCTACGGGAGAAAAGGGTGATGACTTGATAAAGGTATTAAGAGAGCTAACCACTGTACAGAGAAAAATAGCAGATTTGCAGGTTGAACTCCAAGGCCGAAAGGTAACCTTCCCGTTTTATTTACCGCATCGCTTTCTTATATTTTGTAAGGTTTATAGTTTGGGACTTTGAATAGTATTTCAGGTTTACCATTGGCCAGATGAAATTAAACTCTAGAGTATTTAAGAGTGTTGGATTTATATTAAAAACGAAACAAAGAAAAGCTCAGTTGCTGATTTGTTTGATTAAAATGGTTATAAATGAATAGAAAGCACACACCTAACACCTCGACATAAAATGTTTATTTAATTTTTACTCCATTTTTTAGTATATTTAAAAATATTTTATATAAAATTTAGAAGCATTTTGTATAAAGCAATGTATGTTGACTTAATATCTCTGATTCGAGCACAGTGCAGGTTCTTTACCTGCATGTCTGCTATTTGTTTTAACTGTCCCACTTTATGGTGTTTATAGGATGATAAAAACGTCGCCCACCTTACACACGTGAGTGAAATGGAAAAGAAATGTGAAACCCTGGCGAGGATTACTACTATATTGAAAGACGTTATTCAAAATAAGGTAATTTCAGATTTTTCTTATTTGTACTTTAGCATGCTACTGTTGAATTGTATCATGTTACGAGTATACCAGAGGATGATGGTACTGTGAGCCCACCGAAAATAACGGAAGAAATTGGTAAAGTCATAAGAACCCGTCAGCCAAACAAGAGAGAAAGGAGGAATCTCACCGCCTTAACCGATTTTGTCTTGTATTAGGAAGAATAATATAAATAATACATTGCAAATCCTTTGAATATGCAGAAAATTGAAATACAAACTCTTTTTTCTCATATTCTTCTTCTTCTATTCTGTTTCCCTTCATTCCTATCAACGTCCACAACAGATTGGTGCTTTCATTGATCCCTCCCAATGGTGAACCATTCAGATGCTATCAAGCTACTTCAGGATACATTGGCTCGACACGAGCAAATCCTTATCGACCTTCAAGCTCATACGTCACAACAAGAGAAATGGAACGCTGATGCCTACTTGACTCTACAGAACATGTCCAAACAACTTTAGTCGATCTCGACCCAGTTGGGCATTTCTGTAGCGTCTTCCAGTGCTGGTGAGATCACTGCAGATAGCGGCATTCTTAAAGGAAAGCTGAAGATTTGTGGCGATACCGAGGATGTTTTTCCATTTTCTCCAAAACCAGTTCAGGTGGAACTTCCATTGTTCACGGGTAAAGATCCGGAGGATTGGATTGCTACTGCCACAGATTTCTTTGAATTATATGGCACAGAGGACCATCATCGGGTAACCATGGCATCCTTCCGTATGGAAGGGACGGCGAAGAAATGGTTCCAGTGGATGCAGCGCCAACGCCAATTGGCCGGTTGGCTTCACTTGGTTGAGTCCATTCAACGATGATTTACGGTTATGGATATCAAGTCTCCAACGGGTCAATTATCCAAGTTGTCTCAAACTACGACAGTGGACGATTATCAAACTCGATTCGAAGATTTGGCTTTGCGGACCAACAATTTATCAGAGGATTTTTTGAAGGATTGTTTCATTTCTGGGTTACGTCCTGACATGAACAACGAAGTCTTAACTCATCGTTCTACTTCGATGATGGAGGTGAAAGCCTTTGCTAGATTTCATGAGGCTCGTCTCCAGGATTGTCGCTCGTGGTCTCGCGTTCCACCATCCAAGCTACCTCCCTTGTTGCCAACACCCTCTGTGCCTCCCATGGCACATAAACCTCAACCCGGTCGACCACCTCCTTTAGACTCTACTTCTGTGGTTGTCTCTAATTATCCTCATCCTCGGCGTCTTTCTTCAGCCGAAGCTCAGGCTCGTCGGGACAAAGGATTGTGTTATTATTGTGATGCTAAATATGTTCCCGGTCATAAGTGTAAGGATCCGCAGTTCTTTCTTTTGGATGATGAGGACATGACAGCTTCTGTCGTTCTTTCTGATTCATCACCTTCGATTCTTGATGGTGAGGTGGTGATAGACAATACACCAGATCATTCGTTGGTTTCTCTGAACGCATTGGCTGAACATTTTCATCCCACCACTATTCGGGTCGTTGGAGAGGTCGATGATCATCAATTTCGCATTTTGATAGATGGCGACAGCACACATAACTTCATTCAGTCACGAGTTGCAAAGTATTTGGGTTTACCAATCACTCCAGTTTCTAATTTTCGTGTCATGGTCGGCAACGAACAAAAGCTTCAGCATGAAGGTTGCATTCGTAATCTTTCTTTGCGTGTTCAAGGTACACAACTTGTCACTGATTTTTATGTGCTTCCATCGGAAGACATTGAAATGGTATTAGGAGTTGCTTGGTTAGCCACTCTTGAACCGATTATAATGGATTTTAGCAACCTCTCATTCAAGTTTCGGCTTGGTACCGTCGAACACTGTTGGCAGGGAGTCCAATTCCGGTCCTCAACCGATTCAACTACACTCCCTACGTCGGCTTACTTCTTCTGATGCTATGGTCTCTTGTTATTTCCTACAGTTTCAGTTTGATGCTCAGTCCATATCAACGGTTGACACAGCAGAATTAACATCTCTTTTGGACGAATTTCAGTCCATTTTTGTTCCACCACATGGTCTTCCTCCTACTCGCCCTACTGATCACGCTATACATCTTCAACCTGGGGCTGCTCCCGTTAATGTTCGTCCATATCGTTACCCGTATTTCCAAAAGAATGAAGTGGAGCGTCAGGTACAACACATGTTGGAGCACAACCTCATTCGCCGCAGCAATAGCACTTTCTCTTCGCCTGTGTTGCTGGTAAAAAAGGACGGTACATGGCGTTTTTGTGTAGATTATCGGGCTTTGAATGCCGTTACAATTAAAGATAAATTTCATATCCCTACCGTTGATGAATTATTTGATGAACTAGGGGGTTCTCGGTTCTTTCCGAAGCTGGATTTATTGGCTTGGTACCATCAAATCCAAGTTCAATCCGCAGACGTCTCAAAAACGACATTTCGAACACACGACGGTCACTATGAATTCCTTGTCATGCCTTTCGGCCTGACCAATGCTCCATCTACTTTCCAGGCCACTATGAACGACTTATTCGGCCATACTTGCGTAAGTTTATTCTTATCTTCCTAGATGATATATTAGTGTATAGCCGTTCTTGGTTGGATCACTTGGTGCATCTGCGAACAGTCCTCTCTACGCTGCGTGAAAATGGATTTGTCGCTAAACGCAGTAAATGCTCTTTTGGTCAGACCTCTATTGATTACTTGGGGCATATTGTTTCCGGTACGGGGCTGACAGTTGATCCGGCTAAGGTTGAGGCCATACGTGCATGGCCGATTCCTCAATCTATCAAAGATGTTCGTAGCTTCTTGGGTATTGTTGGGTACTATAGGTGTTTCATTAAAGGTTTCGCTTCCATTGCAGCTTCACTTTCTGATTTATTATGTAAAGATCAACCCTTTGTATGGTCCATCGAAGCTCAAACCGCTATGTCTTATCTTCAAACATGTCTTTGTTCTGCACCAGTTTTGGCATTACCGCAATTTGACAAAGAATTTCAGCTAGAAACCGACGCATCCGAAATAGGAATTGGTGTTATCTTGACTCAAGAAGGGAAGCCATTGCGTTCTTCAGTCAAAAATTATGCCCTAAAATGCAGCAGGCCTCGACATATTCCCGGGAAATGTTTGCCATCACTCAAGCCATTAGTAAGTGGCGACACTATTTGGTGGGGCGCAAATTCACTATCATCACGGATTAACGTTCATTACGTGAGTTAACTCAGCAAACCATACAAACACCTGAGCAGCACCGGTGGTTACCTAAGTTGTTGGGGTATGATTTTGACATCCAATATCGTCCCGGTAAACACAATTCGGTGGCCGATGCATTGTCTCGCGAAGGAGTGGCTACTCTAATGGCCATATCTCGTCCAATTTTGGCGATCATTGAAGCTATACGGGTTGCTAATTCAACGGACACAACATTCCAGACAATTCGTATTGCTCTTCACCAAGGCTCAGTCGAGTATTCTGATTTTGTGGACTGAGACGGTCTTTTGTTGTATCGCGGTCGAGTTCTTGTTCCATCTGAAATGGCTATTCGTACACTGTTATTACGCGAATTTCACTGTTCCGTTTTGGGTGGCCATGCCGGTGTCACTCGGACTTTTCATCGTCTTGCGTCTGGATTCTTTCGGACAGGGATGCGCAAGGATGTGCGCCGTTTTGTGCAGGAGTGTCAAATCTGCCAACGCATGAAGAGTGAAAGTTTATCGCCTGCCGGTTTGCTTCAACCCCTCTCCATCCCTACACAAGTATTTGAGGATATTTCGATGGATTTTGTCGTTGGTTTGTCGAAGTCTCAAGGGAAGGAAGCCATTCTCGTCGTGGTCGATCGCTTAACTAAATATGGTCATTTCTTTGCCTTGCCGCGCCACTTTGATGCTGCCTCAATTGCCAAAGTATTGTTACATGGGGTAGTAAAGTTGCATGGGATTTCACGTTCCATTGTCACAGATCGTGATAGCATTTTTCTTAGTGCTCTTTGGAGGGAGTTGCATAAACTACAAGGGACAGAACTTTGTTTTAGCTCAGCCTACCATCCTCAGTCCGACGGCCAAACTGAAGCATTGAATCGGTGTCTGGAAATGTATTTACATTGCATGACGGGTGACGATCCGAGTCAATGGGTAAACTTTTTAGCGTGGGCTAAATATTGGTATAACACTGCCTTTCACTCTTCGACAGGTTTGACGCCGTTTCGTGCTTTATACGATCGCGATCCCCCGACCATTTTATCCTACACGGAAGGAAGTGCTACTTCTCCAGAACTCGCCCAAGCTCTGTCGGACCGCGATGCCTTACTTCGTCTTCTAAAGACCAATCTTCACAAGGCACAAAATCGTATGAAGATTCAGGCTGGTCGACATCGGTGTGACCTCAACTTGGAAATTGGTAGCTGGGCTTTTGTCAAACTGCAGCCCTATCGGCAACTTTCTCTTCGTCTCCGACGACATCAGAAGCTCGGTCCCCGTTATTTTGGTCCTTATCGTGTACTTCACAAGGTGGGTACGGTTGCTTATAAACTAGAATTACCGGAGTCTACACGCATTCACCCCGTCTTCCACGTCTCTCAACTCAAACCATGTCGCGGTGTTCCAGTTCAGCAGATCACGCCACTGCCCTTACTTCGCGAGTCCATCTCACCCGACACCGGACAGCCAAACCTTGCAAACAAGGTTTTTTCTCCAGCCGAGGGTATTGTTACGAGTATACCAGAGGATGATGGTACTGTGAGCCCACCGAAAGTAACGGAAGAAGTTGGTAAAGTCATAACAACCCGTCAACCAAGCAAGAGAGAAAAGAGGATTCCCACCGCCTTAACCGATTTTGTCTTGTATTAGGAAGAATAATATAAATAATACATTGCAAATCCTTCTTTGAATATGCAGAAAATTGAAATACAAACTCCTCTTTTCTCATATTCTTCTTCTTCTATTCTGTTTCCCTTCATTTCTATCAACGTCCACAACATATCATGATAGTAGTTTTGACGAGTTTTATAGATACACACTCACATATGCAGTGCGTGATTTCCATTTTACAGGTGGTTTAAAGTTTTTCTTCACTACTTTCTGCAACAATTCATTTTATCATTTTATGTCTGGTTTTATAACTCCCATGACCCAGACCAAGTTTAACTGTCAAACTTCTTATCAAAATTATTGATTGTTGCTATAAACAGTAATAGAAGTATAGAAAATGCACTTGTCATTTATTTGTGATCCTTGAAGGAAGTCAGAGCATACGACCCGTTTGTATTGATACCCTAGTGAGGACCTTGTCAATTGCTTATCCATTTTGTCCCAAGAAATTTGTTTCGGGACCAGAAATCTGAAATTTGTCCTTAGCTTATGATAGTTGCTACAAGAAAATATTATTTTTTCCCTTGCACGTTATTTTACTTTTCCGATCACACAACCAAGATGACTCCGTTTATTTATGTATGTTTCCCCTCTCCATTTTTTTGGCAGGATCGAATTATAGCTCGTCTGCAACAACCATATTCCTTGGATTGCATTCCGGTGGAAGCAGAATATCAGGTTTCTCATCTGTGGTCTAATTTAACATAAGCAAACACACAGAAAAGGAAAGAAGAGACTTTTGGTTCTGGTTTTCCTTGACCTTGGGATGATTGCATACACGTAGAACCTCATTGTTCTCGTCCTTTTAGATTCTAAGCTATTGAATTTGGATCCGAAAAGTTCACTAGAGTAGAACTACAAACTTAGTTTGCTACTTCCCTCATGCATTTTAGGTTTGTTTTATGAACCAGAATATTCATATCCGGTTAGTTCACCACTAACCTGGAAAAACTTTCTTAATCTTCCAAACATGATTGTGGACCAAGTACTTGTAGGTAAAAGAATGTATGTACATACATGGTTGAATGATCGGTTAATCTTTTAAACTATCTTTTGTTCCCTCCTCCTGTCCACAATTTGTTTTTACTCGATGAGTTCATTTTTAATGGTCATTTTACTTGGATTTGTGCAGAAACAATTTTCGGAACTACTAATGAAAGCTGCTAGCGATTATGGTGCACTGACAGCGGCTGTTACTGATTTCCAATGGAGTCAAAACTTTAAGGAGCCTCCTTCAGTTTGGGGGGTAGGCTTAAACATTATACATTTCGACACAAACAGATATGCACATACGTCTGATCTGATGCTGTTCTTTTCCTCACTCAGGAGATGCTCCGTCCAATTCCCGTTGCTTTAGCATCCTGCACCCGATTCTTCGAGGCCATGTCAGCAACAAGGGAGTCATTTGCAACACTTCAAAATCTGAGAGTGGGGAACTCTGCAACCCCATTGTCAACAACACCAGCCAAGGATCCCTCAACTCCACCCGCGTGGAAAAACGAAACAAGTTTTGACGACATGGCTATCAAAAGCCTAAGAAGCGAAGGAACTGAACGCCGAGAAGCAGACGACATAAATAGCGAGGTGGGGGACTTTGATCCGGTCGATGGTACTAGCCACAGGAGATTGTCTTGGCCTCCATCAGTTAAAAAGAATGGTCTTTAATCTCCAATCTCCATCCCTATCTTGTAAGCATTTATATGCACTTGCTTGTTTCCTTTCAATTCATAGTAGTATTGTTTGCTTGACATTTGTGCAAAAACAGTATGTCTGAATTTTGCCGGTTGCTGTTGCTGTAAGCATTTAATCTCCAATCTCCATCGCCATCATTACCAAATCCGATGGATGAAAATGAACCATCATCCATCGACATGTCCGGTTGCTGTTGGCTGCTTGGACTGCCGTGCACTCCTCTCCGCGGGTTGGTTTTTCTGTTAACTCAACATAGACATACACATCAACTATTGTCAGATCATCAGCAGTCACATGATGATATCAAAATTTTATTGTTTTCTATTTCTAAATCTCTTCTTCCCTAATTGTTTAACTGTATTTCTTTTATGTTTTACTAAAATTCCAGTTTGATTACTTAAAATCATTACAAATTCCAGCTCCGATCTTGAAACTTGTTTTTAACATAATTGTGTTTACCAATTCATTAAAATTTGATTTTTTTTACATTATTTTATAAAAATGCAATATTAATATTATTGATCTTTAATTGAAATCAACACACATTTAAAGGTATTCATTATCAGATATCGGATCAGATCAGATTCGATTTTTTTTAATTTTTTGGATCGGTAATATAGTGATTTATATATAATTCGTTTTTTTATATATATTCAGCTTTTGAAATAATTGGATAATCCAGAACTTAAAATACTATGATACGTATCCAATTAAAATAATTAAAATCAAATTTTTAAATTAGATCAACGAATTTTCAGATCAGATATTTTTAAACATTCATGTCCGTATCAATAAAAAAGTATCACCGTATTCGATAACACAACACAAAAAAATAGATTAATCAAAACTAATCCAACCAAAAAGTTAAATAATACAAAACAACTCCAGTCTTTCCCCCCACTATTTAGACAAAATACAAAAAGCTAGGGATTTACAAGTTACAATAAAACAAACTCCATTACAGAAAAGAAGGAAGTAAACCTAACAACCAACATAACCACCCTCTTACACTGCATCTTCATCACTAAAGTAATTAAAAAACAAAACAAGGATACTACATAAAAACAGCATCCATGCATTTTCCTAGGGGGGCATTAGATATAATATGAATATTTTATATTAAAAAAAGAATTTATAAATAATTATGGATCTTTTAAAATATTATTAATATATTTTATATGTATCACGGGGGAAAAAGTTTCATTTTCACGTGCTACCGACGTATCTACGAAACCTGCTCCGTTAATTTAGTTACTAGGCGGTTGAAAACGACAGCGTTTCATTTTAAATGTCCGATTTTAACCTCGTTAACGGAAACGTACCTCAGTTGGCGGGGTTAGAAGCTTTTTCAGGTTATTCCCTCCAAGTCCGACTGAAAATGGTCTTGAGTCTATTCCCGGCAAGTCTTTGAAGCGCCTTCTTAGTTCCGGTGACTTTCATTTCGGCCAAAGTTTGGAGATGCTTATTGGCTCCGGCAGCCACTAGTCTTCTCCTACAACCACCGCTTCCTCCGCTTAACAAGGCGGTCACCACCATCAATGGGTACTTTTTAGAAACAGTTTCATTCTTCGGATCTAACATTTGTACCAACCTCATCAAGCTTTTTTCATCTCTAACCAGCTCCTTCCTATTTGATTGGACAGTCAATAGGGAAAGAATTGCTTGTACCGCCGCGTCTTGTAACCCAACTGGCTTTGGAGATTCCATAAGCTTTACTAAAGAATTCATACAGCTGGAAATTGTTCGCTTGTTTCCATCACTAATTGTCAATTTTGACAATAGAGAGGCTGAAATCTGTTGTAAATTCATGTTCCCGTGCTTGATAAATTCACCCAATTGGATAATGAAAACTGTTGAAGATGATAAAATCCTCGAAATGGAATCTGCAACTGAGAGTGAACTGATTGTACGGACAACATGCTCGATTGCATCTGAACTTGATGAATCTTGAATTACATGCAGTAATCTTGGTAACCCTTTTTCTTGTATAATCAGAGAGCGAAAATATTCACCTGACAAAGCGAGTATTGAAAGGCAATTGGCTGCCTTTTCTTGTGCGGCGGCGGTACCCGTGACTAATAACTGGAGTATAATAGGAACCGCGCCTTCTTCGCCAAGTGCCATTCGAATGTCTTCCACGGAAGCAACGTTTCTAAGAGCGCCAATCGCGTAGGTTTGGGATGGTTGGGAGCCAGATCGGCAGGCTTCTATCAAGACGGAAACACCGCCGTACGCTGAAATTGCCCAGGCGTTTTCGGGATCGGCGGTGATTGCTTCAACAGCAATAGCGGCTTTTTCTTTTAAAGGAATAGAACCTGTTTCGAGGATTCTTAACAAGGGCCCTAATCCACCTTCTTCAAAGATGATTTTTCTCGAATCTTCGCTTGAAGAAGCCAAAATCGACACTGCTGAAACAGCTTGCTCTCGAATCAAAGGTTGGCTGTTTACTTCGAGAAGACTTATCAAATATCCAACGTTTCCTTCTTTAGCAACCACAGCGATATATTTCTCGTCCTCGTTTAGAAGCTGGAGAAGTGATTCCAACGCTTTCTTTTTGAACTCGATACCTCCAATCTGAAGTCGCGTGAAGAGATCCCTGACGAAAAATACAAAATCATCTTTATCAGAGCCAGGTCCCGGCTGAGACAAAACGATGGCGTTTGATTGGTGAAGGACGCCAGATCTGAGAAGCAAATCGAGGTCACGGATATGGTTAGAGAGAGAAGACGAAGCCATATCGAGGTCACTTTGCATGAGGAGTTTCCCGCCGGCGAAGGAAGAGAGAGTACATTGATCGGAAAGAGCTTTTAAACGTTGGAGAGTGGAGAGAAGGGAAGGGAAAAGAGTGTGGAGCAGAGAGTTGTCGTTCCAGTGGGGAGATTCTGAGATCGAAGAAAGAGACGACCGGAGAGTGCATAACTTCGATCGAACGACTTGCCATCGTCCAACGAAAGATCGGACGGTGAGGGACGAAAGAAGGATGATAGAGAGAACACCTGTGATCAAGTCGAGAAGTGTTTGCGGTGGTTTATTTTCGGGTGGCTCTGACGGCGGCGGCGTTTTCAGTAGTTCTGATGTATGCATTTGGGGGTGAAGACCTGCTTAAGGATGAAACTGAGAAAAAAGTCGGGAGTGTTTGCTTGGAAGGAAAAGAAATGGAGAGAGAGAGAAATACACGAAAATAGAGAGGGAAAAGGGATTTTCTATTCTCTCCGACGTGGGAGAAAAGCGTGGAAGGTTGGAATAAATTTTCATACTTTCGAATAAAAATATTAGTTTTTTATAATATAATAAAAAAATAGCCAGCTCTAATATATATTTTTTAAATAAAAAAGATTAATTTTTAATTTTTTATGAATATAAATTTACAATTAGACCAAATATTAAATTTTAAGTGATGGGAAACGTAGAAAATAAAAGGCGTGTAAGCTAAAAAGTCATAAACGGAACGTTGACTGCTAGGAATACGGTTGACACGTTAAGCTTTATATCTAATTTTTATACAACTGTTGACTTGTTGAAAACTAGAATTGAGTTTTGACTATCGAATTAATAATTAATTTAATTATTATTTTAACTGTTTCTTTTTATTAAAATAACCAATTATTAATTTGTTAAATCTTCTTTTTATATAAATAAATATGAATTAAGGTTTTAAAATATTAACCCTGTTAATTGGATTGTCTTGAAGGAAGAAATCATAATTTTAAGTCTAATTCCGTCCTTTAATATTTGGAGATGGATTTGAAGTTGAAATATGGGTCGTTTATTGGAAATTACCCCGTACTTATTAAGGGCTACAAGGCCTAATAAGAATTTAAGCCCAGGCCTATCTCTAACAACACAAAAGGGGATTAACTAATATATATAAAACAAGATCATTAAAACAACTACTACTTAATTTAATGATGTAATAAAAATATTAAATACTTTTTACGTTAATGATGCCGAAACAACGAAGAGATATACGATGGGATATCGGAGAGGAGTAGGAAACTTGGTTTGGTCGAATTACCTACGAAGACAAGACTCAAGGGAGACAATATATTGGGTCCAATCCCTATAAAAATTTAAAATAATATAACTTAAATTTTTATTTTAGAATATAAATGATTCTTATTTATATTTTAAAATTTAAATTAATCTTTATAATATAAGTTGGATAACGCTGTGTGCAGGTGGTATTCTATCTTCAAATTTTATAAAAAAATTAAAAAATAGAAAATGCCACATGCATATGGTGTTCTTCCTCAAGTCCCATGTGCAGGTAGCGTTCTCTTACATGCATTGTAGAATCTGACCTGTATTTTAAAATAAACTTCAAACATCCTATTTTTCCAAATAAAAACTTAAAATCATCTATATATCCAAAGCTTCCTCAATCCTATTTTACACGAATTTTGTATTGTATCTATTTTAGTTGGAATAAATAGGGGTGTGCATTCGGTTAACCGATCGAATCGAAATTATTTTGGTTAATTCGATCGGTTAATTTTTGGTAAATTCGGTTAATGGTTATTATTTTTTTTGATAATTCGGCTATCGGTTAATTCGGTTCAAAATCGGTTAATTAACCAAATTAACCGAAATTATATATATTAAAATATCATATATATATATATTTAGTCATTTAACTTTTAAAATATTATAAAATATTCATTAATTTTTTTATATTATAAAACGTTCACTAAATTTTATATTAAATTAGTATAAAATAAAAGTTTAGTGACTAAATAACTATTTTAGCTTAATTTAGTGACTTATTATGTAATTTAACAAAAATTTATAAAAAAAAATCGGTTAGTTTGGCTAATTAACCGAAATAATTTCGGTTCGATTAATTCGGTTAAAAAATTTCGGTTCGGTTAACGGTTAAAATTTTAAAAATTCTAGTTAATTAGGTTTTGGTTAATTCGGTTCAGCCACCGACCGAATTAACCAATGCTCACCCTTAAGAATGAAGAATATAAATTTTATGGGTAATAAACAAGTGTGGATATAAAGTTATACTCGTCATGGATAATAGGTATATTATAGATTTGAGATCTTACTCACACCACATTCTCCCGTCACTAACTATCTAATAAATAAATTTTAGATCACATATTTAATTATCTCTTTTATTATAATGTTTTATGCACTAAGATTTTATTTTTTTAAATCTACACTAATCTTTAAATTTATAGACTTTAAACTATAATTTAATTTAAAAAATAAAAATTTATGACCGAACTTGAATTTTGGTATTAAACTTATATTAGACGGATTATAAATTTATAATATGTGAAATTAAATAGAATCTATACTAGTATAAATATGCTATAGTTAAGTTAACTATAATTAATTAATTATAATTAAATAAAATTTATATCAATAAAAATATATTTTAATTAACTATTATTAATTAATTATGATTAAATTATATAATATAAATATATATTTTATCAATCAATAAAATTTAGTCTAACCTGTATCATACAGCTCCGGATTGTATTAGAGTGTGATCTGTGTCATACAAAGATAAATAATACTGTATTTATTTTTTTTCATAATTGTACTACGAGTATTTCCCATTTTTTCCTTCTCTCTTACTTGAATTTGTCACGGCATCATCTCTGTACCCCCTTGAAACCTCTATAAATACCCAACACCTTTCATCAACTTTGCATCAAACACATTATTATCTTTTCTGCGTAACACCCAAAGCAAAAGAGAGAGAGATTTGTAAGAAAAATGGCAACTTTTCCAGTGATCAACTTAGAGAAGCTTAATGGAGAGGAGAGAGCTGCAACCATGGACAAAATCAAGGATGCTTGTGAGAATTGGGGATTCTTTGAGGTATTTTCAAAACCTACCTTGGTTTTTAATTCTTTAATGGCTGTTTCTGGAATTTGTTGTGATGATAAAAAAAAGTGTTTATTTTGTGTTTAGCTGCTGAACCATGGGATTTCCCATGATTTCCTGGACACTGTTGAAAGATTGACGAAAGAGCATTACAAGAAAAGCATGGAACAGAGGTTTAAGGAATTGGTTGCAAGCAAGGCTCTTGAAGGTCTCCAGGCAGAGGTTACTGATATGGACTGGGAAAGCACCTTCTTCTTGCGACATCTCCCTGAATCAAACGTGGCGGAAATCCCAGATCTAACCCATGAATACAGGTATATATATCTATATATATAATGGAAAATAGTGGTGTTTGGTTTGGAAAATAATGGTGGCATTGAAAAACAATGCAGGAAAGTGATGAAGGAATTTGCTCTGAAATTGGAGAAACTAGCAGAGGAGCTACTGGATTTGTTGTGTGAGAATTTGGGACTGGAGAAAGGGTATTTAAAAAAGGCTTTCCATGGGACGAGAGGTCCGACATTCGGAACCAAAGTTAGCAACTACCCGCCATGCCCGACACCGGACAAAATCAAGGGACTCCGAGCGCATACCGATGCCGGCGGCATCATCTTGCTGTTCCAAGACGCGCAGGTGAGCGGCCTTCAGCTTCTTAAAGACGGCGAGTGGGTGGATGTCCCCCCTATGCGTCACTCCATCGTCATCAACCTTGGAGACCAGCTTGAGGTGATCACTAATGGCAAATACAAGAGTGTGGAGCACCGAGTGATTGCTCAAACCAACGGAGCTCGCATGTCCATTGCTTCGTTTTACAACCCCGGAGGCGACGCCGTTATCCACCCGGCACCGGCCCTGGTGGAGAAGTCAGCTGAGGAGAACAAACAATTGTACCCCAAATTTGTGTTTGAAGACTACATGAAATTGTATGCGGGGCTGAAATTCCATGCCAAAGAACCCAGATTTGAAGCCATGAAAGCCAGGGAAACAACTGTTCCCGTTGCAACAGCTTAAAGAATCTATCCATGAAATAAAATAAATCAAATAGCTCTATCATTTAACTGTGTGTGAAAAAAAAAATTAAAACATGTCGGAGATTGAGTGTCATGGGTGTGTATTTATTAGAAATATCTCATAAATATTGTTCTTTAAGTTTTTTTATATAATATTACATTTAAAAATTATTTTTAAAATTATTATCGTTTTTACAGTAAAAACAAAATTGGATATATTAGAATTTAAATTTAAATAGTGATTTTTTAGATTAAAAAATTAAAATCAAGAGCAAAAATCTCTAATTTTGAATTATAAAAAGTCATAAAAACACTAAAGTCACTAGTAAAATCGGTTTTGAATAATGTTTTTATTTTTATTTCGATAACAGTTCATAGTTAGATTCAATCAACAATAAAAATAAAGTTAGATCTATTAAAATCCGACTTTAAATAATAATTTGTTTTTTAAATTAAAAATTAATGTAAAGAATAAGACAGTCCAACTTTAAACAGTAAAAAATTATAAAAACCCTAAAATTTATGATAAAATACTCAAATTTTAAATAATATTTTTATTCTTTTATAATTTTGATTATTATTTATAATCAAATTTTAATAAATCCTACTTTATTGATATTATTTAAAATCTAATATATTAAACATAAAATAACATCAAGAAAATATATTATAATAAACAAGATTCTTCATTTTTCTTTCTTTAATTAAAAAGAGTGGTCGGTTTCTTGGCTTTAACCGAGTCTCTGGAGTAAACTGCCTCTTTAACCTTATCCTTTTTCTAAATCCCAAACTTGTTAAATTAAGAAATATTTTAGTTACGAGACAACTAACCCAGACCAAGTACCATGTTCCTCCACTAAATAAAGGCAACAAGATAAGTTGAAAGATAATTTCTCGTTGTTTCCGAACGATCAAAACCAAACCCCACATGGCACATGCATCTCCAATACAGTCTAAATAATATGAGGAAAAACGTTTAATTAATCGTATTAATAGTTTAACCCCACAACTAAACATATCTGACACTTTTATTTTTTTTAATTAAATAAAATAATTGTATATAGTTAAAATAAATATGTTGTCATGTGTGTAAAAGGCTTTTAATCGATCAAATTAACTAACATATTAGGCATCTCATCTCTGAGCGCTTATCGAACGAATCGATCGTAAATTACACATTATTCGACTCGTGTTCGTTAAAAAATTTTATTGCTCGATTAGATTTGCTGCTTGTTAAGATCGTTAAAATTGTGCTTGTTAAAATATTTTGTTGTTCAACTCGATTCATTGCTCATTAAACTCAACTTGTTGCTCGTTAAGCTCGTTAAAAAAATTTACCTTATTTTTAACTAAAAGTAAAATTAATAATACCGTATGAGGCTTAATGTTAACTTAAATTAACAAATTTAACCAAAAATATCAAAAATAGTATATAAAACATTTTTAAAGTCTAAATTCAAAAGTAACATATCATAAATACACCAAACTAGCATATTAAAATTAAAGTAATAATTCACACGTTAATTATTATTTAAATTTATTTTTTAATGAAATTATTTTAAAGTAATTATTAAAAAATATTTTAAAAATTTAATGAGCTGCTCGCGGACTTATCGAGTCGAGTTAGATTTTACTCGATTCAACTCGTTAAGATATCGAATCAAGCTAATCCGAATCAAATATTTATCAAGTTTTGATCGAATCGAGTTCAAACAACTCACAAGCCGCTCGTGTGTAACTTTTACCATATGTGCATCCTAAATTAATTAGGGAACATTTCACCTTAGGTCCCTCTTGTTTAATGTATGTTCTACTTTAATCACATAATTTGAAAAAGATTATTCTTTTGTTTATGTTTTTAACCATTATTATTTTGTTCACTCAACTTATTTTTATTAATAAAATATCATGACACGTTAATAAAAATATTGACCATTTAAACTTATAAAACTTTATATTTTTATCGTATTTATAAAAATTCTTTCTCTCTCTAAATTTCTTTAATCCAAACTCTAACCCTTCTTTCATCGTAGTAGTTTAACTTTTTTATAGCACCACTGTTTCGTTTCCGTTTGACTCATCGTCTTGTATTATTTTTTATGATGTTTAAGAATTATTTTACAATTTTATATTTTTCTTACTATTTTTAGACATTTTAATTTTTAAAAACTATTTTTACAAGGATAGTTTGTTTAGAGGACCATTTTTTTTATTTTTTTAAATAAATAAAAATTAAAATTATAGGTGAAATGAAACTGAAAATTTCATTATATTCCAAAGAATAAAATAACCATTTACTATATTTTTGATATAGTAAATAAATTCTACGGCTCGATTAAATCTGTGATTGAAATGGACGGCTCCGAAAGGATTTGAAAAAGTAAGAAAATTTCTGAAATATTTGCCAAACGTATTCGTAAACTGTAAAGGGAGAAAAATTCAATAAGAAAAGTAAAAAAATCAAAATACACAGTTTATCCCTCAACAATTTATTTACTCTTATTTTGATCATTCAGTTTTAAAACTTTTCAATTTAATACCTGAACCTTATAAGGGGTACGTTTTCGTTCAAAAACGAAGAAGCAAGTCGCGTTATACCTTTTCTCATTTCCCTCTCAGAAGCTTGGTTTTAACTCGGTGAAATCGAATAAACTCGTTCGGGTCGACTCAAACTATGCAGCGATTGAAGAGCAGAGGCACCTCCCTTTTGGGTTCTATGGCAGTTCCTAACTTGAAGAGAAAAACCCTTAATTCTTGGGCAGCTGTTCAAGATACCTTCTTCTCCACCAAAGTACCTCCTCCTTCCCAATCTGCATCCTCGTTTTTCTAGTTTCTCTTGATGGGTATTCATTAAATTGTTAGAATTGTCTTTTGTGATCTCCCAAATAAAAATATTATAGTAGTACACGTTTGTCTATTTAAAAAAGTTCTGGGTTTTGTTTAATGATGATTGTTTTTCCCTTGTTAAATGTGAATTATGATTACGGATTTGAATGTTGCAGGACATATTTGAGAAGCATAGAGTGGTGTTTACAGTAGGAACTTCTATAGCCTCGGTTGCTACTGCATGGTTTGGTGAGTTTCTCATCTGTTGCATACACTTCTCACGCATTAGTAAAATCAGGTAGTTGCCTGCAAGTACCTTTGGTTCTACTGGAAAGCAAATTACTGCTTGAGTTGTCGAAAATTATGATTGTTGGATTTTGTTTACTGCAATTACCCTTCAGTTTATTCAGGTAGAATAGAACAATCCTTGAACCTTTTTTGGCACTTTTCAATCTAACTTCAGTCCTTGGGTCCTTTGGAATTAGCTAGTATTTCAACTTATTGCAGCTTCAGCTGTGATATCAAAAGGTTTTATTGAAGAAGAGGAGGGAATCAAGCTTGTGCTGTGATTACTAATGCAGACTTTCATGGACATTGTTAAGGATCTATCGATTTTTTACCACAATTTTACTGGTGGATTACTATGTTTCTCTACTCACCGTGCACAGCTCTATTCTGATTTTTGATTCATGTTGCAATATCATGTCTCTTTGCTTATGGGCTACCTTTTTAGCTTGGATCTTCCATCTTTCCATAATTTTCCCCATCTTTTTAAAGTTTTAAATACTCATTTTTAAAAAAATGAGGCCTTTGGAATATCATGTTTCTTTCTCTCCGACTATCTCCATGGTTGCATCCTTCTATTCCTTATTGTGCTTTGCTTAGTCCCACTTGAGATGTTTGAAGAAGGAAGCTTGCTGATCATTTTCCTCTTTTTATCTGTTTCCTGATGCTTTGGTTAGGAGACTGATTTTTTAGAGAGGTTCTTCACCCTCTGCTTTCTTTTATGTTCTCCTTATGTTTTCTGTGGTCTCTCATCCTTTTTTCCCATCTTTGATTGTCTTGGAGATTTGATGTTCTGGTTTCTAATTCCATTCGCAGCTTGGTTTATGTTCTAAGGTTCAGCATCTAATACGAAACACATAAATGTTGGTACAGGATACACTTTACGGCATTATCACGAATCAAAAGTTGACCAGAGGCTTGAATCAATTGAAAAGGCTGTGAGTATTCTTATGTGTAATGTTAGATTGATAGCGATGTGTGCTGTGTGTATTTCATAAATTTTTCCAACTTTCCTATCCAAAAAATGAAATGCTGTATTATAGTTTCTTTTTGGAATCTCTGGATAATTTTGCAGCTGTCTAAATTCGTTTCTGGTTAAGTTGTTTTGAATTGACCTTAGACCAACATAATGAGATAACAAGTGTTTCTCCTATGCGCTAAACTTAACACTTTTAATTGTAGTCGACTGCTTACTATCTTGTTTGCTATTCCTTTTGGTTAACATATCGAGTTCTATGGACAGTATTACATGTAAACACTTGATTCTAATGGGTTGTACAACCGTTGTCCATTTTTGTAGTTGCTGTTTGCTTGCTTGAGAGATTGCATTAAAATGTAATGTTTCTTATCTCCTGACAGATGAAAAACAATCTTCATTTTGAGCACGCCGATTTCAAAAAACTTGTTGATCCTGGGCCTTCTAGAACTGGTGCTTGGATTGCCACAACTGGCACTGCTCTTGTTGTTGGGTATGTTTACAATGATTAACTTATTGCTGATGGATTCTTGCCTTATTTTAAACTTTTGAATGTGTAGCTTGAATCTAGAATAACAGAGTTTCTGTCATGTTCTTTAAAACAAGCACATCCCTAGAAGAATTTTTGAACTTCCCTCAGTTTCACCATCGTGTACTTGTTTTAGCCAGAGAACGAACAAAAAATGGATATTTCTCTTTGGAGAAGAAAATATTCTCATGAAAAGGCATACTTTCCTACTTGTATGTTGAGTTCCAAAGGTCTAAATTGTTCACTTCTGTCTTTGGTTAAAGTGTTGAAGTGATTTTTGGAGTTTTTGCAGTAGGTTGCATGCTTAGTTATCTCTTAGAAGTTGATTGAATTAGGGTCGTTTTTCATTTTTATTGGGTACAAGTTACACTCTTCTGGCTTGAGCAAATTGTTGCCACACACTTGCACACAAGTAGACAATTCATTCGATTAGACCCCAGTATGTGGGTTTGGGGCGAACCTTCGTTCATAGCAATTAGGCCAAACACTGGGGTTCAATTTGTTTCGTAAGAGGTGAGAATGGTTTAAACATCCTATTGAATTGATTGTCTGTGCTAAGTGCTAACTCATTGAATTATGAATGGTTTAAACATCTGATTCAATTGCTGTGTTCTTAGTTGCATTGTTACCGACTCATTATTTTCTGTTAAATATTCGTGTCCAAACACATGTACAGGATTATGATATTAAAAAAATCAAGCATGCATGTATTGTACACGTCCGACATCATCCCGGAGTGTGGATAACATAGCTTCGTTGTACTTAATTGTTTCTTTGCATTTAATTGGTTTAACTGCAGATATGGCTTGGGTTGGCGAGGTGGAGCATGGTATGCGAATAGAAAGTTCAGAAGGGAGCAATTGAAACTTGCAGGGCAGATAAAACCAAAAAGGTGGCAATTGTTGGGAGAACTAAAATCTAGAGGGTGGCAACTCCGGCTCCCTAGACCACCAGCAAGATTATTCCGAATTCCACAGAGTGCATTAAAAACTTCCGAGAATACTTCTCCAGCATCAGTTGACTCCGCCGGTGGCCGTCAATCATGTTAAGCATTGACAATCAACCAAGCAATCGTTCAAGCTTTTCTGCAGACAAGTAAAGTGTGTATAGGAACTTCATTACAATCAAATATTAAAACAATTCTTTTTATAAATCTTTAGAAGTTCAAATAAGCATTCAGGAAGCATAGATTCGGATTAAATATTCGCCATCATTTTTTTTTGTAAACTTCAAAAAATTATTTTACAAAGAAAATCTTCATTCTTTGTTTCGAAGGCATAGCATTTAACTAGTAACACTTCGTGATTACTTTTAGAAAACTCGGAAATTATTTATTGTTAAAGGATAACCATCTCTGCGTAGACCATTCCCTGCACTTTAAAAAAATAATCATGTTATATTTTGATATACAAAACGTATAAAAAAGTTATTAACCTTTTATATTAATCTTTAACATCTTAAAATTAAAAATTTAGCTCCAATACCCTAAAAATTAAACTATAAACCTTAAATTCTAACTATAAAACCACTCGATGCCCAGTCTATGACCGAACCGACTCACCATATTGGAAACTAACGATTATAAAAAGAACAAAATGGAAACAAGAACGATTATGAAAAGAAGAACAAAATGGAAACAAGAAGCTTATCATTGAATTGGAGGGAAACCACAACTGAATGATCAACTATTTTGCGTGATTTGTTACTAACTCCAGGCTTGCTTATATAGCCATTCCAAGCAGCTCAGCTGAGCTTAACTTACTAACCGACTCTTTAACAAACTCGGATAAAATCCATAAATCCACTATACACGTGGCACAAGGCTCACTATATACTCTGTCATGTCGAGCATTCACAGGTGAAGTTTTTTTTTTTCAATAGTTTCTTAAGGTTGAGCAATGGTGGAGTTTGATGTCTTGTTTTCAATTTCAGGGAACTTTAATGTCATATGTTCCTGTGTTGAAACTCTTTTGGACATACATTTACAGGTCAGAATTGTTGCTTGAACTCTTCCATATTAAATCTTTTTCTAGACCATGAGCCTCAATCAGGCAACAAAGAACATGATCCATCTGGCTCAGAGTAAGTAATCCATAAAAACCTTTAGGAAAAAATTACCATTGAGATTCCAGTTTTAAGAACATCCCTGATGAAAATTTTCTGGGGTTCATTTTCCAGTGATTAGGGAAGGGATCATAAAGATGTATGACTAAGTCGACGTGATCGAAAATACGAAACACTATGGGCAACTATCGCCACCGGCCTACTACATGACCAGCATTCCGAATAACCTTCCTCTTTTCGTCAGTTACGGTGGGGAGGATGCTCTTACTGATGTAAACGATGTGAAGCTGTTGTTGGGAAGTCTGAAAGATCATGATGGAGACAAGCTTGTGGTTCAGTACAGAGATGGTTATGCTCATGCAGATTATGTCATGGCAGAAAATGCTAAACAAGAAGTGTATAATCCTTTAATTGCCTTCTTTAGGCTATAGCAGAGAATATATATCTATATGTACACACGGAGGGAGATATATTCAAAGGAAAAAACTTCAACCGATCTGCTTCTTTTACTTTTTTGGATAAATTTGCAGTCGTATTTATCCTAGAAAGTAATGTTCTGGTACATGTCAACTGTCTATACAAGATTGGAGATTTGGATCTATGAAGTAATGCCGATTTCCAGAAAAAGGATATAGACTATACCAGTAAAATCATTACGTTTCATCCTCCCTTCTACTTTTAACTTATATTATGAGTTCATTGAGCGCCTATTAGGTCGATTTTAAACAACCCTAACAAAATCACCGTCAAATAATACATATATAAACGAACAACTATATGTCTTGATATAGAAATATCATAGGTAGAAGTTTAACAGCAAGCCTGCCTGCATGTAACATATAATTATAATATGTAGTTTCAGACAAATATAGAAACGTTGGTGTTAACGAGAAAACGTTGCTAAAAGCATAGGAATTAGATGATCAGATATGATTTTGTTTGTTTTCTGAGTGGGATGGAAAGCATCCCAAAATACATATTTATTAGCATCACTGCACGTAAAGGGATTGTACTGACTGCAGAGGTAGCTCATCTCAAATGTCCCCGTAGAGCAACATGCAAAGCCAGACACCTCAAAACCTGAAAATGATGACCAAAATGATAATAAATCATAACATTAGGGATATTTTTCTAAAAAAAAATTAATTTAACAACCAATACAGAAAAGCAAGAATTGTTTTATGACCACACGTAGGTTATAAATATTTTTAAAGACAAATTGAATAGATTTGATAATTGGTGTCCGAGAATTTATATCCCTTGTCTTATCGCATTAAATGATTACGAGCTGGTGTATGGCTACAGTATCCTGGAGTCAGTCTCGAACACTGTAATAATTAAATTATTACAATAGACTATTTAATATTGAGATTAAAGACAAAATATTGGTTAAGTATTATGGTCCTAACACCTAACATATGTGCAGATTAAAGCTACTGAGATGCTCTACTATTTGATTCGTTTCAAGTGATTAATTAATGTAAAAATTAATAATAATGATTTGGATGTATAGATTATTTAAAATTTTTATTTTAAAAAATAAAATATTTAAAGTTTTTTAAAATATAATTAAAAATTATTTATATTTTAATATATAATTTTAGATTAAATTATTTTCAAAATTTCTCCATTAATAAGAGTGGTCCGGCCAACCCTACTATTTCCCCTTTGAGGGTACAGCCATGAAATCAGAGATAATGCAACGAAAGAGAAACTAACCGAACTGAGAAGGTTTGGTTATGATCTGATAGAAAATATCATACGCAGGTGCCGACACCATTCGCATTCCGGGAAGATCTTTGTTCAGTTTCACCACCAAGCCTTCCAATTTCCTGTTGAATTCCAATGCGACATTGTTGTATTCGGGTACACAGTCGTTTTGCCCCAGGATATTGGTGGCCCTCTCCAGCGGTAAACACCCCATCGGAGGAAGGCCGGTGATCGACAGTTTCCGAGCGCCGAGACCGTGGAGTTCCCTTATGAAGTTCTCGCACAGTGCCAGCAGGAACTCTTGGTATTGCCTGACGGAGAACTGGGATCTTCGGGTGGGAAAAGTGTAGTAATTTTCCATGAAATCATTCGTCCCTAAGCTCATCAGATACAACGCTTCTCTTAGAATTAGATTTGCCTTCTTTTCACCGACGTATGCTCTTAATTGTCGCTGATACTCTTTATAATACTCCAGTTCCTTCCACAGTGGGATAACATTCTGCAAATCAATAAACGGAACTTCATTAAGACTAAGTTATATTCAAATGTATATGTACATTTATGTGTATATATAGGTTTACATCTTACAAGCACTTTGGAGGTTGCATTGTCGTAGCCAGTTCCGGCGGAAGCAAAGCAAACGCCGGTGGAGAAATCTGATATATTATAAGCTGGATCCAAGTAAGCTGGGATGGCTGGCTTGAGTCCAAAAGCTTCGGAGATGAAATCAGGAGGTATTCTGCCATTGCAGAAGCGTCCCGTTGGTTGACCACCGTAAAAATCACGTCCGTAAGGCCGGAAATTGCTCTTCAAAAGCGTGGAAATCACGTTGTTGTTTCCTGAATCGACGGAGGAATCTCCGAACACTATGACGGCCGGAACTTCAGCTTTGGTTGAAGTGAAAAGTGACGAAGATAAAGATAAGAATAGACAAAGAAGAAGTGGAGTGCTACTGCAACAAGACATTGCAATTTGCAAGCAGAGCACAGGGGCTTAGGAAACTGAAATTGTTTAGGATGCTTGATATAATGGAGGGGGTCTGGTAGGGTTTTAATGGATAATATTTAAAAGAAGTATGTACTGTACCACCTACTAATAGTAACTCTATTTATAAATATTTTAATAAAACCCACATTTTATCGATATTAAAAATTTATAATTAAACTCAAATCTTTTAAGATAAATATTAATCGATTGAACCCGAATCTTCCCCATATGTAGCTCTTTCCATTATATTTGATGCCACTAAAATCTGTTTTAAATATAAATGCTGAAACTGAGAGGGGGCATGTGAAAACAGCACTATTCCAGTAGGCAAAGCTCCATCATGATCATGTTCCTTGGTATTTAGGGTTGTCCATTGATTTTCATTAATTTTGAAGAGAAGAGACTTAAAGGTGGTAAGAGAACTGTGGTTGCAGTGCCTGGTGTGGTGTGTTTGTAGAGAGTAGGTGTAAGCTTTAAAGGCTGCATGGGAGTGGGAAAATGACAGTCTGAAAATCTAAATCTGAAACCAGTAATGGGTTCCCCCCTCAACAAAGAAAGAGGCTTTCATTTGCTGACCCTTTGGGTTATATTAGCTGCATGAAGTCTTGATTTTCATATACTTCAAACTTATACAATATAATTTGATTTGTTTATGTATGGAAGTTGGGGGTAAAACTATTGAATCAAGTTAAAAAATTTTAAGTCGGTTGAGTTGATGAATTATGTTTTATGACTCAATTTTTTTTGAGATAAACGTATAAATTCTAATTGAGTTGTTCAAATTTAATTATAAATTTTATTTGAATCATGCTACTTTTATATCTTATTAGTATTAAACAACTTGGAGCAACAGGGTATGAAGTGGACTAAAATATTCTTTTTTATAGTATGGGGACTAACATGAAATGTTAAGTATAATATAGGGACTTTTACTATACTTTTACCTTTTAATGTTATATTTGAGTTATATTATTTTATATCGTATTATTAATCGTTTCAAAGGCCCTTATCATTCGGCCCGGTTGAAGTCAGTTACCCAAACCCAAATTTTGCGGAATTCTTAAGCTAGGGTTTGGACTCTTGGAATTTGGAGAGAAAGAATCGAATTCCTTTTATATCAAATTGCTTTTATTTCTTCTTCTTCTTCATCTTCATCTTCATCTTCATCTTCATCTCTCTAGTCTTTTACACGCAGCAGACCAGTAAGGTATTCATTGATTTTTCTTTATTTTGATTTATTTATCTTTGATTAATTTTATATTTCTGTCTACCCGTTGCCGTAAATTCATCTTGATGAAATTTCCTTTTCTTTTGTTGTTTTTATAAGATCATCATTTAGCGGTTGTGTAGTGATGGTTCAGATTATAGTAATCTTGTTTAGTTCTTTACCCTAAAGAAACCCTTTTTAGTTTTTATCTTGAGATGAGAATTATCAGAATGTCAAGTTTGTTTCTTGTATGATGATTTTACTGTCAATATCCATTTTCATTTCTGATAATTTTGAGCTTTATGGTATTTGTAATTGCAAATCGACCTTGTTTCTGGTCTGTATTAGGTACACACAGCAAGAAGAAACCATGCCTAAGAACAAGGGAAAGGGAGGACAGAACAGGAAGAGAGGAAACAATGAAGCAGATGATGAAAAGCGTGAACTTGTATTCAGGGAAGATACAAATCCTAAACCCTAATACAGACCAAACCCTAAACATAACCCCTAACACTAGCCCTAAACCATAAACCCTAACCATAACCCTAAACCCTAACCTAAACCCTAAACCTTAAACCCTAACCATAAACCCTAAACACTAACCACTAACCCTAAACCCTAAACCATAACCCTAACCATAACCCTAACCCCTAAACCATAACCCTAAACCCTAACCCTAAACCCAAACCCTAAACTCAAACCTAAACCCTAACCCCAAACCTTAAACATAAACCAGAATCCTAAACTCTAAACCCTAATCCTAAACTCTAAATCCTAACCCTAACCCTAAACCATAAACCCTAACCCTAAACCCTAAACCCTAACCCTTAATCTTAAACCCTGACTCTAAACCCTAAACCCTAACACTAACCCTAAGTCCTAACCCTAAACCCTAACTCTAAACCCAACCCTAAACCCTAACCCTAACCATAAACCCTAAACCTTAATCCTAAACTTTAAACCCTAACCCTAAACTCTAAACCCTAACCCTAAACCCTAAACTCTAAACCCTAACCCTAACCATAAACCCTAACACTAACCCTAACCCTAACTCTAAACCTTATCCCTAACCTTAAACACTAATCCTAAACCCTAAACATAAACCCTAAACCCTAAACCTTAACCCTAACCCTAAACCATGAACCCTAATGTTAACTCTAACCCTAACCCTAGCTCTAACCCTAACCCTAAACCACATAAACACTAAACCTTAACCCTAAACCACTAATCTCTAACCCTAAACCCTAAACTCTAAATCATAAACCCCAAATCTATATAAAAAATAATTAGGAAAATTTAAAAAAAAACAAAGACATTAAATTAGATGATTTGGCCAATGCTTATGTGCAAATTTGATATAGAAAAAATATATTATATGTCTTAATTTAATTGGTTGAGACCATATCTTGGGTGGTGAAAAAGATTCATGTAATAATTTTTCGTTATAATGAATCACATTTCCTTCCTTTCATTTGCAGATTGATTGACTATAAATACAGATACAAAAGGCCATGGTTTAAAGCATCTCTAGGTCTTCAAATAGTTTGAGTTTCATAAGAAAGAAAACAGAAATGGGTTCCATTTCAAAGGGTTTCATTCTCATTGCTCTTTTAGTTGCTGTTCTTCTTCTCGTTTCTTTGGAAGTGGCAGCTCGAGACCTTGCTGAAACCACCAACGAAAAGAACAATGGTCAACCATTGAATGGGTACGGCGGATACGGTGGACATGGAGGTCATGGGGGCTACGGAGGAAGACGTGGTGGTGGACGTGGAAGAGGCTGTGTCTATGGGTGCTGTCGTTCGGATTATTACGGAAGAGGTTGCCGAAGGTGCTGCTCTTATGCTGGGGAGGCTGTCGATGTTGCATCTCACGCCGATCCTCACAACTAAATACCGTCTGTATGCAAATTAATCATATGGAGCAAATAAACTGCTTCCTTACTGTAGAGGAAGTATAAATTATTAAATTAATGAAATCCTGTTTTATTTTCTTTATTCCTAATTCCTTGCTATACAAGGAAAAAAATAATTTATTCTTATACAAAAACATAAGGAAAAGTAATACTCTACCCAACATAGTATAGAGAAACAATAAAAAAGTATTTTATTTTAATTCTAAATATATAAAGAAGTATTAAAAAGTTAGTTCAATCGATAATTATTAAGCTTAACCTTTTTTTTTAAAATAGTTATATAATATAAACCATTATTTTTAAAATTTAAAATTCAAGGGTTAAAACAATTTTTATAATTATATAAGGGTTATCTATGCATTTAATTACGATAAAAACAATTTTTATAATTATATAAGATATATTACTAGTATTATTTTATTTAGTTGTAAAAAATGCTGTTTTAGGCGATAAAAGCTTCTTAAATATGTATATCTAATTATTTATAGCACACACCTATAAATTATTCTATGGACCGGTTCTATCACGTCATCCATGGTCCTCAAGAACAAAAAACAAATCCACATCATCATTTTTTACACATCATCTGCACACTCATAATTTTAATTTTTAAATCATCTCTCTAAATAAAATATATTAAAATTAAAAAAATGATGATGTAGATTTGTTTTTTATTCTAAACCCTAAACCCTAACTCTAAACCCTAACCCTAACCCCAAACTCTAAACCCTAAACACTAAACCCTAATTAAAAAACAAATCTACATCATCATTTTTTAAATTTTAATATATTTTATTTAGAGAGATGATTTGGAAATTAAAATTACGAGTGCACAGATGATGTGTAAAAAATGATGACGTGGATTTGTTTTTTGTTCTTAAGGACCATAGATGACGTGGTGGAACCGGTCCATAGAATAATTTCTCCACATATAGAGAGAAGTTGTTGGATATATTTTTTATCTCAAATATAAAAATAAACTCTAAAGAGACAAAAATAGTATTTTTAGTAGGTTAAAATACATAACTTAACATAATATAAAAAATAAAGATGAACAACTTAATTAATCAATTAAATATATTTATTTATAAAATCCGCATTTTAAATTAGATTTAAACAAATATAAAATATATTAATTCATATATAAACCACTGCTATTTGATCTAAAAATTTAATGTTGAGTAAGCCGGATCAGACAGGTTGTGGGAGAGTGTTGCCCGATGCTCGTAGGCAGGTTTTAGCTATGTTCTCGGGATCTCTGGTATTGTGAATTCGAATGAGGCAAGTTAAAAAGATTTTTTATGATTATTTTTTATGTAAAAATTTAAATATCGTTCATTTCTATTACAATTATTCATTGAAATTAAATAACTTATTTTAAATTAATTTAAACCAGTACTCCTAAAGTCAACGTTAATGGTTGATTAGGATACGGGCAGCACAAAAAGTCCACGCCAGATGAAAACAGCTTTACATTTATTGCTCCCAACTTCTATTTTCATGCTCACGTAAGTGACCTAATATGCATATCCTGCCATGCAACTTTACGAGTTTCAACTACTAACTTTCTTGACTGATCAGTCTTCCTCTTCATTTCCCCCATGTAAACTTGACACTTGTGTTCAACTTGAACCAGACAATGGGAACTGAGTTAATGGGATCTTGACTAGTTTGCCCACTCTTCAACACCCAACTACACCGAGGGTTCCACCACTCAACATCTTGCAAAATCATCCATCGGGGCCTATAAATAGACATCGAGAATGCCTTGGTTTAACCATCTTTATATACTTGTTCAAATATGGGATCCATTTCCAAGACTTTCCTCATCCTTGCTCTTTTATCTGCTCTTGTGCTTATAATTTCTTCTGAAGTGGCAGCCAGAGACCTTGCTGAAACTACGACTGAAAAAAATAATGGTCAGCAGCTAGCAATAGCATGAGTTATTATTTATTTGTTTACTTAACTACGTCCCTCGATTATATTCTAAGTATGGGTATTGATTATTAAAGTTGCAGGTGAAGTGGCTACTGAAACAACTGAGGCTGAGCTAGAGGATGCCAAGTATGGGTACGGCGGATATGGAAACCGCGGAGGTTATGGAGGCTATGGTGGACGTGGTGGGCATGGAGGACACGAAGGCTACGGTGGTGGATATGGAGGACGTGGAGGACACGAAGGCTACGGTAGTGGATATGGTGGACGTGGAGGACACGAGGGATACGGTGGAGGATATGGTGGACGTGGAGGACACGAAGGCTACGGTGGACGTGGAGGTTATGGAGGAGGCTGTGCCTATGGGTGCTGTCGTTCGGATTATTATGGAAGAGGATGCCGAAGGTGCTGCTCTTATGCTGGCGAGGCTGTTGATGCTGAAACACATGCCGATCCCCACAACTAGATGCAGACTCCCCGGTTGCATGTATCTATATAAATAAATTCGCACACATATATATGTGAGCACGCTCCTGTGTCTCTTCGTGTGTCTGTATAGTGCAAATCCAACTATAAACTATTTCCTATGTCCTGAATGAAAATGTTTCCTTAATAATTAATATAACATATGATGGGATTCGAAGTATAAATTAGTACTTTTATTAACGTATGAAAAAAATATTTTTATATATTATTTCACTAAAGTAACTATATTAACAAATATATCTATTAACTTTTTATTTAAATGTTTTGGATAAACTATATGTTTTTGTCTTATATATTAGTTACAAATTTACTAATGAATGTTAATTTGATTACATGGTACACTAATAAAAATAATTATATTTTTTCGTCTTCTTCGTACAAATTAAAAACTAACTCTAACCCTAATCTTAACATTATCTCCTCTCTCCATAATCGTTAAATTCAGAGAAGGGAGAGTACATGAATTTTTGAATAAGGATGATTTACTTTTTGTACTCATCAATGTTTCATGTTGCCTAAAAGAATATAGATTTGTATTTTTGTGCTTAACATTTTACCTTCTATTAGATAATTTCATGGGAATAATAAATTTAAAAACAAAAAGCACTTAACTAGATGCGGAGAAAATCATAATTTTATTTAATTATTATCTCTTGTACATAATAAGGTAGCATTTTATTTAAGGGAGTAGCAAATTTTAGGATTTGCTATATGCCCATTTATTAAGATACATGCTTTTCTTACAAAGCTACATCAGCAGTGATTGAGCACGAGAGAATCACATTCACACTGTCTTAGTCGTTAATCATAGTAGTTTCTTTTTATTTTCCACTTTTTTCTCCATCATATTTATAGTGTCCGTCATCATATCCACCATGTTTGTCACCATATCCACCTTTTTTGTCACCGTATCCGCCATCATATCCACCTTTTCCGTCATCATATTTCTTGTGTCTGCTATCATATCCACCTTTTTTACCGTCATATTTACCTTTTTTGCCGCTATATCCACCTTTTCCGTCATCGTATTCCTTGTGTCCGCTGTCATATCCACCTTTCCCGTCATCGTATTCTTTGTGTCCGCTATCATATCCACCTTTTCCGTCATCGTATTCCTTATGTCCGCTATCATATCCACCTTTTCTATCATCGTATTTCTTGTGTCCGCTATCATATCCACCTTTTCCGTCATCGTATTCCTTGTGTCCGCTATCATATCCACCTTTTCCGTCATCGTATTTCTTGTGTCCGCTATCATATCCACCTTTTCCATCATCGTATTTCTTGTGACCGCTATCATATCCACCTTTTTTGTCGCTATATCCACCTTTTCCGTCATCGTATTTCTTGTGTCCGCTATCATATCCACCTTTTCCGTCATCGTATTTCTTGTGTCCGCTATCATATCCACCTTTTCTGTCATCGTATTTCTTGTGTCCGCTATCATATCCACCTTTTCCGTCATCGTATTCCTTGTGTCCGCTATCATATCCACCTTTTCCGTCATCGTATTCCTTGTGTCCGCTATCATATCCACCTTTTCCGTCATCGTATTCCTTGTGTCCGCTATCATATCCACCTTTTCCGTCATTGTATTTCTTGTGACCGCTATCATATCCACCTTTTCCGTCATCGTATTCCTTGTGTCCGCTATCATATCCACCTTTTTTGTCGCTATATCCACCTTTTCCGTCATCGTATTCCTTGTGTCCGCTACCATATCCACCTTTTCCATCATCGTATTCCTTGTGTCCGCTATCATATCCACCTTTTTTGTCGCTATATCCACCTTTTCCGTCATCATATTCCTTGTGTCCGCTATCATATTCACCTTTTTTGCCGCTATCATATCCACCTTTTCCGTCATCGTATTCTTTGTGTCCGCTATCATATCCATCTTTTTTACCGTCATATTCACCTTTTTTGTCGCTATATCCACCTTTTCCGTCATCGTATTTTTTGTGTCCGCTATCATATCCACCTTTTTTGTCGCTATATCCACCTTTTTCGTCATCGTATTCCTTGTATCCGCTATCATATTCACCCTTTTTGCCGCTATCATATCCACCTTTTTTGTCGCTATATCCACCTTTTTCGTCATCGTATTCTTTGTGTCCGCTATCATATCCACCTTTTTTGCTGCTATATCCACCTTTTCTGTCATTGTATTTTTTGTGTCCGCTATCATATCCACCTTTTTTGCCGCTATATCCACCTTTTCCATCATCGTATTCCTTGTGTCCGCTATCATATCCACCTTTTTTACCGTCATATTCTCCTTTTTTGCGGCTATATCCATCTGCTCCTTTTCCACTATCATCGTATCCATCATTTTTGCCTTCATATCCATCGTATCCACTGCCGTCGGGATACTTGACTCTTCCAAATTCAGCCTCGGTTGTATTAGTATTGAACTTAGCTGCAATATCATATACGATATTTATGTAATACGATTGAAAGGCTTAGATAAAAAAAATATATATATAATTAAGAATGCATGCATGTTAGTAGTAACAATAGCTGCAACAACAATAACTTACCATTGTTGATTTGTGTAGTAGATTGAGCAAGGTCTCGAGCCGCCACTCGAGAAGAAATAAGAACAAGAGTTGCCAGAAGAACAAAGAGAAGGGAACCCTTTGAGATGCTTATGGAACTCAAACCCATCTTTGATGCTTTTCTCATCAAACTCTTTCAACTTGAGATGCTTAAAACAAAGCATCCACCACCTCTATTTATAGGCCAGGCCATGCTAGTACATTGAGATTGAGTGGTAAAGAAAGTATATACAAATTGTATCACATAATAATTCAATTTTAGATAAATAATTTTTGACTATATTATTTATAAATTACACAAAATTACAAAAGTCCAAAATATCATTAAACAATACAGATTATAATTTAATTTTTACAAAACCGAAATAATACTAAATCAACATATAATATTATTTTATTTTATAATTTTAAAGGCTTCTTACCCCTTAAGTCTTTATATTGTGTTTATGTTATTTTATAATGTTAAATGTTTTAATTTTTTTTTTTTTTTAGATATTGTTGGTGTACTAACAAAATATCTCACTTTAATTCTTTTTTTCATTAGATCTAGAACAATTTTTTTTTATTTTTTCCATGAAAAAATTAAATTATTTGTATAAATAATAGTGGATAAAAATCTTATATCTTTTTATCATGTCTTCATCCATGTCTCATGTTTAAAATTTCTAAAAAATTAAATTTTAAACCCCGACCCTCATTTTTTATATCATAAACCCTAAACCCTACACTCTAAAAATACACCCTACCTCTAATCCCTTAAACCCTAACCACAATTCTTAATTTTGAATCCTAAACTCTACACTCTAAACTCTTTAATTTAAAGCGAAAACACGAATAAATATATAAAAAAATAAGACGATTTAATTTACGCTCAATAATAGATACAGTTAAACCCGCTCAAACTAATTCAAATGATATATTTTTTGTACCTTTTCTAAAAGTGAAGTTATTGTTATGTATTTCAACGTTTAACATTTTTTCCTTTTACCATTAAAACATAAAATAGTAATAAATTATGTTAATTTTAATACGTAACAAAAATGCCTTTAGCAAGAGACTGAGACTAAAGAAGAGCAGAATTTTATTAATTCACACTTCTTCTACATTCAACATTTTAATTTTAGTATGGCAGAGTATTTTTTTCTAACCCTAAATTTGTATATTGATTAGATAATTAATTATTTATACAAGAAAAGTTATTTCATCAACCACTAAAAATCATTTATCTCATCAATTTTTTCATGTTATATTTTTTTTTTCAGGTGGATCTTTACTTGAAAAAACTGTTTTTAAAATGAATTAACAGTAAATATGAGTGAAGATTCACTTAGAAAAATATGACATAGAAAAAATGACGAGATGAATGAATTTTAGTGGTTGGTCTCATGAATAATATGGTGGGACTTACCCATGATATAATTTCTCCTTATATAAATATAAAACGAGTTGGGTTGCTTCAAATCTGGGAATAATGATGAATAAAATAAACAATAAAAAAATATTTTTGATAATTTAAAAATTAATACATAGTAATGTTTATTTATATATATTCTTAATCTTTTAATAATGAGTACACACATCTTGCGAACAGAACGATTGAACTCAAATATCTTAAAATGAACATTATTTATTTTTTTATTTAGATTATTTGTCGGGTTCAATTAACCTTTTACCGTTACACACACCTTGTTGACGGGTACAAATCATCTACCTCCTAATCGTATCTCAATTAGTGTCTCTATTTTAAATTAGTAGGTTTAGGGTTCAAGGTTGTGGTTAGAGTTTAGAATTTAATTTCTTAAAGATCTTTTAGTAAGAAACATCGAAGAAGACACAATCAAGAGGCAAGAGATTTCTACTCCTTATTGACATCAATGATAAAGATTCAAATCTTGATATCTCGAATTGTTTCTCAATTTTTATAATGATAAAATATAATCAATATAAATAATTTATAGAAATAAATTATAAAGATGAAATATAACCAAAATTGTATAAATTTCACTCTATAGTGGTTCATCTAATATAAATAATTAATTATCTAGTCAATAAAAAATTAGGTTTATAAAGAAATTCTCCCCATACTAAAATTAAAATGCTGAATGTAGAAGAAGTATGAATTAATACAATTTAGCTCTTCTTTAGTATTAGTCTCTTGCTAAAGGCATTTTTATTACGTATTAAAATTAACCTAATTTATTACTATTTTATGTTTTATTGAAAAAAAGGAAAAATGCAAAACATTGAAATACATAACAATAACTTCACTTATAGAAAAAGGTAAAAAAAATATATCATTTGAATTAGTTTGAGCGGGTTTAACACGCAATATTTATCATTTATACGTATTTATATAGATAATTTATTTTTATAAGAAAAATAAAAAAAATATTCGAAATCTAATGATAAAATTGTTAGTATACCAACAAGCTTTAAATAAAATTTAATATGAAATGAAATAAAAATATAAAAAATAATAAAAATATTTATTCTTTTTGAACAACATCGACACGACACAAAGGCTTAAGGAGTAAGAAACCCTTAAACTTATAAAATAAAGTAATATTATTTATTAATTTAATATTATTTCATTATTTAAAAAATATCTTTTTAAAATAATAATTTATTGTATTTATGAAATTTATAAATATAATAGTTAAACTCTATTTATCTAAAATTAAATTCTGATGTACATATATTTTCTTTATCATTTAATCTAAAAGTACTAGCATGTCTGTGCCTATAAATAGAGGTGGTGGATGCTTTGTTTTAAGCATCTCAAGTTGAAAGAGTTTGATGAGAAAAGCATCAAAGATGGGTTTGAGTTCCATAAGCATCTCAAAGGGTTTCCTTCTCTTTGTTCTTCTGGCAACTCTTGTTCTTATTTCTTCTCGAGTGGCGGCTCGAGAACTTGCTCAATCTACTACACAAATCAACAATGGTAAGTTATTGTTGTTGATGCTATTGCTACTACTATCATGCATGCATTCTTAATTATATATATGTTTATCTAAACCTTTTGATTATATTATATAAATATCGTATATGATATTGCAGCTGAGATCGATGCTACTGCAACTGAGACTGAATTTGGAAAAGCCATGTATCCTAATGAGAGCGGATATGATGGATACGGAAGCAAAAATGATGGATACGATAGTAGTGGAAAAGGAACATATGGATATGACGGTAAAAAAGGTGAATATGATGGTAAAAAAGGTGGATATAGTGATGGATACGGAGGCAAAAAAGGTGGATATGATGACAGACACGATAAATACAATGACGGAAAAGGTGGATATAGACGTAAAAAAGGTGAATATGATGATGGATACAATGGCAAAAAAGGTGAATATGATGACGGATACAGTGGATACGGAGACAAAAAAGGTGGATATGATGACAGACACAATAAATACGATGACAAAAGAGGTGGATATAGTGGTAAAAAAGGTGAATATGATGGGGGATACAATGGCAAAAAAGGTGGATATGGTGACGAATACAGTGGATACGGAGACAAAAAAGGTGGATATAGCGATAAAAAAGGTGAATATGATGGTGGATACAGTGGATACGGAGACAAAAAAGGTGGATATGATGACAGACACAATAAATACGATGATAAAAAAGGTGGATATAGCGGTAAAAAAGGTGAATATGATGGTGGATACAGTGGCAAAAAAGGTGGATATGATGACGGATACAGTGGCAAAAAAGGTGGATATGATGACGGATACAGTGGATACGGAGACAAAAAAGGTGGATATGATGACAGACACAATAAATACGATGACAAAAAAGGTGGATATAGCGGTAAAAAAGGTGAATATGATGACGGATACAGTGGCAAAAAAGGTGGATATGATGACGGATACAGTGGATACGGAGACAAAAAAGGTGGATATGATGACAGACACAATAAATACGATGACAAAAAAGGTGAATATGATGGTGGATACAGTGGCAAAAAAGATGGATATGGTGACGGATACAGTGGCAAAAAAGGTGGATATGATGACGAACACAATAAATACGATGACGGAAAAGGTGGATATAGCGGTAAAAAAGGTGAATATGATAGTGGATATAGTGGCAAAAAAGGTGGATATGATGACGGATACAGTGGATACGGAGACAAAAATGATGGATATGACAGTAAGGGAAAAGGAGCATATAGATATGACGGTAAAAAAGGTAGATATGACGACGGACACAACAAATACGATGGCGACAAAGGTGGATATAGCGGCAAAAAAGGTGGATATGGTAGTGAATACGATGGATACGGTGGCAAGAAGGGTGGATATGATGGCGAATACGGTGACAAAAAAGGTGGATATGGTGACAAACATGATGAATATGACGGTGGACACTATAAATATGTCGGCGAAAAAGGTGGAAAATGAAAGGAGACTACTACGATTAGCAACGAGATTGAGTTAATGTGAATCTCTCATGCTCAGTCACTATTGAGGTAGCCTTTGTAAAAGACATGTATGTTAATAAATGGGTATAGCAAATCCTAGAATTTGCTACCTTCTTCAATAAAATGCTACCTTATTGTGTAGAGGAGATAATAATGAAATAATATTATGGTTTTTTCCGCTACTAATTAAGTGCTTAATACTTTTTAATTTATTAACCCATTGAACTATCTAATAGGAGGTAATATGTTAGAGCAAAAGTCTTTTGTCTTTTTTCTGTGCCTCCTTTTATGTCTTCTTTAAAAATTTACTGAAAAATTAAATTTTAAATCTTAACCCTTATTTCTATATCCTAAACCTTATACCAAAAAAATACACCATACCCCTAATTCCCTAAACCCTAACCAAACCCTTTAGACTAAAACCCTAGACCCTAAATCCTCTAATTTGAAGTGGAGGCATAAATAGGGGTATGAGAAAAGACAGACGATTTGCACCCTATATGTTAAGCAAAAAAACATATGACTATAAATTATTTAAATTAAAATTAACCAGTATCATAATATTATACACATTTATAATTAAATTTAAATAAAAATTTAAATAACTCGATCTTGTGAATAAAGTTTTAACAATAGATAATGTTGGATCTAGAAATTAAAGTATAGGGTTACAAATAATTCTTTTCTCATATAGGTATGCAAATATTTTTGTTTACCTTTATGCATTAAATTTTTTATTTAAAGAATTAATACTAATTCAAACATAATTTTTAAAAATGATGATGTATGTACTCAAACATTAAAATAAAAAATAATATATTTACCTTTAGAAAGGTGGAAAAATCATTTTAACTAATTTGGATGGAATTAACTGTAATATTTATTATTTATACGAAATTAAATCTCGTTATATATTTGAGATCAAACTCAGAACATAATATCATCCAAGAGAATATAAAACAATAAAGAAAATATACTAAGATTTATGAGAAAATATTTTGTAAAATTCTCGAAAATAAACACGGTAGATGAAAAAAATCGCAAAGCCAATAAAAAATAATAGGCCATTGCCAAAATAAACAAATAATCGTTGGGCTTTCTTGTTTATGCTTCAGCAGCGAGGCCTGACCAGTGACCGGCTCAAGTGTCATTATGTTGGTGGAAGCCATTGCCAAAATCTCAAAGCTTTACAATTGTCCACTTATAATAGACTGCAAGGCCTGCATTTACAAAAACAAAAACAAAAGTTTGATAATTTCGAACAAAAATAAGTTTGGTAATATCTCCATAGTTGTTGCTTTGATGTTTAATGTTTTTGTTTCAGCACTTTTTTAATGTTAATTTATTTGTGTTGAAGATGGATTGTTTTAAAAAAAAACATTAGTTCCAGTCATATGATCCAAAATGTTGAGTTTTTTCTTCTGTCTTGCTTGTAAACTCATTCTCTTTAGTCACTTCAAATAAAACCCACTTTCAAGACTCAACCTTTCTTCAACTTTCTAAAGCTGCAAGATTCAAAAGATTGATCCTTTCGTGGTTCAAAGCTTGTAGCTTTCTCTGTGTGTGTTTTGACAAAACCCTCATTACCCTTTCCTTCTTTTTATCTTGATCTGTAAAAAAAAAAAAAAAAAAAAGAGAGAAAAAAATGTTGGGTGCCCGAAGTAAAACCGACCTTGCTCTGGAATTGCAAGCTCAATTTCCGATCTTAAGGCCAAGCATCCATACAAGAAGAGCTAATCTTACAGTGAAATTCCAAGACCTTTATGGGTTCACAGGTGAAGGCAATGTGGATGATGTTAATGTGTTGAATGAGGTAAGAGAGAAAGTAAGGCAACAGGCTCGAGTTTGGTGGGAACTTGAAGCGAGCAAAGGAGCCAATTGGTATTTACAGTCACAAGTTTCTTCGATATCTGAAGTGATTGTGTTGAAATCTTCACTCAAATTGTCAGCTTTGGCTAATTCTATTACATTGAAGAAGCTTATTAGGAAAGGTATTCCCCCTGTACTTAGGCCTAAGGTTTGGTTTTCTCTTTCCGGTGCTGCTAAGAAGAAGTCCACCGTGCCTGAAAGTTATTATAATGATTTGACAAAGGCGGTTGATGGTAAGGTCACGCCTGCTACAAGGCAGATAGATCATGTAAGTTCTTACATCAAGGGTTGTTTTACATTTGCTTGATTGAATCTTTGTTATTTTTCTTGTTCTTTTTTCTGGAGATTTGGTTAAGTTTGCATAATGAATTTAGATTTGCAACTACATATCTGATGAGAGAAGGGTTTGTTTCTAATGAAATCCAAAGATGTTAGATTCGGAAACATTGGCAGTTGACAATGCTGAATTCGAAGTTATATTGATGAGAGAAAAGGTTATATTCAGTTTGATATCTAACTGGAAGCATCTTAATAATTTCAGATGTCCTTTTTTAGCAAAAGTTATGTATAAGCTAATATACCAATAACGGTATATTTGTATGCCTGGCTAAGATCTAAGATTTACCGGATTCACTTGATTATCTCTTTAGTGGTGAAGAATACAACCGATGGTTTGACATTAAATTAATGATTGATATAACCTAGAAAATTGACTTTTGAGAAATTTTGTTTGAGCCTTTCTACTGTATACTTGCAGGACCTTCCACGAACCTTCCCTGGTCATCCATGGTTGGATACTCCAGAGGGCCATTCAGCTCTTAGACGTGTGCTTGTGGGGTATTCTTTTCGTGATTCTGATGTAGGCTACTGTCAGGTAAATTTACCAACATTAGAACTTGTCTTTCAGCATCTTGTCAACTTCTCCTACCATTGGCATAGAAAGGATGTGCTACAAATCCATCCTGCATTTCTTTATTTTTAGTGTAAAGAATACTCCTTTGTCTTGTTTGCCGTTTCTCCCTTGAAGGATTCTTTCCCTTCTGGTGGGTCGGCCGGGGTTGAATCATGCATGTCTTATGCCCATCTGTCTATTCTTTCAGTCTACGATGAAAATTAACATGAAAGTACACTTGTATGGTTTCAAAAATTTGATGGATTCTTTATTTTTAGTTTAAAGAATACACCTGTCTGGTTTACTGTTTCTCCCTTGACGGGTTCTTTTCCTTCTGGTGGGTCGGTTAGGGTTGAATCATGCATGTCTTATGTCCATCTGTCTATTTTTTCAGTCTACGATGAAAGTTAACATGAAAGTACTCTCTTATGGTTTCAACAATTTGAAGATGATCATTTTATCCAAATTTGTTGTATGATTGTGGCAACAATCTAGATCTATGTCATGTTTCTTGCTTACCTTTGCACTTCACCGAGTCACTGAAATTTATATATACTCTTGGTGTAGGGCTTAAATTATGTTGCTGCACTGCTATTGCTTGTTATGAAAACGGAGGAAGATGCATTTTGGATGCTTGCCGTCCTCCTTGAGAATGTTTTAGTCAGTGACTGCTATACAAATAACTTATCTGGATGCCATGTTGAGCAAAGGGTTTTTAAAGATTTGCTTGCCAAGAAGTGCCCGAGGTAGTTGAGTTTTTATTTCTTTTTTTATCATTTTCTTTATGTAAAGTAATATGTTTTAGCTATACATTGAAATCGAAGATAATCTTATTAAAAAACGGATCACGAAAACACAGAATTGCTGCTCATTTGGAAGCATTGGAGTTTGATGTCTCCCTTGTCGCTACTGAGTGGTTCCTTTGCCTCTTTTCTAAAAGCTTACCTTCAGAGGTTTGAACGATATTTCATTACCATTTATGTCCTGCTAGCTTCTCACATCAAATGTCAAGTCTATTCGAGATTGCTTTCGAAGTATCGTATTTTTATTGTGTTTATTGGGCTATTTGTCCAGACAACTCTGCGGGTGTGGGATGTCCTTTTCTACGAGGGGGCAAAGGTTCTATTTCATGTAGCTTTGGCTATATTTAAGGTACCAACGTCATTGCCTTTTCACTCTTCATATTCCAATTAAGTCGTGAACTTTCTTCGACATGTTTTCCTATAAGTCACTAAAGGTTTTGATCTGCTTTTGCAGATGAAAGAAGACGAGTTGCTTCTAACGCATCAGGCTGGCGACATTATTAATATACTACAAAGAACTACCCATCACCTTTTTGATCCTGACGAGTTATTGACGGTAAGACGATCCATCATTTGTTTTTCCAACTTCTCGGCTTATAACTTTTCATGCTTCTTCCTCGTTATCTATGGGAAACCAGATCTAGTTCTGGACATAGACCGGAAAGGAGATCATTTCTCTTTGTTTTACTTTGGCACTTCAGTGAATTGAGAGTTATGAACCTTTTTATGCCTACAGGTTGCGTTTGATAAGATCGGTTTTATGACGACAAACACTATATCAAAACAAAGGAAAAAACAAGTACCAGAAGTAATGAAAGAGCTTGATCAGAGATTAAGAAGACTAAACTCTCTCAGAACTGATGACAAATAACAGTTTCTTGAATGAGAAGAAACTAGTTAGTGGAAGGGATATGAAATCTATACGTTTGTGTTCTTAGTGCCAAGGACCAGGTATAATGTAAATTTTGTAACCCATATCCAGATTCTAAACAGTTGAAGTTACTTTGCTAATGAATTCAGTGTTGAGTTTAAGATTTGCTCAAAACTAAGTGTTGAGTTTGAGATTATATTTGAAAGGTTTAAGGAGATTATGACAAAGAATTAGAAGAAGCTTAAGCAATGCAATCCAAAGAATATTAAATTTATATAACCTCGTTTCTTCTCCTCTAGTCTATAAAAAACAATGAACCGGAACTAGGACTAGTTCTGGTTCCGGTTCTTTTGAGCAAAAGAATTAGAAAGCTCCCTATAGTTATTTTTCATTACCATTCTATTCTTCATCCTTTGGAGGTTCTGAAACCAAATCATCAACAGCCAAATCGGACATTTCACCAGAGGGTGTTGTCTCCTTGCCTTCCGTTAGCGGTTCAGATGGCTTGAATACCTCATCCAAAATATCACCATTTCCTGCTGCTACCTGCTGTTGTAGACTCCAGTACATGATGCTGGCTGTCAAAGTAAGCATCATTTTCTGGTTCACCTGTACATGACAGATATTAAGGTTGAAGTCACGTTGAACAAACACATGACACGGCACATACCAATAATTTAAAATAAGAGAAGACAAGGGATTATGGATATCGAATATGGGAAATATATACCTGAATGACATCCTCAGGTAACAAGAAAATGGAGCATCCAAGCTTCCGCGCAACACTAATAATATAAGTTGCATTCATCTTCTTATCTTCCTCTGCAAAGTCATCGACAATATAACAATAAATCTCATCTATTGGTTTTGTTTATAGTGTCGTCTATTTATCCGTAAGGGCGAAACATGAACATAGTTTACGACGTAAAGTTCCTCAGCTTCCCCCAACAAAAAGCACAACCATGGCAGGTTATTAGTATTGCAGAGGTGCCATATAAAAAGGACACATTAATATAATAATTAAATACCACCATACCAGTTTCTCCCTTGGTAACAAGACCCCAGTTAACGACCCTCGGTTCCACTGCACTAAGAAGATCGAGGAAGAATCTGCCATTCGAAAGGCTTTTATCCTAAGAGCAATAGTGTGTCAGTCTCTGTGTTACAATCGAAATCTTAAGACATGATTTTCGCATTGTTGCTTATGTACCTTGAAGCTCTCCATTTGAGATTTTCTACCTGCCTTCTTTACTTTTCTGTTAGCCCAGTTCAGAATGTCGGCATCCGTAATTTCTTTAACTTGGGAGTGAGTTCTCAAGTTTTTAAGGAGTTGTAGCATATTAAACCTCATCAGTTGCCACAAAAATGCTGAAAGTGAATGTAAGCAAAACAAGAAAATGAGTAAGAAAATAACACCTCGGCTTTACCAAAGAAACAGAAGATTGGAAGCAGGAACATATTACCTATTATAAGTTTCTTGTTTCCAGCCACAATATCATTACCAGCTATATTGATAAGTGATAAGTTCAACTCCTTGCCAATCTGCACTATTTGATTGCAATTCTCAACCTGCTTAAATGGCATCTTTATAGGAGGCTTATTCGCATGCTTCCAGTTAACTGATCCAGGGGAAATTTTCTCCAAAACCTCCAACAGAACCCATCTGCAGCCACAAAAGGATGAACACCAGAGAAGTTTCAATGGACACTTGATACTGCTGGGAGATCCCAAATTTTAGAAGAGAAAAGATCTCGTTACCCGTTTGGAACATCATCGAAAAGATTGTTGACATGCGAATCAATACCGAGACTGTTAATCCAAAAGCGAAAGCATCTCTCTTCACGTGATGTTTCTGCATCGTCTGTCATCATCTCAGCAAAGGTCGACTTTTTGCTTTCAGTTGATAAACCATTCCTGCAGGAGAAATCTTATGCTAGTTAAAAACTCCCTATGATCAGATAATATAAATGAACAAAGAAAACATTATGTCACCTGTGCTGGAATATTTGTGCAACAAATGCAAGATTGAGATTTGCTGAGCCCTCAACAATATCCTTAGGAGTGAGATATCTTTTGCAATCCAATTTTTCCGCCATCTCAAGAACCTTGTTTGCTCTTTCTGTTGGATCATTTGTTTCCAAAGTTTCACTTGTACTGTGTTCGGGAGCAAGTGCATTAAGCAGATGTGCATATGCCTCTCCATCCTACAAATTAATAGGCTTATGATACATCATTCATACTAGAAAACTGAAACTATTGGTTATTCGATTACATGTAACCAGGAATCGAATCGTTTTCCATAGGAGGAGGTATTGTAACTAGTTTCCTCACCTTCAAATCTGTAGAGAAGTTTGTAACTTGCTTTTCATATCCAGCTTTCTTCAAATGAAAGTTCATCCATTTCAGTAAAACCTTTTCAGGTCCTAAGCTCATAAGCTCCTCCACGTCCTACAAAATTTATCCGAAAGGTTAACCGAATTTGTTTCCAACCTGCAAAACTGACATTACCCAGAGTCTGATAACATCACAAAGATGGCATAACCAAATTAACATTCTCCAACCTTGCTGCTATCCACCAGTTCCACAAGTTGAGGAGTTTTCTTCAGATTGAGGTCAGCTAGTAGTTGAATCTGATGTCACAACCATGTAAACATTACTAGCAACATAACAAAAAGATGTATCCCTTGAACAAGTTTAAAGGAAGTTTCAGCTGAATACCTTAATAATTTGAGAAATCAATCCGAGTATCAGATGAGGCTAGAAGAGGGGGGAAGAAGAAGATTGAAAAAAATTAAAATATTGTACAAGTTATATTAAAAAGCAAGTATAGCACCTAAATTGGTATTAGAAAAGGAGAATCACTTACTCTTCCTTCAACAAGGTCTTGTGTGCCGATATTAACCACGGTGCAACCAATAGCTTTTGCAGAATTAAGGCAAAGAGTATGATTCTCATTCCTCTCCCAGGGATTGAGAACCTTTTTTGTGTTAATAGCTCGCTCGTCTATGGTCCCAGGAACAGCTATATTGATAAGCTTGCTGCATGAAAGCAACTAAAACCATCAACAAACATCAAATCATGATTCAAAGGACTGAAGCAAAATCAAACAGGTCTGATGAACCAACCAAAGAAGAACTCCATCTTTAGCAAGCTCAAATAAAGCGTCTGTGGCTGGATCAATTGGAAGAAAATCTTTCAAGAATTTATCTTCTGCCAGATAGTTATTGATATGTTTCACATACGAAGCCTTCTCGGATTCGTTAATCGAATGGTGAAAAGTGGTCGTGGTTGCCTTGAGAAATGAAGATTTTGTACCGCCTGATTTTTCAATTGCACGGTCTTGCAAAGTTAAATAAGCCTGCCAATTCACCGAATCCAGACATTGCCATAACATTTCATATATCGAATAATTCGCAATGGCATATAGGAAAAGCACATCAGATGCTATATTGAAAAGACTTACCCGAAGAAAGGCCTCAAAATCAATTTCTTCACCCATGTCACTGTGTGCCCCTTCCAAGGTAGTTTTAATCTCATCCTCATTGAACATTTCACTGAAAGCTTTCAAACCGGCAAAAACGGGTGGCAGCTCGGCCAGAGTAACACGATCTTGTTGAGTCCTCGCCGAGAGAAACTAAAAGCAACAAAAGAAAGCAATCCAAGTTCCATGTCAAAGAAAGATATCCAATACACCATATAACCTTGTAAAATAAGGTAACCTATAATTCTCATTTTTCCCAACTGCAAATCTCTATTTTCAAACAAAAAATGGTGCTTTGAAGAATTAGGAATCAAAATCATAATCTTTTAAAACAAGATGCATTGTTTCACATTCATACAAACCAGTATGCAAAGAATCGAATACGAAGATGAAGACGAAAGGAAAAGGAAAGGTTACCTTGGATTTGAGGGTTCGAAGCTCGACTTGAGTAAACTGGCTTTGAAGCCATGAATCAGAAACATGCACACCTTGATAACTAGACATGGTTTGCCTTGTGTTCTACACCAAATTCTAACCCCTACCTACTCACACACCAAATCAAAGATTATTCACGTTCAGATTGCATATCACTTAAATCCAATGAAAATGAAACAAAACAAGAAGTACAGGGAAAAAATTGACGTGCATGCATACATACATATAATTGAATAGCAAAAATTAAACGACCAACCTGTATATATGAGTAAAGACGTCATATTTATCGAAACAGAAAAGGACCCATGTAAGAAAACGAATGTAAAAGACAGGGGAAGAAGAAGAAGAAGAAGATGGAAAACGAACCTTAAGAGAAACAGAGAGAGACTAAGACATAAGGGTGGTATGCTCCTTTTTTTGTCTGTGTTTGGGTTGTCGTAGGATTGGGAGTTGTAAGAGAAAAAAGGGGGATGATTGTATGGGTGATAATGGATGAGAGAAAAGCGTGAAGCTCCTTAAGACAGGGTGAGGAGAACGAGACAATGGCTTTACAAATTAAATTTAATTAAAACTCAGGATTTTCTTTTATTATTTATAATAAATAAATAATTTTTTTGCCATTAAATTAACTGTTTATTAAATGCATAAAAACTCAATATAGGTAATTCGGTATAATGCTTTTCTTTCTTATTTATTAAGATATTTTTGCTAATTAGATACCTTTTATATTTATTTTATCAGACAAAAATTGAGAAATCTGATTACTTTTAACTAAATTCTATTTTTATTGATTTTTACTTCTAATAATTAGAAATAAAAATTATATTTTAAATAGTGGAAATAACTTAATAGCATACAATGGTAAGCAACAAAACAGAGATTCCTGCAAGACACCATTTAAATTCAAATAGTAATTAAAGCATAACAATTCCCCTTCTTCTTAAACACATAATCTTAACAACATACAAAAAAAAGTTTTTAAAAAACGAATTAAATTGAAATATTCAGTGATCACCCCATGAACATAAATTACACTCAATGAATGATGTCTTGTGTCTTAGAAAAGCAGAACCAACCCACCAAAGATTGCCAAAACCATCTGACTCCAAATGCTCAAGCTCAACTCCACAATCCTATGAGAAGATGAATTTGAAGGCAAAGACTTTGAAGATGAACCACCTTCTTTCGAATCTGCTGATGGTGCATCCGCAGCAGGGCTAATATCAGGTGCTGGAGCTGGTGCAGGCATAGGAGGTATATCAGTACCAAAGATGGCTTCGGGAAGAAGGACCTTGTTGACCTGATAGATTGCAACGGGATCAGTCGAATGTACGGCGCTGGTGATTTCCGTTTTACTCCACCCTGAATCAAGGTGCACGGTGCCAGAATTATCTGTGAAATTCAAAGTGTATTGGCCACCAGCAAGTGTACTGACAGGGCTTTTTGTACTGAGCTCACTGAAGTCCGCAAGGGCATAGTATTTGGGCAAGGCATGGAACAGGAGGAGTGATTTAAGCTGATCATTACTAAGATTGGACAATGATGGCTTCTTAAGGCCCTTGAATGAACTGTCTTTGGGTACGAAAATCGTAATGCCTTGTTCAGTGTTGTTGGCTTGGTTTTGGAAGGTGTCAATGAGTTCAGTTGATTCAAGGTAGTCAAGGAATGTGTGAAACGGACCAGCCACGGAGAGCAAATAGGAGATGTTTACATATTCCGGTGCCGGAGCTGGTGCTGGTGTCGGAGTTGGGGTCAATGCAACCGGAGCCGGAGGACTAGCCTTTTGCCCATATGTGAAAGAGGAGCAAAGGAGCAATGCAGAACAAATAATCAAACAAGTCCTGAGAAACTGCATTTTCCCCACAGAAATTTTGTTTTGCTTCTATGAACACTGTCCTAATTCCTACAAGAATTAAATCCTTCACAGTTATTGCAGCTAAATGGAGAAAAATATACAATAAATCTACATTATAAACAAGAAAGTAACATAAAATTCCTACTACAAATCAGAAATTCAGGGTTCCATCGTGTATAAAAACAAGCAATTCAGAGTAAATTAAACCCAAATCTCCAACTTTCTTTCAAGATGGAAAGTAATGAAAAATCAGATCTTGACTAACTCACCCAGAAAAGCAAATACTAAGGAAAACAAAAGAGCTTAAAACAAGATCTACAACAGTGCAATTAAAGATGATGGCAATGAAATGTGAAGATCAAATGCAAAAATATGAACCAAATTTCAGTTCTTGAGCTCCTTAAGATGAAGTACAGATAACCAAATTCCTCAAGTAATCAAATTTCAGAACAAAAAATAAAAATAGACCCAGATCGAATCTAATATTCAATTTGCATTTGACTTCAAACTGGAAATTCCCAGAAAAGCCAAGTAACTTCCTCAATAACCAAAAAGAAGAAAAAAGAGAAGATCTAGATTTAACTTGAATATGGTACCAACTTGAAAGAATGCAGCTTTTAAATAAGCAAATATGAATGAGAGCAGTAAAATGGACAAGAAACTGACCAAAGAGGAACTCAGAGAGAAAGCTGAGAGCTTTGGAATTTGGATGCCAATGTTGCAGATTGGAACAAGATGGGAGAGTCTATATAAAGAAGAAAGCTTTTGCTTATACAGCTTCAAAAGTTGAAAGAAGAAGACAAAGTGCATGTGGGCCTATGGCTATGGTAATGACATGCATCAGCTGTGCCATTTTTAAGGGATGTAGGCCTCATTTAATATGACTTTGCTGTAGATTTTGTGTTAAAACATATGTTCCATTGCAAGGTTGGAATTAAAATTAAAGTTTGAAAAATATTCTAATATAAAAAATAAATAAATCTGATCATAAAAATTGTTACTAATACACTGATGATAAAAATCTATAATAAAAATTTGATAAAATTTAGTTTCTAATTAAACAAGAGAAAGAATAAAAAAATATTTTTGATGAGTCTTAAATCTTTAATTATTCGATTCGTCAAAGAAATAATTTTTATTTTTAAATGAACCCGACATATGCTAATCAAAGCTGTTACCGTCAAAGAAAAATTTTCCTTGGTATTTCCTTAAAGTAAAATTAATGCCTTCTTCTTTTTGTTTATTATTTTGTTAATTTGTCCAATCTTTCAAGGAAATAGGGCATGTAAGGTAGGGTTTCCTAATCGATTTTGAACTCGTTGATTTTCTAATCCTTTGAGACACCAACCATAGGGCTCCTCACTGTACATCTTGTTCATATTTGATATCACATCCCGTATCATCTTCCAAATATTTAATATTAATTAAACCAAATTAATGAAAAAAAAGTTAGATTAAGGTTTTAAAACTCGCACAAGTTTTACTCAAGAAAATATGATTTGGTCTAAATAATAAATAATTTGGTGCTTAGGTAGGTTTCGAGATCAAGATACTATATATGCAAAAAATTTTGTTAGAAGACTCACCCACTAAAATTAGGTGTACGACGCAGATCGATTCAAATTAATTTAAACTAAAATTATTTTAATCATATCAATATCAATTAAATTAATACTTGTCACTGTATATATATTCCAAGACCTTTTTTTTGTTTCCGATGTGGGATTAATGTTATTTGCTTCTTTTCAGGCGTGACATTCTCTCCCACTCATCCTCGTCACGCGTTTTCACTCTCGTGATTGGCCTCATGTCACGGTTGTTCACCCTGCCTACCTCTCTCATGGTCGTTCGGCATGAAATCGAGCAGTAAAATAATCGTTCTGATATCATTTATCACAAGATCATTACTCTTTTCTTAAAAGACATGTCTGATATAATGTGTAGCGTGATCGATTTTTATAAAACATTTAACATTTTTCTTACAAAGTGAAAATTAGGTGCAACGAGCTTATCAAACTCAGTCCAACAATTAATGCTTTGTTTTAAAACTGGAACAACTTTTTTTCCCACGAACTTGTTTTTAGTAATAATTAAATCCATATATTTATTTAAATCAACATCATGGATTACTTACCCAACTGATTCTTGCCCCGGCCACTTGCTTTTATGTTATCATAAATATCAATCAACAATTAGTTATAAAATGTGTAGTTACCGAGGCTTAATCAAGGGTTATGCTTCTTTAAGTTGATTTAAGCTGCATGGACCGACAAAAAATTCATGACATAAATCTCCTTAAATTCATATTGATTTAAGAGTTTTTAACAATATACTAAAACATGAATCATTTCTCATAATTTGTTAATTAACATTAATGAACCCCTGATGCATGTATTCATGGAAGGTTCTATGAGTCTGTAGTTGCTGTAAAGCCATGCGGATGGAGACGGGAAGTTGAGAGGTACTCATCGAGATTGGCTGCTATGGCACTGTCAACCTATCTGTTGCTTAAATAGTCAGAGGCCATTTCAAATGGACGACATCAGCTCAGAAAAATAGCTAGGAAAATAAAGTTGTATAGAACCAGATTGTTGTAGTATCATATTGAAGTTGAACGGATGGTATTTTTTTTACAAAAGGCGTAAAAATCTTTTAATTTTTTAAAAATAATTAAAATTTTAAATATTTTCTATATTCAATTAAATTTTTGAACTAAGAAATTAAATCAGTTGATCTTTTAATAGTTTTGATTATTAAATTTTGAAGATTTTTTATTTAGATATTATTGAGCGTAAAAGTTTTGAATTTAAAATTTGAGGTTAAAATGTAGGGTTTATAGGTTAAAACCTAAGTCTCTAACCGTACTACCATAAAAACTAAATCATAAGTTCCGACTATAAACCTGAAATTCTAAACTCCTATGCTTAAATTCATAAACTCCAAACTAGATCCTTAAACATTAAAATTAAGGCGCTTGTGAAAACTTTTCATTTTCACCGTCAATGCATGAGATATTTTCTTTTATTTATATTATATAAATTGATATAGGTAAAATGCAATGGAGGTCACTGAATTATGAGCAACGCTACGTTTAGGTTACTTAATTATTAAAAATTATATCCAGGATACTCAATTATGGGTAAGGTTATATTTGGTCACCCTTTATATTTAATATATATATATATTAATTTGTGTATTAAATTAATAATTGATTTAAATAAAGTATCTAATATCAATGAGAGTATACAAGTGATTTGAAAGATAAAATGATTAAATTAATATATTTTTTAAATATAAAAGACGACCCAAATATAACCTCTTATAATTGAGTGATGTAAGTGTAATATTTAATAATTGGGAAATCTAACTATAATTTTTAATGATTAAATGACCCAAGTATAACCGTAGTCATAAGTGATAACCTCCGTTGCAGTTTACTCACTGATATATTCGCAATCAGGTCCAAGTTAAAGCATTTTACAGTAGTTCTAGCTACGATAATTAGGAGTAAAAATCACTTGTCTCTTTATCACGCATACTTTTATATTTCCTTTGAAAATTTTCTTAAAAAAATGAATTTTAAACCCTAACCCTAAAACATACGCCCTAAAAAATACACCATACCCTCAATTCTTTAAACTCTAACCACAACCCCTAACTTTGAACTCTAAATCCTAAACCTCTAATTTAAAGCAGAGGTACGGATTGAAACATGAGAAAGAGATGATTTACACCCATAATTAGTTAGTTCCAAGCATGATTATATCAGATAAAATAACAGGCATGGTTAGGATAAATCTCATTACTGTATGCTTTGGAAATCACAAACAATCTCTAAATTTAGAACGCTTTGATGATAATGAAGAATTGGAGAGGAAAAATATCTAGACTTGTCATTGTCAAACATCTCAAACAAGTGAACAACAATCAGGAAGATGGTTAAGATAATCCGGAAACTAGCAGTTAAAACATAAATTGTCTGCAAGGGAGACATGTTTAGAATTAATAACTGAAAAATATAAGGGCATAAGAACATCGATCAATCGAACTCGTCCTCGAGTTGTGTCTTTACTCCTTTGAAGACCAGTCTTTACGGATGTCGAATGTATAGTTGATCTCCAAGTGGCATTTGTTATCATCATCAATGAACTGGCAAGAACAGTTTCATGAAACTATGCAAGAAAAACACTATGTGTATGTGTGTAATAAAACTTGGTTGAACAAACCTTTGATTTTGCAGTGTAGGATCCTTTAGCCATAAAACCAGAAGGAGCAGTCTCTTCTGGCATTTCATGTGTGTAAGGTTCTTTCTGAGGACTAAAAGTTCCAATCATATCTTTTGTACTGAAAACTGAAGAACAGATTCGTTTTAGGCAGGTTTTGGTTTTCAAGTGTTATTTTAACTCCTATTTGCATTGTAAGGGTTAAGAGGTTTACCCCTGAGACCTGATTTCCAGACAGTATTGGTGTACTTGAGACCGGATACGATGTTGTTGCTGACTTGGAAGGAGAATTTCAATCGATAATGGCTACCTTCTTTCAGTGTAAACCATAAGCCATGTGGCTTTCCATCTTCAGGGATTGAAAGGACTATGTCCGGCCGTTCCGGTGCCACGATCGCCACGCTAATGAACTTTACTTCAGGATCAAGTGTTTCTGCAGATAAAAGGGTGAATGTTGGATACGGATATACGTTTATATATTGAGAATAATATTCGATATCTATGTCTGAATATGTGTCGGACACAAATGACAAGGGAAGACGAAAGTGGTACCTCCAATGTTGTTAATATCCACACTTCCAAGAAGCTGTTCTTTCCACTTCCTTAAGCTCTCATCATCCTGCAACTCAACCAAAGATGACCAACAAATAACAAGGACAAATTCTATAAATCCATTAGACGATAAAATCAATGTAAAACCTTGTCTTTTTCCAGCTGTTCTTTGAGAGAGCACTGAGGCCCCAGATGAAGCTTATTCTCAGCATCGTTATCATCGTCCTGATCAGTGGTATTGAAAGACGAAGCATCCCTGGCAGTTCCTCCTCCACCACCGCCGCTTTCTTGAGGAGCATCCTTCTCCTTGTTCTTGTCATCGACTAACCCCATATTACAGGCAGGGAAAAAACAAATCAACTCATCAACCGTGGAGAACAAGAACCGGTAACGTTCCTTTGTCTGGTAGCTGGAGATGTTGAAAAACTCAAAATGGATGGAAGGGAAAGCCGGAAAGAGAGTCGTGCGCGTGGATTTGGTCTTCGCTCCGGTTCTTGCTTATATGGTCATGCGGTGATCCGAATCTCAAGAGATACTACTCTATAATCTTACTATCGAGAAATTATTACATGAACCCTTTCCACCACCTAAGATATGATCTCAATCAATTAAAATAAGACACATAATATATTTTTTTCATATCATATTTTCACATAAACATCATCCAAATCATCCACTTTAATGCATTTGAATTAAAAATGAAAAAAAATATTACCAAAGATTTTTTATGTTGTCTTCCTCTTTATTATTCAATTTTTTTAATTAATTTTTTTCTAATCCCTAACCCTAAACCCTAATCCAAAATCCTAAACCCTAACCTTAAACCCTAACTCTAACCTTAAACACTAAACCCTAAATCCTACAATTAAACCTAAATCCTAACCCCAACCCTAACCTAAAACACCAAACCCTAAAATCCTAAATCCTACAACTAAACCTAAACCCTAAACCCTAAACCTAAACACTAAACATCAACCCTAACCTAAACAATAACACATAACCCTAAACTCTAACCCTAACCCTAACCCTAAACCCTAAACAATAACCCTAAACCCTAAACCTTAACTCTAACCCTAAATCTTAACCCTACCTAAACCCCAACCCCAACCCTAACCTAAACAATAACACATAACCTTAAACCACATAAACCTTAAACCCTAAACCTAAACCGCATGAATCCTAAACCATTAATCCTTAACCATAAACCCTAAACTCTAAATCCTAAACCTCAAATTTATATAAAAATAATTAGGAAAATTTTAAAAAACAAAGAGAAATACACAAGAAATCTTTGATAATATTTTTTTTCTTTTTTAAATCAAAGACATTAAATTAGATGATTTGACTAATGCTTATGTGTAAATTTAATATGGAAAAACTATATTATGTGTCTTAATTTAATTGGTTGAGACCATATCTTAAGTAGTAAAAAGGGTTGATGTAATAATTTTTCCTTACTATGGGTCAATTCCGCTGGTAGTTACTGAATTTTATGATATTTGGACCCTCTTGATTTGATTTTGTAGCCATGAGTATCCATTGTTCTTGTAGATATCCTTATATATATTAACGTTAAAATAAATTATAGGTTTATTTAATTTGATCTTAGGTTTAATCTCTTACATCAAATAAAATTATAAAAATATGGGATGGGATGGACAAAAACATAATATTAATAAAATTTAATCTGGATTAAATACTATAAAGACCTATTATGAAAATAACTTTTTTAATCTAATTTATTATATTTATAATATTAAAATTTGATCTTTTAACTTTACTTAAAAAATTTAATGTGTTATTAAAAAATATAATTTATAATTTATAAAAACAAGGACTCGGATCCTTTGAACAAAGAACGAGAGAAAAGAAGCGAAGCGAAGAATGGTTCCAGTCCATAGGTGGGCCTGGGAAGAGGAGTCAGCAAACTCATGATTATATGGGTGTGGGCCCAACTACCCCACAACTGAATCAAAACCCAAATAGGGATCCTAGAAGAATGAATGGGTGAACATCATCTCACGTGGGCTGTGCTTCCACGACAGCATGTACCCATGTGGGCTCCATCCCCACCGCCCTACCAGAAAGAAACGAGCAAAGCACCGCTGGCAGAACTACCTACCTTCTCAAATAGAATAGATTTACAAGAAATAATAATAAAGATTAATCTATCAAAGTTTTACATAAAAAATAAAAACTTTTATAAAAATTAACATATTAATAAATTTAAAATTTTATAAATTATTTTATATTACATTTTTTATATTAATAAATTTTAAATTCAATAATTACATCTCTTTAGTAACGGCAGTTGATTCTAGATCTATGCCCATTGGATCGAGAAAACAACGAGAAATTATACGGTGAACCTTGTTCACCACATAATTTATGGTCTAAGTAATCTGGACCGTTGATCTTTAAATAATCATCTAATAATTACTCATCTACTAAATCTATATAAGAAAGAGGTGATAATTCACTTAAAAAAATTAAAATCAACGATCCTGATTGTTTAGGACCATAAATGACGTGGTGAACAAGATTCACCGTATAATTTTTCGAAAAGAACAGTGCATATCAACAAATAACGTGAGTGTCTATAGAGAAACGTCCCAAATGGGACCCATGTAAGTTTTTGTTGATCTGGAAAGTTTAACCCAAACAAGAGGTGGAAAGTAATAGTCCAAGTAACGGGACACATCAGAATTTGAGTCATTTCTTTCAAGTAAATCACACCCATTGGTTGCACCTTTTGTGGCATGGTCGGCTATACTTTTTCCAGTTCATCTTTGAAGTTATGTAGTATTAGGACCAGGACCAGGACCAGGACCACCTGTTTTGATTCTAAATTGCTTCAAAATGGCCTACAGTATTTCTCCTCACCAATCAATAAGGATGGATTACTATTTGTTTAAATACTAACAGGTTAATTTGCCAGATCAGCTCATGAGTGATTTACCTTGTACTCTGTGAGAGGAGGTGTGAAATGTCAGTGGCACCCCTCACCTCCACCATCATCAACTTTTAGGCCTCTGTTTTCATCTATATAAACCATTCTCATTTCAGTCATTCATGTACAACAAGCATACAAGTTAGTAGTTACAGACCCCTTCAATTAGTTCCCATTCTGAAATTTTCTTACTATGGCGACTGCTGAGGTATTCAAACTTCTTATTAACCAGTCACTTGTGTTCATTCATCTGCTGGTCTTGTTTAATGCAAACGATCATGGTCGGAAAACTTTTCAATACCCTTTTTTGTTATTTGATGTTTTTTTTATAGGTTGTATCGGCTCAAACTGCACTCCATGAGGAGAAAACTGAAGAAACGGTGAAGGATCAAGAAACCACAGCCGAAGAGGTAGTTGCCGAAGAGCCAAAGGAAGCGGAGCCTGCAGCTGCTGCTGAGGAACCGGCCTCAGTTGAAGTTGAAACCAAAGAGGTTGTCACTGAGGAGGCAGTGGAGGAGACTACCAAGGAAGACACTGAGCCAACCGTTGAAACCAAAGAAACTACAGAGTCTAGTGAGACACCAGCTGAGCCCGAACCTGAAACAGCTATAGAATCACCCAAAGAGGAAGTTGAGAAGGCAGAAGAAGAAGCAAAACCAGGTGAAGCCGAGGAGAAAGTGGAGACAGAAGCTGAACCAGCAAAGGAGACCGAGTGATGACTACAGTTCTCTAAGTTTGCATGGCGAGTCACCTAGTTTTTAATGCCAAAAGAAAGAGATGTAGTTTCATGTTGCATTTGTGGGGATTTTTATGGGGTCGTCTGTTATCTGTAAAGGGATGGGTTTGTTGGGTCCCAACTCCCAAACCAAGTTCTCTTTAAGTTCATTGTTTTGCTTGTAGTATGCTTTTATTACAAAAGTCAGTGTGTCAAGTCTGCATGTTTTCTTCAATCTCTTGGTTATAATAAATCTTAGTCCTTTTGTTTAACATTTGTTCATTATTCAGTTTCTTACTATTGCTACAACATTCCCAAAATCTGATACAAGTTTTTGTTCTATAATGTGATTTAGTGCACATGTAATGTGTTGTTTAAAATCCTAAATCTTCCATTTTCATGTGCCACTGGTTCAGATCTCGGTGGTCACTCGTTAGCGGTAGGCCGACTTTGTTCATGTGGATCCCTCTCTTATTAAAGTACTCGTAACACAGTTTAGCAGTGGCACTAAGAGCTACAAAGGGACCAGCCAAGCTTTTTCATATCTGCTGCTTAAGCCCTTGGTGTCTGGGATTTGCAGCATTTCATGGTCATCATCAAGCCCTTTTCTCCTCCTCTCAATTCTCAGGTTCCTTTCTCTTCATTATCCCCCATAATTCCCTTTTAGGGATACTGAATCTGAATGTACTGAAATTAAGTACATTGTTTCCCCTGCATAGAATTGAAAATGTGTTATTTTTTCGGTATAGATGTGTCGTTTCAGCCTTAAAATTTTATCTTCTAACCTTTACAGGGTTCAAGAATACCTCGACCAAGGAGAGCACAATTCATAGATCGTGTCTAATTTATTGTGATTTGCCTCGTATGTTGAACACTATGTGATCCACCCATATTGATTTGTGTGTAGCATCACGATAATCCAATTAAAGGATTTAAAAGCAAGGATCAAAATGGAGAAATTGAAGGACTTGGAGGATCAAAGTGGAAACATGAACTGAATTGGAATACAAGTGGCGTAATTGAGGATCAAACTCGTGCCCTTAGCAAAGTTTGCGAGTTTAAAGTATTAAATACAAATATAAACTTTTAAAAGTTAAAGACTCGCCCCCCAGTGAAGCTTGAACGTAAAGTTACAATGTCTTTCTCCTTTGGTTACACGTCTTGGGTGAAGCCGAAAGCCTAAACATTAAAACTAAAGGAGGAGAGCAACTGGGGACAGATTTTTAGTCCGCCAACAGAACATAGGCCACGATGGGACGCCGGGTTTCATTTTTCTCACAGCTTCCAAGCAGTGGTCCTGCAAATATATTAGCTGCGAAATGCAATACATGATATGGCCTTTGGAAGCTTTGCAGCTGCAGCTGCTGCTATGCAGCCTTTGAAATAGTTTATAACAGCCTTGTTTCAAACAGCCTTTCGGCCGATCCAATGATAAAAATAATGAACAGTCAGAACTGTACTCGTCTCATATATGTTTGCAAACTGCACTCATCTCATTGAATGCCTACTTGTTTATTGCCAAGACCAGTGGTGGTTGAGTTACATTATCCTCTAGTCAGCCTAGATAAGAGATCATTGGGTGACCAATTTTCTAAATTTCCCACTTTTGGATTGTATAGGATAACAATGTTCTTATAATGACAATGAAATGCTGAACTACAAGCAAGCAAACAAAGCACTGAAATGCAGAACTAGAAGAGGTCAATGAACTCACAATCAAAGAAGCATCAATGGAGATTGTCAACTGTTAAAACCAATTCAGACTGCCTGTATGAACTACTGTTTGGAACCAATTAGGTATACCCTGAAACACAAGGTCTCTAAATTTACCCTTCTTTGGATCATATGACACCAAAACCCTGTTCTTATGCTCCAACAACACTTCCCCATTCTCAAGCATGCAGAGAACTCACACAACTTTACCATTTGAACCGTTGTTCTTCCATATCTTCCTAGGTCTATGTCGAACCGAGTGTAGCTTCAAACACTTGGGCATGTAAGCTCCAATGGTGGACTCTTTAGCCCAAGATTCCTTCACATTGTAACACTTCATAACCCATATCTCCAACTTACCATAATTCCCATAAACAGCAACTGCAAGACGACCTCGGAAAACAGACAGATGGAAGTTACATCCATTGAGACCACCACAATCCGGTTTCGGGACTTCTCTGAATTGTTCATCAGCTAAGTCGAATGATATAATCCGGCGAGCCGGATGAAATCGTCTCGGCATACTCACCCAATGAAGCCTTCCGTCAACCAAAGCCTCTGAAGACCGCCTTACAAACTGATACGGCGCTTTCCCTAGACTCCTCCATGAAGAGGTTCCCAGGGTGAAAATTTGAACATCAGATTGCGGATAAACGGTTCTTCGGGCACGACCATAACTATAATGACTAGTGTTCCAGTAGTAAACTATCTTAACTACCTTGTATTCCTTTGTTTTCGGATGGAATCCGAATCCTAAAACGAGTTCCTGATCAGGAGATTGTCTAGATTTCGGTAGCTCAATGAAATCCATGGTAAAAGGATTGTGAACATAAAGTGTATCGTTGTAAAATGAGTCAGACGAGCATAACAAACCATTACATGATCCTACAACTTCAAATTCAGGAATGGTAGGTTGGAAAGGTACATATAACCGCTTTACCTTCTCTCTGTCTTGGTTGTGAGCCGATAAATCCATAAAATAAAGATGGTTTCGTATAGGGAAATCACAGTGAAGGATAAGGCACGGATCAATATTCCCATCCGCTTTCAACGAAAGAAGCATATCGGCGAGAACAGGTTGTCGTGCTAAGGCACGCCAACGTTTACATACGAACTTGAATTTCACCAAAGACGTGATCGGCAGCCTCGAAAGTGTGTCGACGATGATCTCGTTCGGAAGGTTTTCCATCGCTGTCGTCTGCTGCAGCTGTTGTTGATCATGTTGTGTCTTGGTTTTCCTTCTTTTTGCATGCTTTTCATGGTCCATATCCATGTCTGACAGATTCAGAGGACACCTGAGGACACAAATTTAGGAGATGAAAAAGAGGAGGGTTGAAGATAAACATGGTGGACTTTGTTGGGATCAAAGTGATATTAAGAAAAAAAGAAAGAAAGGGGAGACGAAACCGAAACGAAATTAATTAGATACAAATCTAAGATGCCCCCTACGGCTCCTGACAGTGACCTCGAACATAGTAACTATTGATGTACTTAAATTGGGTAAACTACCTCCCAGGCCCTTCAAGCTATGATTTAATTTAGAGTTGCGGTGAAAAATCACTAAACTTTTCTAGATTTTTCGTATAGTATTTAAAATTTTTAAAACATATTTTTTATAATAGCCAAAAAAAAATCACAAAAGACTTTATAAAAATAAACAAACTGATTATGAATTTATCAATTCGTGTTAAATGTTACTTAATTTAACCCTCTAAAATCATAGGTAAATCATTCAATTTTAAGTTGAATCAATTTAAATCAAGTATTTATAAAGTTTTAATTAATTAAACTTAAATTATTACAAGATACTTAACTCAATAATCACCCTAACAAAGAATAAAAAATCATCATTTTCCATTCAACCCCTTTGTTTTCGCTATACGTGGGAGTGACGCCATGTAAACGACAACAAATATATGCTGAAAGTACAATAGCAATTCATTTTTTTTTTAATTACATTTTTTTTTGAAAAACATGAGATTCTCTTAGATAAATAAGATTCGATCTAAACTATCAAAGGGTTATGAAACTGCATAGATGAGATGTTTAGGACAATACTTAGGACCACTCAAGCAGCTCGAATATTGAGTGGAAGATGTTGTTGGGTTCAACTTTTTGTCTCTGAACCTTTAAATTTGGCTGCACCAACGTACGTACTATAATGATTTTTTTAAAATAACTATAATATTGCAGTAGTATATGTTCTGGAGTATACTCTCAACTATTAGATATTAATCACTCGAACACTGAGTTGATATTACTGGTGCTTGAACCTATGACCTTTAGAAACAACAACTGTTTTTTTACTTACTGAGGCTAGATAATTCATGCACTTATCGGAATAAATGAATAAAAATGGGTAAAATCTTCATTGTATTTGCTACAGTTACATGATTGTACATAATTTCAAAAACAAAAAGGAAATTAAATGAATAAGAGAAATACCTCCATTAAAAAGCTTGGTACATGAGCAGGCAACTTTGTCGGCATATTTGCCTTAAACATACCCCACAATCAGGGAGAAAGAAAAAGTAGAAAACTTGGGGTGAAAATGGCCTTGAAAAGAACCCAACGAATGAATGAGAATCATATCTGAATGATAAATAATTTGATATCAGTTAAGTGAATTTTGAATTCGAGATATTATATACGTAAAGAGTTATCGTGAAAGTATTCACTCATTAAATTCAGACATACGATACAAGTTAATCTAAATTACGGAGCACAAAATCTTTTGGAACCAACTTTTGTGATAAACACAAGCACTATCAACACTCCACCAACTTGTCATTATCAAAAACCTATCTACAAAGTGTGCCCCCTTCATTCCATTTCTAGGTCTCAAACCTCAAAAAAAAAAACATAACAGTCTCTTACTTTTGGTTCTTACTTCTCATCCTTGGTCGGAGGTGCCGAGAAAATGTGGCGTGTGCTAGCCGTTTTGCGACGGAATCTCCAGAACATCAAGAAAAGCCACCGTGTGGCCGATGAAAACATGGTGATCGTGGATGGGAGGAGACCCCATGGATCCTGGAATGGTCTGTCTGTGATTTGCAGTGTCGTTAGAGCTCCCTTTTCCTTAGTTTCTTGCTTCTCTCAACCCCATGTTAATGGCGCCGATGGAGTCTGGGTTTCCAGTCATGAATTTGCTCAAATCTCAGAGATGAACCACTTGACGATAAGTGACAGCTTGCGCTATGCAATCTTGATGTAAAAGATTAAAAAAGAAAATAGATTTCAACCACTCTGGTTTTCATGGTTTCTTAATCTGTTTCTTATGTGAATATAGAATTAATTCTCGCAAAACCCTAATCTTATGATCGAAAAAGGTTGAGTTTGTGGTCTTCATTTTGTTTTTGCTTTTTTTAATGAATGAAAATCGATATCTTAATTAATAAATACATTTAATAAAAAGATATACTTGCAAGTTAATTTTCAAAGACACGGATCTCTTTAAACGTGTAAAAATTTTATGCCCATAATTATGTATACTTTCATGTTTTATTTTTATTAAATTAAATTAAATTAAATTAAATTAAATTTTAAGCCCTAACTTTAATTTTTATATTCTAAACCCTAAAAATATACTATACGCTCAATTCTTACAATCTTAATCATAACCCTTAACCTTAAATCTTAAACTCACTATTTTAAAGTATAAACAACGATATAAACATAATAAAGAATAGACGATTTACGTCATTCTTAAAACCATTCAGTAGAAGATTAATTTTGGCCAATATAATTGGAATCAATTCTAAAACCTCTACTTTCCCGGACACCAATTAATCCGGCATCTCTTTAAACTAATTAGTAGGAAATATAGTGCACGAACTATCTTACCTCAGTGGTTAAAAGAACGATTATAATTCTTGGAGGTCACGGGTTTAAACACCAATAATACCAACACAATGATTAAACAATCAATGTTCAATGGTTAAGAATATATCTCAGAACATATACTATTCTAATATTATAGTAGGAGATGTTTTTAGTTTAAAGAGATTGTGTCATTGATCAATTAAAAAAACTCATAAAACAAAAGCTGTGGTGTAGCTTTCATGTATGCATTTTTATTTTTTATTGGTATAACATGAAATAAAACAAAACGAGAGTCAACTGCTTTCCATGTGATCCACATATAGAATGAAATACATACATACATACATATGTGTATATTGATGATCATGTTTAAAATACAAATTACATTCGTTTTAATGATTATGGGTAATTATATCATGTATTAATGGTATAAATATTTTGTTTGCGTAAATATTTTAAATTTAAGATTAGAGATTTAATTTAGAGGTTTAATTTTATGTACTTAAAATTTAGTACTTATTTTATTTTGGAGTTCTTAACAATTTTTTTGAATATTTAATGTATTTTTTTTATAAACTTATTAAATTTTATGGACAACGATTGTTGTTGGGTTTTTCTAAATAATTTTTTTATAATGAATTAAGTTTGAGATTCAAATATAATATTCAAATCAATGTATTATAATAAATTTATATGTATTTTATGTGTTGTTTGATACATTAAAAAATTATGTCCTACAAAATTAAGTATTGAATTACATTATAAAATCAATTTAATATATTATTTAAAAGGAGTAATATCTCGTATATGTGATTTTTTTATTTATAAATGCTTTAATTTTAAGATTTAGGGTTTTAGTTTAAGAGTTTAGGGGTTTTAATGTACGGTTTAAATTTTAAAGTTCATAACTAGAATTTCGGGTTAAAATTTAGGGTAATATAATTAGAAATTTAAATTTAACCTCTAAACTCTAAATTTTAATCATAAACCCAAAATTCTATCGATAACACCTAAATTCAAAATTATTACACTTAAACCCTTAAAATCTAAATAATATCACTAAACCCTAAAACTAATGTAGGTAAACAAAATTCTTACAAATGCTTGTGCATGAAATAATTACTTTATTTAAAATTATACACGAAATATAATTAAACATTTTTTATAAATTAAATTTTATATTTAACTTTAATTTTACTTTATTTTAAAAAAATCGAAATTCAAAGACAAAGTTTTGAAAGATGATATATGATTAAAAGAAAATAAGTAAAATTAATTTAAAATATTAATCGTTAAAAAAAAGTGATTCTTTATTATTTATCCTTTTTCATATTTTTATTAAAAGAATTACATCAAGTGGATTTTTATTTAGTCTACAAATTTGCGTTCATTTTGGGTGTAAGAAAGTATTTAAGATTCTCTTTTGCACGAGAGGACCCAACACAATTGACGAAAGGAAAGATATCATTTGGAAGGGGCAAGGCAAAATAGAAGAGAACACAGAGGATTAACTTAACCTCCTTGATTCTTATTCTTATTGTGCCTCCTCTGACCCGCAGATCTCAGTTTCTTTTGCAAGATTAGGCATTTGGGTCTCCTTTGATTACTGGGTTTCCATACATTTTTTCATCTGTTGCTTAGATTTCCAATAAGATTTTACAGTAAAATCGGTTTCCTGATTGATCATCTATCTGGGGTTTTGTTATTGGTTTTGTCTTTTCGTTTCTGGGTTCCAGGTTAAGTTAAATTCGGTGTTAGTGGGTTGGTTGATTGTCCAAGGATCTGATTTGTTTCCAGTTTTGAGTCAGGGAGAAAAAAATTCAATCTTTATCCGGTTACACTTTTGTTGTTAAAATAAAAGGTATTGAATTGTATCTGCATTATTGTGATTTGATTGGTATAATCAATGAAAGACATCGTTTTGATTTGATATTGTTAATAATTTGGTGTTGGCTTCTGATTGGTTTGTTTTTTATTGTTATTGTATTTAAATGTTTGTCTTGCATTGGATCTGGTAATGATTTGGACATTTTATGTTAAAGTTTGCATTGTCATTTGTATATGCAGAGAAAGATGTCTGAGAATGGTAAGCTATTTATTGGTGGAATATCTTGGGACACCAATGAAGAGCGTCTCAAGGAGTATTTCAGTGGTTTTGGTGAAGTGGTAGAGGCAGTGATCATGAAGGATAGGACCACAGGGCGTGCTCGAGGTTTCGGTTTCATTGTTTTCTCTGACCCGGCTGTTGCTGAGGAAGTCATCAAGGAGAAACACAATATTGATGGCAGGATGGTAAGTGTTGGTTTTTATGCAAAGCGTTTTAGATTAGTGTTGTCCAATGTACTTTTTGTTCTTTGATGCATTTAGCTTATTGAAGCAAAAGATGAAAAATTATTTTCCTTTTCACAGTCATGACTCATGAACCGATATTGTAATTGCAGGACTTTATATAATTCTGATTTTGTCCAACTTTATTTCAAAATCAAGCCAGGAGAAATATTTTCACTCTTCCTCTTATCTTTTTCCTTGTAATAATATTGGTTATGTTTGTAATTCTCTTAATTTAGTATAATGTTTTATGTTGACAGAGTTAAGATTAATTTTTTAATCATTGTTTTACTTAATGCTCAGGTTGAGGCAAAAAAGGCTGTACCTAGGGATGACCAGAGCATCATGAGTAGAAGCACTAGTGGCATCCAGGGTTCACCTGGTCCAGGCCGCACAAAAAAGATTTTTGTTGGTGGTTTAGCGTCTACGGTCACGGAGAGTGACTTTAAGAAGTATTTTGATCAATTTGGGAATATCACAGATGTGGTAGTGATGTATGATCACAATACCCAAAGGCCTAGGGGTTTTGGATTCATCACTTATGATTCAGAAGAGGCAGTGGATAAAGTGTTGCTAAACAATTTCCATGAACTGAATGGCAAAACTGTCGAGGTTAAACGAGCAATTCCCAAAGAATTATCACCAGGTCCTAATCACAGCCCCCTTGGTGGATATAACTATGGTCTGAATAGGGTCAACACCTTTCTTGATGGCTACACTCAGGGATATGCTCCAAGTGATGTTGGAGGCTATGGACTTAGGATGGATGGTAGATTCAATACACTTGCTGGTGGTCGAAGTGGTTTTCCTCCTTTTGGTTCTGGTTATGGATTGGGCATGAACTTTGAGCCAGGCTTAAACCCAAGTTTTGGAAATGGTGCAAATTTTAGTAGTAATATGAACTATGAACGGGGATTGAGCCCTTACTATATTGGTAGTACAAATAGGTTTGGTAGTCCTATTGGGTATGATGGAATTAGTGGAGGTAATACTTCCTTTTTCAGTTCAGTGACCAGGAACCTTTGGGGAAATGGAGGACTCAATTATAATACCAATGCTGCTAGTTACAATGCATTTACTGGATCTGGAAGTGGGAGTATAGGAGGAAGTGCCTTTGGGAACAGTGGAATTAATTGGAGTTCTGCAATTGCTGGTCAAGCTGGAGGGACTAACGTTTCTAGCAATAGTGTGAATTTCGGGTATGGAAGTGGTGATAACAGCTTTGGGTTGGGGACAGCAGGATATGAGAGAAACAATGGGACCAATATGGTGCCAACATCATCTTCATATGTGGCATCAAATGCTGGTTATGATGGAGCCTTTGCAGACCTTTATGGTGGTGTCTCAGTTTATGGGGAAAACACTTTGCGTTCATCAGCACCTGAGCGAGATGGTTCCGGTTCCTTTGGTTATGGACATGGTAGTGCCACTTCTGATGTTTCGAGTAAAAGATCCCCTGGTTATGTTGGCGGTTATAGTGTTAATAAGAGACAAGCAAATAGAGGTAATATTTCTTACGTCGGTTGCTTCCTAAATTCTCTCTGCAAATGATTATTTTGACATAAATAAATTGAATATATTTGGGTTCTTTGTACTTACAGAATTTGATATTCTTTTGTTCAGGAATTGCTACCTAGGAGATTATCTTGGTCTTCACAAAATAGGTGAAGGTAACTTGTGAAGCAAGTGTTCTGTGAATTCTGCACATTTCCCTCATTAATGTCTGGATTAAAAGAAAGCTGGTTATCTAGATCTAACTGGAGTTCCTTTTTCTGAAGAACAGTCTATTTAGAGTTGGATATCACAATGCATTTTGTGTCAAGGCTTGAGTTTTAAGTTACTTTTCTAGTGTTCATTTTTCGGTATTCGAGTGAGATCAGAATCAGGGATATAGTCAGAAAAAGTATCATGCATCTCATATAAGACGGTGATGCATAACGATATAGTTTATAGACTATTCCCCCCTCCCCCTAGATTTTTATCTTCTGTAATGGCTCTGGCAAGTTGTGGTTCTTGTCAGGCATGTTTTGTTTCGGTTTTTTCGGGTTTGTCTCTCGGCCAAAATGTAGCTGAGTTCATTTATTAATGTGAAACACTGAAAGGGTTACCCATGTAGGGTCCCTCTAAATAAGTTACAAACTATGCTCATTCTTTCCCCATTCTGATATACTGAAATAGATTACCTGATGGCTGATGCTTTGAATGAACTTTTGTTTCTAACACCCTCCTCTGTTGCTGGCAACATGGAAACCCTTTTTGCCGTTGATGCTCGAGTTTTGTTCGAATAATCACTCGAGTTAATCGAATTAATTGGGATTTTGTTCGAATTTTTGGTTTGACTCATACATGGAAGCTACTTTGTAGATTGGTCATTTTTTCTCTTTTGCAATAAAGTTTCATACTTTGGTGTATATAATTATATCCAAGGGACCACCATTATTGTTTGACCAAGCCTTTCATGTATAAAAGTAGGCTTGGAAAATGTCAAAAAAGCTAAAATATAATTGTAACACATGGGCAAAGAATTCATTCTTTTAATAATTTATAATTAAATTAATTTTGAAAAATATAGTTCAGCTTTAAAATTTATTTTCTAGGTTCCAAGACACATTCATGAAATATTATATGCCATTAAAACATATTAAAAAAATTAAAAATAAAAGGTAAAATACAAGCAAAGAATATAATTAGAATAAAAGCAACACAAATGTACTTGTACTATTGTAGATTAATTTAATATATATGAATATGATTATTCATTATTTTATTTTATTTATTAGATGAAAATATCATTATAACAAAAAAAAAACTTGAAGGAGTATATTTAAAACGTTTAACTATATATTTAATTGAGTTTAATTCGTTGATATTATAATTAATCTATTATACATGTAAAATAAAATATGTTTAAACGTATAAAATATTTTTTATTTTAAGGACAATACAAAATTTATATAGCCAAAAATATATTCTATTATATATAATCGAATGGTTAGAAAAAGAATAGGAATTAACCATTATACATTTTAATTAAAATATACCAAAAGTTATTTAATTATGAATTTGATAGTAATTTTTTTAAAAATAATAATTTAGTTATTTGTTTAAAATTTTGTTACAAATATGTCAATTTATCTTTGAAATTATAATAGAAAATTTGGCAAAAATAAAAATATTAATTCTAAAATTTATGCATTCAATGAACTTGATTCTAATTAAAATATAATTCAATAAATTTAATCTTTCATATTTAAAAATTACATTAGTATAATAATTGTGTCAACACGTGGTGTTAATAATAATAAATCTATTCGAATAGTTTGACAATTGTCTAGTGTGAAATATTTGTGTCTCGCAAGCTATCATATTTATCGATTATTAACTGATGTATGATGATATAGAATGATACAAGTGATCGGAAGATGTGTTAGAAAGATAAAATATTTAAATATTTAAATATAAATAATAAATATATTAAATTATTTTTAAATTAAAATAAAATTTTGATAAAATATATAATTTTTGTGACCAAAACTATTATTGTATCAAATTATATTTTAAATTTTAATAGTAATATGATTTATTTTTAACAAATTTTTTAACTGAATTATTAAATTATATTATTTTAAAATAATCTATTTATTACCCAACTTACAATGTAATCAAATTAAATTACATGTCTTTAACCGAACAAAGTTATGTCTTCCATTTTTCTTTCTAAGAGGCTTTCTTCATACGGCTATATAATATATAGTCTCTAAAATCTCAAAATTTTCACCATCCCTTTCCCAAGAAAGCTTTTTTCTTACATTTTCCTTGCTGCATCTAATAATACAAAAATTACAAATGTATTATTTATATAGATATTTGTTTTAATTGAATTTGCATTTTGGATGTTAGAAAATTTGAGATTTTTACTGTAATAAAGGATAGAATAAAATTGAAAGAAGGAAATATTTTTTAAGGGGGAAGGCAGATAGAAGAGAACAAAGAGGATGAAATGAACCTCCTCTATTCTTATTCCTATTGTGCCTCCTTTCAGATCTTAGATTTTTGTTGTTGCAAGAGTTGGCAGTTGGGTTTGCTTTGATTGGTGAGTTTTTTTTTTTTGATGAATCTGGAATTGTGTTCTAATTCTTTTGCTAAAATTTCCAATAAAATTTTACAGATAATATCAGGCTTCTGATTGATCATCTATCTGGGTTTTGGTTTTGTGCCTCTTTTCTTTTCTGAATTCCAGGCGAAGCTAAATTCTGGGTTGATCGGTTTATTGACTGTCGAAGGATCTGTTCGTTTTTAGATTTGAATCGGATAGAAATTTCCATCGTGTATCGGATTACAGTTTTTCGTTAAATAAAAGGTATTGAATTCTATCTGCATTATTGTGTTTAGATTGCTATAGTGAATAAAGACATGATTTTGATTTGATATTGTTAATTTGATTCATGAAGAAGGAACATTTTGGTATTGGTTTTTGATTTTTTTTTTTGTTGTTGCAATGAAATTTTATATATTGCATTTGATCCGGTAATGAATTTGACCGTTAAAGTTTGTATTTGGTTTAGATTTGCGGATGGTTTGGACTTTTTATTGATCAAACTAGTTTTTCTGTAATGCAGAGAAATATGACTGATAATGGTAAGCTATTTATTGGTGGAATATCTTGGGACACCAATGATGAGCGCCTCAAGGAGTATTTCAGCAGTTTTGGTGAAGTGGTAGAGGCAGTGATCATGAAGGATCGGACTACAGGACGTGCTCGAGGTTTCGGTTTCATAGTTTTCTCCGACCCAGCCATTGCCGAGAAAGTCATCAAGGAGAAACACAACATTGATGGCAGGATGGTAAGTTGTTGATATTTAAGTTTAAGCAAGCCTCTTTATATGAATGTTGTCCAATGCACTATTCATTGCTGCTATTAATTAATTAGCTTACTGAAGAGAGAGGGGGGAAATTCAATTCCTTATGAGTGTATGAACCTGATATTGTAGTGGCAGGAATTCATATAGTTCTGGTTCTGTGTCCAACTAAATTTCAAAATTAAGCTGAATGTAACTGTTTCATGCTTCCTCTTATTGGTCTTTTCCTTGGCAAAGATTGCGGCAATGTTTGCAATTCTTGTAATTTAGTATAATTATTTATACTGAGATGAAACAGTTTCTGCTCTAAAGGATTATTTTTCATCGTTGATTTACTTGTGCACAGGTTGAGGCAAAAAAGGCAGTTCCTAGGGATGACCAGAACTTAATGAGTAGAAGCACTAGTAGCATCCAGGGTTCACCTGGTCCAGGCCGCAGAAGAAAGATTTTTGTAGGAGGTTTAGCATCTACGGTCACAGAGAGTGACTTCAAGAAGTACTTTGATCAGTTTGGAAATATCACAGATGTTGTAGTGATGTATGATCACAGCACTCAAAGGCCTAGGGGGTTTGGATTCATCACTTATGATTCAGAAGAGGCAGTAGATAAAGTGTTGCTAAAAAATTTTCATGAACTGAATGGTAAAATGGTGGAGGTTAAACGAGCAGTTCCCAAAGAGTTATCACCTGGCCCTATTCGTAGCCCCATTGGTGTATATAACTATGGTTTGAATAGGGCCAACAACTTTCTCAGTAGCTACACTCATGGATATAGTCCTAATAGCCTTGGAACATATGGACTTGGGATGGATGGTAGATTCAGTTCAGTTGCTGGTGGTCAAAGTGGGTTTCCTCCTTTTGGTTCTGGTTTTGGAATGGACATGAACTTTGAGCCAGGGTTGAACCCAAGTTTTGGAAACACTGCAAATTTTAGTAACTATGGACGAGGAATGACCCCTTATTATATTGGTAATACAAATAGGTTTGGTAGTCTTATTGGGTATGACGGAAGTAATGGAGGTGGAGGTAATACTTCCTTTTTCAGCTCAGTGACCCGGAATCTTTGGGGAAATGGAGGGCTCAATTATAATGCAAATGCTGCTAGTTCCAGTGCCTATGCAGGACATGGAAGTGGGAGTATAGCAGCAAGTGCCTTCGGAAATAGTAGAACTAATTGGAGTTCTTCTCCAGTTTTCAGTCAAGGTGGAAGGAATAATGTTTCTAGCAATAGTGTGAATTTTGGTTATGGAAGTGGTGATGAAAGCTTCGGGCTGGGGACTGCAAGGTATGAGAGAAACACTGGGACTAATGTGGTTCCAACATCATCGTATGCAGCATCAAATGGTGGCTATGACGAAGCCTTTGCAGATGTTTATGGCTCTTCGTTTTATGGGGATACCAATTGGCCACCATCAACATCTGAGCGAGATGGTTCCGGTTCCTTTGGTTATGGACTTAGTACTACCACTTCTGATGTTCCGGGTAAAAGTTCTCATGGTTATGTTGGTGGTTATAGTGTTAATAAGGGACAATCAACGAGAGGTAAGACTTCGTACTTGGCATCGTCAGTGTTATTTATATTCATAGGAGTTTAGTAGCATAATATTGTTCAAGTGCTGTACAAACATTAATAAAAGATCCTTAAAACCTTTCATATGAGGCTACGCTAGGTTTACTTCTTTGGGCTAGGCTTAAATTTTGCTGCATTCCTCTTAGTAATATGATATTTTTTTTTAATATTTGCATCACTTCTTGCTAGTTTGAGCCAGAGGATTGGTCAAGACTGATATGCATATTTCGAACATAATGATCACATAATTCATTTATAAACTGAGTGTTTGTTTGTATGTAATGTGTGTAACTTTGCATTTGACAGTTCTGTAATATCTGTAAAACCAGTTATATAATTTGTTAGCTTTTAACGAAGCTTTGAATCTCCAAGGAGGGGACAAGAGAGAAAGAGAGACTGAGAGAGTGAAGTTTTTATTTACTAGTTAATGCCGCTAAAATTTTTTAAATATGATATTAATGTTGAAACTGTTTCACTAAATTAATTGTTTCTTTTATACAAATTTACTTATCATAGAATAACTGTAGCACAAATAAACCCTGATACTTCTCACCTATCTTATTGTTTGGAAGGTTTTAAGTAATTGTATTTTAGAATTGGTAGCACCTTTAAATTTATGTTTTAGAAGGCTATAAATAAGAATTCGTGTCGATGGATTGTCAAGATATTCAGTTGTTGAAGTCTAAGATCATATTTAATGGAGAGAATACAAGTATCTTATAAGGACATTTTTTTTTCTGTCCTTCACCTTCTATAGTTCAGTTTCTAGTCATTAGATTTTTGATTTTATGGTCCTTTTTTGGGTAGGCCAGTAAAGCAATTGCTTTTGCTCTTTCTTCTTTGGTTTCTTTATACTGACAGATTTCGGTTTTCTCTTGGTTCAGGAATTGCTACCTAGAAGATCAATTCAGTTATCACTATACTGTAGGTGGAGATAACTTGTGACGCAAGTGATCTGTGAGTTCTGTTCATTTCCCTAGTTATAAGAAAGTTGGTCATCCAGAGCTAAACAAAAAAGTGCCCGTTTTCGGAGAAATACGTTTTTAGTTAGAGATCATAAGGTGTTCTGTGTCAAGGCTTGAGTTTTGAGTTATGTTTTAGGGTTCATTTTTTGTATTTGAGTGAGATGTAAAATCAGATTACGGGATATAGTCAGAAGACTTACCATGCATCTCATATAAGGCAGGTGATGCATAATGATATAGATTATAGACTATTCTTTACCATTAGATTTTATGTTCTGTAATGGCTCTTGCAAAAGTGTGGGTTCTTGTCAGCTATGCTTTGTTTTTTGTTTATTTTCCCTTTTCTTCCAGGATCCGGGTTTGTCTTTCAGCCAGAATGTACCTGATAGATTCTTGTTCATTTATTAGTGTGAAACATTGAAAGGGATACCCATCTAGGATTCCTCCGAATAAGTGTTAGACATATGCTGATTCGTTCACCGTAACAGGATTGAAACTTTCTTTCTGAAATACCGAAATGGATCATTTTTATTGATTTCGACACTAAATATGGAAACCTTGCTCATAATTAGTTATGTATATGCTGTTGTTGTTTGTTATATTCAATCTATCATGTCAAGTTAGTTACTCTTCCATCATGCTTGCAGTCCTTGTTTTATTCACTTCTATCATGTCCATTTCCACTTGGATGCCAATTTGGTAAAGAATAAGGGATTGCAGATATGTAAGTATAAGTATCTGCAAATTGCCAACTGCATGCCTTGGAGATCTGTAGCATGATCCAAGTTGTTCCCCAGGTGCATTCAACTATCTATGAATAATGTTTTTAGATTATAATAATGAAAGGGACATCTTAAAGGGAGACCATTTGGCTTGCAACTTAATCAAAACTGGCAAATATATAAAATATTCTCTTAGTCATTCTCAGGCTGTCATTTTGTGGTGGTGTTGATTAGATGTCGACTGGTCTGCTTGGTAGCACCCTCCGTTGATGCTTCATCTTTCATGTCATCGATGTGCCGGGGGGTTGCCAGCAATGATAATGATTTGATCGAATTCACGACTGCAATGTTCCTCCAAGTCTCAAAATTTTGCCGGTTTTTTACCATTACCTATCATCTTTATAAACATTTGCGCATGAATGACTGGTTCTTCATCTTCATCACTGGCCATGTACACAATTAAAGTCATGGAAAAGATCATAAATGTTGATGTTCGAACTCTAATCTTATGCTATCGGATGATCGTAGGAATAAGACGAGGCAGTTGGTATTAACTTCCTTTTAGATTACCAGGCAAATGTTCCAACAAAACGAGTAGTACAGATTGCAGAAGAAACATGCTCATGTTCCAGCAACATATTCGAAACCTCTCATTGAAAAGTATGAATCGAAAAGCAACATTTAATTCAACTTCACATAAAAGCATAAAACAAAAACTTGTTGCTTTGAACAATACGAAGCAACATATTTCATCCTGTATATTCGGCCACAAATACAAGAATTGGAAACCTGTTTTTCAAAGCAGCCTCCTTAAAACAATAGATATATTAAACCCCAAATCTGATGCTTAGACAACCCTTTACTCTCTCTAGTTATGGGTTCCACTGTGGATTCCACTACCTTTATCCGACCCTGAAATCAATCCCTCCCTCCTCATCTTTTCTTCTTTAGATTTCCTGCAAAATATCACCCAAGAATTCACTTCCAAAGCTATACAAATACCTACCAATGTCGACAAGCACAAACAATACCCCAGCTTCGCATAGGATCCGCCTTCCCCCATTACTTCGAAGCCTTGGAAAACATTCACAACCCCAAGAACAACACATGAATACCCAACAAAATGGTGGTAAGATTTCCAATACTTCCTGAATTTATGTGTGGTCTTAGGCCTAAACAGAAGAGCAAGTGTTTGAAGAGCCCCCAAGCAAAACGCTGCAAATCCAAGCTTCCTATGGAGTCCATAAGTCACTCCTGGTGACATTTTACCCATCCTGATCCCAATTACAAACCCAATGGTACCTAAGAAAAAGCCAGACAATTGGATTCCGGAATGAACGTAAAACCATGTAGGTCCTAGCGCTTGTACGTGGCGCAAGTATCGTGCCGTGACCGCTCCCATAGGGAGTAGTATACCCCATGAGATGGCGTTAAGGATGCCATGAATGAGTTTCAGAATATCCATGTTGTTGTGCTGTGTAGCGGCGGAGCCTGACAAGACATCAAACGTAGTTATCGAGGAAAGGTCGTTGGACGTCGTGGGATGGATGGTCGGGGAGTAGCCTTGGACATACAATCCTCTGTTCCAAACATGGTGAATTTTGGTCTTATTGGGTACGAGTTTCACCGTGGCATAAATTTGAACCGTGGCACCATTGTGTATAGTAGCCATCTTGCCCCCGTACAAGGTAGCCGACGAAGAAATCAAGTGGATGTCGAGTGGTCGAGAAAGGAGTGAAGATTTTTGGAGCTTGACGGATGGGTCTAGAATGTAAGGCAGGAGTACCAACTGTCCGGAATTAGGATCCGGAAACGCAACAAGAGCACGCGTACCGGTCATTTCTGGGGATGTAGGATTGATTCCCCACCCTACCCAACCGGAAGGCGAAATGAAAGTGCCGAAGAAACAAAGGTCTAATGTAGCATTGTGAGGATGGAATGTCCAAGCAATCGAAGCTTGTTGTGTGGGGAGTGTCATGCATTTTTGGAACGTTTTGGTGGCGGTCACGGTGCTGCAGTGAGCTGAAACTGCAGTGTTTAGATGGGAAGTGAAGAGGAAAAGGAAGAAGAGAAAGATCATGGTTGTGGAATTGGATGGGGCACTGAATTATCGGAAGGAAGCTTTTGCTTTAACATTTACGAGATTGGTGGCAGGTTTTGTTGGGCAATCGAAGTGGTCTGTAATGATTGTAATCGAACCAATTATGAGAAAGTGGTGGGACTGCTTAGCTTTGAAGTAAAGACTACATTGAGATTTAGGGTTCGGTACAACATAAAAAAAGAGTTTAGATAGGATTGTTTCTGCTTAATGACGGTTCAAGAGAATGAATATACAACGTTCTAAACTCAAGATTTGTTTAAATAGAAATAAAACGTTTATCAGTTGAACCAAATCTATGTTGGTCGTAATGGGATTTATTAAAATAATATTGATTAAATCTTAATTTTTGTGACTATTTTTTCAATTACTATTATGGCTTTGAAGCTAAGCTATAAACAATAGAATGTGAGATTATAACTTATTAGAAGATTATAAAGAGGTCTGTCCTCTCCACTAATCTTTTCATCATTGTGTATATGGGTTTCTTAATTATTACTACAAGTAAATCATAAAACGTGTTTTTGTTGGCAAAAATGTAATCAATTTCAACTTCAGTGGATATGTCCCACTCTGATTAATTCTCAAGGCATCATCATCATTTGCATGTGGGGAACCCTACTTTCATTTCTAACACTCCTCACCAAATCTCCTTTTCCTAGTTAATAATCTGAATTTCATAAAGCTTTTGCCGATCAGCTTCTGGGTGATGTCTGAAACATGTTTTCTTTCAGATTTGTCCTTAAGATGTTTGGAAGTTGATGAGTCTCGGTGACTCAACGTTCTCACCCGACAACGGATGAACCTGAGGAATGTTCTCCAAAACCGTACTCCCACCTTGCCACACATGAATGAAACTGGTTTGATTCCCCAACGGCCCCAGTACGCCAAATATAATCATCTGCTTGTCGACATATTCCGCCGATATGTCCGAAACCGGAATGTCGAGCTCCGAAGGTAACATCGAAGGGTTGTAGCTTGTTATCGATATGTGGAGTAAGCGATCACGCTGCCGTTAAAATGACGGAAAGCGATACCAGGGCTTGAGAACCAATCATGCCTCGTCCCATTGGGTTTATCGCCCACGCAATCCATCCTTCGGGGATCTGGGTAGCTCTGTATGCAATCTGAAGCTTTGTTGTGAGTTGGCTGCAGTTCCAGTGTAACGATGCTTGAAGAACTTGGAGATCTATGCAGGAACCGAAGACTTGGTTGCTTGGGAATGAGTAGTTGGAGCAAGCTTCGGCTGTGGAAATGGAAACCAGAGATGCAAAACTGCAGAGCAGCAAGATTGAAGTAGTGCTTTTGGCCATGAAATAGGGTTGAATACTAGGGTTTGCTGGTGGGTGCGAAATGAATGGGATGAACAGTTGGTTTGGTTCATATACATATTCCCGGCTCTTACCATTTTAATTATGTTTGCTAAGATATATATTTGTTTTTCTTTTAAATTACTTGTATATCTTTATTAACATTAAAGTATTTTATTTAAAATTATTAATTAATTTAATATACGAATTGATAAAGAAAAAATTTAAATATTAAGAGTAATCTAAATATAACCTTACTTGTAATTGAGTTATCTAAATATAACATTTATTAATTGTATGACCCAAATATAATCTTACATATAATTAAATGATTTAAACGTAATATTTTATAATTGAGTAATCCAATATAACTCTATCCATAAATAAGTAACTTCCGCTACAGTTCAACTTTTTTTTTTAATCTTCCGGTCGTATATTATTGTTCTAGTAGTACTAATTTACTTGAATATAATACAAATATAAATTGGAAAAATTCAGAATTGTTTATTTTTTTAAGTACCTAGACATAGTCGTGCCACATGTTCGTTGTTACCTGCGTTTACTTCGTCTTTTTCGCTTTTAGAAAGCAAAGACTTCAGTGCACGTTGAATAGAAAATTTAAAAGCATAATAAGATTTTGAATTTATAGGTAATTATTCGATATAATGACGATGAAAATTATTTTTTAAAAAATTTTAGGGTTTAAGATCTTAGTTTAAAGTGTATGATGTAAGGTTTAATTATGCGGGTTCTAAATTTTGGGATAATGATCGAAATTTATAGTTTACGGTTATAATTTAAGGGGTTTAGTTTAAAATTACCTATATACTTATTATATTCTCCTAAAAGCTAACCTTTAAATGTAACCCTAAATCTTAAATTATAATCACTATTACTAAATTTTAAATCCCTACGTCTAAAACTCTAAACTTTAAACTAAACTTTTTAAATTTTAAAATTAAAATATCTATAAAAACTTTTAATTTTTAACATCGGTGTATAGATAATAACCTTTAATACTATCTAATTAACCCTTTAATTTCCATTGCTATACATTTTTTTTTAATTTCCTGAGCAGTCCATGACTCCCATTTCTAAATCAAATAATAATAATGCTTTACCTAATCCTACTTCCTAATGTATATTCTGATTGTCTCCTTGCTTTCCACGAAGCTTCATATTAAGGGACAAGTGCTTTCTATTCTTAGATTTTGTAAGAGAAAGGAAACATTATTAAGGCAAAGGGAAGGGTGTTTAATCTCTTACATTTGAGGTAGGTAAGGGTATATATAGCTAATAGCAGGACACAAAAGAAGCATAAAGTAGTATTTAAGTTATTTAGATGAAATATATTATATTTTATTATTAAAATTACTCTTTAAATCTAAATGTTTGTGGTTTCTTTCTTAATTAATTAATGGTAAAATAAACTAATATTTGATGAAACTTTGTGAGTAAATGAAATGTGAACACAGATGGATTCCCTCAGGATTGAGTATGATTGCCAAATGCAGCAAACTCTTTTGCTGTCTATTATTATGACTTAATTATTTACAATATTTTTAAATATTTAAGTATAATATTTTTTTATGATACATAAATATATTATGTTCTTATATTAAAATTGTCAAAATTCAAAAGAAAAACACATTTTTATTAATGGACTAAAATAAATTAAATCCAAATGTCCATGTGAAAATGAATTAGTCAAAAGATACAATTCTTGATCTGCTCCCTTTTTTTATCTAGAATTTATTATTTGTTGAATTCTATATATAAATCTTTGTTGTTGAGTTCCCAGAGGATTTAACACAACAATCTGCCTTGACAAACATTTTTTTTCCTGGGAAATCTGTCCTGGAAACTTGTTTCTGTCTCCAAGGTAGGTAGGGTAGTTCTGGTTCAAGATGCAGATCAAAGCATGGAACATTGTGCTGTTTACATGCCTGCTGGTGTTTTTATTGGCTTCATTGTCTTCTGCCCAAACCCAAACCTGTGTTTCCCAAACATTTTCCAACAACAGGCAATATGCCAACTGCAGTGATCTTCCAGCTTTGAACAGTTTCATCCATTGGACATATGATGAATCGGCCGGGACAATTGAGATTGCTTACCGACACACCGGTACCACCTCGTCACGTTGGTCGGCATGGGGCATCAATCCCAGAGGACCAACAATGGTGGGTACACAGGCTTTGGTTGCCTTCGTCAATTCCAGTGGAGGGGTTCAGGCATTCACAACTTCGATTGATAGCTTGAGCCCTTCCATGCAACGGACAGACTTGAGCTTCCCGGTTCCAAGTCTTTCGGCGGTGTTCGAGAATAACGAGATGACGATATTTGCCGTTTTGAGAATCTCCCAAAACTTGTTGTCTACCAGCCAGGTTTGGCAGGAAGGTCCAGTGAGTGACGGACAAATACAGCCTCATTCTACTAGTGGAGCCAACGTTCAATCCGCCGGAAGCGTCAATTTTCTTACGGGACAATCTGGAGGGAGTTCATCGGCTGGTTCCAGAACAAGAAGAAGAAACGTGAGTTATTCGAATCTTGGATTAAATTCACCCTAGAGCTAGAACTTCCGACACAAAAATGATTCATATTTCCAGGTTTTTAAAGTTAGGTGCATGAATTTTTCCAGGTTCATGGAGTACTGAACACTGTCAGCTGGGGGATATTGATGCCATTGGGAGCCATAACGGCTAGGTACATGAAGGTGTTCAAATCTGCAGACCCAGCATGGTTTTATCTCCATGTTGCTTGCCAATCCTCGGCCTATGTCATTGGCGTGGCCGGGTGGGCGACCGGTATTAAGCTCGGCAGTGACTCCCCTGGAGTCACTTACAATCCCCATAGGACCATCGGCATTATCCTCTTTTGTTTTGGAACTCTCCAGGTAACTTTTTTCCATTATAAATATTCGTATCCGACACTTATTTCAAATTGAAAGTCCCTATCAATATTACGTATACCAAGAGACTTTTTCTTCAATTTGCCGCCACCGGTGTATACATAGCGGCATTCCAAATAGTTGGCTTCAAGACTACTCCAATTCCAACATTATTAATGACTTTTAATTGTAATGTTTCTCGACAGGTGTTTGCTTTGCTTCTGAGGCCAAACAAGGATCACAAATACAGATTGTATTGGAACATCTACCACCATTCCATCGGCTACGGTGTCATAATCCTTAGCATCGCCAACATCTTCGAGGGTTTCGACATCCTTAATCCCGCTGACAAATGGAAGAGAATTTACATTGGGATTCTCATATTTCTGGGCGTTTTAGCCACATTCTTGGAAGCTTTCACCTGGTACGTTGTTATCAGGAGGAAGAAGACGAATAAGCACCCTCCCACCATGAATGGAGCCAATGGACATGGATATGGAGCCACTGCCATGGGGCAGCGCGTGTAGTAAAATTCTTCTTTGATCAGTCTTATTTTATTACACCATGTGCTCCCACATTTGTTATTACAGCTTATTGTTCATTTGTTATACGCTGGAGTTTTGCATATGTATAGATGATGTACTATTATATTTTGTGTATTTACTCTACTTTTATTTAATTTCATGTACTATGGATACTAGTGTATGCATATATGTAGCAGCAGAACCGCATATATTAAGGGGTTCTCGTACTCGGCTTGAACTTTTTAAAATTTATGTGTTTGGTTTTAACTAGATCCGCTGATATATATACATGTTGTTTGGGCTGGTAGGAAAGTTTTGAAGTATGACCAATTCCATTGGGAAGTTGATGAGCGAAAGGTATTGACTGTGACTACGACATTAAAATATGTCTGTTGTAGGTGAAGTCCAATAAAACGTCAGGATTTGCCTTTTGTCAAGTGTGTGAGTGTGACAATCAATCAATAGAAAAGAGATGGTGGCTAAACCAAAGCTCAACTTCATAAAGAGATGGTGACCAAACAACAGTTATAAAGGAAGCTCAAGCTTCCTTGGATTTCAAGGTATAACCAAATATTTGGGAGCTCAAGCTTGAGCATTAAGATATCTGAATACACTCAAGTACTCAACAGCTCCAGCTCGAGAACGATGGACTTTTTCAGCATCAAATTGTGCTTACCATCGGATTAAACACCATACGATCTCTTGGTCTTAAAATGATTTTCATTGCAAATATTGATTCTTTTCCCATACATTTTAATCTGCTAGATTGACTTAGCCCACAGTCCACTAGTTCCTGTCTTTCTCTTTGATTTTCTTATCCCAAACAATGACAACCTACGAAAGATCTTAATAAGCCTGCTAGCATACTTTCTCTGTGAAGCAAAATTCACAGAACCTATGCAACCCGTTATTTCTCCCAATGGGTTCTTCCTCTTGCTTCCTGACCTTCTTTCTAAGCCATAAGGTTTCATCATACACTGTGGTTTGTTCGGTTTCGAATCTGTTTTCTTTGAGATCTCATGCCATTGAAGGGTCTTCTTCAGCGCCATGAGCTCTTGTTCAAGGTTCTGAAGTCTAAAGCTTGTCGATTTGTAGTTTCTCTCTATTGTTGGGAGGTCATCTTGTAGGAACAAATTCAATGGTTTGCTGTTTGTAGACTCTACCGCGTCGTTGTATGGACTTTCTTCGAGGTTCAGGGTTCTTGAGTTTGGACATCTTGAGCTCGATAGGCTTCCCGAAAATTGACTGGTGAACCTAAACGAGTCCGAGCATTCTTTAAAAGCTTGGTGGGTGTTCAGTTGTTGAACGAAAAGAGCTTGGACAATCAAACGCAGTGGCATCAACTCATTTTGAACAGCTTCAATGCATGCCTCTTGTGAAAGTTTTTGGCAGTTTAGGTATCTGCACACTGATCCTTTCTCCTCTTGTGTTATATGTCTATGTGCATGACCAATAGGTGGAGCGAGGTTCAGTTCGAAGTTAAATACGACATGAATACACAATTGTTTCGAGGATAAAGGCGATAAATTATCGAAAACTTACTTGTAAGAAGCTATTCATTGCTCTATAAAGCTGATCATGTGTCTGACGGTGAGATATCGGTAATAATTCGACTAGTTCCATGAACTTCTTAGGCCCCAATTGTGGATCAGAAGATATATGGGAAAGGTATGTGTCCCATAATTCTGCAACAATGGAGTTACTTGCTGAAGGAGAAGGGTTGGTCTCCATGTTAAACGCTGCAAAAGTTGTGAAAATGTTCTTCATAATGGCTAACTCCTTGCTTGATGAAATGGACTCTGTTCCAATCTGTGGAAAGATAAAGTCTTCCACTTGGGCAAAGCTTAACATAGTTGCAATCTGGTCTTGCAATTTCACTAATCTGTCACTTGTTAAACCAAATTCTAAGGATCTAGAAAGCATTGCAAAGTAAAATCCAACAGGAATGGCCCTACTGGCTTTTTCCCCAATGGGAAGTAATTCAAGAATCCCTTGTAAAATGGCTGAAACCTTGTTGTCTGAGTCACTGTCTTCAGTTTCCTCACCTGAGTTTTCCCAGAATTGGAGTGTTTTCTTGGAGAGAACCCATTTGTTTGCATAGAAAACAATGATGGGTGTTACATATTTCTCTTTCATTCCTTGCCTTCTTAAGGAGCCAATTATCCTTTTGAAGAATCCATATGGTAGAGCTATGAGATCTTTGATCCATAAGTCCTTGCTTGCTATTGCTTTCACTGTTTCACTGCTCCATGCCTCTCCGATCAATGCTTCCAATGTCACAACTGGTTTGTCCCTTCTCCTCTCTGGATCAAGAATCTCCATGCAGGACATAAAGGCCAAGGATTCGATGCATCGACTCACGATCAGTAGCTCCTCGGACCAGGGGAGCAACGTTTGGCATTTCTGGAGAACAATCAGGGTATCATCCCAGCTCTGCAACACCACTTGGTTCAAATAGAGATCGAACCTCTCGCAGAGGTTGCCAATGCAGTACTCTTCTGTCATCTCGAGAAACTCGGCTGCACACCTCAGAGCAGCCACATTGAAAGGGTCAACCAATGTGGTGGAGCCATAGATAAACAAGGTAATCATCTCGAAGGTTTCGGCCCCTCCGGGGAAATCTTGTGGCAACTTGAGCTCGTTCGATTCGATCAATCTCTTCTGAAAGTATCCACTCTTTGAAAACAATGGATGCTGGCAGAACACACAGAAAACAACATCAATGTAAGTTTTACAGAAACAAACTGAATTCGATTGCGTCTAATTTCCCCCCTCCATACCTTATGCAGGCTGAAGGTTCTTTCGCCTACTCAAACACGAATTGAAACAGGAAGTCCAGTTTCTTGGCACCTGAAATGATCAAAATCTAAAAACATAAGTCTTATGAACTGAATTTAATTCATGTAATTAGAAAACTATTTATGTTTTTACCATGAAATAATCTTAATCTTGAGCAGGGCACTGACATTGGGTGAAGAGAAAGGACTTGAAGCCACTGAACTATCTTTCGAACTCAAAACATCCATTATCATTTGTTCATCAAGAAGAAAGAAACTGAGATCAAAACTTTGCAAGGCCAACTAAGTTAAACAGGCACTGCAAATACAACAAACATGCACTGCACTTCTCAGTTTTCATTGCCATTTTTTCTCCTTCAACCTGCACTAATAAATTATTGTGATCCAACTCGAGAATCGAAGTACAAATGTACCCTATCAAAGCTTTTAGAATCCATAAAAACACTGGGAAATGGAAAGTATGTGATCAAAAAGAATAGTTTAAGGTGGTATAAAGCATTGAAAGCGAGATGGAGCACACGAGTGGATCTGAAAAATCCAAATTTGAAGGCATCAAAACCGTTCCTCGAGTGGTGAGAAGGTTGAATTCTTGTACCTCCGCCAATAGAATAGAATAGGGTGCAGTTTTCCCAGTTCCGTGCCTTCTCATCTAAGCCTCTCTCCGATTAACAAGTTTGAGCCTTTTCTTATTTGTGTCCATGTGAGTCACCTTCTTCCTGATAGATTAATTGAATTCCCCCACTCTAGTTTGCAAGTACTATATCAAAGCTTTTCTTGGAAGACACGTATTTCACATGTTAATATGCATAGCTTTTACATTCAACATACCTGTTTTCTTTCTTCATTTTGATTTACTTTAGAGTAATAAATCTTGGGATAAATGATGTAGAAAAATAAATAAATAAATAAACAAATTATAAAGTAGGGAGATGAAGTGCGGGTGAAGCTATAAGAAGTTTGGTAGCGTATGCCAACAACTACGACGGCACGACTTCTAAAAAAGGGAGCTTTGAATTGTGATTTCACACGTTTTTGTTCGCTTTCTCCAACCACACCCAATCACACAAATATTATTTTATTGGAGTGCAAATCATTTGTTCCTTTTACGTGTCTCTATTTATGTCCACACTTCAAATTAGAGGATTTAGAGTTTTAGGTTAGAGGTTTTGGTTAGGGTTTAGAAAATTAAGAGTAAAGTGTGTTTTTTAGAGTGTAAGGTTTAAGATTTAAAATATAGAAAATAAGAATTAGGATTTAAAATTAAATTTTTTAAAAAAAATCAAAAGAGACACCAAAAGGGCTGAAAATTTTTATTTTTTTATTAGTTCATTTTGGCATCCCATAATTAAATACTTTATCTATTGTGAAGGATTGAATTACTACTTGGTATGTGTTATATTATAAGGACAAAAAATTCAGACTCTGAATTTGATGATTTTTTAATTTATTTATTATTTTATTATTTTTTCAAATTAGTTTTTTTTTTCATTTTAGAGAAATGACATTTTAAGATTATTTTGCCATCTTAAAATGTCATCTTAAAATATCAAGTTTACACTGTATATAATATAAAGTTTGCACTTTGAGGTGAATTTTTTTTTTCTTGGGCATTGAGGTCAAAAATGTGTAAGGAGGTTTTGTTTTGACCCAGAAAAAATACTTTAGGACAAATAATCGTTACCCTAAATAGAACATGGTCAGAAATTCTATGATACTAGAAATTAATATAGCCTTCTTTTCTATTTGGGGAAAAATAAATAACAGTCAAAGGTTCGAAATTTGTTCAACCAGTTCTACTCTCCGACTCTCAATGGCCTAACTTTATCACGATGTTGCATCTTTCAAAAACTCCGATACATAGGGTATGTGCATTGTGCAAAGCTGTGAGCCAAGTTCAAAATAAAGCATGCACTTCTTATTTTTGACCACCGGCTTCGACTGGCTCAACCACCTCAGCTTCCAATGTCTCTGTTTGGGGAGTGTGTGCTGCTGAGTGCTGGGTCGACCATTTACCCGTAATAGCCATTCCCATCATCTCATATATCTTGCCACTGAGTTGTGCTGGATTGTCAGGCTGCAGAAATGACATCAAGATTATAACACTGGCATGTTTCCGAAGATAATATCGAGTTAAAAGCTTCAGGGTTTTTAAACATCATTTCTTGTCGGAAAAACTTACAGTGTAACCGCTAGAAACAAGTGCTGCATCATACAGAAGATCTATTGCTCTCAAGGCGTCTTCATCATCTGGGTTACTCTTGAATGCAGCCTGCAGAGAGAGTATAACAAGTTTCATAAAATGATAATGAATTGGGGTAGAAATTAAGTTTAATGTTCGGCAACCTACATTCAGTTCTCTAATGATTGGATGCTCAGGGTTCATCTCAAACACCCTTCTACCCTTCATGAACTCCAAAGTAGAGGTATCACCAACAGTTTGTGCCTTCATGAGTCTGTAAAAGAATAACAATCATGATAACCGATGCTAACTTTAAAAAAAAAAAAAAAGAGCAAGCAAACAAGAGTACATTCACCTCTCCATGTTGGCAGACCAACCAAACTTCCCTGCTACCAAAACACATGGTGATGAACTCAGACGGTTTGAAATATTAACATTGGCAACTTTTTCACCCAGACGTTTCTTGATCCAATCACAGGTATTGCCAAATTCCTCTTTGGTTACTTTCTCCTTTTCCTCGTTCTTATCACCTAATAATAGGCAACAAAAATACTAAAAATAAGGATAAACCATGACTAGCATCAACCTTATTATTGATTTAAGTTCCGACTGCCAAGTAATTCACCAGAATAAGCTGGTACAAGCAAGAACAAAATCTTTAGCCAGCCAATAATGATAAACGTAATGCTTCATGAGAATGAGAACCACGGACTAACCTATATCCAAATCTTCTTTGCTAATGTCTACAAAATTCTTCTCCTTGTATGATTTTAGACTTTGAATGGCAACTTCATCAATGGGGTCTACCAAGTAGAGCACCTAGAAGACGGGACCCAAAAAAAAGTATCATTGAGAATGAAGCATGATAAATTTAGTCAGTGTAAATTTTAAAATTCAGTGAAGAAAGAGATTTACTTCAAGATCCTTCTCAACGAGTCTCTCCAAGAAAGGTGCATTCCGAGCACTGCACACACTGTCAGCGGCAATGTAATAGATATCCTTCTGCTCAGGTTTCATGTTTTCAACATACTCATCCAAACTTATCATCTCATCCTCACTTTGGGAAGAGAAGAATCTGAGCAATGGTGCGAGACGCTTGTGATTTTCACGATCTTCTATGCATCCCAATTTCAAATGTTTTCCGAAATTCTCCCAAAATGTCTCATAGTCCTACAACACAAGCAGATTTTAGCACACTAAAGCATAATAGCAGAACAAACTGATTAACTAACAAAAATAAAAGTGAATTCCCTATTAGCCCTGAATTATTTAAGTTTCTTTTTACAGTGAATAAGTATAAGAGAAGTGGAGGGAGAAAGGAGGCAGGAGATGAGGAGAAAAGGGAAAATATAATGCATACCCCTTTATTTTCACTCATTGATATTCCCAGAATCATATCAAAGGTTTTTCGAACCAAACGTTTCCTCATTATTCGGACCTTAAAGAAAAACACAAAATTACAGTTAGAAGACTGTTAACGAAGAAAATTAACTTTTTTCAGCATCTAACAAGAATTCTGGGGAAATATAGGCCTTACAATGCGACTTTCTTGAAGAATCTCACGTGAGACATTGAGCGGGAGGTCATTCGAATCCACAACACCCTTTACAAAGCTTAGATATCTAGGGAACTACTCAACCAAAACAAACAAGGTGTGCACAAGTCATATTACATTTGAATCAAGTATATTCCTCAAATGCATAAATGAAAGACATTTGATTACCAATTCACCATCAAAATCATCTGAAATGAAAACTCTTTTAACATAAAGTCTTATATTCTTCGTCTTGGGATTGGTTATATCATCCTTTCCCATAGGAGAAATGGCTGGGACATAGAGTACAGAACGGAACTCCACCTCACCCTATAAAGTGCAAAGTTAATGTTTATTAACATTTAAAAAAAATAAGAAGCACTGGAAGAGTGATGTAAGAACCATGTTAAAATTGCTTATATTTTCAACAGTACCATCTTCGAAGGGACATTAAAGCAACAGTCCAGCTCCTCTTAACTCAAGATAATTGAATAAAAAAAGATAGCAGAACATTCTCAAAGTTGATTTAAATAACTTTCCAATTCCCACTAAACAAAGGCATTACCTCAGTTGTAAAGTGCGATGATGCTAATGGCTCCGAGTATTCATTAAAAGTCTTCTTGTAGAACTCATTGTATTCCTCTGTTGTCACCTCCTTAGGATTACGAAGCTGTATATATGAAGTTAGTGATAGTATCACATATAAAACATTCTAGAAATACACAACTGAAAGTTGGGCAATTCTAAAGCGAAACTTAACAACCCACCCAAATTGGTTGAGTCTCATTTGTAAGCTCCCAATCCCAGTACCTCTCAACAACCTTTTTTGTTTTCTTTTTCTTCTGTTACATCAGAGTCAAAAAAAATCAACCACATGCACATTGCTGATGAGCTTGTAGATGAAAAGACTACATAAAGTTAACCACCTCAATATTTTCATCTTCATTAGCCTCTTTGGCTTCAACTGGCTCATCATCAACTTCAACCTGTGATAAGCAAGAAGCAGTGACAGGTTAGTTATCCCAAAAACAAGTTGATGCATTTTGTCAAGAAAAATGAAATTGATGATATTAAGTTGAAAGACCTCTTTAGTGATTCCCTTCTCCTGCCATGTGTAAATTGGGAAAGAAACAAATTGCGAGTAATTCTTCACAAGCTTTTGAATCCTTTCTGGATGGGCAAAACCTTTGTCATCACTCTGAAGGCACGTGGACAAAAGAACAAGAGATAAGTTAAAGATGCTACAACAAACAATGGTACTAAAATATTATTATTCTTAGGTATTTAAGAGACCTTAAGATACAATGTAAGGCGTGTTCCTCGAGGAATAAGATTCTCTGAGTTTGTCTCCTCCCGAATGGTATAGGAGCTAGCATTTGCCTCTCCTTCCCATACATATTGTTTATCAGATTTCGGACTCTTTGTTGAGACAACTACCTACAATTACAATAAACTAAATGAGAAACTGCCACTACGAGAACTTCTGAATGCACAAGCTGAAACAGTAAATAATCAATACCTTATCAGAAACCAAAAATGCTGAATAGAAGCCAACACCAAACTGACCAATCAAGTTGTTGTCTGTACCAGCATCTTTACTTTCCTGCAAAATGTACATTTTGCTAAAGCATATAACTAGTAACCCTTGATTTTGGAAATAAAATGCTAGTTTAATTATTAGACCTCCACAGCCTTCAAGAACTTAGCAGTTCCACTCTGTGCAATTGTTCCAAGACAATCAACAAGTTCTTGCCGTGTCATACCAATCCCCGAGTCACTGTAGAAAACAAGGTAAGATTAGTGTGCAGCTAAATCAAATCCACAACCAAAGCATCTTGAGCTCATATACTTACGTAATTGTTATTATCCCATTGTCTTTGTCAGTTTGAATGCGAATGTCAAGATCAACAGCTTCCTTTAAAAGCTGAGAATCAGTAACACTTAGATACCTTAACTTGTCCAAGGCATCACTTGCATTGCTGCAGAAACAAAAAAAATATTAAGGATACCAAACATCATGAAATGGAATTTGGCAGGCTCTTAGGTAACTTTAGCTTAAAGATCAATTATTGAAAAGACAGTTCTGCATCAACCAGGCATTACTGGCATCTATTCAGATTACATAATAAAAAATATCTGACACTACCATATATATAGTTATCTTGGATTTCATCCAGAAGTGAAGCAGAGAATAATATATGATGAAAGTATGGAATGATTGGCCTATCCAAAATGGAAGATGTTAAAATTGCAAATTATCTCTCATGTTCAAACAACCAAATAATAATAGTCAAATATAATCGACAAGCTTCTTGTTACAGATGAATTCTTGAAACATGCCTGATAAGCTCCCGAAGAAACACCTCTTTGTTGCTGTACAAACTGTTGACAATAAGATCCATGAGACGACTAACCTGTCAACATGTATATAACAGTAAACATCATAAATAAAACTCATCATAACTCTAACTAAAAACTTTATACAAGTCAGGGCTTTAAAATACCTCGGCTTGATACTCATATTTCTCAGCTGGAGGTGGAGGTGGATTTCCTGAATCAGATGCAGTCGCAGTTGACTCGTATCGGCTTCCCAAAAACAAATCATTTTTCAAGTTCAATTGATCTGAATACCTGACCGTGTTACATTTCCCTCCGGTTATTGCCGAGTACCACCTGGTGTTAGTATCTCTCCCTTCTGCCTGCTCACGGTCCAAAAATACACCAATTAAAAAAAACTATTAGAATCAAAAACCATACCATGATAAAATAACTAAATTAACAAGTTTCAAAATCATTATAAATAGAGGTAGAGAGAACCGAGACATGAATGGGAGTGGAGGAGGCGACTGAAGAAGCCGCAGCAACCCGGTAACGAGTAGCAGGGGCGCAAAGAGCGGCGGAGACTGAGCGCCGGGAGAGGCGATGCATTATTGAGGATTAGAGAGAAGCGCGCGCGCGAACTAGTTTCAAGAAAGTTGAGAAATTGTGACTCAGTGAGTTTACTACCTTCGGGTGCGCTGACGATGAGAGAGGTTTTAGTAGGGTTTTGGGTGGGGGGATAAAAGGGGTTTTCCCTTTTCGGAAGCTTCTGGAGAATAGATAGGGGCTGATGGTAGAAATCGGGTACGTTAGTGTCTACGCTAGGTGCCGTTTACAATAATTAGGATGAATGGTTCCTATTCTGCCACGCATCACTTTAGAAAATGATCAATGGATCACAATCATCACATACAAGCAAAAGCCCAATACTGAACCTTAAGTGAAAAACAGAGCAACCCAAAACATGAAATCGAATAAGCCCAAACTTTTCTTACCCAAAAATTAAATATTAAACTTTAAATTTTAAACATTAATTTTAAATTTATAAATTTTATAAATTTAAATTATAAATTAAATCTTTAATTTCTAAACTAAAAAAAACTTGTGTATACGATCTGTGTATTAAAAGTTAGTAAGACCTAAGGATTATAATTTGTGATAAAAATAAATTAATTAAATTGTGCAGGGTAAGAAAAAGTGAGGGTTTGAATAATTAATAATAGATCCTTTGCAGCAGGATCATCGTTTAAGAATATATTTAATAATTAATGATGTACAAAATTTATTTATTTAAATAATTATTTTTATTTTTTAAAAATAACTTAATTTTTAGTATTTTATTTTAAATTATAACAACCCCTTTTATATAAAAATTATATTCATTTTAATAGAATGATATTTTAATAAATAATTTTTATATGTTGTAATAAAAATATATTTTTATTAACAAATGTATGATGTAGTAATAAGGGAAATTATTTTTTTAAGGAGAGGACTAAGTTTAAATTTTAGAAAAAATATTTTTAAAGGAAAAATAGTAATTTTTAAACTTGAATCATAACTTAAATCATAATAGAACGGTACATAATTTATAAAAAAACGATATTATATCAATTTATCATATTTGCTTATAGCATACTACCACGTAAATTTATATTATCATATATATTTATCATGTAATTTTAAATCAATTATAATTAATTGACTAACAATTTTTACATAAAATAAAATATTTTAATCTAAAATAAAAAATTAATTTATTTTAACATTAAAATAAAATAAAAAATAATTAATTTGTATAAAAAATAGCTTTTTAAAATTATATTATATAATCATAATGAAGACAAGAAGAAGATAAACTTCTTGTTTTGCCCCGAAGAATGCATTCCTTTACTAAAAGAACACATAAAATTAGAAGAAAACAAGCATCCCCACTGAAGTAATTAAAGGACAGACCCTACACAATTGGCTATACCTACCCTCCAATTGCAAAAATCCCATTTCCATGGCCCCCTTTTCACCTCAAAGTAACTACAAATATTAAAGAAACCAAATCTTTTGGGCACCTTCCGTGCCCCTACTGAGATATCTAAACCCCAAAGTACAAATAAATTAAAGAGACGTGCCTACGAAAGAGACATGCCCTCTCGATAGGTCACTAACAAAGTACAATGCCCTTTCCCCTAGCCTAAACTTTAATCCTTCTGTCACAGTCCTCATCTATACCCTACTGTGCACCAAAATCCCATAGATGTATCCTCCTGTCACTTCCCGCTGCTGCCACGTGCTGATCATCTGAAACCATGGCGTTCAAATCCCCTACGTTATCGTTCAGACTATACAACCGCTGGCCATGCTCGATTTCCCACACCCTTATTAGACCCGCGGTGCACATGAAAGCGTACCCTTGGTTCATGCAACCCATGACGTTGACGTTTCGTTGCCTTGTGTTGAATCGGCAGACCTCCTCTAGAGTATCCACCCGGCGGACGATTGCCAAGCCACGGGTATCCAGCATAATGAAGGAGTCGCTGTTGGTGTCAAACGACGTCACGACAAGTCCTCTCCGGAACTCCTGATCGACTAATGGAAACTCCGGGTTACTCAAGTCAAGAACCATGTACCTTAAACTAGTGCATGCAACCGCCGATTCCTGACTAGTCACCCTAACTCGGCCGATGGTGTCGGTAAACTCTGTTAACGTATGCCACCCCATGACGGCTTCTGGGTCGGTCAGATTCGTGTTTACGTAAACTAGCTCTTCAGTGTTACCGTCCCAAATGCGGACAGCACGACCCGGAACTCCAGCGTAAAGAGCCACCCACCAGCGCCCACAACCGGTGAAATCCACCAATGCGCCGTCGTTCACGACATTCCCCAAATGCGCAGTACGAGCAAGGGACTCCCCGTCTATGATCGCCACGTGGATGTCGCCATCCAATGTTGCGAAAATGATTCTTGGGTCTTTGATAATAATGCCGGAAACGGCACGTGAGAAGCGGCCGAAACGATCGCGGGGAGGGGGGTTGAAGGAACCGACCTGTTGATGGTTGGCTAGGTTGAAAAGCCTTACAGTACCGTCGGCGAAGCCGCAAGCGAGATGAGTGTCAGACAAGGTGAGGCAACGGCACGACAGCCCATCAGGGTTCTCCACGCCTGCTGAATCAAAGTGGAGTGTCTCGTAAATCGATCTCCCGACACGAAAATTCCGAGCCGTTCGATGACGGAAAATATATTCTTCACGCCACGTTTCACGCATAGCGTGGGTTCGGCCCCATATTACTCTTGTGAGACGTTGCCACAGTGGATCAGATCGAGAGACAGCTTGCCACGTAGAACAAACCTGCATGCAGATAATTCCACGTCAGAAAAGCAAAAAAACGAAACTTATGGGGTCATGCTACGACAAATCTGTGAAATCCCAGTGCCACAACTTGCAAAAAGGCAGAAATAATGTGGAAGCTTAAAAAAAAAGGCAAGGAACATGCTAGACAAGATGATAAAGCCATTGAACAAGAAACGGAGAAAATTACGCAAAAGGCAATATAATAATTAAATTATTTCAATAAAAAAGCAATATAATAATTAAAAACAGTGGCGGATCAGATGACGAAATGGAGCGCAACAGCAGCACGTAGTTAGGCAATGTTTTGGCAATCGTGTTATAACAGTTGAATCAGCCATGGCAAGCTGAGCATAGACAGCCTAGGCACAGGCACAATAGAGAGTTGTTTTCTAGGTTCATATGTCAGGAGGAAAATACAGACTTTTGATGTGTATCGTTTTGTTTTTGCCAAATTGGTTCCTTTTTTCGAAGATATCAACTTTGTCTCGTAGCATGGAATTGTATTAGTAATAGGAAATTGAAGACGTAATCTTGTAACCTACTGAACATCAGAAGTGCAGAAAGAGTGAGACAGCTCTTTTCTTTTCAAACTTGCCATCTTTTTCTTGGTTTCGTTTTAGCTGTGTGCTGCAACAAGACCCAAGACATCCACGGGTTCGAACATGAAAATGGGATTAAAATAAATTCCATTTTTTCTATTTAGTAGAGAGAGAGGAAAGGAAAAAGACCAGGGAGACTATTAGCTGTGCTCCATGAAAGGGCAACGAAAAGCGTCACGTAAATAAGATTGGCATTGGCAGCTTTCAAGCGTGCCTACGATAATAAAATTCGAGCTTCTCTTTCATTTCCAAGAAAGGATTGGCCAAAGGACTGCCTCGTTAAAAGCAGAGAAACAAAGAGACTTGACTTTTCTTCTGCTCTTTCTTCGACTCATAGCCTGTTTCATCCTTCCATGTCCATACATACACCTAGCTCCCAGTATTCAAAAAGAGAGTTGCCAACTGGTCTGAGGGATTAAGCAAATGGAAATGGGGAAGACCTTATCTATGAGACAGAAGAAGAGATAACAAGTTTGATAAAAGGTATACAGCAATGGGCTCCATGTCCTTTTTGCCTTTCGGCATTCGAACATGCTGGCTTTTGACTGCTATTCTCATCCATTATAAACAACCCAACCAATAGTAAAAGACTTCAGCAAAAACCAAACCTACAGTAAAATAATTTGATATATATAGTATTATCATGTGATTTATAGTTTCACTTGACATTCAAGTTCCATTTCTTGAGATCACCAAAGCTTTTTCCATTAACATGCTCCAGCGTTAAAGCTTTATTATGACTGTGCTGATAATCTGCACAAGCGCCTGAGCTCGCATGACACTAAATATGACAGACATTTATTATACGGAATTGAACCCTGAAGCTCTGACCATGCTGCAAGCTTGGGAAGCTAGGGAGAGAGGACACTACCTAGACTAGTAGACCTAAAGGCTAAAACCCCTATTTATATATAGTGGAGTATTATATAAAAGAAAGAAAAGAAGTACATATATATATGTCTAAGAAAGTTCAGTTATACGCAAAGGCTAGACCAAATAGGGAAATGTTGCGAGCATTACTCGAGCAAGCTCAGAGACATACAAAGTAAAAGGGACCATCGCCATAAATCATGCCAAATGTTGATGGGTAGGCCACAAAGGTCTCTTTCTATAATTTAGCGTTAGGAAAGAATCCCATGGATATTGTACCAGCTGATGGGTCAACAAAGTTGGAAGGATTTTGCTATACCTTTAGAAAGGGTCATTCCAAGAAAGGGGAAAAAGGGTATGCAAAAACCAAAACAACCCTTTTATTTCCTCTCGACTCTGAGCATAGAAATAGGACCAAAATGGACATATCAAAAGTAAAACACTGTCATGATGCATAAAAACTACATCATCCCGAAAGGGACGAATTTGTGAGAAATGGACCCATCCAAAGTCAGTTCCCTTATCAAGGGCAGTTTCCCCAAGATTTGACAGAATATATCTGGATTCACTCTGGGCTCTTTCTCAGTCAATGGAATTCCTCAAGTAAGGGTAAATAAATGGGAAACTTTTTTAGTATCCGGGTGCCGGTATCTGGATAACATCAGCATATTTTCAGGGTTCAAACTACATTTTTGACCAGAATAAGATTTTGTCATCTACCAGAAACTTGTTATCTTCCCATAATGCCATGAAGATTGAAATAAAAATAACAGAATCCCAATCATGAACACCACAATTCAATCTATTCTATTCCCCTTAAAATCCACCAGGAAAAAAAATGAGAGATGAAAAAAAGGTATTGAATATGATTGACAGAAAGCCTACCTGAAACAAGTTGGCAAGTGCAGCAGCTGCTGCAAGGCGTCCAAGAGAGCGAGAAGCATCAATGGCAACTTGGACAACAAGATCTTCAACAAACTGACCTGGCCAGATTTCGTTATTGGCACGTCTTCTGGTCGAAGATGGGGCTCCGAAATCACCACCACCTCTTCTTGCTGTACTTCCATTGACATCTTCAGAAGAAGAAGATGATGAAGAAGAAGACATCAATAGTGAGTGGAGAAGCTATAAAGGGAGAGGAAAGAAATGGGAAACAAGGACAAAAAGTTTTAGATAAAGACACAAACTGAGGGGCCCAAAAGAAGGTGTTGGGATTCTTGGATTTTTATACTATAACTTGCTCACTCCATTTATACACTGCGATCAATGCATGAGTATATCTACGCATTAAATACTTGTACACATTACACAAAAGCAGATACACATAAATAGTTTTTTCCCTAAAAATTCATACAAATCATTTAATAAGGACAAGTTCATGAGTATTTAATAATACATTAGTATTTATGATACTTTTTATACACGATGAGCAATCTGTAGGCAATTTTACTGGTGTTTAGGATGCTGGAAGGTGGCTGTGTTCCCCCACTGTTCCTGATACAATTTGGAGTAAAAAAATGAATATTAAAACAAAAGAGCATTGAAAAGCTACATGATAATTAAAGTAGTGCTATGTAGTGATAGATTCACAGGCGTGTTTGGAGTGGATTTGATTCAGTACAGAGAGAAAGCGTATGCACCTCGGATTTGTAAACACAGCTGCACTCGACTCAACTAGTGTGTTTTGAAAAAAGCTGCCTGCTGATTGCACTTCAGTCATTTCCATTTCTTACTTGATATTGTATTTACTATGAAAACCAGACATTAATGAATCTATTTCGTGGGAAACCCGAAGCATGGGAAACCAGAATGAAAAGACACTTTAAATTGCTGGTATTGTACTTAATGTCAAATGACAAAAATTAAAGAGTTGTACTTCAAAATATGAAGAAAAGGAGATTCTACTGAGATTGGCTTGGTCGAAGGCTAACAGCACTCGGTAGGGCTCCACACCGCCATTTCATTGTGAAGCATCTGGCTGACTTAATTATGTAATCAATAGTAATGTTAATTTCAATTGGAATAGTTTATTGTGTTTTATTTTTAAATTAAGTTTTTTAACTATATTTTTTAAGATTTTGAAATTTTATTAAATATTAAATATTTTATTCCGTTTATATTTAAAATTTTAGGTAACCTTCTCTTGTGGTTAATTTTATTTGGCTTTTGTTTTATTTTAATTACTCAAATTTTAAAAAAATAATCTTATTATTTACATTTGAAAATGTTTCTTTTTTCGTCATTATATCGTTAGTATCTATTAGTTGAGTGCAAATCATTTGTCCCTTTCTCATGTCTTCATTTATGCTGTCACTTCTAATTAGAGGGTATAAGGTTTTAGGTTAAGGTTTAGAAAATTAGGGATAATGTGTATTTTTTAGGATTTAGGGTTTAAAATATAAAAAATAAGGGTTTAAGATTTAAAATTAAATTTGAAAAAAATAAAAGAGACACCAAAGGAAATATAAAGACGGGACAAAATTTTTTTATTCCTATTAGTTACCTAATGAGCATTTGATATGGTCGTTTAAAATATAAAATATAACTCACGTATATAATATATATACGTGTAAAATAGACTATTGATTAGTTAAACCTCCCTACTCTGTCTATATAAACCTATTTACTTCAATAGAAAAACCTAAATCAATTTATTCTTCTTTTAACTTAAATGATTCTTTTTTATATATATCTATTTTGTAGATACATAAAATTCAAAAAAAAAAGTAAATGTACTCATTTATCGTTGTATATAAGAGTGATTATTGTTAGTTGTTGAGAAAAAGAGATTTTTTTAAATATTGATGATGAAAAAAATCTTAAAATATCGATGTTGGAAGTTTATTTTTTGAAATATTGATATTTGTACAGTAGAATCAGAGACGTATCTTTTCATCGTCTTAAATAGTATCAAATAAAAAAATCATGTAAAAACTGAGCCAACAGACTCTAATTTTGAAATGTATAATGCAACATTGAGATGTCAAAGTCGGAAGGCTCCGTCTTCCGATAGTTTTTATATAATTCAAAGTTAGAGTCTTTAAACTTAATTTTTACGTAAATTTTTATTTGATATTGTTAAAAAACGATAAAAAATAATTCATTATTAATTTGTATAAACATCAATATTTTAAAAAATATATTTTCATCATTAATATTTTGAACAAAAATTCTATCGCCAATATTCAACAAAATTTTCCCTTCAAATCTTACATTTAATTTTTAAATTCTAATAAACATATAAAATATATATATTCAATAAAGAACCCCTCAGCCGAAAGACTAAAGTGTTTCTTTTGACCAGAAGATAATAGGTCAATCAAATCAAGGCTGAGACAATGGAATGATAGGGGTGTCAGGTCATATCAAACATTATACAGGGAATAAAAATAATAATTTAGAACACTATCTATTCATAATTTAAAGGTAATCTAATAAAATAATTATTTATGATTAATAAATATATATTTTTTATTGAATTATAGAATTAGTCATTATAATCATTTATATTTTTATTATATAAATTTTATAATACTAGATTTTATTAAATATGTTAAATAAGTAGTGTGATAATTATAAAAAATATATGATAGCACTTTTAACGCAAAATTGGATTAATAATTCATTCTTTTTTAATTAAAAAAATAGAGATCAATTGATATTTAAGAATTTAGTTAAAATAAACGGTATAAATGGGAGAATATCATGTGTAGGTAACGTTCTCACTTCAAAATTAATAAAAAAATATTAAAAAATTTTAATAAAATTTTATCAAAAATAATAATTTGGTGACTAAAATAAATAATAATAAAAGGTTGATAACCACGAATATGATTTATCCAAAAAATTAATAATAAATCACGGGACCCTGTCTTTAGCTAAATTTTTGTGAATCAGCTAATAATGATTATAATATTATATGTTCTAAAATATAATCTCAACTATTGAATATTGATTGCTCAATCACTCTACTAGAGTTATTAGTTCTTGAACTCGTGATATCTTGAAACAAAAATCATTCTTTTGACCATTGAAATTAGATGACTCATGCTATCGCCTTTAATTAAATAGGTAAAATAAATGAGTAAAATAAAAAATACATTATATACAAATTATCATTTAAAAAATTAATATTAATTATCTATTTTACTCGATCATCAATATAAAAAGTGCGAAAGATCCTATCTCTACGTCTCTTTTCACTATTAAAGCTCTTCAAGTCTTTCTCCCCAGCCCCATCCATCCTCTTTTACTTAGCTGAATTGAGAAAAAAGAAAACATGGAGATTAGCAACCAAAACCAAACTATTCAAAACCATATTCAATGGAACATCAGCTCCCATTTGCTGAAGCTTGTCACTAATATTTTGCTACCATCTTCACTTCTTTCTGTACTATTATCGTACCCTTTGTTCTGCAACTCCCGAACTTTGGCATATGGTTTGCAAGTCTTTAGTTTTTGCGTTGGCAAGAATTACATGTTTCTGCTCTGCAATGGACTTCTTATTTTCATTGCCACCACCTCTGGTTTGATCCGTAGTTATGGGGTAGATGATTTGACCGGTAAGGGAGTTGGTCCAAGAGAATTGGAGATTGAGTCATCTGAGCCAAAAGGGTCCATTTTGAAAGCAAAAGTTACTGCCAAAGTTGACCAAACAGAATATCTGCACTTAGTTGTACAAGATGAAGAAGAAAGATCGAATGAACTTGTTCCAGTCGAGGAAGATGAAGATGAAGAACTTGGGTTGTTGAGTAAACAAGAGTTGAACAAGAAATGTGAAGATTTTATTAGGAAAATGAAAGAAGGGATTCAATTTGAAGCTGGATTTGGTCCTCCACAGTTTCCAAACATACATGCAGTGAAACCAAGTGATCTATTCACTAATCACTTTAGACAACTCCATGGCTGACCTATGTTACCCTGAACCGAAGTGCATGTTTGATAAACGTACAAGTCCAAAACAGGAATTATTTGGAGGATCATACTCTTATACTTATGTCTCAATATGTGTCTGATACGTATACTTCAGAGAACCTAAAGAGTCTGATGTTAACAATTTTCATGACAGCATTTAGCATGTTATGACAATGTAAAAGGCTTTCTCACCAACAATTTGGTTAAACAATTGTTGAATAACATATGTCAAATCCACTCAGTAAGGTTCTATTCTTAAAACCTGAGACAGAACATGGTGTGGGAAATTCACTTAATTTCAAAGACAGACTAGATACATGATGATGCATACGACATTTTTCGCCTGAATTGCTGTTGCTGCTGCACCAAACAGTAACGAAAACAATACATCAATCAATTAGACGACCATGGCAGTAGGCCTTTGTCATTATGTTGAAATATCAGGCTAAAATTCAGCAGAACCAACAAAATTTTTGCAAATTTCAGGCTAAAAATGCCACTGCAAACAGTTTTTGCAGACCGGTTTCGAGGGTGGAATATCTAAATTCAGCAGGAGTTACTGATTCCGTTAAGATATATCAATCATTCAGAAGAAAGAAGAGACATGGATAGAAGGGAAACATACCTGATGTCAGCATGTTCGATTTTATGTTTTCCTGTGTGTTGTACCAGCAACAATTAACACATTTGATAAAGGGCTACACCATTTGAATTTTTTAGACAAATTGACATAATGTGCAAACATTGAAGGACTGAATTTGTTGTTATGTGAATCAAAATTATATGAAATCGACAAACATTAACATTGTGGTTAATTGTCCTTAATTATTTACTTTTCAAAATTAACAATGTCTAATTATTTTTCCCCCTAGAGGAACCATTTTATCCCCTTTGGTAACTGAGAGGGACTAAAGCGGCCTTTTTACCCTAAAATAATAAGAAAATATGTAAAAAAATTTAGTACAGTAAAATTAATTCAAAATTGTATGAGTCCATAGATTGGCAAAGATAAGGTTAGTACCTCTCAGCTTAGCAATTCCAGACATCAGCTGCCACCACATCCATATCCAAAACCATTTGAGTTATATGGGATACTCAAGCAATGGCCATTGGCAAAGAGATTGCAGAATTTGTTCTGGAAAATGGCAGCCAAAATGGCACTCTCTTCTTCTCTTACCACTCAGATTCCTTTCTTACACAAGCCTTCACCTTCTGCATCAGCTTTCCCCTGTGCCCTCACTTCCCATAACACTAGGCTCCATCAGTTCAAAATTCATGCAAACTCAGGTAATTCATATTTTCCTTTGAATTTTCTTTATTTTTAATTGGATGGTTAATATATTCTAACGTTTATAGAGTTTGGGTTTCTTTGAACTGTGGTAATGAAGAGACTGGTTTGATTTGTTAGGGGAAGGAGAAGGAGAGCTCAAGCCTAAAGGAAAGAAGAAATTCATAACAAAAGAAGAAGAACCAGCACAGTGAGTACTCTCCTTCAGCTATTTTATCAACTAATTTTCACACAATTTGGATTATTTTCCCTGAGATATAAATGGAAATTTAAGTTCTAAGTGATTGAAATGCAGGTATTGGCAAACTGCAGGAGAAAGGGAAGGGGAGAATCCCATGAAGACCCCTCTTCCTTACATTATCATATTTGGAATGTCAACACCCTTTGTAATCTTAGCCATTGCTTTTGCTAATGGATGGATTAAGGTGCCCGTTCGATGATCTTGAGAATGAGAGATTCGGATCTTCAGAGTCGAATTCACTCGAAATGCATCTTTAATTCAGCCTTCTCGGTTTGCTAATGCAAGAACATGTTAATGTTAGCACACTCTTCTTCTGAGTATTTGTGTAGTAAATATATCAAGCTAAAGAGTTGCAAAACCAAATCTTGTCCAAGTAATAATGGTTTTGTTATCAGTTTTAGAGACATGGCTTATGTTCAATCCAAAATGGCTTACATGAGGTTTGTTACTCGTTGAGATTCGAACTTAAAATCTGTTTAGGTTGCAGGGCAGATAACCCAACTTTTTCCTAGGCTGAATCTTTTCCTTTTCATTATGTCAACCATATCAAACAGTAATAAGCAGTATTTATAACATAAAAGATATACAATGTTTAATTTACCTATGCACGGACTTGTATAGTACTACAGTTACATATTTTTGAAGAAACCGTTGTGTTGTGCAAAGTGCTATAGACTGACCATCATCACCATCTTGCTTGAAAAGATGGTTCAGCAATGTATGAGAAGGCCTTCGTGAGGACTTCGGTTTCCTACTAACAAATGATCGTTCGTCTAATATCTTTGTCGATAACTGTGGAGGCAGTTCAGGGGGAGGCTTGCTGAAATCACCATTATTTAGTGGTTGATTGTCATAGCTTGATATCGGGGAAGGAGGAGGTTCAAACTCTGAGAGGCTTTCAGGAGCTTCTGGAACAAACTCCTGTTACAACACACCAAGAGACAGTCTCAATTTTAATGCTGGTATTAAAGCAATGAATAAGGTACTTCATCATTAGACCGTCTCTACTTAAACATGTGAATGGCTTATGATAGCTTTATACGAAATTGCAATTTAAGTGTAAAAAGATGCATGAAAATACCTGCAAATCCAATAGGTTATAAGCATTCCCGGACTCATCAAATTCGAATGGTAAGTTCGGAGCATATCTCCTTAGATCATCAACAATGAAGTGGTAGTGGTAAACACCACATGGGAGCATCTTCATGATAATGAAATCTTTATCCAAAGAGTGCAAGGGTTCTCTGAAAGGAGAAGAAATAATAGCTCTGCAATTTAGACTGTGAAAAGAAGACTGCTAAAGCTAAAGAATGAAACTTCAAACATAGATTCCGGTACATGGTCTTCCAATCGTTCCATGATCCGGTAATAGCTACTTGCTTGCCACCAAAACACCATGTGATCATCACTGCTCTCTTCTCCTCTTGGTGGGAGTCCTTGTAGTGCGTTGACTTCTGTAGCTGTGGATCATTTCCGAATTGCATCATTTGACCAGGTCTGTGCAAGGGAGCTTCAGAGATCTGGGGGAAAACATGTACAATCAACATTCACTGCACTTAATTTACAACTGGAACTCTTCAAAGATCAAAACAGTTCACAAAGACATAGAAGCATATTCCTTTGAAGCTGATAAAGTAGAATTGCAGACCATAAAAATAGGCTGTAAATATGAGCCCCTACGAATATAGCAAAGAGTAGTAGTAACAACGGTGAATTACTTTACCTTGCACTATAATGAATGGATTGTAGGCATGTAACAAAATCAATTTACAAACATCCTTTTACTTGGATCAAGTGTTTCGCCAACAAAGAGTAAAATGATGCATATGGTTTGGTTTAAGTCTATTTGCAAAAGCAACACAATCTTTCAAGGAGATTTTTAGAGCAAAATTGAAAAAGGCTATGATTCTTTGTTCTTTTTGGTGGGGACAGGGTATCAATAAAAGAATCTCATTCTTAGTCAGGTTCCACTAGCTCAGAGCATCCAAACACTGCCTTCAACACTGCTAGTGTTCCACGAGTTACTTAAGTGGAAGGTAAAAGTAAAAGGTCCATGGATAATAAATTTATCTTTTTTGCAGTGACCAAAATGGCAGGCACCCAAATTGAAGGGGGGAGGGGAGAAGGAAAAGAAGACAAAATGTGTTTGAATACATGATTTAACTTCTTTGTCAAGTAACAAGACAAAATCTAATGTGTGAAGTTCATAAAAAAGAAAAAAAAAATGATATATATATATATATATATATATATATAGTTCATGTATGCTTCGATCATATATGGTTCAGATGGTCCGAAGCATCATAGTGCCTATGCTTTTACGCAATCCTAAAAGTTGATACATACATATATATATATATATATATATATATGAATATGAATGACAGGAAGTTCACTCAGTAAGTGGAGTACTAATTCGAACCATGTTCATATGTTTTATATGCCTATGGTTTCAACTTAAGTTGGCTCAGAAGAGAATCAGGAAACTTATCATGAACCCAACATTCTGTCTCAACACCACTTGCTTTGTAAGAAAAATAAATAAACACTCATTCCGAGTAAGTAAACAATGGAAAAGGTAACAAAGATACAGAAAGACTCAATCATTAATAACAGGTAAAAAATTTATAAAAAAGCTTCAGAAAATACCTGTAAACTCAAAGGTCTGCCTGAATCGTTGTATTCCGGTAGCAAGTTATTTTCACCACGGAGATCCTCGTAGCGCATAGTGTTTTGCAGTACCACATCATTTTGGGATTGGATCATTTCAGCAGATCTTAACCAGGGAAACATAGGGATCTAAAGATACAAACTCAAATATGAGCAAGCACTTGAAATGTCTAATCCTTGGCATACCTATGAATGGCACTGAATCTTTACAGAGATCAATCTGATCCAAAGTCATATGCATATCTAACCATTTTTACACAAATCAAATATTTAGCATTCCTAAAAGATTCAACTGCAGTCTGCAGCAAATACTATGATAAGAACATCTAATTGCAACATGTCAAAGTAAACTATAAACACAGAACTTAAGTTGAACAAAATATATCATATATGTAAGAGCCATTAAAATCAAGTTTCTCCCCATGTTATTCCACTCTTCAGGCTTCACCCCACTAATAACACTAACCTGTTGAGGGAATAGGAAAGGAAGGTGATGAGCCTCATTATTAGGACTATGGGGAGGTGAATAAAGCATTGGGTCTGAATTAAATTGTTCATCATCCACTTCATATCCTTTCTTCTTTGCTCCTGAAGTTCCTTCACCATCCTCTCTACCACCAACATTTCCCATTACTTTAAAACACAAAAAAGAATCACATCAATTAGTTAAATAATCTCAAACTCATCATTTCCCATTGAACCAAATTACAAGATAAAAAAGAAAGAAAGAAGAGACCCAGAAAACCAGAAAAAGCAAAACTGATGGAGTAAAGATGATGTTTTAGAAAAGGGGTAGTTTTACTCACCCATGAGTGTAACTGGACTGCACAATCACAAGAAAGCAAGCAGGGAAACAAGTCAAGGGAAAGCACCATAATTTCTGTAACTTTATATTTATGTAATTTCTTTTTGATGAGAAAGTGCTACTTGTCCACTCCATCTCTTTCTCTCTCCGCTGGTATGAGTTAAAAAAGTAAAAGAAAAAAGTATGAACAAGTGAATAATGAGAAGTGAATTATTTTATCAATATTCTCCAATGAGTTTGGAAGAAAGATCCTACATGGACCAGCCACTGAGCCAAGTCATGATGTTTGGCTCCAAAGAATGTTGTTTTTTTGCTTTTTCCCACCGAAACCCAACTGTTCCCTGGACACGCTGTGCTCTTCTTTACGGTTGATCGCTTCAAGGAATCAACTCCAGCCACGTTTCATATAAGCCTATCTAAACATTCACCTGTGGCTGTCACTTGTATTCATTTTAGAAAAGGAAAAGGAAGATGCTTGTTTCTCAAGAATATTACTCGTGTGAGGGTTCCATCAAAATATCAGTAAACTTTATATAGACACTCATACTGATATAAATGCACAGGGAGGAAATTATAATATATAAAATTTAAAATTTATAGTTAAAAATACGAGTCTAAACAGATATATATATCTAGAGATATAACTCTAGATCGACATACATGAATGAACTAAGCCTAATACTCTACCCCTTGTCTTTTGTGTCGGTTTTCATATTTACTTTCTACGGTTCAATAAGAATTTTTTATGTATACAACAACTTAAACTTAAAATTTTATTTAAGCGATATTAAACTACTTATAATATTAAATTTATTCGTAATATAAATTTAATATATAATTTTAATACGAGACCGTCGATGTTAATTTTGTATCATTTCAACTTTATAATATTTTTGAGATTTGGCATACCAAAATAATCCCCGAGCAGTAACGAACTTAGGTTATAGGTGATGGGGATTCTTCCCCCCACAATCAACAATTTGTTACCATTTATTAAAAAAAATTAGGAAATAAATAAATCACAAATCTACTCTTCGTATTTTTAAGTATTTACGAATTATTTTTTAAATAATTAATCTTAATTTTGTCTTTGACTATCTCTCTGACTCACTACTTACAGCACATGTCTAAACAAAAGCCCAACGGCCAACAGGCTGAAATTGCATCCAACACCACCCATGAACACATAAAAGAAAATCAACAACTTAAACCCAACATACTAGGGAAAAATCTTTTTTGGGGCCTAAATATTTATAATAAGATGCATATAATTAATTTTTTTAATTTAAATATCAACAAATTATGAAATACTTATATGTTCTGAAATTGTTTTTAAATTGGAATTAATTCATTTATTTCATGAATGATATCATATAATTTGAGGAAGATATATATATATATATATATATCATAAATACATATTATCGATAATAAAAGATAATTCTATCGATATACATAAATAAAAATTTTAACTTTATTATCAAAAGTAAAAGCCGATTATCTATCCAATCTAATATTAATTGGATGCCTGAATACTTAGAGACTTTCATCAGTCTGTCTACAAAGTATCTTCCAACCCTTCTACAATACAACCATTCATTAGTTAATTAGACACTCCCGTTATCCAATCTAATTCAAGACTCCCCTAGTAGCCCCTCGGGGGGCTCCCATATCAAGATTTATCGATATACATAAATAAAAATTTTAACTTTATTATCAAAAGAATATCATAGTAGGTTAATAACCGATTTTATTAATTTAAATATGACATATCATAAAAACGTAATTAATTTTAGACGGTCTAAAAGTAGGGTACAAATCATCTACCTCTTTGTCATGCACTCTTCGTGTTTCTCTTTTAAATTATAAGATTTAGGATTTAAGGTTTAAAACTAGGGGTTGCGGATAGAGTTTAATGAATTAGGGATAGATTCTATTTCTGAAGGTATATAATTTAAGGTTTAAGATATAAAAAATAAGGGTTAAAATTTAAAATTTAATTTTTTTTATTTTTTTAAAAAAATATAAAAAATATATAATAAAAAAGATAAATAATTTTTACTCTCAAGTAGGGGAAGATGCACCTAATCCTCGTAGGTGCCGGATTGGATGCATCCACATTTTATTTTTATTTTTAAATTATATCTATTTTAGCATTATTTTTTTAATTTATTAGTTATTCCCCCAAGAAAAGTCCACAGTTTTGGTAAACTATATGAATGTGTTAAAAGCTCTGCACCCTCATAAACCAGAAAATCTGAGCACAAGATTCAAGACATAAAGATGAAGCAAACCCAAAAGATTTGCGAAAAACAATGAAGTAAAGAAGATGAAGATGAAGCAGATATGGTCCCCTCCACAAGTGTGGTAAGGGCTAAAACATTCGGACTCCCCCACCGTCGGTCGGATTTCTTGGTCTCAATCCATTTCTCAAGACAAATGCTGCTCCAAAACGTATCCCTTCCCATTAATTAATTACCAAACCCATGGGTTGTCGTCAGAATGTTGAGCAAAAGGTGTTGTCGTTAGGGTTTCTTGCGGCACTGCTTTACTTGCACAGCTTGCCGACAAGTGGCACTGCCTTCTTCTGTTCATCCTTCAACTCTCATCCTTTTCTATGTTAATTAGATTCAGTTAATTTAATGCTGCAAATTGACATTTAGGGTTCTTAGCTACTCTACTAGGGAAGGGACCATGCAGGCAAGGGGAACATGTGATATTTGCAGATAATCTTTTTGAATTTGGATAAGGTTTTAGTTTATAATTTATTATCTAGTCGTTAGGATTAGTTTAGGTTACGGGTGTAAACGAGTCGAGCTCGGGTAGTGCTAAGCTCGACTCGACTCGTTAAGATTTCGAGTCGAGTTCGAGCTTGAGTAATTTTAAACGAGTCTGAAAAATTTAAGCTCGGCTCGACTCGTTAAGAACTCGAATCAAGTTCGAGTTTTTTTTAACCTAACCGAGTTAAGTATTGACCGATCTTTGATTGTATTAGACTCGAGTAACTCTTATCTATCAAGTCTCATTTAAAGTCTAATGAAGAAAAAATTTTGATACACATATTGTATAAACTCAAAGCTTGTTAATTTTAGATTTTAGTATGTTATTTTAGGGTTTTAAGTTTAAAATTAGATTTTGAAATTATAAAAATAATATATTTATATTTTCGAGTAGCTCGTGAGCTTTTCGAGTCAGGTATCCTGTAGCTCGGCTCGACTCGTCAAGAACTCGAGTCAAGTTCGACCCGAGTTTAATCGAGTCGAGTTTTGACCGAGCTTTGACCGAGTCGAATTCGAGTAGCTTGCGATCTGTCTCGTCTAATTTACAGCCCTAATTCAGGTGATAGTTTGATGTCGTTTAAGTAAATCTTAATTACGGAGAGATCGAGGTTTACCTACTTGATCAATGAAGCTTCCCGAGTTTCAGTAATATATCAAATTATTTTATTTGTAAAGCATGTATATTTTTATAGATATATATCATAAATAATATATATACAATTTTTTTCAATGTATTAAACCAAACTAAATTATACTTTGTATGAATATTTGCTTTTCTGAACTTCAATAGTCTTTAGAAAGTGAAAAACCTCAATTATAATGATTAATAAAACCCAGCATGAGGGTAAAGTTCCATATTCTTATCAAAATCATCATGATTTGAAGAAGAGTAGGGCATATCGCAGGAGCCGACGCACTTTGGAATTTGGATAAAGGGAAAAACAAAAGATTCCGATTAAACTGAGATGCATAGTCCGCCCATATTTTATAACGTAATGCAGGTAGGAGCCGACGGCGCTGCACTACTTTACACGAGACAGTGGGTGGTGGCCGGTGGCCCTGCTAAGTTTTTGGTAGGGTAAGTGGACACATATCCGTCGGCATACACAGGCTTAAACCATACTCTTCTAAATTCATCAACCAATTTCTTCAAACTGTCTGTGCAATCACTGATTCTGCACTAAGCGAAACACAAGCTTATAGTACTAATAATTCTATATAAAAAGGATTAAAATTGAACTTTCAGTACGGAAACTCTGGAAGTGTTTGAAGTTATATATCATATATACAGTGAATATTGTCCCCTTTATCTGTTTTAGTTCTTTATTTATAGTGTAGAAGAAAGCCCTTAGCCCTTTATAGTCTCCTAAGTAAACTTTTCTTCTCTCGATCTCTCTAGCCTTTTGATGAATATTGTAACTGCAGTCTTGCAGATAAAATGGATTAATCTAGTATTAATTTTCATAGAATTAGCTTATAGTCTTTCGTAATTGCATGTATAGTTTTGATGTCGAAGGAATAATAAAGCAATCTGAAGAAATGCTGTTTCTAAGTGGGATTGGTGTTCTTTTTTCACTGTTTTTCTGAAGCTTCTGGTTTTTGATACTAGGGTTCTTGGCTCTTGGGGTTTGGTTGCAGAGATATAATATAATAATAGTGGGATTGGCTCTTTGTTTTCTTAACCCCTGAAATTTGAGGGAAAGTGCCATGTGGTGAGCTCAGATGTCTGCACATGCCTTCTCTCATTTCCAAGCTTTTGAGACTGTAAAATCAAATTATCAATACAGGGAAAACAAGGGCTGTGTGGTTTCCAAGAGAATCAGTTTCTGTAGGAAAACCCCTTGGCTTTTGTGTTCAGGAATTGAAAAATGCAGTTTATTATATAGTGAGCAATTGGGGGTTCTGAGTTCTGGGAATTGGTGATGAATATGAACAGTGCATGAGAGAAATAACCCAGAAATTTAGTCTTTCCTTGCACAGTACAGATTGTGTAATCCAAAAACATTTGACTTGTTTCTTTATATTCCAACTTGCATGCTTCCTCTTTCCAAACCACTCACTTCATCCTCTTCCTTGAGCAGTTTACTAAGCAAAACTGGCAACCTGGTTTCCTTCTTTCCTTTTTGGGTGCTACTATTTATATGAACAGCTGAATCATACACTATTTCCTACAAAAATACCTTCTTTGTTACTGGGTATGTTCCTTTTTGATCTATGAAATCCCTTTTCTCTGAAGATCTAGAACAAGAAACCTTGCTGTTTTTTTTCTAGTCCATGGAGTTGGAAAATGATCAAATGGGTACTGGTTTTTTGATCTTTGGGTCCTTATCCATCTTCTACACATCTACAGTCTTGATCTTCTCAACTGTTCTCTTCATATTGTCTAAGATGAAACTGAAGTTGATGGTGGAATCAGTTGAAGAGGATACTCATGAATCTGTTGAAGAAAGCACAGTTCAAATGGGAGACAATTCGGCATCAAGACAACAGCATGAAACTGAAATTATTAAGGCAAGTTCGGAAGAGGAAAGTGATCCATATGATCATCAGATCCATAACTTCATGGTCCAATCGCCAGATGTCTTGTCTGAAAACGAATGCGTCGATTACCAGTTGTCAACCACCGAGGGCTCTGAAGTGGAGTGGCCTTTCCGGGATAACATGGATCGAACACCGGATTGTTCCGACGATGGATCGATATCCGACGAAGACAGTCTCATTGAAATCTCACTTCCTGGAGGACATTACGTCAGGCACGAAGAAGAAGAAGAAGCAAATAACAACCACAGTACGCAGCAGAAATTGGCAGGTGATTTCATCCCGGAATCCATTTTCCAGCAACGGAGTATAATGGATGTTTTGTCAGAGTTTAACGACATGAACGAGGAGGAAAATCTGATAGAGATTGACATATCTATGGGGTCCATCAAGTGTTCAAGGTTTGAGATTGAAGCTTAATTACTTAAGATGATACTCTTTTACATTTCTGTTTCCAAATGTTCCAAGTTTTTCTTTCTTTTTTGATCCATCTGGATTTGGTGTAACTTTTCCCCCCAATTTCTGCCATTTCATGTGCTAATATTATTCTAAACTTTGTATCCCCTCCCTGCTACTGCATCACCCTCTTGTTAATTTCTCTTAATCCTCATTCAAGTAATAAAAAGTGGAGAGTTGGATGCACCTTCTTAAACATGCCTGGTGGTTCCTGGAGACATGTAAGCTGAAATTAAGCAGATTCAATTCATATACAGTGTTAAACATAAACATGGTTTGGATCCATTATGAAAAAGGCAGTTGCCTTTGATTAGTTGAGAGTAATTAAATCAACCCAGAACTGGGTTTGAGAGGCTCAGGCGTTGCATTTATTGGTCTAGCTAGATGACTGTCAGGATGTTAACAAATAATGTTTGGACATTTGTATAATTATACAAGTTTCTTCATGTTATTCGTCTTCGAACTGCTGATACGTCTTTTGCTTTTGTCTTGCCCCCCTTTCTCGGTAGCAGTTGAGGATGTTTAAAACATAATTCTTCGAGTAAAAAAGGCCTCATCTCTTTCTTTAGGGATGGAGGTAGGCCTGGCCAACGCTTGTACACGACTTCATAAAAAAGGCTTAACACTTGAAAGTCTCCTTTCCTGAAAATTCTGGTGGGCTGTCCACTTGACTTTGGCAATGGAGGTCACGTTACGGGTCTGGTGGGCTTCATCATCATATGAATGGACCTAAATCACCGAGACTACTTTCTTTAGGACTGTTGTAACAATGCAGGAATAGGCTGATTTACCACCCAAACCACGTGATCAGGACAGGACCTATTAGTATTACCTAACATAGTTAAACACTCAGATATATTAGGCTGAAAACAATACCAAACAGGGAAGAAACCAAGGAGGAGAAGCGTCGGTGGGGCTCTGCTTTCGTCGTGCCTGCCAACATGGACGAACGGTATAGCACGTTCCTGCCGACACTTGAGGCTCCCACATCTTATTAAGCTTCCAACCATCCCCAATACATCCATAATAAACTTGTTAAACGAATCAAAATCGTAGGAGAAAAGAATGCTGACAAGTGACGAGAGGCCTATACACGATTAGCATTCATTATAAAATAACGTCGGTGGGTTCCAACATTTATCTACGTGTATGAAGCAAACCCTAAACATCAACACAAACAAAAATTATGCACGACTAAAACCTGATTAGTGATTAACAATTTGAATGCAGCCTCAGTATTTCAAGAGGACCCACGTTGATTGCAATGTACCGCCTGCTACCTCCGTAACTAAAATATTTAGATAAGATAATCGTAATGATGTGATTAGACAAACTATAACTTAATATTTTAATACAATATTGTCATGCCACGTTCTCAAATAAATTTACAGACCAGACATAAAAGCATAATCTATTCCATACTCTGGCAGGATTCCGGAGTCAAGGGACTAACTCCGAGGCATCCCTCTTGGCTATCACAAGCTTTAAAACTCGGGTTCCATTTTCGATGCCATCTTGGTCGCTCCAAGACAAGAAAAACAGATTAAAATATCAACGAAACAAGACAAAAACAAGCTAAACAACAAAAAACCACTGACTAGACAGACATTAATATGCCTTAGGGAGAGAAAATTGTACATAAAATCTACCTAATTAACCAAAGTTTACTCGATTAATTAATAATATTGATCGATGATTAAGAAGAGTTTTAGTAATTTAATTTGATCGATGATGAAACAACCTTTAAGTTTTGACCGTTAAAGTGAGGATGGGGGTCCACTTTTACATGTGGGTCCAATCACAGCCATTAATTAGTTGGCAGAGATCAACCATCTTATACGACAAATCTCCCAAGCTTACTCTACTTAAACACTGACACGACCCCAGCTTCACCCGATCCAACCCAAAGCATCCTCGCCACCATGACACTCGCATACACCGCCCTCTTCCTCCTCTTCCTCTTCTCCACCTCCTCCACCTCAAATGCTCACAACATCACCCGCATCCTCGCCAAACATCCCGAATTCTCCACCTTCAACCACTACCTCACCGTCACTCACTTGGCTGCCGAGATCAACCGTCGCCAAACCATAACTGTTCTCGCCCTCAACAATGAAGCCATGTCATCCCTCTTGTCTAAACAACTCCCCCTCTACACCCTCAAGAATGTCCTATCTCTCCATGTCCTCGTTGACTACTTCGGTTCCAAGAAGCTTCACCAGATTACCAATGGAACAGCTTTGACATCCACCATGTTCCAGGCTACAGGTGCTGCTCCTGGTTCCTCAGGATACATCAACGTAACAGATCTTAAAGGTGGAAAAGTAGGCTTCGGGGCCGAAAATAATGACGGAAAACTAGACGCTGTTTACGTTAAAGCCGTAGCAGAGCTTCCTTACAACATCTCTGTCTTACAAATCAGTCAGGTAGTACTAGTCTATATATAGTTTTCTCAATTCTTTGTTTCTTATGTTGCTGGTTAGCTAAATCTTTTATTTTGATTCAGCCTTTGAATTCTGCCGAAGCTGAAGCGCCAACCGCAGCGCCAAGCCAGGTTAATCTGACGGCGATAATGTCGAAGCAAGGATGCAAAGCGTTTGCTGATTTGTTGGTATCTTCAGGAGCCGATGCGACATTCAACGAAAACATCGATGGAGGATTAACGGTGTTTTGCCCGACCGACCCTGTTATCAAGGATTTCATGCCCAAATACAAGAACTTGACAGCAGCCAAGAAAATGTCCCTGCTGTTGTACCACGGCATTCCCGTGTATCAGTCCATGCAGATGCTGAAAACCAACAATGGGATTATGAACACACTGGCCACTGATGGTGCGAACAAGTACGATTTCACCATTCAAAACGACGGCGAGGTGGTGACATTGGAGACTAAAGTTATAACTGCAAAGATTACAGGGACTTTGAAGGATGAGGAGCCATTGATTGTTTACAAAATTAACAAGGTATTGTTGCCTAGGGAGTTGTTCAAGCCAGTGGAAGCACCGGCTGAGTCACCAAAGCCCTCGAAATCTAAGCACAAGGTAGTGGCTGATGCCCCGGAATCCGATGCACCAGCGGAGAGTGATCCGGCTGACGATCAGACGGCAGATAATCAAAGTGGGGTTGCAGTATTGAATGGTAGGGGATTGTTAACGGTGTTGGTGAGCTTATGCCTTGGGGTATTATTAATATGAACATACTGAAATAAAAATATTTATCAGATTGATAGAAATTGCATAGGGCATGAGACAAAGGGTAATGAGGCCCTTATTTGAAATTTTCTTTTGTAATCTTTTTCATTTGTTTGGTGGTTTGTGAGCTGAATAGCAATAAGTGATTGAGTTGAGATAGTCCCACTTGCATGGGTCATTTTCTTTATTCTTGTACTTTTTCCCCTTTTTGTCATCAATTTGCCTGTATAGAATAGATTATAATTTATAATGCATCTTGTTTGAGCTGTAAATGCCTCATATAGTTATGACTTAGATCTAGAAACCAAACATGGAAATTGCTATGCTGGAATTTCGTTTTAGCCATGTTCTAGTAACATGCTATATGACAGCACTGCAGGTTGCTGAATTAAACACATTGTCTTCTGTGTGAGGTGTATCAGGCATGCAAATACTTCTGCTTTGAATAAAACTTGACATAACACCCAACAAATAATACAAAAGGTCTACTAAATCTTAGTTCGGTTCACATCGTTATTGCTGTAATATATAGAGGGATGTGTGTTCGAGCATGCAAAAGTACACACTATGTCCTGATATATGGGTTGGGACTAATAACTTCATGAGGCTTCTGTTGTGGAGTTTGGTATCTGTTTCATCAGTTTGTGCATGAAACAATTATTCATGAACGAAATGTGGAGCCTTGTCATTGCTGTTTACGGCTTGTTCAGATCTCTGCTGTTGAAGTACAAGTAGCTAGTTTTCCCAGAAGATGTGGTTCTCGGAATCGGAGAAAATCCGGCATAGTCCGTCTCCAACTTCGTTAAGCATACATTGGCAACACTGCTAAAGGCATCATGTTTTTGGACAAAAGGTTGGGCTGCATACTCGTTGAATGGCATCCACTGGGAAAAAAAGAAAGATAAAACAAAAGGAAAGATGCCAATATTTATTTGTTAAAAAATAATCAGAGATGGTTAAACTCTTCCATTGTTCACCGGAATATACCTTGGCTGCTTCAATCTCTGTATCCTGCTTCTGGATGTTGAAGCTGAGTGGACGCAACATGCAAACGAAAAACAAATCCGATTTCGTAAAGAATGACCTGTGGCTTTGCCTGCAATGAAGGAAGATCGATATGTAAATCAACCTATGGAGTTCATTCTAACAAACAACTTTCTGAAACACAATTGGTGGAGACAGTGAATATGAAGGGAAGGCCATATACCTGAATGCTAAAATTTCCTCGAACTCGGTATCGATCTAGGAAAAATAATAAACACCAGGGTCAGATTCATGGTAGCAAGAGAGAAGCTTGATAATTATTCATTTTTCTGACTTACCCCTGTCTCTTCTTTAACTTCCCTGATAGCTGCTATGCAAATATCCTCACCCTGTGGACTGAAAATTTCAGCTCAATCCAAAACAGTGAAGTAAACAAGACCATGTTCCTAGTTAACTCACCTCGTTAACAACTCCTGTAGGAAATTTCCAGACACCTTTGCCTTTGAACGTGCCATTATTCTCCTGCACTACCAACACCTAAAACATAGAACATAATCAATTGGCAAAGTCTGAATGCTTAGCAGATTCATATAGCTCTAAAAGAATTGAAGAAAGGGTTACCTCTTTTTTTTCATTGACGACGAAAGCACCGATCCCGACACGGTGCGAAGCATTTTCTGGAATCGTATTGATCGAATCACTGATCCAATTCACAAGCATTAGATAATCTGGTTCTGCATGGTGGTACCTAAACCCTTCCTGTGTAAATTTCACACCGTTGAAAATACTCAAATCATAAACATTGATGAATACAAGTCTTAAGACTACCGAAATTTCAATGCATTTACCTTAACCGAGGGTTCAACCAGATGAACGAGTTGAATAGGCAATTTAATCCAAACACCCCTCTTCCCCTGCAGAAAGGCAATTTAAAACCACTTGAATTCTGCAGCAAAGCGATTAAGAAGAAAAGCGAGATAGATAAGATTTCTGACCTGTTGCTTCCATTGTAATATTGAAGCTCTGAGTGAAAAGGAGAATGCCTCAGATTCCCAAGGTTCCTCCATGTTTATAATGACCCCACCATATGAATCCTCAACCCCATTAAGTAATTCAACCTGTTGAACTCCATTTTCAGATACCATCTGGTTTTCAATTGCTAATGCACTTGTTGAAGTCGACATGTTTCTGACAGAGGAGCTTAACAAGTTACTGCTATATTAGCCTGCAGGAATTGAAAAAATCAAAAGGAAACAGACTGATTAAGTTGAAAATAAGACCAATTCCAAATTCTATCCAAGACATGGACCCTTTCCATATTGAAGGCCAGAATCTCCACTTTGTCATCTATTTCTTCATATATATTAGTATATAATCTAAAAACATAGCATCCTGAAATGGTCCCATTCAAAATCTGGAATAAAAACAGTCTGATACCTTTTGAGAGACAAAAACAAGAAACAGGGTGAAAAAGTGAGACAGAATCTTGAGAATCAAAAGACAACACTAGACAGGAAACTGTGGAATATGACTTTCTTGAGATCAAGCAATATAAGGTTCAAGTGGCTTCAGACTCTGCCTGTAAATTAGAACTACGTATATTTATATAGTTAACATGATTTGAACTTTCTCAAGACAGGAAACCACCATGCAATAACGAGAAAGAACGATGGAGTTGACGCGGATCGAGTAAAATAATGGATTCGTGAAGGAGGAAAAGGTTGAGAAAGACAGCAGAACGTTCAAAGGGAAAAGAAAAGGCACAATGACGTTTCCCCCCATCGAACTTATGAAAAACTCATTTTAACCCTTAATATGTCATGTCCTTTGCTACTAATAACAATTGTAGCCCTCAAACATTTAACAAAATGACATTTTAGGTCCTGGTTTTCACCTCTCGAACTCTCACCAAACAATGTATGTATTTCATTTGAAAAGAACTCATCAAATTAGAATCTTATATTCGTAAATTATATTAATTTAATATGTTATTAACGTTTGTAGTCATTGTATTAATAAAATATTAATATCGATAGTTTTAAAAAATAAAATTTTTATCATGTCGTCCTTCGCTGTAAACTATCATCACATTAGTATCGTACGTTACACTTTTGATGGTCATATCATCGCAGTCTAATTGAGTGTATTTTTTTTACGAATGAGATAAATTAAATATTTATACGAATTCAAGAGTTAAAATATTTCTTAAGTAAAAATATGAATACTTAAATTTAAATTATTTGAAATTGACATGTCTTTTATTTTTCATGGACTGAATTAATTTTAAAAAATAAAAATAAAAGTTTAAAGGCAAAAGAGGTAAAATAAGTATAAGGATTAGAAAGCGTGTTCCCTGCGGTCTAATTTATTTTTTTCCGGAAATTGTTTTGGATTAGAAACTAGAACACAGTCTAGGGTCAGTTTACTTTTAAAAAGTGCGGTGGAAAAGTGATGTAAAAAAGTTAAGTGATTTTTTTTAAATTTTAGTTTGAGATAATGTGTATTTAGTAGTATTGTCAAAAAATGCTTTTTAAAAAGATAAATGACTATTTTAGACATTATATTATAAATTAAAATATATATTTAAATGATAATCAAATTTTTTTATATTATAATATTAATTTAAATTATGATAAAATATAAAATATTATAATATTAATTTAAATTACGATAAAATATAAAAATATTAATAAATGATTATTTTAGATATTATGTTATAAGTTAAAATTTATGTTAAATATAATTATATAGTCGTAAAAGTTAAATTATAAATGAAAATAAAATTTATTATATTTATAATATATCAAATATATCAACTAAAATTATAATAAAAATTAATTATGATAAATTGTTGTTAATATTTACATATTTAAAATATTATAAAAATAAAATTGAAAGATATTATAAAAATAATATTTAAAATATTATAAAAATAAAATTGAAAGACATCTATGAAGTAAACAAAAGGTTACGTGTCAAAAAAAATGAACAAAGAACTATTGTAGAACAAAGAACGATGGATTTATGCCGCGGTGATCAAAAATATTTATAAGAATGAGTATAAATTAAAATATTTTTTAGAGTAAATAATAATTATAAAAGTTTTAAAATTTTAAGATCAACCAAAAACATAAAAATTAAAGATTAATTTATAAAAATTTAAAAATCAAAATCAAGTGTGAATTTTAAAAATTTCAAAAGACATGATAAAATAGATGAACACCGGACTTGCTTGATGTGTTGGTTTTTTTAACTATGTTTAAAACATATGATTTATTTTGTCTTGGCATAAAAATAATTTTAACCCTTGACGTTTATAATTTTTATTATTTCGGTTTTTATTCTTTTTTTGGATAAATTTAGCCATTAATCTATATCTTTTTGACAAATATCTTATTTTTTAACTAGCTTAATGAGTAGACCGTTAAAAATTAATGATGATACATATATATATATATATATATATGAAATATAATTTTAAAAGACATGATGTATAATCTATCAAATACATATATATATGAAATATATTTTTATTCCAATATAAAATATAAAACAATTACAATTCAAATAAAATATTAAAATAATTAATTCTAAAATAAAAGGCTACTAAACATTCTTAATCTTAATTACGATAGAATCAAAATCCTATCTTAAAAAATATAAACACAATTCAAAATTAACTAACTTTTTAAGATATGATTTTGTTTTTTAGGCTTAGGAATGTTTAATAACCTTTTTATTTTAGAATTGATTAATTTTTAATATTTTATTTTAATTTTAATTATTTTATATTTTTATATTGAAATTAAATTATATATATATATGTACTTGATAGGTTACACACCATGTCATTTAAAATTATATTCTATATATATGTATCATCGTTAAATTTTAACGCTCCAATCATCAAGCTAGTTAAAAAATAAGATATTTATCAAAAAGATATAGGTTAAGGATTAAATTTATCCTCAAAAAAGAATAAGGATCAAAACGATAAAAATTATAAACGTTAAGAGTTAAAATTATCTTTACACCTTTTGTCTTAGCAGTTAAAGAAACGATTATTGTTATTAGAATTTACGGATTCGTGTATTAATATTTATAATATAATAATTAAAAATATATTTTAAAATAAATATTGCGTAATCAATTAAAGAAAAACTATGTTTAAAACGATTTAAAGACAAAGGTCCCTCCCAACCATCTTCAATTATGTCCTTTTTTTGAGTGTAATTATGCCCTAGGATGTATGGAAAGTCGCCTAGCCAATAGTTTTGTCTCAAAAGTAATATAGAATATACAATTTATTATTAAAGTTAAATAATTTTAATTCATTAATCCTTAAAAATAATAATTAATAATTAATTTATTAATTATATTATAAAATTCTTTAAACATAAAATAAAGTTTATGACTAAAATTTATATTTAAATATATATTTTAAATTTTTTAATATAATATTTATTAAAAAAACAATTTTATTATTCTCAAAAGAACTAATAAATTTATAAAAAGTTAAAATAAACCATATATTAACTTATAACTAAATCATAATTAAATTATAATTTAATAATTATTATAACAATTAATTAATGATTTATAATAAATGATACGATTACTCTAACCTATATAATAGGGTGGCATGTTTAGCTTTGTGCCTCTTAATCTTGTGATATCTTTTGATTTTTTTTATTAATTATCCTGATAAATAAGGCCACCATTGTCAAATTATAAATAATTAATTGCGCCGTCGTAAAATTTAAAGTAATTAATAATATCATAACATAACAATAAGAATCAATTAGTAGGTGATAGCATCAATTTTAATATTATTGTTAAAATCAAAATTTATTATTATTTTTTAATTTTTATAGTATACTTTATTTTTTGTATTTCTTTTAGTTTTGAATAAATAACTATGTCTTTGTAGTGCATTTTATTTTCTATATTTTACCTTTAAAAATATTTTTTTTATTATATTTTATTTTATTTTTATCAAAATTGAATTTAATATTATCATGACTGATAAGATATCATCTTTTAATTTTCTACTCATTCCAATATATATATATACTTAAAAAAAATAATCCAAATGAAGCAATTTAACTGTTATCGTTATCGAATTAAAAACAATTAATTGCACCGTAACCAAAATCGGCCTTGAAGCAGGGCAGTGAGAACGTTGGCATGCCGTCCATAATTAAAAATATTAAAGAATGTCTTAAAATTTAATTATTTATTAATATAAGTAATTAAAATTAAATTCTAAATACTAAAGAATTCTTTAAAATTTAATTATTTATTAATATAAGTAATTAAAATTAAATTCTAAATACTAAAGAATTCTTTAAAAAATCTAGCCGTCCCTCTCTCTCCTAAAATTTCATTTTTTTTATTCCGATCGTTCTCTTTGATCGGTGGTCGACAATCAATTTTAGTATTGGTTGTCGACCACCGGATCTATTACTTTTTCTCATTTATTTTAATAAGAATCTTTATTTTTTTTATCTTTATAACACGTTTTTTTTTCTGTCCTTGTGACATGTTTTTATTTTTGTTTTGCGGTTTAATTCGTCTGTTTTATGGCATGTTGCAGCATATCCTAGCGATCGGTTGTTGTTCGCACAAATATTCAATCAATGTTAGTTTTCGATTTATTATTTTTGTAGGTGGTCACTTAAAAAGATTTATCCCCACCCGATTGATGGTTGTTTGCCGATAAAATTAGTCTTGGATAGCGGTACTTTTTTGCACAACAGTTTGGATCGTCTACAACTCCTTCCTTAACTATGCGTCTCGTTTGGACAGAGACAAGAAGATTCAAGAAGTTTCTAAATTTTATCGGTATGCTTATTTCCATAGGATTTTTATTTTTCTTTGTTTTGGGATTGTAAATTTTTTTAAATTTTTTAATCCAATTATTTTACTTCTTAATTATGACGTAATTATAATTTTTTATGGATTTAATAAAAATTCAGTAGTATTTGTAAAAAATAATAATTAAAATTCATTTAGTCTTGGCATTAATCGGTGTCCAATTTTCCTAATATTTACGAATATATCTGCAAGAACTTGTTTTATATTTAATTTTTAAAAAATAGATATATTGATTTCAATTTTGTTGGACTTTGATCGTTGTTTATAGTTTTATATAATTCACACTTAAATTAATCGGGTTGTGTAAAATTACATATAAATGGAATAAAAAATTTATACTTTTAATCATATTTTCTTTTCGTATTTTATCTTAAAAAACTTTAGAAAATTAAATTTTAAATCTTAAACTTAATTTTCATGTCTAAACCCTAAATTATATACATTATTACACTATATTTCTAATTCCTTGAACCCTAATTATAGTCTTTAATTTTAAACTTTAAAGTTATTATTTTAAAGGGAGACGTACATACAATTTTAACCGTATAAATTGGATCATGCAAATCAATTATGGAGTACTACACTTCCTTGACAGTTCTTTATTTCCGTGTTCTCATGGAAATCTATCACTCCATGTCGATTGCTTCTTTTATCTCTATGCAAAGCTTTCCCACCCTACTTGTTTTCATCACTTTTGCCTGCTTTTGTTACCACTTCAAATCCCAATGGCCAGACAAGCTACAAAAGCCTAAGAGACCTTCGCTTCCGCCAGGTCCTAAACCTTGGCCTATTGTCGGAAACCTCCCTGAATTCATCAAATACAAGAATCAAACGTCGGTGTCGCAGTGGATACACGGTTTCATGAAAGAAATGAACACTGAGATTGCTTGTATTCGTCTAGGAAACGTTCATGTGATTCCCGTCACTTGTCCTGAAATCAGCCGCGAGTTCTTAAAAAAACATGATGCTATTTTTGCTTCAAGACCACTTACCATGGCCACTGATGTCCTATCAAAAGGGTACTTAACTACAGTTGTTTCACCCTTTGGAGATCAATGGAAGAAAATGAGGAGAGTTATGGTTAGCGAGTTGCTTTCAAAGACAAGACATCGATGGCTTCATGAGAAAAGAGTTGAAGAAGCTGATAACCTCGTGCGTTATGTGCATAACCAATGCAAAAGTTCAGATGAAGGCGGTCTTGTGAACATAAGAGTGGCTGCCAGACACTATGGCGGCAATGTGATGAGGAAATTGTTGTTCAACCGGAGATATTTTGGAGAAGGGAGAGCAGATGGTGGACCTGGTTTCGAGGAAGAAGAATACATCGAAGCCATTATCAATTTACTTGTTCATACTTATTCCTTCTGCATATCAGACTACTTGCCAGTTTTGAGAGCCCTCGACCTCGATGGACATGGGAGAATTGTGAAGGAGGCAATTAGGGTTATGGACAAGTATCATGATCCTATAATTGAAGACAGGATTCGACAATGGAGAGATGGCAAGAGAGTCGAACCCCAAGACTTGCTTGATGTTCTGGTTTCTTTGACAGACGACCACGGTGCTCCACTACTGTCGACGAACGAGATCAAAGCTCAAATTAGAGTAAGCCTATCCTTGTCTCTAATTGTTTTGAACAAAATGTAACACAAACACATGCACCAACACTTTGAATTTTTCAGGAGATTATGCTTGCAGTAGTGGATAATCCATCCAATGCCTTGGAATGGGCACTTGCAGAGATGTTGAATAAACCAGACACGCTAGAAAAGGCCGTAGAGGAATTGGATAATGTTGTTGGAAGAGATCGGTTAGTACAAGAATCTGATTTCCCACAACTGAACTACGTTAAAGCATGCGCACGAGAAGCCTTTAGACTTCATCCCATCGCACCATTTAACATTCCTCACGTGTCGGAGACCGACACAATCGTGTCCGGTTACTTCATACCCAAGGGTAGCCATGTGATCCTTAGTCGGATCGGTCTGGGTCGTAATTCTAAAGTTTGGGATGAGCCAAGCACGTTCAAGCCAGAACGTCACCTCCATAAAGACGAAGAAGTGGTGCTTACTGAGCCAGATTTGAAGTTTTTGTCATTCAGTGCAGGAAAGAGAGGGTGCCCGGGGGTGGTGCTTGGAAGTTCAATGACTACCATGCTGTTTGCGAGGCTTTTACAAGGTTTCGATTGGAGTATTCCTAGTAACCAGGGTGCCATTGATCTCAGCGAAGGAAAGGGAGGATCGTTTCTGGGTAATCCGTTGCATGCTGTTGCGAAGCCACGATTGGAACCCAATGTCTACTGTTCTATAATTAATTAATATTACCGGCTATAATTCATGTCAAACTGTCAACTACTATCCTTTGTCGGTTATCGAAGCCTCCGGCTATTACGGGTAAGGAATACCACAAAAACAAAACAAAACGTGGAACTCTGTAACCCACGTGTTTATTTATCCCACTTAAATTATTACATGTAACATTTCAAAGTTCATACGTAAAATTCTCGATTGGGTAGAATTTAATATCAAGAACATAAAAATTTATGAATTAAATTTTAAAATTGAAAAAAATAAAATTTTATTTAAATCATAATTAATTAATATTTAAATTAAAAAATTAACAATATAATTATACTATAAAAATTTGAAAAAAATATATCGTAAACCTTTTTACCACGTCATTTGTGGTCTCAACTAATCAAATTCATCCATCTTATATTTTTTTAAGTGAATTATTATCTCTTTTCTATTGTTAATAGGTGAATGACGTGGTGAATATCTTCTACGGGTATAATCTCTCGTCTGTAAGAGATATAAGGGTGATAAATTTCAATTTTATATTTTTTTTCTTATTATTCAACTTTATTTTTCATAATTTTCATTTTTATAAAGATAGTTTTCTTGCACATCAATAAAAATATCATTCGACGTACTTTATAATTTTAATAATATTATTATTTGATATAAATATAATTAGAATTGTTTTTAATTTATCATTCAACTTTGCCTGGCTCATAATGCAAGGGAAAAATGGGCACAGTGCTATCAACTTTTGCTATTTTATTGTGTATAAATAGGGATGGAATAACCCATCGTGGGGCAGTTCACTTCCAGTTTTGCATGGAAATCATTTCTCTTACAAATATGTTGAGCATTTCCATCTTGCTCCTTCTCATCAGCTTTGCTGTGTGTTTCCTCTTCAAACTCCATTGGCGAGGCGAGGCTAACCAACCTCAGCTTCCGCCTGGTCCTAAACCTTGGCCTATCGTCGGAAACCTCCCTGAACTAATCAAATACAAGAAGCAAACTTCGGTGTCTGATTGGATACATAGTTTCATGAAAGAAATGAACACCGGAATTGCTTGCATTCGTCTAGAAAACGTTCATGTGATTCCTGTTACCTGTCCTGAAATCAGTCGCGAATTCTTGAAAAAACAGGATCTTGTTTTTGCTTCGAGACCGTTAGCAATGGCTACTGATGTCCTGTCAAAAGGGCACTTAGGACCAATTTTTGCACCCTCGGGAGATCAGTGGAAGAAAATGAAGAAAGTTATGGTTAGTCATCTGCGTTCCAAGGCAAGGCATCAATGGCTCTATGAGAAAAGAATTGAAGAAGCTGATAACCTCGTGCGTTACGTGCATAACCAATGCAACAATTCTGATGAAGGTGGCGATGTCAACTTACGAGTGGCTGCCCGACACTATGTAACGAATTGTTTGAAACAATAAAAATGTAGATATTAGGAAAAAAAATAAGAGAGTTTGTTCACAGATTTTTCATGCTTTTTCCTTATACAATGAGTTTATTTATAGGTCCAGCTTCAAGTGAGGACAAAATTTGTTAGCTTGGTTGGTGCCCGCCTAATGCAGCTACTCCTTCGCGCACCATTTCCTTCTCCTTCAGTAGGTTCTAGAGTTGTCTCCTCGGCACGTCCCATGCTAGAGGCTATTTCCTCCTCGTTCATGACAGCTTCCTCCCCTTCGAGAACGACCTTGTCCGCAAGGTCTGTAGGTGGTACGTTCGCGAACTCCACAACATCCATCAAAGGTAAATGAGTAATTTGCTGAGTTGGTTGCCCATGACACTTCTTTAATTGAGAGATGTGAAATACTGGATGAATACGCATCCCGACCGGAAGTGCCAATTTATATGCTACGACACCCACCCGTTCTGAAATCTGATAAGGACCAAAGAAGTGGGGGCTGAGTTTCTGGTGACGGCACAAACGAAGTGAAAGCTGCCGATATGGTTGAAGCTTTACAAACACCCAACTGCCCACCTCAAATTCAACCTCCCGACGATGTTTATCCGCTTGAAATTTCATACGCTCTTGAGCCCGACGGAGGTTTAGCTTCAATAAGCGCAATAGTTCCTGATGGAGTTGATCATTAGGAGAACTCTGATCCAAATAATTTCTCAATATTGGAGGATCACGACCATAGAGAGCTTTGAACGGCGTCATGCCTGCCGAGCTTTGATATGCGGTATTATACCAATATTCCGCCTAAGGTAAGTAACGTTCCCACTTGCTAGGATCATCAGCCACCATACAACGGAGGTACATCTCCAAACAACGATTAAGAGCTTTCGATTGACTGTCGGATTGAGGATGATAGGCAGAACTCATGCATAATTCTGTACCTTGTAAGCGAGCCAATTTGGTCCATACCTCGCTAGTAAAAACACGATCGCGATCGCTAACCAAAGACTTAGGAATGCCATGTAATTTCACCACCCCACGAAGCAGTACTGTAGCAACCAGCTTACTATCAAATCGCCGTGGTAATGCAAAGAAATGAGCATATTTAGTGAGCCGATCGATAACTACCAATATAGTTTCTTTACCATTTGAATTAGGCAATCCCACAATGAAATCAAGAGCGAGATCCTCAAAGACTTGATTAGGAATCGACAGCGGCTGCAACAACCCTGCTGGAGATAAGCTCTCGACCTTCATACGCTGACACACTTGACATGTACGCGTTACTCCAGCATGACCACCCACCGCTGAATCATGAAACTCGCGGAGTAAGCGCGTACGTAGAGCAAATTCTTGAGGAACCATTATCCGTCCTCGATAGAGCAGCAACCCGTCTTGTTCACTATAATCGACCTCCTGATTTGTTCCCGCTCGAAGCTTATGTTGTAAAGCTAACAAATCTGAATCATGGAGAGTAGTAGCCCGTATGTCATCTAGAACACCAAATAGAGGCTGAGAGAAAGACAGTAAGTTCACAATCGACTCTCGAGAAAGGGCATCCGCCACTGCATTCAACTCTCTAGGACGATAGCAAATCTCAAAATCGAACCCCACAAGCTTAGAGAACCATCGCTGCTGCTCGGGAGTCTGTATAGTTTGTTGAGTGAGTTCGCGAAGAGAGCATTGGTCCGTAATAATAATGAACCGACGACCAAGAAGATATTGTCGCCATTTACCGACAGCTTGCGTGATTGCGAACATCTCCCGATGATAAGTAGAGGTGGCTTGCATCTGAGGACTGAGCTTTTTACTATAAAATGCAAGAGGTTAACGGCCTTGGTGAAGGACGGCCCCAATCCCTATACCCGATGCGTACGTTTCCACAATAAATTCCTTAGTAAAATCTGGTAATCCCAACAACGATGCTGAGCACAAATGAGTTTTTAATTGATCAAATGATGTTTGAGCCTTGGCACACCACTGGAAATCCTCACCATCGCGTAGGAGATCGGATAATGGTGTTGCCAACATTGCAAAACCGCGAATAAACTTACGGTAATAACTTACGAGTCCCAAGAACCCCCGCACACCTTTGACCGGTGTAGGAGGAGGCCAGTCGCGGATAGCCGATATCTTTGTAGGATCCACGACTAAACCTTCGTGAGAAACAATATGACCCAAGTATTCAACCTGTTGTTACCCAAATGAACACTTGGAACGTTTCGCCATAAATCCATTGGCACGTAAAGTATGTAAAACTTGACGAACATGATGCAAATGCTCCGGCCACCCAACACTATAGACGAGAATATCATCAAGAAATACCAAGACAAACTTCCGCAAATAAGGGCGAAAGATAGCATTCATCGTCGACTGAAATGTTGATGGTGCATTTGTGAGACCGAAAGGCATTACAAGAAATTCGTAATGGCCTTCATGAGTACGAAATGCCGCCTTAGGAACATCGTCGGGCTGTACACGAATCTTGTGATAGCCTGCCAATAATTCCAATTTTGAAAAAAATTGAGCACCACCCAATTTATCAAAGAGCTCTTCGGCAGTAGGAATCGGAAATTTATCTTTGACGGTGATCGCATTCAAAGCACGATAATCGACACAAAATCGCCAAGTAACATCCTTCTTCTTCACCAAAATAACTGGAGACGAATAGGGACTATGGCTTGGTCGAATCAATTATTGAGCTAAAAGTTGTTGCACTTGTCGCTCCACCTCTTGTTTCTGAAAATATGGATAACGATAAGGCTTAACATTCACCGGATTGCTAGTAGGTAACAGATTAATAGCATGATCATGTGACCGCGATGGAGGAAGAGTCGTAGGTGCTTCAAACACATCGCAAAATTCCTCTAATAGAACCTGCATCTCAGGGAGCTCGATAGGTGTTGCATCCTCGAGGGAAGGTTGCAAAAGCAGAAAATAGGAACTCGCAATTGCCTTAGTAGCAGCCAAATGATGAAACGTTTGAAAGCAAATAGGTTGTATTTCAGTGTCACTTTCGCCTTGCCAAATATGCGTAATACCCTGTTGTTGAAACTGAAAAGTGAGCTGAGAAAAATCCATCGTAACCGGCCCTAACGTAGCCATCCAAGCCACACCCAAAACCATGTCGGCACCTTTCAACGGTAACACCTAAAAATCAGTTGAGAGCTGAGTCCCTTGGATGGTTAATTGAAGTTGTCGCACACACCCTTCGTTCGTTAATTTCTTGCCATTGACCACTAGAACACGAAAATATGGTGTCGCAGTGACATTCAAACCCAAATACTTTGCGGTTCGTGACTGAACGAAGTTGTGTGTGCTACCACCATCGATCAAGATATGCACTCGTCGACCATGAACTTCGCCCAAGACTCGCAGTGTGTTGGGTGTGACACAACCTGCCAAAGCATTAAACGAGACCAAACATTGCTCCGCAATTTCAGCTACGGAATCAGTCTCATCCGGAAGAGGTTCGCCTCCATCATCAAGGCAAAAGAGCTGCGGTGTTTTGCACTTGTGACCCGCGGTATAAAGATCATCACAATAATAACATAAACCCTTCGTCCGACGAGCTTCGGCTTCCGCAACAGAAAGTCAGCGTGGCGCCTTGGTTGCATAAACCTCAATCGGAGGAGGACACCCAGGCAACAACGAAGAGCTAGAAGGTTGAGTAGAAGGTGTTGGTAATAAGGGAGGTAGTCTAGTCCCCATGCCGCGACCGAGAACCTTCTTTCCGTCGCTCAAACGAGCCTCATAAAATCTAGCAAGAGCGAGAACGTCGGACATAGTAGAAGGACGTTGAGCTAACACCTCATGCTTCAGATCTGAACGAAGCCCCGATATAAAACACTACGTGAGAAACGTTTCCGATAACGGTATTGTCGTTCGCAAAGCCAACTCTTCAAACCGAGATTGATAATCGTCAACCGTAGTCGTCTGAGTGAGCTTCGTCAATTGACCCTTCGGCGACTCAATTTCGAATACAGCAAAACGACGGCGAATGGCCTCAACCAAATGATCCCAGCCTGCCAATTGTCGTTGACGTTGCATCCATCGGTACCATTTCCTGGCCGTACCTTCCATCCGAAACGACGCCATCGTAACCCGGTGATGATCCTCAGTCCGATAGAACTCAAAAAAATCTTGAGCAGAGGCGATCCATTCCTCTGGATCAGTCCCCGTGAAGATCGGAAGTTCAACCGACGCGGTGCGAACGAAAATATATCATCAGATTCCCTCTTAAGAGGAAGTTTGCCCTTCGGAGCCATCAATCCATCAGCTGCATCTGGATTTAAGCCCATATGATTGGCGATAGCCGAAAGCTGGCGAGTTAACGTCTGCAGCGTACGGTCGGTAGACTCATTCCAACGTTGCTGATCTTCAACGTGTTTCTGCAAGGATCCGGTGGTGTCTTGCAACGATTTGATAATCTCAGTATTGTTGACCATGATGACGGCAATGAAAGCACCAAATGTAACGAATTGTTTGAAACAATAGAAATGTAGATATTAGGAAGAAGAATAAGAGAGTTTGTTCACAGATTTTTCATGCTTTTTCCTTATACAATGAGTTTATTTATAGGTCCAGCTTCAAGTGAGGACAAAATCTGTTAGCTTGGTTGGTGCCCGCCTAATGCGGCCACTCCTTCGCGCACCCTTTCCTTCTCCTTCAACAGGTTCTAGAGTTGTCTCCTCGGCACGTCCATGCCAGAGGCTATTTCTCCCCGTTCATGACACACTATTGCGGCAATGTGACGAGGAAGTTGCTGTTCAACCGGAGATACTTTGGGGAAGGGAGAGCAGATGGTGGACCTGGTTTTGAGGAAGAGGAACATGTCGAAGCCATTTTCACCTCTCTTGCTCATGTTTATTCCTTTTGTATATCCGACTACTTACCCTTTTTGAGAGGCCTGGACTTGGAGGGACATGAAACAATTCTGAAGGAGGCAACGAGAGTTATGGACAAGTATCATGATCCCATAATTGAAGACAGGATTCGACAACGGAGAGATGGAAAAATAGATGAACCCCAAGACTTGCTTGATGTTTTGGTTTCTTTGACAGACGACCACGGTGCCCCACTACTGTCGACGAACGAGATCAAAGCTCAAATTTGCGTACGTCTTTACTTATCTCTAGTTGTTTTTAACTTGATATAACACAAACACATGCTCATGCATATGCACGGTACATATGTTTTCAGGAGATTATGCTTGCAGTTGCAGCAGTGGATAATCCATCCAATGCCTTAGAATGGGCACTTGCAGAGATATTGAATAAACCAGAGACACTACAAAAAGGCATAGATGAACTAGATATCATTGTTGGAAAAGAAAGGTTAGTACAAGAATCCGATTTGCCACAACTGAACTACGTTAAGGCATGCGCAAGAGAAGCCTTTAGACTCCATCCAATCTCGCCATTTATCTCCGTGACCGACACAACAGTGGCCGACTACTTCATTCCAAAGGGTAGCTATGTGATTCTTAGCCGTGAAGGGCTGGGTCGTAACCCTAAAGTTTGGGAGGATCCATGCGAGTTCAAGCCAGAACGTCACCTCCAGGGTTGTAATGAAGGCCAAGAAGTGGTTCTTGCAGAGCCAGAGTTGCGGTTCATATCGTTCAGTAGAGGAAGGAGAGGGTGCCCGGGAGTGGTGCTTGGAAGTTCAATGACGACGATGTTGTTTGCTAGGCTTCTGCAATGTTTTGAATGGAGCATCCCAGCGACCGAGGGGACCATTTATCTTAGCCAAGGAAAGGAAGATTCTTTTCTGGCTAAACCGCTGCATGCTGTTGCCAAGCCTCGGTTGCCACCCAATGTCTATTCTCTTTAAAGCTAGATGAAAATCAAATTGAAGATCAACTAAGGGAAGAAGGTTCGACGGTTGAAAAATTATTTTAACATATTTGAGTAATTATTTGTATAATTTATCTAAAATTATATAATAATTTTCTGTTAATCGAATTAACTAAAATTTGTTCGGTTCAGATAATATATTTAAAAAAAAATCAGTTTAATACGTTTGAAGATCTAAAAAGTTCAACCAACAATAGTTGATCCAAGTGATAAGCAGTTTGATTTCGCTTAGGCAAGTCTCAAGTTTGAGACGTTGTGTATGCAGAAAATCCCTGCTGGGAGACTCACTCACCAAAGCTAGGTGTGCGACGCGGATTGGTCTGGATTAGTTAGAGCTAGACTTTGGAACCAAAAGAGTAATAAAAAAAATCTAAAAAGTTTAGTTAATTCGGTTTTTGGTAATTTGGTTCGACCACCGACCAAATTAACTGTTTAAACACCCCCAGTCGTATCGATATATTTGAGTTTTTTATTTAAATATTAAAATCGTATCAGAGTCAAATTATATTTTTATTATGTTAGATCATATCAGGTTAAAATAAAATATAAAAATAATAAAATTTAAGAATAAATTTTTTAATAATAAATACTAAAATATAATTTTTAAGAATAAATCTCTAATAACAAATACTGACAAAAGTAAATTTAAAATAAATATGGAGAAAATTGAACATAACAAGTGTTGAAAATAAATTAATCTATAATAATAAGTTTTTTAAATATAATTTTAAGAGTAAATCCTAATAATTAGTATTGAAAAATATAATTTTAAGAGTTTATAAATAAATATTTAATAACAAATTGAACCCTAACGATAAATATTAACAAAAATATTTTTAAAAAATATTTTTCCATAAAATTGATTATTGTCGAGACTAAATAAATTTTTTGATAATTGCCACTGAATTTTATAAATCTATAGAAAATATTAAAATTATAATAAATTTGGAAAAACAAATAAAAAAACAAAGAAAAGTAAAATATTTTCTATGGTATAAGCATATCATCAAAATTCAGAAGCTTTCTAAATCTCTATATCTCTGTCCAATCGAGACACATAACGGACGAATAACAAGTGGTGAACGATCTAAATTATCAAATAAAATATTTTACTAACCAGGACCGATTATATTTAATCAGTGATTATAACCCATTAATAATTAAATACAATTCTTTATATATTTTAATTATGGATGGTGTGTCATGATGAGGGCCATTACTTCCCTGCCTAAGGGATGACCTTGAATATTTGGTTGGTATAAGTTCGTAGAGGTTTCTGTAAGGTATTCAAAATTTTTGTGTTATGTATTTTATCAGTTAATTAATTTACCGTTAAAATTAAATAATTTTAATTAATTAATTCACAGCAAAATAGATTTTTAGCGGCGTTATTTTAGTTCTATAGTGACGTTTTCTAGCGCTACTAATAACATTTTTGGCGCTTGTAAAAGCGCCACAAAAAGTGCCGCTAGAACCAGCGCCGCAATAGCTTACGGTGCTTTTGAACAAAAAACGCCACAAAAGGTCCAAATCTTTATCGACGTTTTTAAAGACAAACGCCACTAAAGAGTGTTTTTTTTCGACGTTTTGATTTAAAAACGCTAAAGGATGGGCTTTTTGTGGCGTTTTTAAATCAAAACGCCACTAAAAATTGGACCTTTTATGGCGTTTTGATTTATAAACGCCGCTAAAAGATGGCTTTTTGCGGCATTTTGATTTAAAACGCCGCTAAAGATTTGAACCTTTTATGGCGTTTTTTGTTCAAAAACGTTGCTAAAGAATGGAAATTCTACGACATTTTTCTTTACAAACGCCGCTAATAATACCATATTTTAAAAAAAATCAAAATCAAAATAGTACTATACTATTTTAATAATGAAAAAATGCATAAACAAAAAATACAACCATAATCTTTTAAATATCAAAATCGATGTAACACCCTAAAAACGGGCTAGAAGGAATATTCGAATCAGAATAAATTAAAATCGGATCATGTGTTGAATAAATTACTCTACTTTAAAGATAGAGTATGTGTTCCGAACAATGAGGAACTGAAAAGAGATATCTTGCAAGAAGCATATCAAAGCCCGTTCTCGATCCATCCTAGTTCAGTTAAGATGTATAAAGACTTGAAATCCTTGTATTGGTGGCCTGGAATGAAAGCAGCCATCACAGATTTTGTATCTCGATGTTTAACATGTCAAAGGGTTAAAGCTGAACACCGAACTCCTACGAGATTGCTTCAGCCTATTGAATTACCCGAATGGAAATGGGATCGGGTAACAATGGATTTTGTCACTGGATTACCTGTAACACCAAGGAAGAATGATGCTATTTGGGTGATAGTTGATAGACTCACCAAGTCTACATATTTTATTCCGATTCGAAGGAACATGAGCTCAGAAACTTTGGCCGAATTATATATCCGTGAGGTGATTCGATTACATGGTGTACCAACGTCCATCATTTCTGATAGAGATCCGAACTTAACCTCCAGATTTTGGAAATCTTTGCAAAAGGCTCTTGGGACTAAAGTACATCTTAGTACTGTTTTCCATCCGCAGTCCGATGGTCAATCGGAAAGAGTAATACAAGTACTAGAAGATATGTTACGTGCTTGTGTTATAGACTTTGGGAGGAATTGGGAGAAGTCTCTACCTTTAGTGGAATTTGCTTATAATAATAGTTACCAGGAATCGATTCAAATGGCTCCTTTTGAAGCTTTATACGGGAGAAGATGCAGAACTCCTCTATGTTGGTCCGAATTGGGTGAGAATAAGGTTTTGGGACCCGATATGATTCGGGAAACTGAGGAACAAATCCAAGTTATTCACGATCATTTGAAACAAGCCTTCGATAGACAAAAGGCTTATGCAGACTTGAAACGGAGAGACATTCAGTACAATGCGAGAGACAAGGTCTTCCTAAAGGTTTCTCCTTGGAAGAAAGTGTTCAGATTCGGGAAAAGAGGAAAGCTTATCCCTCGATTCATCGGGCCTTTTGAGATTGTCGAAAGGATTGGCCCGGTGGCCTATCGACTTGCACTCCCCAATGAGTTTGATAAGATACATAATGTGTTTCATGTTTCTATACTGAGAAGATACAGATCCGATCCTTCTCATGTTCTGGAACCTGAGGAACTAGAGTTAAATCCCGATTTGTCTTACGAAGAGGAACCGGTTCAGATACTTGATCGAGAAGTTAAAAAACTTCGCAACAAGAACGTTCCCTTAGTAAAAGTTCTTTGGAGAAATCACAAGAAGGAAGAAGCTATATAGGAACCCGAGGACACGATGAAAGCCCAATATCCGCAACTATTCCCTTCAGGTAAATTCGAGGATGAATTTCTTTTAAGGAAGAGAGAATTGTAACACCCTAAAAACGGGCTAGAAGAAATATTCGAATCGGAATAAATTAAAATCGGATCATGTGTTGAATATATGAAGATTAAGGGACTTAACTGAATTAGTTGAGAAACTAAAATATAGCATGATAAATGTTCATATTCCCTAGATTACCCGCATAATAAATTAAGCCAAGTTATGTCATTAAAGGCAAAAAGGTCATTTTGCGCCCTTTTATTTGATCAAACAAAATGGCCAAAATCTCTCCTTCTTTCCCTCATTTTTCACGAGACAAGCATAGAAAAGGAGGAGATAAAACATTGTCATCTTCTTGCTTCATCTCCATAGTTGGAAGAAGAAAGATCTTCAAGCCTTGCATGGTTAGGCTATTGGATTGGGAACCCACATTTGTCTAGCTTGGTAAGTTTTTCTACCTTAACCGAAATTTAGGGTTTGAACATTTGGGGTTTTTGATATTGTATGATACATTGTGTTAGATTAGGATGATTGGAAGCCTAAATTGAGGATAGCAATTGTTGGGTTATGAATCCATGAAACATAAACACAAAATTAGGAGTTTTGGAACTAGATTTCGTAAGCGCTATATGTAAGTGTTAAACGATTCGAATAATGACAGAAAAGGATTCGTTGATGTTAATTGGTTAATTGAATGTGCTGGAAAACTCATGGAAGTAGTTCGGATTAAGTTCGGACACTTAGAGTAGAAGTTGGCCGAAAATAGCCTAGAAATGCCATTACGAGTAGCTATCTTTGGGAATTTCCTTAGGTCTGGATTTAAGGAATTTAGAGCTGAAATCTTAGACTATGATACTCATGTATACCTAGTTTAAGAGGAAATTTACGGAACCTAAATCCGAGTCCGGTAGAGAAAGATATAAGCTGTTCTGTAAGGTTACCCGAATAGTCCCGGGAAATCCAACCAGAACTGTTTCGAATTAAATTCGGAGCTGATCGATTAGGAATTTAAATGTAAGGTTAACTGTACCTTGTAGAAGATTCTTCTAGCTTTCCAACAAGGTATAATGGACTAAAATCAGACATCGGGGCTAGGAGATATGACCGTTTCGCTAAAGGGTAACAAAACCGTTCGAAAGGAACAAATGTACATGTTTGCAATTGTTAGGCTTAAGAATATTTGAAATGGACAATTGAAGATGTATTGATACATAGCTATTATATGTTAATTGCTAGATAATCCGAGAGAAGAAGTTGAAGAGCAAGAGAGGCTTGAAGCAACAAGGAAAAGAGGCAAAAGGGTTGCGATCTACAACCCGTGATAGCTCGGAGTATTGGTGAGTGTAGCAAACCTTAGGGTTAGGACCTAGGGTCCTAACCATTTTGATTATTTGATTTGCTTTGTAATGTAACCGGATTAAATAAATATTTGACATTATGAGAAGGAGGATTAATTGGTAATGACTTGTTTGACTCTATGTTTGAGTACTAGATGATAAACTAGTTTAGAACATTTGCATAGCTCGAAAATGCCGAGGTAAGTAATGGAACGCGGCTAAGGATGCCAGGTATGTTAGTCATGCATGAGTTATGTCCATGATAACATGATATGTATATGCTTTTGATATGTTAGCATGACTTATACTTTTGGATTTTGGTAACATGATGATATGTATATGTTTTGATATATTAACATGACACATATGCTTATGAATTTAGTAGCATGACACACATATGCTTTTGGACTTGATAGCATGACTTGATGCTTTTGATAATGCCATGTTATGTATATCATCCGTAATAAGAAATTTGATTAAGTAAAATGAAAGACTAATTGAATAAGAAATTCTGATTGAGCCTTGGGTTATAGTTGGTCATAGGTAGTACGACATACCTAGGGTCTAAGCTCATTTGTTAGTACTTCGGTACTTCTGATCAGTACTTCGGTACTTCTGTTGGTACTATGGGTACCTTTATTGGTGGTTAATCACCATTTGTAGATACCATGGGTATCTTTTGTTAGTGTCCTAGTGGCACTTTTGTCAGTACCTTATGGTACTTTTGTTGACTCGCTTACCTAGTCTAACTATACCAAGGCAATGTTTGAAACTAAATTGAAAGACTAAAATTAATATAATTGCCATAGAGCATTTGAATTGTAATTGCCATTGAGTATTTGATATGTACTTGCCATTGGGCATTCGATATAGATTGAACTTGAGCATTTGACATGTATATACCATGGAACATTTGTTATAAACTTGCCATAGAACATTTGAATTGTAATTGCTATTGAGCATTTGACATGCATTTGCCCTAATACATATGATATGAGTTGAACTTGAGTAATTGATATGTATTTGCCAAAATGCATTTGATATGACTTGAACTTGAGCATTTGATATGACTTGTCATTGTATATTAAGCATGTTGTTTGATGTGCTAATTGCCATATGTAGATGATTTGTTGCTTATTTAAAGTATATCATTTGTTTTAATTCATGTCTAAATTGGTTAGACTTAGGCTACCTCACTAAGTACTTCTTAGTACTTACACTCTTTGTTTCCTCCTTCCCAAATAACAGGTTCACGAGTTAAAGAGGTAGATCAAGCTTGATCCGGAGCAAGGACAAGCAAGCAAGCCAAAGTATGATATTTTGTTAGCTTTTGTAACTCCTAATGCATGGTGGCATAGTGATCATGTTAGTTTAGAATATGCATTTTGTTAGCTAGCCCATGAGTTGTGTATGTAATTGTGTGATCAATTAAGCTTTGGTTTGTAAGCCATAAGGCATAACATTCATGGTAGGTTAGCCTTGTGTGTTTTGAGTTTGGCTATGGTTGGTATGTTGGCTTTGGAGGAATGCCTTTGGTATATGGTTAACTTAACATTGTGTCTAGGTCATGTGAACTTAGGACACTAATTTTTGATTGCTTAAGTAGCCATAGAAAATATAAGGCTAGATGTTGGTCCTAGTAAGGGATGTTTCGAATATGGAAATGCATGATGAATTGGTTAAAATAAACAAGTTTGGTGAATCGATATAGGTTACCTAAGCATGTATAATGATCCTTATGGCTTAGGGTTGGGTTGAGACCTTTAGATAGTCCCTTTTGACATGTCTAAGTGTTTAGAAGGCTTGAAATTGTCAATTTCGAGCAGGGGTATCGATACCACTAGCTTGGGTATCGATACCACCTTTGGCAGAAACTTTTGGTTCCGAAGCATGTTTCGATACTAGAGCTTCCAGTAGCCAAATTGGTTCGATACCCGTATCGATACTAGAGCTTCCAGTAGCCAAATTGGTTCGATACCCGTATCGATACTAGAGCTTCCAGTAGCCAATTTGGTTCGATACCCGTTTCGATACTGGCTACTCAGTTTTGGTCAACGAGTCAACACCAAGGACCGATATCGATATCTGGTTCGATACCCCTGTATCGATACCAACATTAGGGGTATCGATACCTCCTTACGGTATGGGTTCAAATTTAATATGGATAATTGCTTAATTAATAAGGTATAATTATTGGTGATTAGATGAATACGAATTGATATAGAAGTTTAGATCAAAATTAATTGAAGTTACAATTGATTAATAAATGGTATCTAAGATTCGAATTGGAAAATTGTTTTAGTGTCGAAAAAGTTTTAAATTTGTCTCGAATTTGTATAAGTAATACAAGATTTGAACCGTAAAATAAATAAGTATTATTAAGAAATTGACTTGCAATGTTATATAAATAAGTAATTAGTTTGAATTGGATTACATTATTCGAGTTTGTATATCCGGTTGACGCCCCCGTCTCCTAACCCGGGGCGAGGGTGTCACAATCGAAAATAAAATCTGTAATGAAACTCATGCCAAACTCGTAAACATTGTTCCAAATTATATAAAGGTGATGCCAAGGAAAAGAAATACAAAATATAAGAATACACTAACTACTTATGAACTTGATTGCCTTTGGATTCTGCTCATCAAAGCAGCTTTGGCTTCCTCTTCTTCCTCTAATCTCGATTGTATTTTCACCTGACCCTCTTCCAACTGTCCCTCAAACAACATATAAATGAAGAATACAATAAATTATTACACTACCAAATAAAACAATATGAGTATAGACAGGAAATTGCCAAACCTGTTGCCTTAAGCTCTTCCTTCACTTAACTTTCCTATTACCTTCACAATGAAATCATATAATCAAAATTATAGAACTAAAATAATAGTCAACACCAGCTAACAAAACCAAATCAGAGATGAATAATTTATGACTGTTGGAGGATATATATTTTCAAGATTCAATTCATTTTTTCCACCAACTTAATAGAGGCTATGATCCTTCAGAGTACATGAAGGTTCACACACAATGATTTGTATGTTTTGGCCTCTTAATAACAAGGGGGAAGAAATAAACATCCATCCATAAAAATGTATAAATAAATTTCTTACAGTTCCCTGAAAAATAATTCTGACACAAGCAAAAGTATAAAATTAACCCTTAATTGCTAGCCATTTCCATCAGTTATTGAATCATTTCAGAAAATCTCAGCACAAGACCACCAATAAAGAAAGTAGTATTTATAATGAAAAATTATAGATTAATGTTAGAAATTAAGAAAGTCAGTCCTAGTTAGAGACATTAGTTCTTGAGTTAATGAGACGAAGATCACTAACAAAAATAAATAGAATGCAAAATAATAAGAAAATCATATGAAAAGAAGTTATAACTTAAAAGAAACTGAAGACCAAAATTCTAACTATAAGTTATATGACACAATTCAACAAAACTACACATAATGAATGTCATAAATTACAACAAAAACATAAAACCTGAAACAAAAGAAATTAAAACCTCAAGGGCCATGTTGAAACTTGAAATTTAATCATAAATCTAGAAATACAACTCACCTCATTGTAGATTTTAATATATGACACATGGAGTAGCAATAAATGCAATTGTTACTGCACAAGATGAAGCACAAATAAATCATAAGATTGCACTGGAAAAAAAAGATAAGATTTATAGAACAAAAGTTCATTTTCAGCCCATAGCAGCTGCTTACCTTCATCTGCGAATTCCACAAATGCAAACCGAAGAACTGAATGAGGATCGCCATAAACTCGACAATCAACAACCTTCAATAATAATTTTCATCTCACTTCAAAAATGTCATACAGAAAACTACCTCATATGTTATCAAAGAAAGTAATTCAGTATGAACCAAAGTGACAACATCCCTTCTTTTCCCCAAGAAGAAAGGAAATCTCAACCCACAAAATCAAATTTAGACATTCTGTTGGAGTTTTAATCAGGCTCTAAAGAAAGTAATCCAGTATGAACCAAAGTGACAACATCACTTCAGAAATGTCATACAGAAAACTACCTCATATGTATAAACATTTGCATTACAAAATGAAGAAAATTTTAGAACCCGCAGCATGCCATATTCAAGTTCAGCAAATCCCTGCAGCAAAAATATAATTACTCTTAAATTAAGAAAAAATCATATGACTTTCGGACAAATCAAGCATCTCAATCCCAGTATACCTACAACAAAACGAAAAGGATCAGTTCTCAACTCAAATTGAAAACTTTTGAATTTGCAATTAAGAAAAAATTATGTTATAAATAACGACTTAAATTTTAAAAATCGAGAGTTAAAGCTATACAATTCTCCAGAAGAATATGCTAATGCTTTAAGGTGTGGAAGAAAGAATGAAAGTGTGTCAGCCATTATTGATGACTTAACGTATTCTTTGCCAAGTACCCTGCAGATTACTTAGGGAAAAGTAGAAGCACAGAACGAAGAGCAAAAGGGAACAAAAAAAACCTAATCGCCATTGTTGATGGCATAAGGATTGAAGAGAAAAGATTGAATCTGTTATTTTATGGACCTGAAAAGAAGAGAGAAACAAATCTGAGAAACTTATCGCCATTCTTGCCCTGCTTGCTTCGGCTTTGTGGAAGGATTGGGGAAAATCCAGATTGAAAAATATATATGTTAAAAGGGGTGAATTAATTGTTTTAATATCTATCGTTCAGATCTAAAATATAATAAGTTTTTTTTTTATTATTTTAAAAATGTAAGGGTCATCTAAACTTAAAAATTATTTTAGCTTAGATAGTTAAGATATGATTTTATGTATTGTTACAGGTTCAAACCTCAACAATCCTATTTTTTTACTCAAAATTATGTTATTTGCGGCGCTTTTGAGCAAACGCCACTATAAATATGATTTTTACGGTATTTTTTGGAAAACGCTACAAAAAACATATCTATAGTGGCGTTTTTGAAAAAAACGCCGCTAAGGACATGTTTTTTAGTGGCATTTTCTGAAAAACGCCACAAAAGTCATGTTTCTAGTGGCGTTTGCTCGAAAGCGCCGCAAAAACCATGTTTTTTAGTGGCGTTTTATCGAAAACGCCGCAAAAGTCATGTTTCTAGTGGCGGTTTTTTGAAAGTGCCGCAAAAACATGTTTTCTAGTGGCGTTTTTATAAAGCGCCGCAAAGTCTTATATATAGTGGCATTTTTCTAAAAACGCCATTGAATGTACAGATGTTACGGCGTTTGTTAAAAAAACGTCACTAAAAGTGCCGAAAAAACCTGTTTTACTGTAGTGATTGTTAAAAATAATAATTAATATTAATTTATTAGTTATATTATAAAATTATCTAGACATAAAATAATATCTATGATTAAAATTTATTTATTTAAATATATATCTTTTAATTTTTTAATATAATATTTATCTAAAAATAATTTTATTATTTTAAAAAGAATTAATAAACTTGTGAAAGAAATTATAATAAATTATATATTAACCTGTCGTTGAATTATAATTAAATTATAATTTAATAATTATTATGACAATTAATCAACTATGTACGTTAAACTGTACGATTAACCTAACCTATATTTAGGGATAGGCACGGGTCGGCTTGGATTTTAGACCCACCCGCACCCGACCGAAAAAATCATACTCCCACCCAACTCAATCCGTTTATAGGATAAAAACGACCACCCTAAATCCGACCGACCCGAGATCATTTTTGAAAAAAATGATTTGACTCAAACTCGAATTTTTCACTAAAAAATTCGACTTAATCAGACCGGATCAAAACCCGTCAGGTTCGAATTCTGTACCATCCCTACCTATATTATACGCTGGCATGTTTAGCTTTGTACCTTGTAATCTTTTCGCCGTCGTAAAATTAAAAGTAATTAATAATGTCATAATATAACAATAAGAAACAATTAACATTATCATAATATACAAATATACAATGAAAAGCCGTAATCTATTTAAGAAAAATAAGTAACTAAATAGCACAACTATCAACAGCATCTCTAGTCTTCTTTTGCACCTTCTTATTGTTTATCATTTTTAATATTGATCGTTAAAATTAAAATTTATTATTATTTATCATTTTTTATAAAGAATAATTAAAGTTCATTTAGTATTGGCATTAATAGGTGTTCCAATTTTCATAATATTTACAAATAGGGGTATAAACGAGTCGAGTCGAGTTTGAGTAATGTTAAGTTCGGTTCAGTTCGTTAAGATTTCGAGTCGAGTTCGAGCTTGAGTAATTTTAAACGAGCCTGAAATAACTAACTTTGGCTCGTCTCGTTAAGAACTCGAGTTGCCTAATCGAGTCAAATATTGATCGATCTTTAACCGTGTTAGACTCGAGTGACTCTTATCTCTCACGTCTCATTTAAAGCCTATTGGTGAAAAAACTTTGATACACAAGTTGTGCAAACTCAAACTTGTTAATTTTAGGTTTTAGTATTTTAATTTAGGGTTTAAGACTTATATTTAAGGTTTAGATTTTAGATTTTAGTTTTTAAGTTTAGAAATTTAGATTTTAAATTATAAAAATATAAAAATACTATATTTATGTTTTCGAGTAGCTCGTGAGCTTTTCGAGTCGAGTATCATGTAGCTCGACTCCACTCGTTAAGAACTCGAGCCTTGTTCGAGCCCGAGTCGAGTCTAATCGATTCGAGTTTTGAACGAGTTTTGACCGAGTCGAGCTCAAGTAACTCGCGATTTATCTCATCTCATTTACGACCCTAATCTACAAGGACTTGGTCTAGGTTTTAATTTAATTTCAAAAATTAGATATATTGACTTCAATTTCGTTAGACTCTTGCGGTTCTATCTAGTTTTACATAATTCACACTTAAATTAATCGGAATGGGTAAAATTTTGTACAAATGGAATAAAAATCTAATGTTTTTAATCGTGTTTTTTTCGTATTCCACATTAAAAAAATCTTAAAATTTTAAATCTTAACTCTAATTTTTAAATCATACACTCTAAAATACATCTTACACATAATTTCATAAACTTTAATCATAATCTTTAATACATCCTACACTTCCCGACAGTTCTTTATTTCCGTATTCCCAAGGAAATCTATCACTCCATGTCGATTGCTTCTTTTACCTCTATGCAAAGCTTTCCCACCTTACTTGTTTTCATCACTTTTGCCTGCTACTGTTACCTCTTCAAATCCCAATGGCCAGCAAAGCTACGAAAAGCTAAGCGACCTTCGCTTCCGCCAGGTCCTAAACCTTGGCCTATTGTCGGAAACCTCCCTGAATTCATCAAATACAAGATTCAAACGTCGGTGTCGCAGTGGATACACGGTTTCATGAAAGAAATGAACACTGAGATTGCTTGTATTCGTCTAGGAAACGTTCATGTGATTCCCGTCACTTGTCCTGAAATCAGCCGCGAGTTCTTAAAAACCATGATGCTATTTTTGCTTCAAGACCACTTACCATGGCCACTGATGTCCTATCAAAAGGGTACTTAACTACAGTTGTTTCACCCTTTGGAGATCAATGGAAGAAAATGAGGAGAGTTATGGTTAGCGAGTTGCTTTCAAAGACAAGACATCGATGGCTTCATGAGAAAAGAGTTGAAGAAGCTGATAATCTCGTGCGTTATGTGCATAACCAATGCAAAAGTTCAGATGAAGGCGGTCTTGTGAACAAAAGAGTGGTTGCCAGACACTATGGCGGTAATGTGATGAGGAAATTGTTGTTCAACCGGAGATATTTTGGAGAAGGGAGAGCAGATGGTGTACCTGGATTCGAGGAAGAAGAATACATCGAAGCCATTATCAATTTACTTGTTTATACTTATTCCTTCTGCAATATCAGACTACTTGCCCTTTCTGAGAGGCCTCGACCTCGATGGATATGAGAAAATTGTGAAGGAAGCAATTAGGGTTATGGACAAATACATGCACCAACATTTTGAAATTTTCAGGAGATTATGCTTGCAGTAGTGGATAATCCATCCAATGCCTTGGAATGGGCACTTGCAGAGACGTTGAATAAACCAGAGACGCTACAAAAGGCCGTAGAAGAATTGGATAATGTTGTTGGAACTTGGAAGAGATAGTTTAATACAAGAATCTGATTTCCCTCAACTGAACTACGTTAAAGCATGTGCACGAGAAGCCTTTAGACTCCATCCCATCGCACCATTTAACATTCCTCACGTGTCGGAGACCGATACAATCGTGGCCGGTTACTTCATACCCAAGGGTAGCCATGTGATCCTTAGTCGGATCGGTCTGGGTCGTAATTCTAAAGTTTGGGATGAGCCAAGCACGTTCAAGCCTGAACGTCACCTCCATAAAGGCGAAGAAGTGGTTCTTACTGAGCCAGATTTGAAGTTTTTATCAATCAGTGCAGGAAAGAGAGGGTGCCCGGGGGTGTTGCTTGGAAGTTCAATGACTACCATGCTGTTTGCGAGGCTCTTGCAAGGTTTCGGTTGGAGTATTCCTAGTAACCAGGGTGCCATTGATCTCAGTGAAGGAAAGAGAGAATCGTTTTTGGGTAATCCGTTGCATGCTGTTGCGAAGCCACGATTGGCACCCAATGTCTACTCTTCTTTAAGGTAATGAGAAAAATATTATTAGATGAATATGATTGATTACGCTATCTATAATCTCGTCCAATAATAATTTTTTATCTCATTTTTCTTTAAGGTGAAACTTATCTTTGTTTTACATATCATTAAATAAACGAATCTCTTTAAATGAAACTATATAAATAATATAACGAGTCAAAATTATGTAATAATTTTTCGTAAACTAGATACAAAGAGAAATGCAATGACAAATTAATCGTACAAGTCTAGAAGGAATAAAACAAGCATTAATAATTTCAGGTCGTAAGTTTGGTATGATGACACGTACTGTTGAATTGTATTTTAATAGTTATTAAATAAATGTAAATGAGATGTTAATTCAGTGGTAAAATTAATCTCATAAGATCTTTTAGATGTTAGTTTTTCCCATCTGTTTCTTTTTCGGGTTTATGTCTGTCATGTTTTAGTTCAAAGTTAAGGTCGATGTTCCAATGTTTACTTATCATACTAAGAGTTTATAATATCAACTTTAACCCCTCATATTTAAAATAAAACTTCATAAACTCCCTCAAGATTTACTATTTACCAACTCCGTAATCCTAACCGAAGCTGATAATCTTGCAAAATCTGAAATTAACACCTTGAGGATCTGCTCTTGTTGTTTCCTTGCCTTACGTGTCTATTCGATAGTCTGGTTCAAACCAAACTAAAGCACTCAGTTAACCTAGTTCAGTTTTGAACAGTTTGGTCGGGTTTTAAGTCATGGAGTTAGTGTTTCGGTTAACGGCATGGACGATGAGGAGATGGTGGGTGATGGGAAAATTTTATGCAGGTTGGGTCAGTCTTGTTTTGGGTCAGTAGGTGGTTTTTCTGGTTGTTCTGATGACCTCTGTAGCGAGGGTTCTTGCCGTTTGCAGTTATAAAGTTAGGGTCGTGTCTGTATTTTTTTGTTCATACTTAATTGTATTGTACTTTTTTTTAATTAAGATTATAGGATTTTTAACAAGATATACGATATATATTTAAAACTTATATTTTTATATTATTAATAAAAATTTTATCAATTTTATCAAGATATATATATTTTCATGAGTATTGATCCGAGTTTTGAATCATATTGTTAAAATTATAATTATAATATTTAATTTTATTGTAAAATCCTATATATTTTTATAGGATTTTATTGCAAAATAAGAAAATGATTTATCTTTTATTTCCTTCTATCTCCTTTATTTTTTTCACACAAAATTAAAATTATAATATTTAATTTTATTGTATTTTTTTTGAATTTATTGTTGAGAGAAATTTATTTAATAAATAAAAATTTATTTTTTAAGGTATACATCTTTAAAGTGGATGGATATTGAGTTTAGTGCTTGAAGAAAGGGAAAGAAAAGTTTTTTATTTCGGATTTTTATTAAAGGTCAATATATTTTTAATTTTTGTTTTTTACGAGGATTCTAAATGATTGCTTTGCTTATATATAATTTTTTATTGTTTAAGATTGAGTTTTAAAAACTTTAAATCTTAAATTAAAAATTAATTATTGGTATAATATAAAATTATAGTAAATTATCTAATTAATTTTACATAACATCTAAAAACGATTTGGGCTTAGTGGTATGATTTAAAAGTTGAAAGATAAGATTTTTAAACTCTAAGATTGGAGTTTTGAGTGTACGTACTGATACAAAAGGTATCCATATCGATATTCATTGATGGTAAAAGAAGACGATGTATAATTGACGTACCAATATTGCTAGCCTCGTATCAGTATCCTTGAGTGATAAAAGGGTGAGCTATAAAAGTTGTACCATTTGTCGTGTAAATTAACAAGTTGTTTCGTGAAGGAACACATCGAAAAAGACTTTTCAATATCGTAGTTGTCTCAGAATATAATATTAAATATTTTAGTTAGACCGAATATAATCCTATAATTTCATTGTAATAAAATTTACTCTTTTATATTATTATTATTATTATTATTATTATTATTTTATTGTATAATATTTTAAAACTTAAAGCTCTTATTTTATAAATTTTACGTAGATTTATAAAAGATTAATAATTTCAAAAAATTTAAATCATAAATTTTAAATAAAAATTTTATTATTCAATTTTAAAAAACCAAATTATAACCTTTAAATCTAAATTGAGATTGAGACGTGACATAAAATATATCATTTTCAGGTTTAATTCAGGTCCGTATTTCTGCTATCAAAATTATAAAATACAACGACATCTAATTCTCTGTAAGCCACGAAGGTTTGTTCTGCCCACATGGACCTTGAGACTACTTTAGTACACGACATGTTTTGAATGAAATAAACATTAAAAAGTATCACTCTGTGTAAAAATTATTAGGTGAAACTTGTTTACCATGTTATATATAGTCCCAATTAATCAAGATCGGTAATTTTAATTTTTTTAAGTGGATCATCACTTCTTTCTTATATGGACTTAGTGGATGGGTAATTATTAGGTGGTTATTTAAGGATCAAATGTCTTGATTGCTTGGACCATAGATGACGTGGTGAACAGGGTTCACCTAATAATCTCTCCTGCATCTGATAATATTATTTGTAAATACGAATTTATTGCATGTGTTAAACACTGTTAAATATCATTACCGCTGAATATGATTAAAATTATTAAATTAATTAATAAAAATTAAAGATTTTAAACAATTAATAATTATACGTTCAATTTATTATTTTTTATTAATTATATATTAAATTATTAAAAATTTTAATTATTATTAATTAATTTAATAATATTTAACGATATTTAATTTTAATAGTGTTTAATATTTAACGTCTATTATAAAATTTTTCTATTTTTTATTAATTCATGGCCACTCATTCATCACCGCACCAAAACACGTGTTTCAATGCACCAATCAATTGTTGAATAGGACATTTAACAAATAAAATATTAAATTAACTTTTTAGGAATAGGACATTTACGGTTCAAATCTCTAGAAATAAAATACTAAATTTTGATAATTTAAAATATTAGATTTTTGAGTAATTTGTTTAATAACTTAAAATATTAAATTTTCAGATAATATTTTAAGTTAATTTTTTTAATAATTTTTTACAAATTTTAATATCTATAAAGTGGTATGGTTTGACATGCATATTCATAAGCATACGATGATGACGTGGTTGATAATTTTGGACAAACTTTCTACGAGAGTACGATTGGCTCGAATGGGGATAATTGATAAAGAAGGTTGTTGTTAGAATTAAGTTTGCCGTTATCAAGAAAGTAAAATTTGTTAGTACGGTTAAGAATTTCCTTGAGCAGTTATAGATGTTAATTCCTAGTATAAATAAATGTATTTACTGATGTAAATCTCAGATGTGAATGAATAAGAAACTTCAGTTTTTTACATGGTATCACGAGTCCACTTTCGATCCTCTCATTCATTCGCATCATTAGGGTTTTTTCGCCCAAATTCCTGATTTTTCATTTCTTCTTTTTTGCATAATGCCTCCAAATGATTTCGATTCTACAATTGATTTTACTCACCCACTATTTCTTCATCTGTCTGATACTTCAGGGACTGTCCTCATCTCTCATCAACTAACAACAATCGAAAATTACACAGTCTGGAGTCGATCCCTGCGTATCGCCCTTCTCGACAAGAATAAACTAGGATTTATTGATGGTATTGCGCCCGTTCCGACTACTTTTTACCTTCTCAAAAAGCTTAGTGGGATCGGTGCAATGCGATCATCTTGTCGTGGATAATAAATTCTGTCAGTAAGGATCTCTCTACCGGCATCGTCTTCGCTTCCAACGCTGCTTTGGTCTGGGCAGATCTTAAGAAACGTTTTCACAAAATCGATGGCTCCCGTATATTTTTTCTACATCGTGAAATTGCGACTTTAACTCAAGGTGATTTGTCTGTCTCAGTTTATTTTACAAAGTTGAAATTATTATGGGATGAATATTTAGCCATTGTGCCTTTTTCTTGTGATTGTGAATCTTCTCAACAGAATTCTACTCATATTTCTCAACAACGTTTATTTCAATTCTTGATAGGGCTTAATGAGACGTATGCTGCCCTTCGAAGTCAGATATTATTGATGCAACCTTTGCCTTCGGTGAACAGTGCCTATTCCATGATCATTCAAGAAGAATTTCAACGTCTTCATTTGTCTAGGGTGAGTCCTTCTTTGAAACCGACAATTTTGTATTTTAACGCTTCCAATATTCGCAAGAAATTCTCTGGTACTTGTGATTATTGCAAGCTTAAAGGCCACAAAAAAGAAAATTGTTATTGGCTTGTGGGTTTTCCTCCTAACTTCAAGTTCACCAAAAAGCGTGGCCCTCAAGCTGCACTGACCATGGGAACTGATCTGATTACATCTGCACCATCTGTCCAAGCTGATATGAACTCCCCTGCCCAACCTGATATGTTGACTTCCAAGCAAATGTTCACTCCAGAACAATATACGCAAATCCTTGGGCTTTTGAATCAGAATACAATATCGAATTCTTCAGTGAACTTAGCAGGTACCTCTTGCTCTTGCTCTTTTACTAACACCAATATACAATGGATTCTGGACACTGGTGCAACTGATCATGTGTTGTCTGATTTTTCTTGCTTGATAAATCCTCGTCCTTGTAAGTCTTTTTCTCGTTTAGTTCATCTTCCTAATGATCGATCATCCCAAGTTACTCACATAGGGTCTGTTAGATTGCCAAATGGTCTCTTTCTATCTAATGTTTTGTTTGTTCCTTATTTTACTCATAATCTAATTTCTGTGTCTCAACTCACCAAAAATTTACATTGTGCCATTTTTTTCCTGATTACTGTATTTTGCAGGATCACTCTACTGGCACAATAAAGGGGATTGGTAGAAATATTAGAGGACTTTATTTTCTTCAGTCTTCTTTTTTTCCTTGTATATTACCTTTTGCTTCTCATGTTAATTCTACTTCAACATGTAAATCTTTTACTACTAATGAAATTTCAGTTTGGCATGCTCGTTTAGGGCATGTTCTTGCTTCCCAATTGTCTATATTGCCTTTTTTTTGTTGATTCATCCTTGAAAACTGATTGTTTACAGACTTGTACCATATGTCCTCTAGCTAGGCAATCCAGACTTCCATTCCCAACTAGTTTTTCTTGTTCTTCAAGTCCTTTTAGTTTAATACATATAAACATATGGGGTTCATATAAAGTACCTATTCATGCAGGACATAAATTCTTTTTAACTATAATGGATGATTACTCTAGGATGTTTTGGATTTATCTACTGAAATTGAAGAGTGATGCAATTATGTTCCTCAAAAACTTCATTCTTATGATACAAAATCAGTTTTCTATCACCATTAAAAATATTAGAAGTGATAATGGCCGAGAGTTTCTCAATTCTAATTGTAGCACATTCTTTAATTCTCTTGGCATTCTACATCAAACTACATGTGTGCACACTCTACAGCAAAATAGAGTTGTCGAAAGAAAGCATAAACATCTTCTTCAGGTTGCTAGAGCTATTCGTTTTCAATCTCAAGTTCCTCTTCAATTTTGGGGAGAGTGTGTTCTCACAGCTTCCTACATAATAAACAGATTGCCTTCATCTGTTTTAGATTGAAAATCTCCTTTTAAAATCCTTTATAAAAAGCTCCCAACCTATGATCATTTTAAAATCTTTGGTTGTTTATGTTTTGCTACCAATTTCATCCCTTCTGACAAATTTGACACTCGTGCTCTTCCTTGTGTTTTCTTGGGATATGCATCTACTCAAAAGGCTTATATCCTTTTCAATATCAAAACAAAACTGTTTTTATTAGCCGAGATGTTAGGTTTTTTGAAACACAGTTTCCATTTTATAATTCATCTTTTTATTTTTCTACCATTTCTTCTATTTTTTCACAAACAACTTGTATACCAGAATCTGATTTTTTGATTCTATCCGAACCAACTTTTCCACCTGAAAATAAATGTGTTCTTCACCTAAAACTGCACATGCTTTATCCAACAATACTTCTTCCCCTGAACCTGTTGCTGAATTTTTTTCTACTCCTACATCCACTGATACACCTGCTTCACCATCTGATCCTATAGTTAATCCTACAATCATTCATCCTGTTGTTCCTGGTTCTAATCCCATTCCTATTGTTCCTCGAAGATCGACCAGAATATCTAAACCTCCATCATGGTTTGAAGCATATATACATAATTGTCACTCTTCATCTCAGGTTAGGTATCCATCTTCTGTTTTTTATTCTCATTTGCCATCTCATTCTCAAACATTTCTTGGTTCTATTTCATCTATATCTGAGCCTCAATCCTTTTCTGAGGCCAGTCAAAATCCTCTTTGGGTGCAAGCAATGAATGATGAGATTCAAGCTTTACAGTCCAACAATACATGGTCTCTTGTTCCATTGCCTCCAGGAAAAGTTGTTATTGGTTGTAAATGGGTCTACAAGATTAAGTACAAGGCCACAGGAGAGATTGAGAGATACAAGGCTCGACTTGTTGCTAAAGGTTACAACCAAAAAGAAGGTATTGATTTTGTTGAAACCTTCTCTCCTGTAGTTAAAATGGTTACCATTAGAACCATTTTATCTCTTGCTTCGTTTTTTGATTGGCCTCTCTACCAAATGGATGTGTTTAATGTATTCTGTAAAACTAAATTTGATTTTGATATAACAATTAAATAGAAGGACTATTCTTTGAAATAATTTTAAGTCCCTAAGTCAATATTTTTGATTTTAAGTCAAACAAAGATTTTAAAAGAAAATTCTAAGTGTTTTTGAACGATGTTATCGAACCATGGTTCGATACCCTTGGATTTTCAAAGCCATGTTCTTATGTTCAAGAACAGGTATCGAACCACCATTCGAAACAAAGGAGCTCACTGCCAGCCTCTGTTTCGAAACACCGTTCGATACCCCTGGATTTTCAAAGTCATATTTTTGTGTTCAAGAACATGTATCGAACCACCATCGAAACAAAGGAGCTCACTGCCAGCCTCTGTTTCGAAGCATGGTTCGAAGCACTTCGTGCATATTTTTGAGTATTTTAAAATCTATAAAAATAGACCCCTGGTATCAAACTATGGTTCGATACCACCCTTAATCTCAACGGCTATTTTTGCATTAAATGTTTTGACCGTTGCTGGTAGTTAATTTTTTGATTGGTGGTTAGCCTGTTCCGAAGCATGGTTCGATCCCAACCTTCACAGTTTCAAAAAGGTATCGAAGCATGGTTCGATACCCCTTGGTTTAATGCACAACGACTCTTTCTATTCTTGGTCTGTTTCGAAACAGGTAGTACGTGTTTCGATACCGCTTGCTGCAGAGTGCATTTATGATGGGAAATTGAAGTCTAAACGGCCATATTTATGTTCCAAACAACCACAACGGATAGAAATCAATGAGATGGTATAAAATGAAGCAATTTCAATAGCATTAAGGACTATTGAACCTCAAGCAACATCTAAGCACCCAAATCCAACTCAAAGCACTTCATTGCATATTTTAGCCTCCCAACTTGTGTATTTCACTTTGATTAGTTGTAATTTAAGTTTGGGGAGAGTTTGTTTGTATTTGGGGCTATTATTTCTTGTGAGAGAATCCTTCTTAGCCAAACCAAATTTCTTATAACACCTTGTGAGGTCTAAATCAATTTTGGGTAGAAAATTGATTTGCTTGTAAAGGTTATCCCTTGAATCTAGAAAAATGTTGAATTCAATAGTGAATTGGTTTCAAAATCCTTAGTAGGAGCTAAGGTAGTGGATGTAGAGCTTGTTCGAAGCTTGAACCACTATAAATCATTGTGTTCTTTATTTCTCGATTTATACCGAAAATCTCCTACCAAATTTTTAATATCCAATTCACCCCCTCTTGGCCATTATTCAACGTCGATCAACTCAACAATTGGTATCAGAGCTAGATCTTTGAAGGGATTCACCTCCACCAAAGAAGATCCAAGGGTTGTTGATCATCTCTACAACAAAAATCCAATGGCCTCCACTTCCAGTTCGTGGAATGAGTCTCACTCCATCACCAAGCCACCCTTCTTCAATGGGGACAACTATCCTTATTGGAATAATAGGATGAGGCTATTCATCAACTCCAATGATTATGTCCTTTGGGATATAATCGAAGATGGACCCTCCATCCCTATGAAGCAAGAAGGAGATCGACAAGTGCCTAAGAAAAGGAACGAGATGACCGATGAAGAAAGAAGGAGAATGTCCACAAATGATAAGGCTCTTCACATTCTCTTTTGTGCTTTAGGCCCCGACATCTACTCCAAGATGTCTTCATGTACAAGTGCCAAAGAAGTTTGGGACTCCTTGGAGACAACTTATGAGGGAACCAACGATGTGAAAGAAACAAAGATTGGTCTTCTCAATTTAAACTATGAAAATTTCAAGATGGAGTCGGATGAAGACATCACCAAAATGTTCGATAGATTTTCCGTGATTGTCAATGGTCTCAAGGGTTTTGGTGAGATTATTCCGAAAGAGAAACTCGTGAGGAAGCTTATCTACTCTCTTTCCGAGTCTTGAAATAGCAAAAGGACGGCTATCATTGAAGCCAAGGACTTGAAGACTCTAAAGCTAGATGCTCTTGTGGGATCTCTTCTTACCCATGAGATCATGAAGAAAGGAAGAGAAAAAGAGAAAAAGAAAGAAGAGGTAAAGATAGAAAAGAGGGAAGTAGAGAAAAAGAAGCAATAAATTGCTCTTAAAGCTTCATTGTCACAAGAAGAAGTGGACACTAGTGAAGAAGAAGAGCTAGAGGAATTGGCCATGGTGGCCAAAAGATTCACAAGACTCATAAGGGCAAATAGGAATCGAAGATTCCAACGAAATAGGAACTTCAAGGCAAAGAACAAAGAAGAGGAGAAAGATCAAATTATTTGCTATGAATGCAAGAAGTCCGGTCACATTAGGACCGATTGCCCCCTATACAAAAGGAAGGGTTTTGAGAAGAAGAAGAAACACAAAGCTCATGTTGCCACTTGGAGTGATGAGGAGTCATCATCCGGTGAGGACAATGAGGTGGCCAACTTGTGTCTCATGGCTCTTGATGAGCCTAAGGTAACCCTTGAACCATCTTGTAATGATTTATCTTATGATGAACTTTATGAAGCTTACAATGAACTACAAGATGTGTATGATGAGTTGGTTTTAAAATTCAAAGAATCCATTTTGAAAAGCAAGAAAACAATTTCCGATTTAGAAATAAAAAATGATTCTTTGACTAAAACGATTTTGGATTTGGAAGAAAAGGTTGTTGATTTAAATGATGATTTAAAATTTTTTCAAAAAGAAAATGTTGATTTAAACAACCTTATTTCAAGCTTGAGTGAAAATCACCACAAGGTGATGAATGAGCTTAAGGAACAAATTAAGGTGGTTGGGAGTTCAACTTTTGAAAAAGGAAGCTCTTCAAAACCCAACTAGTGATGAAAATGATGCATGGTTATGGCATAGGAAACTTGGTCATGCTAGCATAAGTGTTTTAGAGAAACTTGCCTCCCAAAATCTAGTTAGAGGTTTACCTAAGCTCAAATTTTCATTGGATAAAATTTGTGATGCATGTGCTAAGGGTAAACAAAAGAGAGTTTCTTTTAAGTCCATTAATGATGTTTCAACTAGTAGAGTATTACAATTGATCCATATGGATCTTTTTGGACCTATTAGGACTACTAGCTTGGGTGGAAAATCATATGCTTTTGTTATTTTTGATGATTACTCTAGATATACTTGGGTTCTAATTTTAAGCTCTAAAGATGAAGCTTTAGAAAAATTTATCACATTTTCAAACATTTCTCAAAATGATCTTGATCAAAGAATTTCTCATATTAGAAGTGATCATGGAACCGAATTTCAAAATTTAGGTTTTGAAAATTTTTGTAATGAAAATGGTATTAGCCACAATTTTTCGACTCCTCGTACTCCTCAACAAAATGGGGTAGTTGAGAGGAAAAGTAAAACTTTACAGGAAATGGCTAGGACCATGCTTTGTGAAAACAATTTACCTAAGTACTTTTGGGCGGAAGCCACAAACACTTCTTGTTACATCATAAATCGAGTAATGATTAGGCCTATTTTAAAGAAAACTCTTTACGGTATTTTAAAATCTAAAAAGCCTAACATTAGCTATTTTCACCCTTTTGGGTACAAGTGTTTTGTTTTGAACAATGGAAAAGACAATTTAGGTAAATTTGATGCAAAAAGTGATGAAGCTATTTTCCTTGGTTATTCTTTAAATTCTAAGGCTTATAGAGTTTTCAACAAAAGAACCTTAGTTGTAGAGGAATTTATACATGTGGTTTTCGATGATAACCTCCTTCCTAGGAAGGATTCTTGTGATGATGATGATGTAGGAATCATTGAAACCATTGATGATGGACAAACATCAAAGGTGGATGAGATTCCAAGCAATGAGGAAGTACAAGATCCTCCAATAGAAGCTCTTGGAAATGTAAAACTTGAAGAAAAGGAAGTGAGCTACCCAAGGGAGTTCAACTATGTCAAAAGTGGTAAAATCTTGGATGATCCATCCAAGGGGGTAACTACTCGTTCTTCTCTTAAATTAATGAATCATATTGCATTTATCTCATGCATAGAGCCTAAAAATATCAAAGAAGCCTTAGGTGATGATTATTGGATTTTGGCTATGCAAGAAGAGTTAAATCAATTTGAGAGAAGTAATGTATGGACATTAGTTGATAGGCCTAGTAATAAGTCTACTATAGGAACTAAATGGGTCTTTAGAAACAAACTAGATGAGAGTGGTAACATTGTAAGAAAAAAAGCTAGATTAGTAGCTCAAGGTTACACTCAAGAGGAGGAAATAGATTTCGATGAAACCTATGTACTCGTAGCTAGAATGGAAGCCATTAGGATGCTACTTGCATTTGCATGTTATCATGATTTCAAGCTTTTTCAAATGGATGTCAAAAGTGCTTTCTTAAATGGTTTTATAAATGAAGAAGTGTATGTTGAACAACCACCGGGTTTTGAAGACTCAAAATTTCCAAACCATGTTTTTAAATTAACAAAAGCTTTATATGGTTTGAAACAAGCTCCTAGAGCTTGGTATGAAAGGCTTTCAAACTTTGTAATTGAAAAAGATTTTGAAAAAGGGAAAGTGGATACTACACTTTTAATAAAAAGGTTTAAAAATGACATCTTAGTAGTTCAAATTTATGTTGATAATATTATTTTTTGATCTACTAATGAGTGTTATTGTCAAGAATTTTCTAAGCTAATGCAAGGTGAATTCGAGATGAGCATGATGGGGGAGCTCTCATTCTTTTTGGGACTCTAAATTAAGCAAAGGAAGGATGGCACCTTCATCAATCAAGCAAAATACATCAAGGATATGCTCAAAAAGTTTGGCTTGGAGAATTTGAAACCTCAAGCCACTCCAATGAGCTCATCTACTAAGCTTGACAAGGATGAAGGAGGTAAGTGTGTTGATTCTAAATTGTATAGATCAATGACAGGTTCTTTGCTTTATCTTACCGCAAGTAGACCGAATATTATGTTTAGTGTTTGCTTGTGTGCTAGGTTTCAAGCTAGTCCTAGAGAATCACATTTAGTTTCCATTAAGACAATTTTTAGATACCTTAAAGACACCCCTTGTTTAGGTCTTTGGTATCCTAAAGTCTCATCCTTTGATCTTCATGCCTATTCGGATGCGGATTATGGTGGTTGTAAGATTGATAGGAAAAATACTTCTAGAACTTGTCAATTTCTAGGTAGTATGCTCATATCTTGGTTCTCAAAGAAACAAAATAGTGTAGCTCTCTCTACCACCGAAGCGGAGTATATATCCTTAGGGAGTTGTTGTGCTCAAGTTTTTTGGATGAAGCAACAACTCTTAGATTATGACATTAAGGTAGACACCATACCTCTTAAGTGTGATAATACTAGTGCCATATGTCTTACCAAAAACCCCATTCAACACTCTAGAACTAAGCACATAGAAATTAGACACCACTTCATTAGAGATCATGTGTCTAAAAATGATGTTGTTTTAGAGTTTGTTGACACCTTAAATCAATTAGCGAACATTTTTATGAAACCTTTGGATAAGGAACGTTTTTGGACCCTTAGGAGAGAGTTAGGTCTAACTAGCCTACCTTGACCTCTTAAGTGTTATTTTTATGCATTTTTACTTGAATATTGATTGACATCATGCTTATGTTTTTTTCTTTGTATCTTGATGTCTCCATGCATTTTGCTAGGGGGAGTATGAACTTATTCATGCATTTAATCATGTCATAACACCATATGCATGCTTTTAGGAGCTTTAGAAACTCATCTCTAGTATGTTTAGAAGCCTAAATGCAAAGCTTTCCTCGGTGGTATCGAACATTGTTTCGATACCCGTTCATCATCTAATTTGGGAAGTGTCTGGGAAGAACAGGTATCGAATGATGCTTCTATACCTGGTTCGAAACTGGCATCGAAACAAGCCTATTTCGATACCTGGTTCGAAACACGCGGCGACAGTTTGGTTTAAAACACCCAAAACCTAATTTTTAATCATACTAAAACACTTCCAAAATTAAAACTTTAAACCCTAGCCGGCCCTCTCTTTATAATCCCCTCAAATCTGCCTCTCTTAACACAAAATCTTCACGTTTTCTTTGAGGGATTTTAATCTACGCATCAAAGACTTCATCATATCAACAAACGGTGCTTAACAATCACTTGATTCATCCTAATCTACACTCAAGGTATATTTTCGGAAAACCTTATTTTCGTTTGGATTTAGATTGTTAAAATTAGTTTTTGAACATATTTCAATTGTCTATTGTATGAGTTTTCATAATCCTATAATTTCTTTTAAAAATCAATTTTTTTTCAATCGAATATAAATCCTTTTCGTATTTTTTTTGGTTTGGTTTTCTAATTTTTTGATAAAATTTTCAAATACCTTGAATTGTTAGATTACTTCATAGGATTGAATTTGATTATATAACATACATGTTTACCAAACTAATCAAATCGTTTTATGATATATCTAGACTATGGCACCAAAGAAACGTTCTCGTACCGAGGCTGGTTCTTCATCACGCTCTACTCGTGTTGATGTCCAAGAAGTCCTTACACGATGCTTAGATACACCTCAACGGGCCAACCAATTCAACCTCTTTCGTCATATCCCTATTAAACAAGAACGTAGGGTTGATGTCAATTTCATGAACTCTATTAAGTTTCCATTCAGATACTACAATCTTCTTGTTCAATAGAAGTTCTTGCAATTTCTTACCCACTCCGGTAAATTTTTTCCTACTCTCCTCCTAATTTTTTACACTAATGCCACATGCCTTCTTGATCCTATGGACGAAACCAAGGTTGTAGCCATCGAGTCTTTTCTTATGGGCAAACTCTTTCAAATCGATGTCTCAACTCTTGAGGAGGTTTTTGGCCTTGAGGATGAGGGTGAAACCGATGAAGAATCTCTAGGCCAATTTACCGGAGCCGCATCTACTCTTAACGTACATAATCGTTTTCTTCATCTTATCATCTCGTGGTGGATTCGTCCATCTAATGGTAAGTATTCTCGTATACGTCTAGTAGATAGTTTTTGACTATAATGTTTTCGTCGATGTGTTAGACCAAATCTCGCCCAAATTGTCTTCTCCGAAATTGTTTGGCATGTTAAAAATCGAGTCACCCCTCTTGTCCAATATTTTCCTTATGCATGTATTTTAAGTTCCATTTTCTTGCATTTGCGAATTGATTGTTCTTTTGACCGGGTAAAGTCTTTGAAAGAACTTATTGGTGAGACTTCTCTTCACCGTGCCCACTTTGTTTATTCCGATAACGGTGAATGGTCTCATGCTCCTCATCCTTCTCCTGCCATTGACCTCGAGCCTCTTCATCAAGTTGCTCCGAATGTTGACATGATGGCCTTCCTTACTACTTGGTTCGATAACTTGGATGCTCAGTTTGGTACTTTGAATGACAACTTTGGTTCATTGAGTGCTCGCTTGGATTCTATGGATAGTCGTCTTGACTCTATGTCCACTCAATTTCAATCTAGTTTTGACTTTATCAATACTAGATTGACGGGACTAGAATCTCAAGGCCATGCATTGCGCATCTCTATTGAAGCCCTTCGGTATACTCAAGAACTTAACGCCCAAGATGCCCAAGATGCCAATGTTGAGGATGAAGATGACGAGGAAGACGAAGACGAAGAGGACGAAGACAAGGATGATGATGATGAGATGGGCGATTAGAGCCCCTCCTTTATGCTTTGCTATTTTGACTTTTTAGGACTAGCTATGTTTTCTTAAGCTTTTATTGCATTCATACTTAGACCATATGCACCTATTATTATTATTATTTCCTTTTTATCTTGTTTACTTTGTTGGATTTGGATTTTTAATATTTAATGCTATGGATTATGTTTATTAATTTTTTCCTTAATGTCTTATGTTGCTTTATAGTTCATTAATTTTGATCTAACAAAAATGGGGAGAATTTTTATGCTTTTAAGTTTAGGATAACCACCATATTTAATGTATTTAAAAATCGTGCACATATTAAGGGGGAGTCTTTAAAAGTTTTCAAAGTGTTTTTAAATCCAAAAATTTTGACTTAAACTTAAAAATCTTTAAATGGTTTTATTTTATCAAAAAGGGGGAGATTGTAAAACTAAATTTGATTTTGATATAACAAATAAATGGAAGGACTATTCTTTGAAATAATTTTAAGTCCCTAAGTCAATATTTTTGATTTCAAGTCAAACAAAGATTTTAAAAGAAAATTCTAAGTGTTTTTGAATGATGGTATCGAACCATGGTTCGATACCCCTAGATTTTCAAAGCCATGTTCTTATGTTCAAGAACAGGTATCGAACCACCATTCGAAACAAAGGAGCTCACTGCCAGCCTCTGTTTCGAAACACCGTTCGATACCTCTGGATTTTCAAAGTCATATTTTTGTGTTCAAGAACATGTATCGAACCACCATTCGAAACAAAGGAGCTCACTGCCAGCCTCTGTTTCGAAGCATGGTTCGAAGCACTTCGTGCATATTTTTGAGTATTTTAAAATCTATAAAAAATAGACCCATGGTATCAAACTATGGTTCGATACCACCCTTAATCTCAACGGCTATTTTTGCATTAAATGTTTTGACCGTTGCTGGTAGTTAATTTTTTGATTGGTGGTTAGCCTGTTCCGAAGCATGGTTCGATCCCAACCTTCACAGTTTCAAAAAGGTATCGAAGCATGGTTCGATATCCCTTGGTTTAATGCACAACGACTCTTTCTATTCTTGGTCTGTTTCGAAACAGGTAGTACGTGTTTCAATACCGCCTGCTACAAAGTGCATTTATGGTGGAAAATTGAAGTCTAAACGGCCATATTTATATTCCCAACAACCACAACGGATAGAAATCAATGAGATGGTATAAAATGAAGCAATTTCAATAGCATTAAGGACTATTGAACCTCAAGCAACATCTAAGCACACAAATCCAACTCAAAGCACTTCATTGCATATTTTAGCCTCCCAACTTGTGTATTTCACTTTGATCAGTTGTAATTTAAGTTTGGGGAGAGTTTGTTTGTATTTGGGGCTATTATTTCTTGTGAGAGAATCCTTCTTAGCCAAACCAAATTTCTTATAACACCTTGTGAGGTCTAAATCAATTTTGGGTAGAAAATTGATTTGCTTGTAAAGGTTATCCCTTGAATCTAGAAAAAGGTTGAATTCAATAGTGAATTGGTTTCAAAATCCTTAGTGGGAGCTAAGGTAGTGGATGTAGAGCTTGTTCGAAGCTTGAACCACTATAAATCATTGTGTTCTTTATTTCTCGATTTATACCGAAAATCTCCTACCAAATTTTTAATATCCAATTCACCCCCTCTTGGCCATTATTCAATGTCGATCAACTCAACACATTCTTTCAAGGTGATCTTTTTGAAGAAGTTTACATGCAATTACCAGCTGATTTTTGCAGTTAGGGGGAGAACTTATTATGTAGACTGCAAAAATCTTTATATAGTCTCAAACAAGCATCAAGACAATGGAATTTAAAACTTGTTGATGCTCTTGTGACCACTTATTTTGTTCAAAGTAAACATGACTATTCTCTTTTCATCAAGAAAATAAAAGATAAAATTGTGCTGGTCTTAGTATATGTGGATGACTTGCTGATCACTGGGAATGATGAATCTTTGATTAATGAAGTAAAACAAAGTTTGAATCAACACTTCAAGATGAAAGACTTGGGACATATCAAATATTTTTTGGGCATTGAAGTATTGAGATCAAGGAATGGAATACTGTTGAATCAGAGAAAATATGCTCTTGAATTAGTTAAAGATGTTGGGTTGGAAAATGCTAGAAATGCCTTAACTCCTTTAGAACAAATTTTGAAGCTGACCTCACTTGGTTTTTACATAAGTGCATCTTCTGACAATGAGGACGATCTAATGGAAGACAAGACAGTGTATCAACGACTCATAGGCAGGCTGATTTATTTGACACACACTAGACCCGACATCACATATGCTGTAAACTCCCTAAGCCAGTTCATGTATCAACCGAAAAAGACTCATATGAGGCAGCTTTGAGAGTAGTAAGGTACATCAAGAGTGAACCTGATGCAGGTATTCTGCTGAAATCAACTAATAGTCATGAGATGACTGCTTATTGTGACTCTGACTGGGCATCATGCCCAGAAACTAAAAAATTGGTTACGAGTTTTTGCATCAAGCTTGGAGAATCTCTAGTCTTATGGAAATCGAAGAAGCAGAATGTGGTTGCAAGGTCGTCTGCAGAGGCAGAGTACAGGACAATGGTAATGGTTACTTCTGAGATAATCTGGTTGTAAGGGTTGCTAAAAGAATTGGCCGTGGATCATTTTGAGCCTGCAAAGTTATTTTGTGACAACAAGGCAGCACTACAAATAGCAACAAACCCTGTGTTTCACGAAAGGACCAAGCACATAGAAATTGATTGCCATTTCATCAGAGAAAAAATACAACAAGGGTTGATACAAACAGAGCATGTGTCAGCACATGAACAATTGGCTAATATCATGACAAAAGCACTTGGTGGACAACAACATTGTTACTTGGCATCCAAATTGGGTATTAAGAATGTTTTCAACAAGGACCCAACTTGAGGGGGAGTGTTAGAATTAAGTTTGCCGTTATCAAGAAAGTAAAATTTGTTAGTACGATTAAGAATTTCCTTGAGCAGTTATAGATGTTAATTCATAGTATAAATAAATGTATTTGCTGATGTAAATCTCAAATGTGAATGAATAAGAAACTTCAGTTTTTTACAGTTGTATTTTATGTAATGGTTCAGTTGAATTCAAAGATCATTTATTCTTTGATTGTCCATTTTTCAAACAGTTTTGGAGATTGAGTCTATGTTGCTGCAGCATACATCGGGAGGTCTTGAACTGACTTGAGGAGCTCTCCTAGGTGGTGTCCAGGTTCAAAGGAAGGTCAGTTACCGTTTTGATCGATCGACATGCATGGTAGGCTTCTCTATATTTGATATGAAAAGAACGTAACCATAGGGTTTTTCGAGGAGTACAGAGGTCCTGCATTCAGTTGTTTGATTGTCTAAAAGATATTATACGCATTCGTTTACATCATAAAAATATTAGGATACGAAATGTACAGGGTGATTTATTAGTTGTTTGGAGGATTAGTTTGTAAATGAGTAACAGTTTTTACTGTTTTTTTAGATTAATGAATTATAAAACTTATCTAAAAAATAATATCTATAAAATAAGTTTTAATAATTCATCTAAAAACCTAAAGTATTATAAAAACTTAAACAAATATCGAAATTTATAAAAAAAAATACGAAAAACATTTTAAGATTTTAATTTTTTATACAAAATGGAAACCTCCTCGTCCTATCTATCTCCGTCGTCAATAATGCACCGATAAATGCAAACCTCAATAGTCTTTGTGGAAGATATTTGTCGGTGAAATTCCCAATGTTTGACCAACGACCGATGAACTTAAAGCTTTTTCATGTGCTTATAAGGGAAAAGATCTCCTCGGAATTATTTAATGCGATAAAATAGTTGGTGCGAGTCTACGACGGATTTGAACATTGTTAAATATTATTAATGATGGACATTATTGAATAATATTAAATTAGTTAATAAAAATTAAAAATTTTAAGAACGCAAAATATAATTATTAATTGTATGTTGAGTCTATCATTCTTTTATTAATTGCATATTGAGCCCTTGATTTTTTTATTAATTATTTTAATGGTGTTCAATAGTATTTATAATTACTAGTGTTCAGGAATGTTCGACGTTCGTTTTAGAATTTTCCCGGTGCAATTAGTTTAGCTTAATGAAACACAAGATTCTTTAAATAGAATTAAATGTTTAAATTCTGACTATGTGAAGTAATTGGATTGAGAAGATCACCTTCATAATAAAAATTTACAACACTCAGATTGAATTAATCAATCAATAAGTTAATGACTTTAAAATATCGTTGTATAACTTAATACACATACGTTACAAAAAATTAATTCGTATTTTTTAGGATAAATATCATCTTTTATACTTATATCATTAGATATATTCTAAATAATAATTTTTAAAGCAGTAAGTTAAAACTAAAATATAATTTTTAAAACATATACATTCAATCGTAACATAATAATAAATATATTATTGTTATGTTAAAATATGATAAATAATTTAACGATCGTTAAACTATATTAAAAAATAAATTAAGTTGTCGTAAAAAAATTGTAGACTCGATAATAACATGTAAAACTCGTTGCACTACATATAATTAAAAATAATTTTATATACATTTAACAATGGATGTCTACGTAAGACTCTTTACCATTATAAGATATTTCTTACGTAAATACTTCAATATTTTATAGTAACCTTTTAACGTTATTGAATATCATTTTTTTACTGTTTTCTTAGATTAGAATTAGTGGGGGGTTAGTGATACAACGTAAATAAATACAAAAATTACAGTTAAACTTTTCTCTAATATTAAATTTTAATCGGATCTTCTTTTGATATTATATTTTATTAGATTTAAATATCAATAATATTATTAATTTATTGACATTGAAACATACAAATTAATTTTTTAAAATTTAGAGAATATAAAATTATTTAAAAACAATTTTTTTTCACTATATCCTTTAAACATTCTTTAAAAAATTTTAAAAATAACTATAATTTAATAATTTTGACGTATTTAGACCATAAAATATATTTTCGTAATATATATTTAATTTATTTTTTTTAAATCAAATATTATTATCTATGTTGTGAATAAAGTAAAGAACAAGAATAAAATAGGAGAACAAAGATGAGAGACAAAGAGAGATTTTATTATATTCTCAAAGTAGGGTTGTGTACAAAGTTTTGGTCAAAAGTCTATATTTATAGGCATAAGATGAAAATCCTAATTCCAATGGGTATTAAACCTTAATAATAAAGCTCATTAAATTTTAACTTAATATATGAATATCTACCATGAATAAATATATTCATAACACTCCCCCTTGGATATCCATGGAGATAATGTGCCTCGTTAAAACCTTATTAAGATAAAAACCCTGCGGGAAAAAAATCTTAGTGAAGGAAAAAAAGTACACACATCTTTGATATGCATAACATGTTGCCTCATTAAAAACCTTACCAGGAAAACCCATTGGGATAAAACCTCGGTTAAGGAAAAAAGAGTGCAACGCGTATTTACTCCCCCTCACGAAAATATCACATAAGACCTTTGAATCTTCATAATTCAATATTGGATACAAACTTCAAATGTTGAAGTAGATTATGGACTAGTGGATAAATCTTCCAAATCATTGTTTGAAATGATTCATTGAATAATATTCATCTAAAAATCATGAGGGACGAAACTTGAAGAAATATGTTTCGTTTTATCATATTTGATATATTCACCTTGAGATATAAATTTTATATTATCTCTTTACAAGATAGCTTGCATCTTATCTTGTGAAAAACATTCACATATCTTCAGGATATGTTTAGCCAAACACATATTTCGGCTTTGCCTCATGTATAACAATTATTTAAAGGTAATAATCTCGTAGCACTTAAATAATATTTTTGGACCAGCTAAGATACGATGTTTCCAGATCAAATGATATATATATTGTGCTTTTAGACCAAGAATATCATTACCTTTTTCTTGAGGCAGAAAGAATCTTTGTTTACACTAAGAGACCTAACAACCATAAGGGTGATCAATGAATATGCATTATTCATGTAAAGTCTCTTTCAACATTTTTTGTATGTCGATTGATGCACAAGAATTTGAGGAGATCTCTTTACGAGTCTCAACTATATTCAAATCATCGACAATAATAAAAATTCAGAACTAAATTACTTAATTAAAATGCTCGGGGAAATTAACCAATTCATATAGCATTATGCTAATAAGTATTCAATGGGACGATTATATCAAATACGCCTAAATCTTTCAATCCATAAAAGATATATTTAATATGGTTGAATAATGTTCTCGAGAACTTGAATTAACTGCTTCTGGCAGTCTAAATCCTTTTAGAAGCTTCATGTAAATATTTTTATCAAGAGGCTCACACAAATAAGATGTAACAACATCCATTAGACGAAACTAAGTCATTTCATTTATTGCCAGAATATTTAAAAGTAATTGCATCTACCACCGAGGAATATATTTTCCTCATTCAATTTCATGTCTTTGTAAGAATCCTTGTGCAACCAAATGAGCTTATATCTCATGATTTCCCCATTTGATTTCTCTTTCTCACAAAGGCTCGTTTATATCTACGAGCTTTATATATTTTAATGTACGGGCTATAAGCCCCAATACTTCTCTTTTTGAAAAGAGATTTTTAGTTTCGCTTCAATTGCCTCTTTCATGTTGGCCAATCATTTCTTTGTTCAATTGATAATGATTCATGATCCACATCATCAAATAAAATCTCTAGTGCTATATTGCATGCAAATATATTAACGATGTTGATTTAATTTCAATTCCATTTATTACCAAACATGACATAATTTATTGAGATCTCTTTATTGTCAGATACCCGAGTCATATCAATGTCTCTGTTGGAGACCATTTAATCTCTTCTAGAGATTTTCATAATCATTGATTCCTCGATCATACCATCATAAAATATAACTACTTTTCCTTTTTGATGATCTCTTATCTTTGTAACTTACTTGTTTACTACACTTTAAGCGTAAGTTAGACTCATTAGCAACTAAAGTTTTGTTCTTTTATGACATCAAATTTAATCGGAGCATACATAGCTGGTATACGTGACTTAGTCACTCTTTTTGGGTCAACAAAATTATCTGGTAATTGATTTGTTAAATAAATTATCCATTGAACTTATAGTTCACATTGTGTATTACATGGATCAAAAAGAGAAAATGATAATTCATTCTAACTTATTTCTTTCCCCAGCTATTTATTTTCTCTCCCTAATGTTGGATAAATTGACTCATTAAAATGATAGTCAATAAATCCTCTATCAGAAGCTCTTATATATATTCCTAATAAAACTCATCTTTGTGCGTTATGGTGGAGCAATTAGAATATATATCGCACACCCAAAAATTGAGATGAGAAATATTTGGTTCTTGACCAAAAACCATTTATAATAGGGAGAACTTATAATCGTTTGTTGGCTTGATACGAATTAGTGATACTACATATAAAATGATATGTCATCAACATTATCAAGACCATTGTCTTTATAAGATAATCTGAAAAATATACTCATAATTTTATCAATTGAGCAAGTAGCCTCGCAAACACCAAGTTGCTGGTTAATAACAAGGATACATATAACTATCTAGTCGATGCATCGATAAAAATTATAAAATATCTAGATGGACTGTATGAAAGGTGTATTGGCCCATATATATCACCTTGTATTTATTTCGGAAAATTAATAGATTTGCACTCTATCATAGTTGTTGATGATTGAATAATCAAAATGCTTTCATAGCAAGTATCACAAGAAAAATTACCTTGAAGAAACTCCTAGTTCTTCAATAAATGACCACATAAAAGTGTCAGCAATTTTTCGCATCATAATTGAACCGGGATGATCTAACCGATCACGCTAAATAAAATAATCAGTAAATATCTAGCTTACAATAACATGAGCTTCAATTTGTACTAATTCTTATGTAGTACAATATGGATGACAATGCATATAATTTTGCCAAAATTTCATTATTGCCTTGGGTTATACTCGTAATATTGAGATAGCCATCACCCTTTTAATTAATATTCTTAATATATTTCTATAAATATCTTTAAAACTCAATATCTCTCTGCGATTTTGATGAGTATAATACACTGTAAATATAAAATAAAGTTCCATTTGATAATAACATATTTGCTCAACGAGCATAATGCACTGTAAATATAAGATAAAGTCTCATTTATTTGGCAAATAACATATTTGCTCAGTCGAAGCTTTCTGTGATGTTAGTACTTCCGGATATAGTACTCATATTATTCTCTTGCATTTAAAATGAGAAAATATGCATAATTATGTACCTTTTAGTACGTGCTTTATTTCATTCACTTCGGAAAATGAAAAATATGTGCTTTGTGCTATTCATTTCGGGGAATGGAAAAATATTTAAAAAAATAGCACATCATATCAAATCGGATCAAAGATAAGCTCTCAAGAGCTCTTTCGAAGCACTGATATTTTAGTATTTTGAGATATAGTACTCATATTTCCCTTGTATTTAAATGGGAAAATAGTTCTTATGATTAAGTATTGTATGAGTACTTGCACTTTCTGCTAAGCATAAACCGCCATAAATTATTGCATATTTTATTTCAGAAGTAATCATATTTTTTAAGAAAAAAAATTAACATAAAAGATAAATAAATAATATATAAAATAAGTTAACATAAATAAATAATAAATAAAAATAAATTAACATAAAATAAAATAAATAAAAGATCTAAAGAAAATAAAATAAATGGCAGATTATTCTCTTGGAGGATTATGAGAAAATTATCAATATCCAATTGAGTTGGATCAATAACGTCATTATTTCCGCCACAAAGAAAATCTATTTATATTTTCTTTAATTTATCATTTATGATTATGGATAAAGTCCATAATACTTCGACGTTTGACAAATACGAGCTCAATGGTTTGTACCATCGCATTGATAACATAAAAATTTTAATATGATCTCTATCATTCTTGTCATCTTTATAATTCCACTTCTTGTGGATATAAGCATTCTCAAAATAATTATCTTATCTATGTCTATTTTATGATCTCAATCGTGATCATAATTACTAATGTGACATTTATTCTTTCCGCTATAAAATATCACATTCACTTCAGGGAATGAAGCGGGGACTGATAGGTATTTAAAACATTTTTCACGCTATTGTATCTATAGAACAACATTAATGTGTGAAAATTGAGTATGTTTTTCTAACATATCTTCATCAATGATACTCTGTCACATAATTGAGTTTTATTCACTATCCATATAGTGAATTATCACGTTTGCATTTACTTCAAGGAATGAAACAAATTCAATAATCGCATGAAATAAACATCATGCTTGTATAATTGTATGGAATAAACATCATGCTTGCATAATTGCATGGAACAAACATCATGCTTGCATTCACTTCAATGAATGACATAAATTCGATAATTGCATGGAATAATCATCATGCTTGCATTCACTTCAAGGAATGTCATAAATTTAATAATCGCATGAAATAATCATCATACTTGCATTCATTTTAAGGAATGTCATAAATTCAATAATTGCATGGAATAAGCATCATGCATGCGTTCACTTCAGGGAATGCCTCCCATAAAAATTCTTTGATCAAGAAGATTTTCGTAACTTGAACTTGGGAGAAATCTATAGTCGAGTTTTTTGACACAAAAATATTACTTTCAAGCAAATATAGATTTTATAATATTCATATTATTAAATAATAATTGATCAACCAATATATATACAATAAGGAACAAAAATTTAATCCTCGCGACGTTGTTAAACTAGTCCACAAGGTTCTTTAAAAAGAACCTCCTTTGAGACCAGTAGCCTCGCAGAACGGGATGTTCAGCCAATATACTCGGATTAAACCAACATAATAAAAAACATATTACTTAATTAAAGGTTTAATATTTGTTCCAATATCATGTAATACTTTGAACATGATTAAAAATATAAAATTTCATCATCATAATAAAATAAACAAATATTGGTTATAATAAAGATAAAAAACTTAAATTAAATAAGTAAAACATACCGAACTTTTCACTATATAGTAGATTTAGTTACCAATATCTAGTTAAAATCTTTTTTGGGAATTGTCAATAAGAACCACGGTATTTGAGCCACTTTATCGCTACACACACTAAACAACCAAAGATTTTTAATAAATTAAAAATTAAATCAAAGATCAAGAGAGAAAAATAACCGATAATTAAAATATAATTGAGAGAGAAGAACTTATCTTTGATTTATGCCAGTAACAAATTCTTTTCAATAACTCCTTCAAGATTTGAATGACAAACACCTCCGTTGGTTAGAGTTTCGTGCTAATAACGTGTTGTGAATGAAGTAAAGAACAAGAATAAAATAGGAGAACAAAGATGAGAGACAAAGAGAGAAATTTTATTATATTCTCAAAGTAAGGTTGTGTACAAAACTTTGGCCAAAAGTCTATATTTATAGGCATAAGATGAAAACCCTAATTTTAATGGGTATTAAACCCTAATAATAAAGCCCATTAAACTTTAACTTAATATATGGGTATTCATCATGAATAAATATATTCATAACAATCTAATATTTTTTATCAATAATATAACATTTTTAGTAATATATCGACGCACTCCAATAATTTATCGCTTTAACATGTGTTTCATACACTGTTTTACCACATGAAACGCGTGTTTAAGAGATTTAGATTGTTGATAACCCTAAATCTAAGTGTAAAAGATAAGAAGGAAAGCCAAAGTTAATGGGGACCATAGAAATAACTCTTTACAATATATGTCAAACAATATTTCTTCTGGTATAACTGAAATCAACTTTCCCTCCAAAGTTGGTGACAGCTCATGAAAAATCTGTTACGCTTTCTTCATGTTTTTCTCATGCATTGCTTATTTTGACTTGTGTATAAATACTCAATCGTTTTCTTCAATGAAAATTCACCCCTTTTACTCTTATTCTTATCTTCATCTGCTAAAGTTGAATAAATGTTTACAATATATATACAATATGTGTGAATATAAAATGATAGATACCTGGAGATAAATACAAATCGGGTCGAATTTTTGAATTATTCAAATATATATATCTTAGATTCGATTTTGATTTGATCTGAATTTTTATTTAAAAGATATAATCTAAAAATAAATATCTTAAATCTGATTTTGACCCTACCTATAGAATAAAATAATTTTAGAAGTTTAATTATAAAAATATAATTTTAGGGGACTTAATTATAAAAAAATATAACTTTAAAAACTGAATTATAAATAAAAAATAATTTTAAGGACTTAATTATAAAAATATAAAGAGAAGAAGAAAAAGAATTAAAGAGGGAGTGGAAAACAGGGAAACAATGTTGAGAGAAAAATTAATTATCACGTGAATATTTTTAACTATAATCGATGATAGTGATTATTTTAAAAATAAAATAAAAGTTTAATAATTATATTAAAAATTTTGAAATATAATGATAAAAATAACAACGTCCTTAAAATTAAAAATCATTTATATTATTTATTTTAAAATTTTAATTTTTTTGTTCTAAAAAATTATTATTTATTTAATTATAAATATCAACATTCATTATATCATTAAAATTTAGTCCCTTAATTTTTTTTAAATTTATATTAAATTTTAAAATTTTAAATATTTTCAATTAAATTATTTTTTATATATTTTTAAAATTTTTAATTAAATCTCAAAATCATTAAAAAAAATTAGCTAGACACTAAAAGTTCTTGAAAATTTTAATTTAATCCTTAAAATTTTATAAAAAAATTTAAATCAATCCTCAAACTCTTTTAAAATAATTGTATAATTCAATTAATATCAATAGATATAAAATACTAATAATTAATAAATTATTCAAATAACTCTTCTAATATATAAATTAATTAATTAAACAAATGTTGAATATATTCGTATTTTAAAATCTTATTTTACTTAATCAATAATCAAATAAATATAAACTATTATTAATTTTGTTAAATATTTTTATATGATTAATTAATATAATTTAATGATTAAATTTAAATATTACCGGCTATAATTCATGTCAAATTGTCAACTACTGTCCTTTGTCGGTTATCCAAGTCTCCAGTTATTATGGGTAAGGAATACCACAAAAAACGTGGAACACTATAACCCACGTGTTTGTTTATAATTTTTAAAATTTAAAATTGAAAAAGATAAAAAATTTGTTTAAATTATATTTAATTTAAAAAATTAGATATATAATTATATTAAAAAATTTTGAGAGTACAATAATATCTCACTCCATACATGGTTCTATCTCTATATGAATTTATCTTTAAGGGATTATAACGGTGATAAGTTTTAACTTTATAAATTTAAAAATATATTTTTTATTATTTTATTCAACTTTCTTTTTCGTAATTTTCAGTTTTATAAAAGTAGTTTTTCGGTTACATCAATAAAAATGAAAATATCATTTTTTTAATAAATTAATAGTGATTACAATAATATCTGTTTTAGAATAAAATCTTCACCATTTGATATAGATCTCTCAATCACTTTGTTAGCATCATTGGTGCTCGAACTCGTGACCTATAGGAATAACAATCATTTCATTAACTTATTATAATTGTTTTTAATTTATCATTTTTAAAATTATCAAATAATTTTTTATTATAATAATTATTATCTCACATTTCACTATTATTAATATCTTAATTTTTTACAGTAGAAAACCTAAAACTAGATATTTAAATATACCCTTTCTTTGCATGGCTCATAATCCAATGGAAAAATGGGCACAGTGCTATCAATTTTTGCTATTTTATTGTGTATAAATAGGGATGGAATAACCCATCGTGGGGCAGTTCACTTCCAGTTTTGCATGGAAATCATTTCTCTTACAAATATGTTCAGCATTTCCATCTTACTCCTTCTCATCAGCTTTGCTGTGTGTTTCCTCTTCAAACTCCATTGGCGAGGCGAGGCTAACCAACCTCAGCTTCCGCCTGGTCCTAAACCTTGGCCTATCGTCGGAAACCTCCCTGAACTAATCAAATACAAGAAGCAAACTTCGGTGTCTCATTGGATACATAGTTTCATGACCGAAATGAACACCGGAATTGCTTGCACTCGTCTAGGAAACGTTCATGTGATTCCTGTTACCTGTCCTGAAATCAGTCGCGAATTCTTGAAAAAAAAGGATCTTGTTTTTGCTTCGAGACCGTTAACAATGGCTACTGATGTCCTGTCAAAAGGGCACTTAGGAACAATTTTTACACCCTCGGGAGATCAGTGGAAGAAAATGAAGAAAGTTATGGTTAGCGAGCTGCTTTCCAAGGCAAGGCATCAATGGCTCCATGAGAAAAGAGTTGAAGAAGCTGATAACCTCGTGCGTTACGTGCATAATCAATGCAACAATTCTGATGAAGGTGGCGTTGTCAACTTACGAGTGGCTGCCCGACACTATTGCGGCAATGTGACGAGGAAGTTGCTGTTCAACCGGAGATACTTTGGGGAAGGGAGAGCAGATGGTGGACCTGGTTTTGAGGAAGAGGAACATCTCGAAGCCATTTTCACCTCTCTTGCTCATGTTTATTCCTTTTGTATATCCGACTACTTGCCCTTTTTGAGAGGCCTGGACTTGGAGGGACATGAGACAATTCTGAAGGAGGCAACGAGAGTTATGGACAAGTATCATGATCCCATAATTGAAGACAGAATTCGACAACGGAGAGATGGCAAAATAGATGAACCCCAAGACTTGCTTGATATTTTGGTTTCTTTGACTGATGACAATGGTGTCTCACTACTGTCAACCACCGAGATCAAAGTTCAAATTTGCGTACGTCTTTACTCCTTTCTAGTTGTTTTTAACTTGATATAACACAAACACATGCTCATGCACATGCACATGTTTTCAGGAGATTATGATTGCAGCAGTGGATAATCCATCCAATGCCTTCGAATGGGCACTTGCAGAGATGTTGAATAAACCAGACACGCTACAAAAGGCCATAGATGAACTAGATAACGTTGTTGGAAAAGATAGGTTAGTACAAGAATCTGACTTCCCACAACTGAACTACGTTAAGGCATGCGCGAGAGAAGCCTTTAGACTCCATCCAATCTCGCCATTTATCCCCCCTCATGTATCCGTGACCGACACAACAGTGGCCGACTACTTCATTCCAAAGGGTAGCTCTGTGATTCTTAGCCGTGAAGGGCTGGGTCGTAACCCTAAAGTTTGGGAGGATCCATGCGAGTTCAATCCAGAACGTCACCTCCAGGGTTGTAATGAAGGCCAAGAAGTGGTTCTTGCAGAGCCAGAGTTGCGGTTCATATCGTTCAGTAGAGGAAGGAGAGGGTGCCCGGGAGTGGTGCTTGGAAGTTCAATGACGACGATGTTGTTTGCTAGGCTTCTGCAATGTTTTGAATGGAGCATCCCAGCGACTGAGGGGAGCAGTGATCTTAGCCAAGGAAAGGAAGATTCTTTTCTGGCTAAACCGCTGCATGCTGTTGCCAAGCCTCGGTTGCCACCCAATGTCTATTCTCTTTAAAGCTAGATCGATGAAAGTCAAATAGAAGATCAGCCAATAGTAGAAGGAATAAAAGGAACATTGGTAGTACCTATATTAGTTTGTGAAAAATAAAATCTCTCCTAGGTTGGTGTGAGGATTTATATTGGTGAAATATATTTTAATAATTAAAGAATAGACCTCGATGGATATGAGAAAATTGTGAAGGAAGCAATTAGGGTTATGGACAAATACATGCACCAACATTTTGAAATTTTCAGGAGATTATGCTTGCAGTAGTGGATAATCCATCCAATGCCTTGGAATGGGCACTTGCAGAGATGTTGAATAAACCAGAGACGCTACAAAAGGCCGTAGAAGAATTGGATAATGTTGTTGGAACTTGGAAGAGATAGTTTAATACAAGAATCTGATTTCCCTCAACTGAACTACGTTAAAGCATGCGCACGAGAATCCTTTAGACTCCATCCCATCGCACCATTTAACATTCCTCACGTGTCGGAGACCGATACAATCGTGTCCGGTTACTTCATACCCAAGGGTAGCCATGTGATCCTTAGTCGGATCGGTCTGGGTCGTAATTCTAAAGTTTGGGATGAGCCAAGCACGTTCAAGCCAGAACGTCACCTCCATAAAGGCGAAGAAGTGGTTCTTACTGAGCCAGATTTGAAGTTTTTATCATTCAGTGCAGGAAAGAGAGGGTGCCCGGGGGTGTTGCTTGGAAGTTCAATGACTACCATGCTGTTTGCGAGGCTCTTGCAAGGTTTCGATTGGAGTATTCCTAGTAACCAGGGTGCCATTGATCTCAGTGAAGGAAAGAGAGAATCGTCTCTGGGTAATCCGTTGCATGCTGTTGCGAAGCCACGATTGGCACCCAATGTCTACTCTTCTTTAAGGTAAATGAGAAAAATAATATTAGATGAATATGATTTACTAAGCTATCTATAGTGTCGTCCAATAATATTCTTTATCTCACTTTTTTTAAGGTGAATCTTATTTCTGTTTTACATATCATTAAATAGATGAATCTCATTAGATAAAACTATATAAATAATATAACAAGTCATGGAGTTAGTGTTTCGGTCAACGGCATGGACGATGAGGAGATGCTGGGTGATGGGAAAATTTTATGCAGGTTGGGTCAGTCTTGTTTTGGGTCAGTAGGTGGTTTTCTGGTTGTTCTGATGACCTCTGTAGCGAGGGTCTTGCCGTTTGCAGTTATAAAGTTAGGGTTGTGTCTGTATTTTTTTTCAGCATAAAGATAGTTTTAACCCTTAACATTTATAATTTTTATCATTTTGGCCTCTATTCTTTTTTGGGATAAATTTAACCCTTAATCTATGTTTTTTTAACAAATAACTCATTTTTTAACTACTATGATAACTGAACCGTTAAAAATTTAATAATAGTAACATATCATATATATATGTGATAATATATTTTAAATGACTTAACATCTAGTATATCAAATACATAAACGCGAGATATAGTTTTATTCCAATCTAAAAATATAAAACAATTAAAATTTAAATAAAATATTAAAAATTATTATTTTTTATTTATTAAAAATTAATTAAATCTAAAACAAAAGGCTACTAAATATTTTCAACCTTAACTATAGTAAAATCAAAATTTTATCTAAAAAGGTATGAACATAATTTGAGAAGAAAGTGTTTTGTATAGTTTATCACCGATGAATCAAAGATAAAATTTTTTGATAATAATCAATTGGATTTTTATTATTTTAATTTTGAATTTAAGTATTTTAGTTTTAATCTAAATCGGAGTTTTAGAGTTTTATAAAGATATTTTAGTTTAGTTAGGGTTGAGAATATTTAGTAAATTTTTGTTTTGTATTTAATTAATTTTTAATATTTTATTTAAATTTTAATTTTTTTATATTTTATACTGGAATAAAATTATATTCTATATATATGTATATATTTAATAGTTTAGATTATATATCATTTAAAATATATTATCACATATATATATATGATATGTTACTATTATTAAATTTTTAACGGTTCAGTTATCATAGTAGTTAAAAAATGAGTTATTTGTTAAAAAAACATAGATCAAGGGCTAAATTTATCCCAAAAAAAGAATAGGGGCCAAAATAACAAAAATTATAAACGTTAAGGGTGAAAATTATCCTTATGCCATTTTTTTTTCATACTTAATTGTATTGTACTTTTTTTAATTAAGATTATAGGATTTTTAATAAGATATACGATATATATTTAAAACTTATATTTTTATATTATTAATAAAAAATTTATCAATTAAAAATTTATCAATTGTATCAAGATATATATTTTTTCATGAGTATTGATCCGAGTCTTGAATCACATTATTAAAATTATAATTATAATATTTAATTTATTGTAAAATCCTATATATTTTTATAGGATTTTATTGCAAAATAAGAAAATGATTTCTCTTTTATTTCCTTCTATCTCCTTTATTTTTTTTCCACACAAAATTAAAATTATAATATTTAATTTTATTGTAAATTTTTTTGAATTTATTGTTGAGAGAAATTTACTTAATAAATAAAGATTTATTTTTTAAGGTATACATCTTTAAAGTGGATGGATATTGAGTTTAGTGCTTGAAGAAAGGGAAAGAAAAGTTTTTTATTTCGGATTTTTATTAAAGGTCAATATATTTTTAATTTTTGTTTTTTTACGAGGATTCTAAATGATTGCTTTGCTTATATATAATTTTTTATTGTTTAAGATTGAGTTTTAGAAACTTTAAACCTTAAATTAAAAATTAATTATTGATATAATATAAAATTATAGTAAATCACCTAATTAATTTTACATAACATCTAAAAGCGATTTGGGGCTTAGTGGTATGATTTAAAAGTTGAAAGATAAAATTTTCAAACTCTAAGATTGAAGTTTTGAGTTTACGTACTGATATAAAAGATATTCATATTGGTATTCATTGATGGTAGAAGAAGACGATGTATAATTGACGTACCGATATTATTAGCTTCGTATCAATATCGTTGAGTGATAAAAGTGCGAGCTATAAAAGTTATACTATTTTTCGTGTAGATTAACAAGTTGTTTCGTGAAGGAATACATCGAAAAAGACTTTTTAATATCGTAGTTATTTCAGAATATGATATCAGATATTTTAATTGAACCAAATACAATCATATAATGTTATTGTAATCAAATTTATAATTCTTTTATATTATTATTTTTTATTGTACAATGTTTTGAAACTTAAAGCTCTTATTTTATAAATTTTATGTAGATTTATAAAAGATTAATAATTTTAAAAAATTTAAATCATAAATTTTAAATAAAAATTTTATGATTCAACTTTAGAAAACCAAATTATAACCTTTAAATCTAAATTGAGATCGAGACGTGACATAAAATATATCATTTTCAGGTTTAATTCAGGTCCGTATTTCTGCTATCAAAATTGTAAAATACAACGACATCTAATTCTCTGTAAGCCACGAAGGTTTGTCCTGCCCACATGGACCTTGAGACTACTTTAGTACACAACATGTTTTGAATGAAATAAACATTAAAAAACATCACTCTGCATTGGTAATATTATTAACGCCGAATATGATTAAAATTATTAAATTAATTAATAAAGATTAGAAATTTTAAATAATTAATAATTATACATTTATTTCATTATTTTTTTATTAATTATATATTGAATCATTAAAATTTTTAACTGTTATTAATTAATTTAATAATATTTAATTGTATTTAATTTAATAGTGTTCAGTGATATTTTACGTTGATTATAATTTTTTTTTATTAATTTATGGCCACTCATTCATCACCGCACCAAAACACGTGTTTAAGGTTCAATGCACCAATCAATTGTTGAATAGGACATTTACGGTTCAAATCTCTCGAAATAAAATACTAAATTTTGATAATTTAAAATATTAGATTTTTGTGTAATTTGTTATGTTAAAATATGATAAATACTAATATTAGATAATTTAAAACATATACATTCAATCGTAACATAATAATAAATATATTATTGTTATGTTAAAATATGATAAATAATTTAACGATCGTTAAACTATATTAAAAAATAAATTAAGTTGTCGTAAAAAATTGTAGACTCGATAATAACATGTAAAACTCGTTGCACTACATATAATTAAAAATAATTTTATATACTTTTAACAATGGATGTCTACGTAAGACTCTTTATCATTATAATATATTTCTTACCTAAATACTTCAATATTTTACAATAACCTTTTAACATTATTGAATATCATTTTTTTACTGTTTTCTTAGATTAGAATTAGTGGGGGGTTAGTGATACAACGTAAATAAATACAAAAATTACAGTTAAACTGTTCTCTAATATTAAATTTTAATCGGATCTTCTTTTGATATAATATTTTATTAGATTTAAATATCAATAATATTATTAATTTACTGACATTGAAACATACAAATTAATTTTTAAAATTTAGAGAATATAAATCAAATATATATTTAATTTAATTTATTTTTTAAATAAAAATATTATTATCTAATATTTTTTGTCTAATAATATAATATTTTTAATAATATATCGACGCACTCCAATAATTTATCGCTTTAACATGTGTTTCATACACTGTTTTACCGGGTGAAACTCGTGTTTAAGAGATTTAGATTGTTGAGAACCCTAAATCTAAGTGTAAAAGATAAGAAGGAAAACCAAAGTTAATGGGGACCATAGAAATAACTCGTTACAATATATATACAATATGTGTGAATATAAAATGATAGATACCTGAAGATAGATACAAGTTATGTCGAATTTTTGAATTATTTGAATATATATATCTTAAATTCGATTTTGATTTGATCTGAGTTTTTATTTTAAAAAATACGATCTAAAAATAAATATCTTAAATCTGATTTTGACCCTACCTATAGAATAAAATAATTTTAGAGGCTTAATTATAAAAATATAATTTTAGGGGATTTAATTATAAAAAAATATAATTTTAAGAATTGAATTATAAATAAAAAATTAATTTTAAAGACTTAATTATAAAAGTATAAAGAGAAAGATGAAAAAGAAATAAAGAAAGAGTGAGAAACAGGGGAACAGTGTTGAGAGGAAAAATTAATTATCACGTGAATATTTTTAACTATAATAGGTGATAGTGATTATTTTAAAAATAAAATAAAATTTTAATAATTATATTAAAAATTTTAAAATTTAATGATCAAAATAAAAACGTTATTAAAATTAAAAATCATTTATATTATTTATCTTAAAATTTTAATTTTTTTGTTTTAAAAAATTATTATTTATCTAATTATAAATATCAACATTTATTATATCATTAAAATTTAATCCCATATTTTTTTAAAATTTATATTAAATTTTAAAATTTTAAATATTTTCAATTAAATTATTTTTTATATATTTTTAAAAGTTTTAATTAAATCTCAAAATCATTAAAAAAATTAACTAGACACTAAAAGTTCTCGAAAATTTTAATTTAATCCTTAAAATTTTATAAAAAAAATTTAAATCAATCCTCAAACTCTTTTAAAATAATTGTATAATTCAATTAATATCAATAGATATAAAATATAAATTATTCAAATAACTCTTATAATATATAAATTAATTAATTAAACAAATGTCGAATATAATCGTATTTTTAAATATTATTTTACTTAATTAATAATCAAATAAATATAAACTATTATTAATTTTGTTAAATATTTTTATATGATTAATTAATATAATCTAATGATTAAATTTAAATATTACCGGCTATAATTCATGTCAAATTGTCACCTACTGCCCTTTGTCGGTTATCCAAGCCTCAAGTTATTATGGGTGAGGAATACCACAAAAAAACGTGGAACACTATAACCCACGTGTTTATTTATAATTTTTAAATTTAAAAATTAAAAATGATAAAAATTTTATTTAAATTATATTTAAATTAAAAAATAAATATATAATTATATTAAAAAAATTTGAGAGGACAATAATCTCACTCCATACATGGCTCTCTCTCTGTATGAATGTATCTTTAAGGGATTATAAGGGTGATAAAGTTTCAACTTTATAAATTTAAAAATATTTTTTTATTCTTTTATTCAAATTTATTTTTCGTAATTTTCAGTTTTATAAAAGTAGTTTTCGGGCACATCGATAAAAATGAAAATATTATTATTTTTTGAATAAACTAATAGTTATTATAATAGTATCTATTCTAGAATAAAATCTCCATCATTTGACATTGATCTCTCAATCACTTTGTTGACATCACTGGTGTTCGAACCCGTGACCTCTGGAAACAACAATCGTTTTATTAATTTATTAGAATTGTTTTTAATTTATCGTTTTTAAAATTAATTTATCAATTTTAAATTTATTAAATAATTTTTTATTATAATAATTATTATCTCACATTTTTTTTGGATAAGTTTTGTAATTCATTAATAAAAAAAAAACAATAAAAACTGTTACTCATTTACAAACTAATCCTCCAAGCAACTAATAAATCGTCCTATACATTTCGTATCCTAATATTTTTATGATGTAAACGAATGTGTATAATATCCTTCAGACAATCAAACAACTGAGTGCATGACCTCTATACTCCTCGAAAAACCCTACGATTACGTTCTTTCCATATCAAATATAGAGAAGCCTGCCATGCAAATCGACCGATCAAAGCGGCAACTGACCTTCCTTTGAATCTGGACACCACCCAGGAGAGCTCCTCAGGCCAGTTCAAGACCTCTCGACGTATGCTGCAACAACATAGACTCAATCTCCAAAACTGCTTGGAAAATGGACAATCAAAGAATAAATGGTCTCTGGATTCAACTGAACCCTTACATAAAATACAACCTTCCTCATCAACTATCCTCATTCGAGCCAACCATACCCTCGTAGGAAGCCTGTCCAAAAATGTCATCCACATAATCATCATATGCTTAGTGATATGTATGCCAAACCATACCACTTTATGCCATGCTACTACTTCCTTGGATTCACGGATGCCCCTCCAGATTTCCCTTGTGGGGAGACTTCTGCCTACAGTTAAAACCGACACTGCTATACTTCTTAACTTGAGAAGCTTCTTGAACAACCAACTGAAGTGTTGTTTACTCTCCATAGTCCAGAAACCATCTTGCTTGATTACATACAATTTAATCCAAGCAATCCAAAGTGTATCCTTCCCAGAAGTAATTTGCTGCATCAAACCTACCATGCAAGCCATATTTCACTCATGCAAGTTCTTCAGTCCTAAGCCTCCTCACTCTTAGGAAGACAAATGTGCTTTCAACTTACGCGGGCACCCGTAGCAGACTTATTCTCCCCTTTCCAAAAATATCAGCAACATAATGACTCAATCTCCTTTAAGACATCCTTTGGAAGAACCACTTGCACACACCAGAAGTTAGCCATGTTGTATAACACTGACCTTATGAGTTGCATTCTCCCAGCATAACTCAAGTACCTCCCTGCCCAGCTATTCATTCGTGCTTTGATCTTGTCAATAAGCATAGCGCAATCCTTTCGACTAAGTTTTCTTGTAACCAATGGAAGCTCTAAATAGCTCACAGGCAACACACCAAGCCTAAACTCAGTAGCCGTCTGCATTTCTTCAATTTTATGGATCGAGACCTCTGAGAAGAAAATATCAGTCTTAGAAGCATTTTATCTCAGTCCCGAGATCTCATAAAAATTTTCCAGAATACACTTTACTCCCAAAATCAAATCCAATTTTCCTTTGCAAAATATCAAGAGATCATCCGCGAAGTATAAATGAGTTAAGCCAAGCTTCTTACATTTAGGATGAAACTGGAAATACCCTTAGCCGCCGCAGCATCAAACATTTTAGATAACACATTCATTGCCAAAATAAACAAGGGAAAAGAGGGTCACCTTGCCGAACATCCTTCATCCCTTTAAAATATCCAACTAAATTTCAATTAAGCGAGATAGAGAATCTCGATCCAGTAAAACATGCTTTGATTCATTCCTTGAACTACAAAGGCAAACCCAAAGCTTCTAAAACGTGCAAAAGAAACTTTCAATGAACTGAATCAAAAGCTTTCTGAAGATCCACTTTTAGAGCACATCGAGGTGAAAGTTCCCTCCTGTTGTACCCCCGTACAAGTTCTTGAGAAGGCAATATATTATCAATGATACTCTTACCTTGAATAAAGGTTGATTGATTCCCAGCTATCATAACAAGGAACAACCTCGAAAGGCTAGACATCAATATCTTTGTAATAGACTTATACACAACCGAGCAGCAAACAATAGGACGAAAATCCTTTGCTAGAGAAACATTCAAAGACTTTGGAACCAAAGCAATCGTAGTAGCGTTAAAAGTTGGTAACATCTCAGAAGAAAGGAAAAAAATACTTAACAACAGCACAATAATCATCCCTCACAATTGGCCAAACAGCTTGAAAAAAAATCAGCAGTATACCCATCTGAACCAGGAGCTTTATCCCTTTCTTGTCCAAACACTGCACCCTTAACCTCCTCTGAAGTGATTTCTCTAGTTAGACTCTTCACCTCAGAAGGTGCAAAATCCAAAAGCTCTTGAAGTAATTGCAAACTACATCCCGAAACATAGTCAACTTCAGAACCAATTTGCTTCGTATAAAATCTTATCAATTCCTCAGAAGAACTGTCAAAGCTTTCTAACCGATTCCCACTATCATCATACAAAATCTTAATCGTGTTTTTCTTTTTCCTTGATGCGACAGCTGCATGAAAGAATTTGGTTCTCTGATCACCAACCTGAAGCCAACTAACCCTAGCCTTTTGCTGGAAAAAAGACAATTCAGCCTTCTCCAAGTTTGTTAATTCCAATTACAGCTCCTTTTCATGCTCCCAGCTAGAAACATGATCAGCAAGACTTAATAACTGATGCTCCTCTAACTCCTTTCTCTAAACCCGTACACGCTCAGAAATATGGGCATAACACTTCTCATTCAACTCACGCAAAGGACCTTTGAATCATTTCAGTTTTAAAAAAAGAATAACCATTGGATTACCTGAGGCCTCCTCCTTCTAAGAGTGCTCTACAATGCTATTAAAATCAGGATGATGCACCCAAAAATTAAAAAACCGAAAAGACTTAGGCCTATTCACAAAAACCTCCTTAACTCCCAAGCTATTGCAAGACAATGATCCGAAATTCCAGGAGATAAGAACTCGACAGCAGAATTAGGAAACACCATATCCCATGCAGAATTAACCAATATTCGATCAAACTTTCGAGCCAAATAACCTTTCTCCTGCTTATTTGTCCATGTAAAAATAGGCCTGTAAATGGATGATCCAACAATTCACACTCACTCAAACAATCATGAAACTCTAACATATCTGCTGAAACAATAGGACCTAACCTTTTCATTGTTAAACTTTCAACTACATCAAACGTAACATTAAAATCACCCCCAACCAGCCAAGGGGTTGATAAAGAATCACTGAATTGCCTTAGCTGATCCCAAAGCACTCGACGCCTTACAACATCATTACTTTCATACACCGCAGTAATGAAAACCTCTCTACCTTGCAAAACTCCCTTAATAGTTATACTTTGATCAGTAATAAGAGATTCCCCAAATCCTAATTCCTTCTTCCATAGCACCCAGATTCGACTATTTTCACATACAAAGTAATTAACACAAAAATTCCAAGTATCAACAAAGCCAGAAAGTATAGCATTAGCCTTATTTTCTCGCACCCTAGTCTCCAAAAGACAAACAATATCAGCATTCAACTTAATCACACGCTGTATAACTTTTTTCTGTTTTTGAAGATTGTTAAACCCTTGAACATTCCAAAATATAATTGTCATAATGTAAAAGGATGACCACCCCCACTCACCATCTTCTCTATGGTACCTTTTTTCTTAACTTTCAATTCTTGCAAGAGGTTAGTAACCCCTAAAGCAACAGCTTTAGGCTTTCTCACCCCCCAGCTCTAGAAGAAGTATCCTTACGAGGACCAATAACTCTCAATTTATTCACACGCCCCCTTTCTTTAGACAAAGCATAAACCTTCAAGCCGGGAAACTCCTGCCCATCCACCAACCTCTCATTAGCTCCAGAATCAGAGGAAGCTCTTAGCACAGAAGGCAAAGGACTATCAACCCGTACAACTATCTCAACAAGACCCTCAGTACCAGAAGAAACCCTAACACCAAAGGCGAAGGACTTGCAACTGCCGCATCAAGTCCTCTAGAACCAGAAGAATTCTCTAGTACAGTAGTTTGTTGATCATGACCAATCTTTTGCTCAGCAACATCTCGATCAACAATTGACCCACCTTTTGCCCGCCATATAGCTTTCATCTTCTGCGAAGTCGGGCAATACTTGGTGATATGCCCAAAAGTCTTACAATGATCGCAACTAGAAGGCATCCATGGCACATGTACAGAAACCTTCACTACAGTATGATCCGGTATTTGCACCAAAATCTCACGAGGAATTTTAGCACCAACCTCCACTTTAATACAAACCTTAGCAAACTCTAACCTCTGCTTAGATGTTGTTATAGAATCCATGTATAAAGGAACACTCAAAACACTAGCAATATAACTGATCCCTTTTCGAGAATATAGTTCAAGAGGAACATTATAAAGTTGGACCCAAATCGGCATCCTCGAAAGATCAAAATCCAATTTTCTAAGATTAGGTTCCATTTTCTCAAAATTAAGGGCTTATGCTGAATATGCCAAGGGCCATTATCTAGCACTCAATCACGCACAGCAACACTAGAGAAAGAAAACATATATAAGTTAGCTCCAGCGAGATTTACCTTTTTCAATGCATCCTTCCCCCATAAAGAAGAAACTAGCTATTTTATTGTGTATAAATAGGGATGGAATAACCCATCGTGGGGCAGTTCACTTCCAGTTTTGCATGGAAATCATTTCTCTTACAAATATGCTGAGCTTTTCCATCTTACTCCTCATCAGCTTTGCTGTGTGTTTCCTCTTCAAACTCCATTGGCGAGGCGAGGCTAACCAACCTCAGCTTCCGCCTGGCCCTAAACCTTGGCCTATCATCGGAAACCTCCCTGAACTAATCAAATACAAGAAGCAAACTTCGGTGTCTCATTGGATACACAGTTTCATGACCGAAATGAACACCGGAATTGCTTGCATTCGTCTAGGAAACGTTCATGTGATTCCTGTTACCTGTCCTGAAATCAGTCGCGAATTCTTGAAAAAACAGGATCTTGTTTTTGCTTCGAGACCGTTAACAATGGCTACTGATGTCCTGTCAAAAGGGCACTTAGGACCAATCTTTGCACCCTCGGGAGATCAGTGGAAGAAAATGAAGAAAGTTATGGTTAGCGAGCTGCTTTCCAAGGCAAGGCATCAATGGCTCCATGAGAAAAGAGTTGAAGAAGCTGATAACCTCGTGCGTTACGTGCATAATCAATGCAACAATTCTGATGAAGGTGGCGTTGTCAACTTACGAGTGGCTGCCCGACACTATTGCGGTAATGTGACGAGGAAGTTGCTGTTCAACCGGAGATACTTTGGGGAAGGGAGAGCAGATGGTGGACCTGGTTTTGAGGAAGAGGAACATCTCGAAGCCATTTTCACCTCTCTTGCTCATGTTTATTCCTTTTGTATATCCGACTACTTGCCCTTTTTGAGAGGCCTGGACTTGGAGGGACATGAGACAATTCTGAAGGAGGCAACGAGAGTTATGGACAAGTATCATGATCCCATAATTGAAGACAGAATTCGACAACGGAGAGATGGCAAAATAGATGAACCCCAAGACTTGCTTGATATTTTGGTTTCTTTGACTGATGACAATGGTGTCTCACTACTGTCAACCACCGAGATCAAAGTTCAAATTTGCGTACGTCTTTACTTCTTTCTAGTTGTTTTTAACTTGATATAACACAAACACATGCTCATGCACATGCACATGTTTTCAGGAGATTATGATTGCAGCAGTGGATAATCCATCCAATGCCTTCGAATGGGCACTTGCAGAGATGTTGAATAAACCAGACACGCTACAAAAGGCCATAGATGAACTAGATAACGTTGTTGGAAAAGATAGGTTAGTACAAGAATCCGATTTCCCACAACTGAACTACGTTAAGGCATGCGCAAGAGAAGCCTTTAGACTCCATCCAATCTCGCCATTTATCCCCCCTCATGTATCCGTGACCGACACAACAGTGGCCGACTACTTCATTCCAAAGGGTAGCTCTGTGATTCTTAGCCGTGAAGGGCTGGGTCGTAACCCTAAAGTTTGGGAGGATCCATGCGAGTTCAATCCAGAACGTCACCTCCAGGGTTGTAATGAAGGCCAAGAAGTGGTTCTTGCAGAGCCAGAGTTGCGGTTCATATCGTTCAGTAGAGGAAGGAGAGGGTGCCCGGGAGTGGTGCTTGGAAGTTCAATGACGACGATGTTGTTTGCTAGGCTTCTTCAATGTTTTGAATGGAGCGTCCCAGCGACTGAGGGGACCATTGATCTTAGCCAAGGAAAGGAAGATTCTTTTCTGGCTAAACCGCTGCATGCTGTTGCCAAGCCTCGGTTGCCACCCAATGTCTATTCTCTTTAAAGCTAGATCGATGAAAATCAAATAGAAGATCAGCTAATAGTAGAAGGAATACAAGGAACATTGGTAGTACCTATATTAGTTTGTGAAAAATAAAATCTCTCCTAGGTTGCTGTGAGGATTTATATTGGTGAAATATATTTTAATAATTAAAGAATAAATAAATGAGATACTTTGGTTGATTTTTCAAAAAAAAAAGCAATTATGAAATATTTTGATAAAACTATTAGTATTGTATCTTTTAACTTCATAAAAATAAATTCATGCTTATTTATAATTCATAAAAAATTTAATATTAGAGTTTTGAAAATCTTCATGAGCTATGTATGAAAATTTATGTATTTATTGTCATTATTAATAAATCTATGTATTTTAATAAATTTAAGTATACAAAAAATAATAATTTAATCAATTGTTAAATATACTTGCTCGTGATACAATTAATGTACGTAATTAAGATTAAAAAAATTAAAAATAAATTTATATAATATAAAAGTATAATTATTTATTAATATTTAAATTCAAAATTTTTAAAACACATGACTTAATTTATCTAATAGTTATGAGTAAAAATCTTTTACGCTTTATTATATCTCATTTTATGCTCCATAATAAAAATTATTAAAAAAATAAATTCTAAACCCTAACCCTAATTCTTACATCTTAAACATAAATCTTTGCATCTTAAAAAATATACTCCATTTATAATTTTTTTAAACCATAACCACAAATTCACTATTTTAAAATAAAATATCAATAAAAATATATTATTTTAAACGATTTACGCCTTTAATAATATACGAGTTATATGGACAATTTTCCAAATCAACATTTTTTATCGACTTCACACATCACTTCCATACCTAACACCTCCATTCTCTTTGATTAAAAAAAACACCACCATTCTCACTTTTTTTCAAAGGAAAATCCATTATATTAAAAAAAATATGCCTAGATGACATAATCGCCAACAAAACAAAGTTCTCAACAGGATCTAGTTGAGACAATAATCTATCAACAGAAGTACCGAATCCTTGTTCCTATGTCTAGTCAAAACACACTATTAAAGAACAAAGATCGAATCAGAATTCGTAAGTACAGACGATTTCCACCGAGAACCCTCACGTGTTTTTCTTACTGTTTTTTCTCTTTTTGTCGCGCGGTTGTCATGTCGAGCTAGTTAACTTTTGGTTCCTCGTTGACGAGTAATAGAATTCAGTGTTGCAGAGGTCTACCAGTTTGCCACTGTTTCACCATTTAAAACGTGTGTTTAATTAAGAGATTTGAATTGTTGATAACCCTAAATCTAAATCCAAAAGATAATCACGAGAGATAAAGTTAATGCATGTTTGGGGACCATAGAAATTACTGTAACATAAAAGTAGCTCTGATTATAATATGTAATAATAAAATTACCGAACACACCATGATAACAAAGTTCCTTTGAAATCTACGTGGAATATATAAGAATAAAATGCACGAGTCATCTAGCCTCAGTGATTAAAAAAAACGGTTAAAAGTTACGGGTTCGAGCATCAGTAATGTCATCAGAGTAATTGGACGATCAATGTCCTATGATTGAGAGTAACTTTAGAACATGTACTATTATAATCATTGTTAGTTACCGATTAAATACACTTACTCAAAATATTTAATTATTTTTTAAAATTGAGAATCTGGTTATAATAAATACTACAAGACTCCTTACATCTCTATCTCTTTATCATGCGTCATTCCATGCCTTATAATAAAAAATTAAATTTTAAAACTTAACCCTTATTTTTTATATCTTAAATTTTAAACCTTACGCTCTAAAAATATACTATACCCTTAATTCCCTAAAACCTAACCACACCCTTTACCCTTAAACCTAAACCCACTAATTCTGAGTAAAAACATCAATTAAAATACGATTACGGACAAATGATTTACGACCCTTAGATCTTTAAATCATTATTAAAAACAAGATTGGATTTGGATAAGATTTAACCCTCCCTCCCCACGCGGACATTGCCATAATCGTTTACATCCTGTGTTTTATCTCTTCGGCTTTTATATATTGGATTTGGAAGCCACGTTGTACAGGTCAAGCACTTCCATTGAATCTGTGGTTTTCTTAATACAGCTCTCTTCAACACGAATTGTTGATGCATATTTAGATATAGGGATAAGATCGATTTTTAATGGTTTCTTATTCAACACGAAGGAGGCAGTACAAGAGAAAGCAACAACACAAAGCATACCCCCTCAACCACCCAACACATACACTATTACAACCAAACAAAACGAAGTACTCTTACAGCACTTTAATTCTTTGAATAAAACTTGGAAAGCCTCATGTAAGTAGTTGTTTATGATGTTTTGGAATTTGATAACAATAATAAGAGTAAAAAGATAATAAAATTAGTACTTTTAGATACCCATCACAAATCAAATTCCAAAACATCATAAGATGGGTGTCGAAAAGTACTAATTTTATTATTTTTTACTCTTATTATTGTTATAATTAAACACAATAATAATTGCATTATTATTCATTCATGTATATTTACATAATTTCCTGAGTTGTCATATTTATTTTCTACGTTGGTTGAATTATGTGAAAAAAGATATTATTGTGATTTATTTCCATGTTTGCAAGATTACTTCCTTAATGATAAGCTACATAATGAGCAAGAAATTAGTGGAGATAAGGTCAATGGGAGATTAAAGGAAATATAAAAAGATTTTATTAAAATCAATGAGAATGAAAATTTTCTTTGTAATTATTTTTAATTCAAGTTTATTCCATTAGCTTAGTCAACCGAAAAAAGCCATTAAAAAGATTATGTATTCCAACTAGCAAAGTGAGCCGATCGTGAGAGAGACATTGATTCAAAGGGGCTGCAATTTTCTTCTTGTTTTCTTGTTTTATTCGAGTGAAGAGGGGATATTGTTGTAGATGTTTTATCCAGCTATGAACTAACTTAAAGATGACTTGGGTTATTTTGTTTAAAGTTTGATTACAATTGAATTCTATCTAAGCTTTTAAGTGTTCTTAATTAAGGTTTGTCTATTCTTGGTACTTATTTGGTTTGGAAGAGAATTGGGAAAGGACCTCGATAAACAATCTATTTATCTAGATTAGGGAGAATTAGATTCACGAAACAAATAAGCATGGTTCGATCCAAGTGCGTGAAAACTAATCCGGCTTAGGGATAAGTGCATGATTTCAACGGCTAATAGAAGCATAAGATAGTTGTTTTACACCATTGATTAACGCAGGGATGTATCATTAAGGGTTGTACAATTAATAGAGTCTTTGGTTAGGGATAATGGAGACCACTGAAGAATGTTTTGTCGAACCTTGAGGATAGTCGCTCAAATTGCCCGAGCAATTCTCTCATCGCAATTGTCTAAGCGTTCCGATGAACTAACTAGACAATCCGACTAAGCCCAATTGCCAGAACAAGTTGAGCGGTGCGAGCACTCACTTGCAAGGAAGAATTCATTCGTCCATCGTTCAGGATAACTCAGTCTAATCTCTCTTATCGATTACTCCAATTTATTTTACTTGCTTATTTTATTATTTTTATTTAAATATCAATTCTATAAATATTTGTGTCTTTATTTTCAGCAAGAAATTAAATTCTGGAAGAAACACCAATCCTTGTGGAGACGATAACTTTCTATACTATAACTTAAAAGTATACACTTGTATGTATTTGCGAAGCACTTAAAACATGTAACAATCCGATGGTGCTGCAGAAAAAATGGTTGTACTGTGTACAAGCTACAGAAAAATGAGATGGCTCCTATGGTTTTAGTGTTACACGCTTCCTAGGGAAGGCCATTGTTGTATAAGCCAAGCTCCCTTTCAATACAAGACTGGTGCCATATATTATGATGTGGGCTTGGGGTTACAGAACACTCTTGTTCTCCAGTTTCATGTCATTCTTTTTTGTGTGCACCTTCTTACAATATCAATAGAACATTAAACTAATGTTGTCTTAATTGATATTTCTGTACAACAAGTTCTTGTTAAAACCACAGATTCCAGTGCTAAAAGATCAACAGAACAGATTACACTCTGGATGTTCTAAGCTTGTTCAAACAAGCGTTTCAGAAGGAAAACTTGAAGGATGCTTGCTGCTACAAGTGCAGCTGGTTCGAACATCGCCTTGTGAAGTGCTCGTCGCCCCAAGTTATCATTCACTGCACACATTATATCCTCATGTTCAGAAATGTCAAACACTGGGAGATTAAAACATTCAAGCTAGTAGTACCTATTGCTTGTCGATCGGTCTGAGCCTCGATCCAATGCTGTTCGAATTGGATGTTGTAAAGAGCTCCCTCCAACCTTATCTGCGAACATCGTTTTAAAGGATAATCATTTCACAAAGGGAAAACAAAACGGAACCAATCATTCAAACTCACCATCTTTTGCATGCTGATAGTCGCTTATTTTGTTATGGAAATCATGAATCTGGTCTCCTGATGGCCCCTTTATCTGCTCATATCACCATTGATCCACAATGTTAGGATTCTTTTTTCAATACAATGAACATTCAACAACAAACAATAAAAGTAAAACCGGTAATCAATCGATCGGATGAAACAAATTCGAATCAGAAGAAGGGGTGAGAGGAAAGATTACCACAAGATGGACGCCTTCGTCGCTAAAATGCCAAGGGGCATCGGCCTTAATTACGACGAAAGAGACATGAACTGTGTCACCTTCGTACTTGACATCATGGGACACACATTAATTCTTCCCTGTCTATCACGAATCTCATCCCTTCTGCTACTTTTAAGCTCCATAGAAAAAATCCCATTGCCACACATGCAATTTCAACGCTTCTTTTCCATCTTTTTCTTGTCATCTCTACGAAACAAAAACAGAATCTTACAGCTTTAGATCATTGGTTGTTGTTTTAACAAGATCAGATAATGTACGAAAATTTTCACAATAATCTGATAGAACCTAGAAGATATGTTCACTTTCAGAAATTTTATTATGTTTAACTATTTTGAACCATAAAAATTTTGATTAAATTGAAAAATCGCCTGTTTTAGAAACCGGAAGAGCAGAACAGAAACTCAATACCAATGTTAAAGCGGAGAGATTATTTTATGGACCGATTCATCACGTCATTTACGATCTTTAATTATTAAAATTTAATCAATTAATTTTATATTTTTCATATTATTTTTTTTCCTAATTAATCTCTATGTAGTCGCCTACTATCTGTTTATATGGTAATAAAAATTAATGATTTACTCTTAAAAAATTAATATAGAAAATATATAATTAGTTGACTAATTTTTAGTGATTAGGGACCATGAATGTTGTGGTGCAACCGGTCCATAGAATAATTTCTCGTTAAAGTGGTTATTTTTTGAAGATACTAGTAACTGTTGTCAGAGAAATTATTACATGAACCCTTTCTATCACCTAGGATATGATCTCAACCAATTAAATTAATATGCATCATATATATTTTTCATATCATATTCACACATAAACATTATCCAAATTATTTACTTTAATGATTTTATCTTAAAAAAGAAAAAATATTATCAAAATATTTTGTGTTGTCTTTCTTTTTATTCTTTAAAAATTTTTTTAATTAGTTTTTTTTAAACCCTAATCACTGATCTTCACCCTTAAATCTTAAATCATATCCTTAAACCTTAGTTTAAATCATAATCCTAAATTTATAAAGTAAAAAAAATTAATTAAAAAAATTTTAAAGAATAAAAAAAAAACACAAAAAGGTTTTGGTAATATATATTTTTTAAATAAAACATTAAACTTTAATGATTTGAACAATCCGTCTTTTGTGCCAGCGTGTCCGAATATTTATGGATTGTTTTATTTCATTTTCATATTCTTTTTCCTTCAAATTCCTTCTATCCAAACAGAGGCTAGCCCTAAAGCTCACCGTTTTCAGATCCACTTTGTCTTTTTCCTAGCCGCATCTAACAGGTAGCTTACATGAGTTCCAATCTTCTGATACTTTATCGTGGGTTTTGAAATATCTAAGCAAGGCTTGTAAGAAGGAATCAAGCCAATTTTCAGTTTTATTAAAGCATTGAGATTTTTTAAAAAAATATAGTTTCTCACAATGTCTGCAATCACCAACCTCATCTGTTGTAGCTTCTCTCCGGTACCTCAAAACTCTTCAAAGTTCAAAACTTTAACCCGAGCTAGAAACCTTAGGCAACAAAGTCCGTTACTTTACAAAAAGACCTCGAATTTCTCAGTATTCCTTCAACCCAACAATCATAAGCCTTTAATTTCCCCATTTGAGCAAAAGGGTGTTCTTCAAATATGTAAAAGTACTTTAAACACCCAGAATTCAGAAGAAGAAGTGGGTCAGGATAAAGGGCTTTCGGGTAATAATAACAATAATAAAGAAGGAAGGGATTGGACGACCTCGATTTTGCTTTTTGTGTTGTGGGGAGCTCTCATGTACTATGTTTTCAATCTCACACCCAACCAAACCCCGGTATTTTCCAAACTCAACTTATTGTTCTTGTTGTGTGTGTGTGTTTCTTTTTTTCTTTTTTATGGTGAATGCCTTTCTTGTGATCTTTGATTTGAAATTGAGATGAAATTTTGTAAAGTGTCTTTCATTACTCAAAATAGCTTGTCTTATGGTTTATCATCTGCATTGATTCCTTAAAATGGGATTGTGAACTCTTTGCAGTCGAGGGACATTTATTTTTTGAAAAAGCTACTGAATTTGAAGGGAGACGATGGTTTTATGATGAATGAAGTACTTGTCTCCCTGTGGTACATCATGGGATTGTGGCCATTAGTGTACAGCATGTTGCTGCTTCCAACAGGCAGAAGGTACCTTCAACTCCTCTCACTGCTTATCTTTGTATCAAAATGGGTGATGATTGATTATATATTCTTACAACTAGAACATGCAATAGGACTAGGGGACTTGGTAGAATTATTCGAATCGATGATGATTTAGCGTTGTTGCATTTATTTCTGAAGCAAATGCAATAGGGGTTGGGGTTTGACACACTCTCTTGTAGGTCTAAACTTTGACGATTCTAGTAAGTAGCCTAATGCATAGGACTCCCAGTATACGTGAAGTACTTTTTATTGAGACTTGAATCCATGGTCTGTCTTATTGTTGTGCCAAGAGGTGTATGTTCTCTTTATTTAGTATTAATTAATTCAATCAGTCTTGTTTTAGTTAAGATCTTATATATGTGCAGCTCAAAAAACAACATTCCCACCTGGCCTTTTCTAGTACTTTCATGCTTTGGTGGTGTATATGCTCTTTTACCATACTTTGTTCTTTGGAGTCCACCACCACCACCTGTTGAAGAAAATGAACTCAGACAATGGCCTTTGAATTTTCTGGAATCAAAGTTAACTGCTGCGGTAAGTACTTATATTTCTCCCCTATCTTTGTGTTTGAGCAACTATAAGTCTATAACCAAACTGTTCATTTCCATAAAGTTGATACTTAATAGATGTGGGATAACACCACTTTGTTTCATTGATAAAAGCAAAACAAAACAAAATTGTTTTGGATCAGTTTGATTTGGTGAAAAAAATGCAAATTAACTTCATTACACATCAGGTGTCACTTGCTGCAGGAATAGGTTTAATTGTTTATGCAGGTTTAGCAAATGCTGATATGTGGAGAGAGTTTTACCAGTATTTCAGGGAAAGCAAATTTGTAAGATTGTCAATCTTTTGAGTAGTCATGGTTGATTATGATTCACTTGTATGTTGTTATAATCTCATGAAACTTGAAATATATTCATGCTGGGAATCAAATCCCTATGTTACAGATTCACATCATGACCCTGGATTTTACTCTACTGTCTGCCTTCGCTCCATTTTGGGTTTATAATGATATGACTGCCCGTAAATGGTAAGACAAAGTAGAGACTATGATGCTCTTGCTTTGAATCTAAGGTTCAAAACCTCTAAAAGAAGAGTTTATTTGGCATGACATAAGTTGCTGGACTGCTTTTCCTATTTGCAGGTATGACAAAGGGTTTTGGCTTCTTCCCTTATCATTGGTGCCATTCATAGGTCCTGCTTTTTATCTTGTCTTACGACCATCGCTTTCAGATTTGCCTGTTACAGTTACCACAACTACATCTGAGCAAAATTAGAACTTAAGCTCCTCTTCTGATGATGATCTTATACCGACAACATAAAGGGGTCCCCAGGATGATAGAATTAGATAATGACAGCATACTCAAAAATGAAGCCAGTGACGCATGATGAAGAGTTTATTCCTCTTACAGGTGCATCAGGAAACTATCCCGTAAAGTTTCGATAACAAAAAAATATGCATACGTATGCATACATGTTTTCCTTGTAGTGAGATTCTGCTGATGTATGACGCACTTTTTTTATTGGCTATTGAGAAATGTTGCTTCTTTATATTCTTGGCTTTCTCCATGCAATATATAAGAACTTGTTTCATTTGCTATGAAGTAACCTAAAAACTGAAGAGAAAACTATATAAATGGATAACCTCTTACTATTCTTGTAATTATTGTTGTTTCAAAGACTATAAACAGATTCAAGGTGATTCTATATAAGCCATATGTCATAAATTTGCACCTGTAGGAACACTGGTATTGTTGCTGATATGCTTAACAAGTTCTTCGATGTCCGTAAACTTGCTCCTTTCTCTAGCCACGGTCAGCCTCAACCAGAGGCTTAGATTCAGCAAGGGCCAAGGGAGAACCACGGTGGCTCAGATTCAGCAAGGGCCGAGGGAGATGATATGTTTCAACTTTAATCCTATTCACATACTCAACATAACTTGGCCAAATTCATCCCTGCATGTAGCCATTTGAAGCAATGCATGTTTTGCGCATCACTTTACACATTGTCACACTGTTTTGCTTGGTAAGATTGATTAAAAAAGTAGGATTAAAATATTCTTATGATGATAAACTTAATCATAAACAAAAATTTCCATTTTTTCCTTGTTTTCATTCTAACAAACCCATCCATTAGCTTCATCTTGGAAGAGGTACGTCGAATTCTTAAATTACATGCCACCTTTTTCAAATTTTCGAGATCTATGAACCCTGATCTGTAAAGCCTTAATCTTTTTTCACTGAATTCTTGCATTTTAATAATCTGGGTATTGTTGTTTTGGTCTTATCAAGTAGATTTAGTTCATTGTGAAGGTTTTTAGTTAATAAAAAGATGTTGGGTCGTCCTGGGTTGCATAGGATTCGAAGCTCTAGGCCAGAAAATATAGGAAAAAATACTTTACGTATGATTGCCAATATTTGTTTAATTGTATTTGTAATAGCCGCTCTAGCTATCACCATTATAGCTGCTACTTATGAACCAGATGACCCTCCGTTCAACTCTCCTACAAATATCACAACTTCCCTCACTTCCACGTCAAATTCTACGATTCAATCGGATAATATAGTTGTTAGAACAGGGGAGGATTTATTGGCAGCCAACCAGACTGCATTGGCGATTTTGATCGATGTTGCAGATGCAGCTGAAACAAATGGTACATATGAAACTAGCTCATCGGGATGTGAGTTCGATCCGAAAGAACCACTTGATTGTAGGGACCCCGAAGTGTTCCAATCAATGATGCAAAAGGCAATTGAACGTTTTAAGGATATACACTTTAACCGGTTCGGGAAGCCGACTCCTGGCCCTGAGGGGAATACCTGTGATATGGCATGGAGGTTTAGGCCTAAACAAGGGAAAGCAACTGGTTTTAATAAGGATTATAGGCGGTTTGTTAGCATTGGGGCATATCATTCCGGTGTCAATGCAAGGAAGAAAAAGAAGAAGAAGAAGAATCAAATACCTGGATATGAACCAGCATCAGGTATGCAAGGCCAAGGTGGCTTCTCTTTGCCTGCTGCAGGGGAAATAGTAAACGATTCACTTCCGGTTGTCGAGTCTGAAAAGGAATTTATTCGTCGGAGGTACTTGATTTATGTGGGTGGTGGAGATAGGTGCAAGAACATGAAGCATTATTTATGGAGTTTCTTGTGTGCACTGGGTGAAGCACGGTATTTGAAACGAACCTTGGTTATGGATATGACCCTTTGCTTGTCGTCTGTTTACCTATAATATATAAAATCATGTATTCGTCCGAAACTTTAATGCCATGATTTATAACTCTTTTAAAGATTGAAGCAAGAAAACAAATATGATGAAAGCCATGGTTTAACCCTTAACAAGTAAAAGAGAACTCCATGAACCAAAGAAGGTTAAGACAATGAGATTTGCATATAACATAAGAGATCCTGACAACATGCAAATTAAGTAACAGATTCACCACATCAAGGTAAACTTGCGGGTAGCCTAACACTAAGCCCCATGCTCACAGCATGACCTATACTTGTATTAAGCAGGCTGTACAATGCAGATTTTTCTCCAACTCCTCACTCTAGTTATCGTAATCTTCTCAGTAATAGCAGGCATCCACTTCATCGTACAGCAGAGGGAACCTGCAAAGAGGGCAAGTACCTCTCAAATACCTCAACCACGTCTCCAAGCACTCTCTGTGAAACAGATGTCCACAGGGCAAGAGGTCGATCTCTGATTCGGGCTCAAACTCACAGCGGCAGACTGGGCAGTCGTACTCGGGTTGCTCGCGGATGCTTAAAGAGTCAAACCGAATTGTCGGGATCCTACTCCTATACTCCTTAAGGTAAATTTCAGATGCAGCATGATACAACGATAATTCATCCTGATAAACGATAGGATCCGGGGATGATATCGCTGAATCCGGCGACGATGTCATTGAATCCGGGGATGATGTATGGATACCGAGAATTCGAAGGATGGATCGAAGTATGCCTTTAACTACAGACAAGGTCAGAGCTGTGTTTACCAAGAGTACACATAGCATTCCTTCTGATGGAGTTGGTAGACTTGAGAGTCCCATTTTTTATACAGGATTCCAAAATGGAAAAAAAGAGATCTGCAATTCCAGAAATCCAACATTAAACTAATTTAACAAATCCACATGTACAGAAACTCAAAGACAATCAAATCACCAGCCAATAAGCAAACAGTCAAACACATATTGGAAATTGTTCTGGTAACCTGCAAGAAAACCAACATTCCATTGGGAGATCCAACCATGCTCAAACCTTGATGGTAATAAATATGATCAAAACAGAAAACCAAAGCCATAACAAGAAAAGGGAAAGGAAAAAGATATCAAATTTCCAATTTAGAAACCATCAATAATACAAGGTAACATGAGATCTAACATTTCATGCATAGCAGAAAGAAAGAAAGCCAAAAAATCTACAATTAACATCTTTCATTTGCTTCATTATATATACCCCCCAGCATCTCTTTTCAAGACCATCTAAATCCATAAGAACAAACTTTAAAGAGGTAAAAGATTTGAGTTGTTTTAAGCTAAGAAGCTTACACAAATAAAAAGGTATGAAATTTGCTCTAAAGATCTAAACAGGATTCATCAATGAAACAAGGAGAAAGGAGATTTGGGTTTACCAGAAATGAAGCTTTTTGAAGCCTTGTAACGGCTGCTGCTGGCAGGTTGTGCTAATGTATCCATCCTTCTCTACCTATATACAGTAGCCCCCTCCCCTCAAAAAATCTAAAAGCAAACTGTGGTTAATCCTTAACTATGGTTACTTTATATCATCAGTCAGTTTACTCTAGTTTAGTCTTTAATGTCTTCCAGCTTAAAGAGGAAGCTTTGAATTTTTAAGCTATTTAAAGTTTTTATTTATATAAATGAGGTATTTAAAGTTTATTTTAGAATATAAATCAAAAGTTACAGTACAAGTAGACGCGATTTATGAAAAGATTATCGATGATATTTTTTTTAATATTTTTTTTAATTTTAAAGGGAGAACATCACTTATACATAATATTATCTCATTTATACTATTTTAGCTTTATTAAATATCAATTAAAATTTTTTATTTTTTTAATTAAAAAATAGGTTATTCATTCAATTTTGCAGGCTTAAAGAAATCTATTTATATATATAGGCTTAATGGCGAAATAATTTAAAGAAACCTATTTATATAATATAGGCTTAATGGCGAAACCTATACTTAGTGGCTTATTTTTAATATTAAATAAATATTTGAAATTTTATTTTAATTATTTTGAGTGTTTATTTATTAAAAAAGTTATTAGTTAATTAAAATATGATATATGATAGATTTTTATTTTTTAATTTATTTTAATTATTTATAAAAATAATTTTAAATTTAAAATCTTAAATTAACGTCGTTTTCATCCTTAAATATTTTTTAATGTTGCACGAACCATCTAGCCTCATCCATAAAGGAACGGTTGTTGTTCTTGGAGGCCACGAATTCGAATACCAGTGTTGTCAGCTAATTGAGCGATCAATGTTAAAAGGTTGAGAGTATACTTTAGAACAGATACTACTAACCATTTTAGCTAAATAAAAAAATAAAGTAATAAAATTAAATAAAGTTCATAATTATATTAAATTTATCATAACTGTTTGTTTGGATACTCAATATTTTAAAAGATTAATATTTATAAAAGTAATAATAATATTTTTAATTCTTATAATTAAAAATATGATAACTATGAATCAAATAATTGATTTTAATAAAAAAATAGATAATATTAATTTTAAAGAATTTAAATTTAATTAAAATAATTATAAAATATATAAAGAAAATTAAAAATATCTATAAATAAATATTGTTTTATAATTACTTAATTATTAAAAAAAATATGTCCATTTGTGTAAATTCGTCACTTCCTTGCCTTCCACTTCATCGTATCAGTCCCATGCAACAGCAACAAGTGGCATATATCGTGTGATTACTTGTCTCCTGACTAAGTCAATGGCTTCACTGCCACGTGTCTTGATTTATGCAGCTTATAAACACTAGAGAAAATAATATTGGGTGGTGGTGAGTAGGGGTGTGCAAAGTCGGGTTCGACTAATCATTAACATATTATTTTTGTTAATCGATAAGTTTAAATTGTTTAATTTTTTATCTTAAACTGTAATTACTCAAACGGTTAATTGTTTATTTGGTTAACTGAAAAAATCGATTCAGTTCGGATAACATGTTTTTAAATTGATTTATTAAAATATAAAATTTAATAATATATTAAAAAAATATATAGTTTTAAAAAAATAACACATGGTGTTAGTATTTTTTTAATACTAGCAAGAGAAATATTTAAATTTTATAAAATAAAATTAAAATTTTATTTTTAAAAATAAAAAAATAAAATAAAAATGTTTTTTAATATGAAATATCAAAATAATATATATTATTATAATATATACTTATATAACTGGTCGGTTCAATTACCCAGTTTATTTCTAAATTATAAACTGTAATTGAATCGGTTTTTATATAAAAAATAAAAATTTAAACCAAAATCGAATTTTTTAATTTGATTAATCATTTTTCGGTTCGAATTTTTCGGGTTTCGAAATAGATTTCGTTTTTTCATTCACCCTTGGCAGTGAACCGGTTATGGGTAAACTATTAGAATGGTTATATATGTATAGGATTTATATATCTTTTATCATTGATTTTTAAATTCAATTATTATAATCACTTATACTTTTTATCTATAAAATATTTATTTTCGTTTAATAGGAAATTAATCTAGCATAGTAAAAAGAATGATTAATTATCTAAATAATCACTAAATTTATATATTACTCCTATTTTAATCATTAAAATAAAAATAATTTGTATAATTACACATTTAATCTTTTATATTTATATTTTTTTATTTTTTTCTTCATCGTCTTCTATATTTTTCTTCATTTAATCCAATCCATATTTTTTATTATATTAATCTCAGAATTCTATATTCAATCAATTTGAGAAAAATATTACAATTGCAAGCTTCTTGTCTCTCCACTGCAATCAATTTGCATGCTGTGTCAATGGCAACAGCAACAGCAGCTTTTACAGAGGGCTGAGAACAGAAGGTATATACTGTGTAACATAAATATTGAGAGCATATTTATGGCAGTTTCATTTCCATACTGAAAAAACAAAAGAATTTGAGCATGTGATCTTGCGAATACGGCAGCAAAGGCGGTCGAGGCGGATCTTGTGAATGATGCCACGATCCGGGGATCTTTTCTGGTGATGGACAACCAGGCTCAGCCAATTTACTCATGGTATTTTTTGTATCCAGCTAAACTTAGGCGTTTCTTTCCTTGTTCTAAGCATAGCTGAAGGTTGTAGTCTTAGCAGCTTCGAGTTGGGTTCAGCGGATCATAATCATAGGCACCACCAGCTTTGACAAAGCGTCCTTTGACACGCTTTCGTACATCAGCCCTGGCTTTGCGAGAGGCATATCTCACTTGCTTTTCAAACCTATCATGCAAAAAGGATGGCATTGAACATATAAATGATGTTGCGAGAACAGATTCTATATCGGCATTCTCAATCGATTGGTGATAATTACGCACGGATTCAGATATTGGAAGGAAAATTCAGATTTGCTTACGTGAGAGCACGACAGTGAAATGGACTCCATCAATGGCAGAATTAGTGACTGAAATGCACATATTACAGATTACAATACTGAGACATAGGTTATTGTCATTTACTTACTTCCGTGTCTTCTTCTTTTCCTTGTAACGCATGACAGCATCGGTTCGAGTAGCCGATGGGAAGGGCCCCTCAACAGATGGAGGACACCAAGAGGGTTCTCCCATGAGAAGCATTGACGAAGCCCCACAATCATGGTAATCTCCTCTGCTATTCTCTCCAGTAAGGCCAGAAAAGGAGAAGCTTGAATGGTCCTGTGTTGCCGTAAAATACAAAACTGAATCGGTTTTACTGCTCAACATGGAATCAGCGGATGCGGCATTGCTGCATGCTGGCTGGATTGCATTCACCAGTCCATGAGATGAGCCCTGGAGAAGAATGATTAATCCCAGAGGTTCACGTTATGGACAGTAAACTTCATTTCAGACAAAGAGTGCTGAAAATCATGTTTGATGAAATTGATACCCCTACCAAAATAAACTCGAGTAACAGAACGGGAACCTCAACCAAAAGTATTAAGATTACCAGGAAACAAAAGCATTACATCTAGAAAAATGGTAATATTACTATCAGAAAAGAAGATGATACAGATACCATAAAGCAAGATGAAATGAGATGAAAGAACCTCAGCAACCACTGCACCCTGGCAGTTGGAATCAGTAGCAGACATATCCTTTGTCCCAAATAAGCTATCAATTCCATCATTCTCTAAAAGTTCTTCTGAATGATTGAGAGTCAACCCAAAGAGTTCTTCATATTTTTCAAGATTCAAATCAATTTCATCCGTATTGAAGTCATCATACAGATCGTCTTCACAAACTCCTGGATACTTTGTTTGAGGGCAAGATAACTGCAAATTAACAAGGTGAGAATTAGAAAAAAGTTCCCAAAATGAAACACATTGTCTCTCAAATTGTCAAGGAAACGTGCATGACTTTTAAATAATGAAGTTTGCAGAAATATGGCAAGAATTATCTTGGACCATCTAATGCAAACTAAGGAATTACCAATGCTCTTTTAAAATAATGTCGATAACTCACAACAACGACCTCAGACAGTTTTCATGGTTTCTATCACCTTCACGGCTTTTCCCTCTCAATTGAAACAGGTGTGTAAAAACTTCAATTATATAGATGGATGGTATGAATCCACATAGAAATTCATTTGTGTAAAATAGGAGACTTACATTCCAAGTTTATGAACTCATGAGAAAATAGGTATAGGATAAAAAAATATAATCGGGGACGAGGTTACTAGCATAGTAAATTGTACAGCAAAAGGCCTAAATGAATAGTTATCTACAATATTACACTCATATATAAGTTGCTTTGGGGACAAGAAACAGAAATATCTGAAAAGACCAAGAAAAATACAAACTGAAATAATAAAATCTTCTAAAATTCAAAAAATCTATTCAATTTCAAGTAGAAAAGACATCCCAGATGGACCTTTGATGTCCAACATAAGATGTAATAAGAAAAGCAAGGAATGGAAATTGGCAGTTAGCAATTAGCACTCAACAGTCGGTATTCGTGTGTTATTTTAGCATTAACTGTAGATTTTAGAATGCATTAGCAAATAAACATATTTTCTCCAAATTCTCATCGTAGTCATTTACTATTACCCCCATGGAACTCAGATAGCAAGGACCTCAGAGCACCTAAAAACAGTTTATCTAAATTCTTTAAAGATAAATATTACAAATTCATCATTTACCTTGGTTAGCAATGTATCTGTTGTTCCAGCTGACCGATCAAGAAATTGTGGTGCAGATCCAAGTTGCAGAATTGACAGCCCACCCCAAGTACTTCTGCTATCCACATTGTGATCATGATTAACTTCAGCGAGACCTGTATCATTCTGGCTAATGGTATTTTCAATAAGACGCCATGAAGTCCTCTCCATGCTCTCATTGATGCTCATTTGCCCTAATTCCTGCTCACAAGTGGATTCAACTGCTGAAGGGGATTGCGAGAAAAACGACCATATGGAAGAAAGTTCAGCAGATGATGGGCAGCCAGAATAAGAGTTAACGGTTTGCCTCTTATGTGTCGAATTCGAGGTAGAAGTACCATGACCCATCAAATCACAATTCTGACAGAGGGATACCTTTTCCTCTGCACATCTAACAAAAGCAGGTTGAGAATTGCATCTTTCACACAACAATGTTCTCGAATGGCGTTTCGACAATGCATTGGCAGAATGGACACTTTGGTCGCAAGGCAAACATAAACAAGCAGCATCAGACTGGCAATATACTATAGACGGTTGTTCCCCACAGAAATCACAAATGTAAACCATTTCAATCACACGACTCCTGACAATATATCAACCAGAGCAAGTAGCCTCGGAGATGATCATAGACTGCTATTTCTCCTTGCACTTGAATAGCTACCGAAGGGGGAGAAAGGTTAGTTGTTACAAGAGAATTCAGTTCATGTCTGATGTCTAAAAGCAAGCTAATCAGTGAGAAAACTGGAAAATACACTAACTATTGAGGTTGCTTAATTCCTACTGCTCATACAATAATGACACAGCTCAGGGTCAAATTCCAGAAGACACTGTAATCATAGAAAATTTCACGTGATCAGCACTATTTAAGGGTAAAAGTCCCTATCATGTTATGATCACAGCCAAAAAGTAAACAGTTTTAAGCACCAAGAAATCAATATCAACAAGAGAATAAGTAAATGTCCAAAACACACTCTCATAACAGTAAGTATGAGATTAAAACAGTGAAACAAAACATGAGAAAATAAAGAAAAATGACAAAAAAAAAAGTTTTTTAATAAAAAGGAAATAGCAGTGGAATAAGCATTCAAAGAAAAATAATTATAAGCAAAACAAATTCAATTTCAAAGCATAAACAATAAAACAATCTAAAGATTTAACGTAAATCAAAGGAAAATATTGAACTTTAATCCAAAGGTTTAAACTTTATAATTAAATTCCAGAAAAAGAAAAATCCAAAAACAAGGTACAAAACTATAATTAAGTGAAGAAAAGAAAAATACCCAGAAAGGAAAACAAATTAAGAACCAAAATAAAAGGGGAAAAAGAAATTTACCTTCAGAATAGAAGATAAAACATAAGAGGAGAAGATAGGTTAGTAGCTGTAAGATTCAAAATTAAAAGATCATAAAAATATTAGGAGACACCCTACAACAATGAGCTTTCCAGAATTTCTCACTCCCTCTATCTGTCTATCCTCACTATTATTTTCTTTTACTTTTGTTCTTAATCTTCTTCTTTTCTTGTGCTTTCAGTTTATGCAAGATGAAGTTGGTTGGTGTAATGGTGTTGTAGTAGATTAGGAGATGTGATGACATAAGCTGAGAAAAAGTGTATAAATCAAGTACAGATCGAAAAGAAAATATACATAAAAGGCAAACTTGGGAGAAAAACAAAGTGGGACCCTTTCCTTTATATGTGTAATTTTTTAATTTTAGAGAGATTTTTAATGCGTAAAAATAATTCCTTCTTCAATCTAAAATAACAAAACCAATTTTGACAAGATACCAACACTTGAACAAACTATAATAAATTTCGACACTAGGGAAATTTTCCCTTTTCAAAGGAAAGATAAGATAACCTCATTAGCAAGGCATGTGGAAAAATAAAACCCAGAGTTCTGATCTATACTTTTTTTTAATTGAGGAGAGAGATATTTATATTTTATAGATAAGTATCGAGATTCAAACTCATATAAAATAAAATATATATAAACATTCTTAATCATTCAGTCAATTAGTAAATCTTGTTTTAATTTGTAATTTAACTCAGATTTGGAAAGATTTGTGTTCATTTAATAGAGGGTGTATTTAAGTATTCATAGAGTGTATCCCACTTCAAAGTCATTGGATTTTCTGGTAAGCTGATTTCTTTAAACAACCACAAAATGTTAACTAAACAGAAATGAAATCTGATCTACCCTTTACTAAAGATGTTAGGACAAGTCCTCACTTTCTTAGAACAATTTACAAACACAAGCAACAAAGGGAACTCATTTCTGACATAACTAGTCTGTAATTATCAAGGGAAATAATACACTAAGAATGACAGCCTGAGACACCTGAACCCTTGGTAGGTGAGACTGAGAACAGTCTCACAAGTGATGAAAAATGAGACAAGTTATGCCTTGGTCACAGTAATATTTATTACTAAAATACGACATAGAAACAGTATACAATTGAATGGGGCCTCGATCAATGTGAAAAGAAGGATCTATCTCATAATTTCAAATAATGTGAATGAAATTATAGATGGGATCAGTGAGACAATCATTCAAGAAACATGTCAGACCACCTTTCAGGCAACAAAGTTCATGCTTGTATTATTTATCCAACAAATATGGAACGTGCAAGATTATATTTCAACTATTTTAAGCCACTGCTAACTGAAAATTGTATTATATCCGACAAAATTCAACAACAGGGGGGCTAGTTTTTACTACAACATGCACCCACTCACATGTTCCTGCTTCCTGCAAGAGCCTAAAACATTTAACCATAGAATGCGCGCCATGACTCTCCACCACCACCACCACTTGCTGCCTTTGGTGTCGGAATCCAATTAGTTTTAGTTTCTTCTCTCTGGAAGTACGTCCCAGTGGCGCTTGCCACAAGCTCGCCTATCTCACAGAGGGTCTGAAAAAAAAAACATTTCCCAGAACTAGATTACATATAGATCAATATTAATCTCAAAACCCATGAGCATGCGAAAGAAAAAAAATGAAACCAATTAACAAGCAGTGCATGCATAGTAGGAATGCATAGGAATATGCTTTTTAACATTTCTAGCTTATTTTATTCAAGCAAGCCACAGTTTGATAACCGCATTTGCTTAAAATTGGCAAAAGAATGAATACCTGCAGGTCCTCAGTTAAAGCTTGATTAAATGGGCTTTGGCTTCTTTGGCCAACTATAATAAAAGTTGGCAAGTTTGCAGCACGGACCAGGTGAAGAAAGCAAGCTAGAGGCTCGTAATGAATTTGCAAAGATGGTGGTGGATTCTGAGTTTTGGAAGCAATGGCTAGACTTACATCAGTCTCAGGGCCTACTCGGATACCATAAAGAGGAAGTTTGGCACTATTTGTTGTCACCAATCTACCTTCCAACTTAAGCTTTGATGCCGGTACAAGAAAAGGGGCTATAATAGTGGTTACAGTAGATGACATGTGTTCAGCATCTGCAATTTTAGTCAAAACTGAATATATAGCCTGAGGCAGTACCGGCAGCTCCAAATGATCTAACATTACCATTGTTGCCTGCAATCGAGTAAAGGGGAATATAAATTCCAAAAACATGTGCTTTGCACTGTGTTTGGTAGGAAGGAAGCAAAATGGAGGTAAAGAAATAAACTTTCAATGTATTTGGTACAGTTTTGATTAAAATTGTTAATTTATGTAGAATGAGTACAAAATACAAATGCTTTCCTTACCTCCTCCTTCCTTCCTAAACTACAAAAAAGGTGGAAAGGAAGTAGTTTTTCCTTTCACTCTTTGTCGTTCCTTACACTTACCCTCCTACCAAACACAGTATTAAAGTCATCATTTGTAGTTATTGCTCGCAAAGCCAGATGCTTCATGCAGCAAAGAAGACAATCAAGTGAAATTTTGGGGGTAGTAATTCGGTGGATTGATACACTCATTCTCTCACAAAGAATATCGCTAAACCACTAAGATTGTCATATACACAACACCAACACAAAGGCTTAAAAAGAAAATGATTCTGGCTACTATTCAGTTCACTCGCTAAATAAACTTCTATCCTAAGTTTAGATTAGGTCTCCTCAAATCTAATTCTATTTCTGTGCTTAAAAAGAATATGATTATATCATAACTGAGGAATATACATCCACCAGAAACTAAGAAATCATAAATCCAGCGGGAAAACCTTTTTTTAAAATTAGCCACAAGGGGAAATCCAAAGACTAGACTTGATTCAACTCAAAACCTCATGTTTGAGTATGTAGATGGCGCGGGTTCACTAGTGAGAAGAGGGTTCCATCCGGCTCCGTCCTAAGGAGCTTTTACCCTTATAGATTAGTAAACAACTTTATCAAAGCAGACAGTCCTCTTTTACTCTTATTTCACCAGCAACCAAACACTCTAAAGAATGAAGAAGCTCTAAGGGTTCCTCATTTACAATCAAATCACAAACAAATCCACAAAACTACATTCACCAATAACAAAAGCTACAATTTAAATAAATGGGTCTCTAGGAATGGCTAAAGGAAGGAAACAGTACCTTCAAATCGTCTTTATCTCTTAATTGAGTAACAGATCCATTCAGTTTTACATCCCCCAATTCCAAGTTCAACACCTCGGAGCTGAAAACATATGGACATTGAAAATGCAACTTTCTGAATAAGAGCTTTCAATGAAAATCAACCAAAACAGTGACTGAGAAAAATAGAAAGGACTTACACTTTAATATAAGGGTGGGGAGTAGGGTTGAGAGCACGGGCAATGGCATTTCCGAACCCATCTTCGTCGTGGTAAACGAAGAGCACATTCGAAGCTACCTTTAATCTCCATAACTTTCCACTTTGTGTTTCCCTGTTTTTGAGTGAGAGTGATTCAAGATTTTCCTCTAGATCCATGGCGGTGACGGGGAGAAAAGGAAATGACAGCAGTTCTTCCCTTCCGGAAACAGTCGCTCCTTTTTAGGAGGGTTTTCTTGGAGAGCAATAAAATAAAAAGAGAAAATTGCTTTTTTTACTCTGCTAAATTTCTTTATGTTCAATTTCATCCTCAAATTTTTAAATTATTTTGGTTGGATCCTTCCTAGTACTCACATTTTGTTCTATAACGATGATTAATGAGTCAATTAGGATCATACTTTTCATTCTATTCTTAATTTGTTCATTATTAATGAATTTAAGGAGTCGTTATAGTGATAAAAGATGACGTGTTCCAGATTTTAAATCGAACACCTATATACTTAAAAAAATTTTAATATAGTCTTGTTAGATATATATCATTTTGAATGTATGAATAAAAATGAACTATAAGAGCAAGGTTATCTGCTTCAATAACTTTCATTTTTAGGGTGTACATAATTTACAATACTTCAACATTATACATACATGAAAATTACCTGTAAAATGTATTCCTTTTTGTAAAATGGAAACTGCAATTTTAAAAAACGGCTTTCAATGTTCTCATTCAATCTTCCAGGCATAGAGAAACAGGCAGAATTCAGATGTGGTGTCGATACCTAGTGTAGAATAATACTTGCTTCCGGTGTCGCTGTCTCCTCCTCCGTGTCCGCTTCCTTCTTTGTCACTCTCCGCTTCCACAATCACCGGTTTGAATATAAACACGCCTTGGCCGGCATCAAGGCTGCTGAACAACCAGTCATGGACATCCCACATGACTTGAACTGGTTGCTTATCGACCAGAACGGTCTGGTTCCCTCTGAATTTCCATTGCAGATTCTTGACGTGAACCAAAACCACCCCATCCATGCTAATCCACATTTCAGGGTCCTTCATTCCTGTTATTGAACTCTCAACAACAATGTCGTGTTCTCTGCTTTTTTCATCGAATCTAGTTCGGGTTGCGAAGCTTTTCTTGGCGAACACGTTTTCTTTCTTGTAAATCAAGAGAGGTTCAACAGAAGCTGGTTTTGATTTCGTTCTTTTGTATGCTTTTTTCTTGTAGTCCCCCAATAACAAAATCACCTCCTCATCGGCAACTAGCACAATGTAATAATCCGAGACCGGTTCGGGGCCGCTGGTGAATTTAGCGGAACGAAGATCCCAGTAAACGTCCAATTGGTCCCCTTCAACCTCAAAGGACTTGTACCCTTTTTTGCACCAGAAATGCCAAGGCTTAATATCGATCTTGCAGGAGTACTCGAAACTCCCTTGCGTGCTATTCACCATGATGCTGAGAGAATGGTTCATAACGTTCTTGCACCACAAAACCTTGACGTGCCGACAATAGCCGGTTATATTCGTTTGGTACACCAGCGTGACGGTGGTCTGAGGGTTTTTATTGTTCGCCTGTGGGTGAGGTTCTTCGGTTACTCTTTCTGCATAATACGCCGAGCTTCCAAGAGACTGAGCTCTCAAGGGGAAATGAAATGCCATTTGTATATACAAATTTTATTGTTTTTTCATGCAAAAACCTCTAATGAGTCAATTCTACAAATGCTTCCCAGGATTGTACTCATATTGTGATAGAAAATAACGTTACCTTGTGTTTGGAAAGTTTCAGGGGATTAAAGGAAGCTGAGATCTTAGTTTATGAACGATGGGATAGAAAAACCTGTTCTGCCAAAACAAAATTGCAGAAGAGAAATCCTTGAGCATGCTGGTCTGTTTTTAGCAGAAATTGTGATTTTCTTGGAAAGGGACGGAACGAAAGATCAGACAGGGAACTTTGTTCCTCCATGGAGTGAAAATCTCCATCCAAAGGTCATAAGCAAAAAGAGGTGTCCAGAACCAAGGGACGACGAAAATTCCCTGAAACCAATTTGCTATACATAGTCTAAGTTTGCCCTTTTTAAAAAGGGAATCATACCATTGTATCTTGACTGTTATATCAATGAACGCCCGAGATATGTCCTACTGCCAGACGGGCTAGGTTACAATTTTCTGGCTTGACATGAACATCGTACTCGAGTGAAATGTGGTGTCTGTAATCTGAAAATATGCCTGTTCTTTTTTACTTCAAGATACACCTTCATTGTCATGTTTTTCTACATTTACAAAAAACTGTATAAAATCCAGGAACTAACTCTTACATCTTTTGTCTAAAGATTTTCATCTATATTCTGCGATGTATTTACTGTGAAAAGGTTAACTTACACTAGATCCTCATTTGCAGTTGCTTTATTCACTACCGAGTCATCATTTTCGTATCTATCTTCTTTATTTCCCTTTCCGAATGATTTCCTGCCACCATGTCTAGCTTTTAGGATTCCTCCAATCTGATGAGCTGAAGCATCAGCCTGAACAGCTTCTATGTATAACAACTTCACCAAATTCCTAAATCGGCGACGGAACGTTGGTATGCGGGACATGGAAGCTACAATTCCCTGCAATCTGTCAAAAAATGAAAATGGCATGATGACCGATGAGTATACCAAGTTTAATCAATTTAGAAATCTTAAAGCTCAGCTTATGGTTTAGGGTTGCATATATAGCTTTTTATCATTACCTTCTAATTATGGCTTGAAGCTGTGCTCTCCTGACATTATCATCAGATGGATAACCTGCATCATTCCAGTCCTCAGGTGCCTCATTTTTGCACTCCATAACCAGATTCCTCAAGCAAGCTTCTTCACTTTCATCTAATTCAAGTTTCTTTAATTGTTCTTTCATTATAAAGAGTGGCCCAATGAACCATTCAAACACCTTATCCCTTGGCATATTACTCCTTGTCAATTCCGTGTTGTCACCTGGGAAATCCAATGACACAATAATATGATGGTAACCCTAATATCCTCCATAATGCTGATCTTAAGAAAGTGAGAGTAGGACGCATACCGATCACTAAGCCAGATGAGTCACTCTTAACTGATGTCAGCAGACACTGCAAAATGGACCAAGCATGTAGTTTTATACCCAACTTTCTACAATTTCCCTTGACAATGCATTCCTCGATGTCCTTGATAGTTATTAGGCCTTCATGGAGTAGTCTCCTACCATTCACCTCACAGGATTTAAAAAGCCAGTCCCATACCTGTAAATTATCGAATCTAATTGAGTACTCGTACATTGGACATGAATTAGATATTATAGGTCAAAGAGCTGACCTGCATAGGTTTGTAATGTTGGATAGCCCACTTCAACGTTCTCGAGTTTTCTGAAACAAGTTTATTTCTGGATGCCTCACCTTTACTTTCCGGTTCTTTGTAACGGATATTATCAGCCTTGTCAATATCAGGGTTATGGCCCATGTTTCTACGATATCTGGGTCTGGCTGTCAAAAGCATGTCTCATAATCACAGTGAAGAGATGTGTAAAATAAAAGGAAGACAATCTTCGGAGTAACAGAGAACACTATGTTACTAGGACTCGAGAACGAGTGTTGGATATGTTTTTTTTCTAAATTTTTAAATAATTGAAGGGTCCAAGGATGATTATGCCACCACATCATGTTTAAATAAGTGTTGGGACACGAGTACTTCAAGAAATATGAAAATCGAAAGCATGCATAGGGGCCTGATGAACTGAAACTCGAGTTGTACCTGGGCAGGCAGGATCCTTCCCTCAAGTAGAGTAAATCGTTTACATACTCATCAAATAGTGAAACCACAGATATAATATAGGAAAATCCCATATGAACTGAATCTTCCTGGACTTCAACAAATATATGTTAGACAAAACTTGAAACCGGCTTGAAACAAAAGAAGCGTATAAGAGCATAAAAACGGAGGAAGAAACTTTTTTCGGACCTGATGCACGATAACTCCTGCATAAAACCCCAGAAAGAAGCTTGCAATTATAGCCCCTACTACAGCTCCCACTACAGCCAAAGGCCATAAAAGGATTGCTAAACCGGCAAAGGGAACGCACACCATCTCCAAGAACGGTCCTTCCCGACCAATTAAATCTTCAAACAGCCTTTTCCATCCTTGAAACAACATATATGGGCTTTTCCATAGAGTAACAACTGCAATCAAGGGCACATCAACTAACATGCCAATCAAGCCAACCAACAAACAACCTGGCAATTTCGATAACCTAGCAAGAACAAACCGGAATAAAAACCCGGGGAATTTCCATATATTTATTGACGGCTACAAAGCAAAGCATAAGAAGGGAAGTTCTTACTTTACATCCCAGGGCTTCTCATCCCGGGGCATTTTTTCGCTGAGCTCATCCATGTAGGAGAAGTACGAGTGGAAGCAGAAATCCGTGAAGTCCACTACCACGGTGCAGCTTCCTTTAATGGTGGACAAACAACCATCCTGGCATGCAATTACTAAGCTTCCATTTTATTGTTTAAACGAAGTATGTTCCATGCAGATATCAGACTGGACAAAAAGTTCTCAAACTAAATTGAAATCCATATCATATTCATGAAAGAAAATTAGTAGACCAATCCAATACTTCAGACATTGTGTGAAAGTTATAGTTCGATTATCATATATGCCAATTGATAATAAATATAAATAGTTCCGAAACAAGGAAAGAAGTAACATAATTGTGTTACAAAGAAGCAAACGTCAATGAAGACTGAGAAAAGCAACTCACAGCAAAGCAGTGGTGGCATTTTTCGATCGCATTCTGCCCAGAGGCCTCAAAAGTTGCAATAAGGGGAGCGAAAAATCCATATCCTATTCCACCAAGAAGGCTTCCGACAACAGCTACGACCGGCCAGAGAACCAGCGGTGCAATCAACGATACCAGGACAACGATCTTTAGAGCCAGTCCCAGTCTCTTTGTTCTAAAATCACAAGTCCAAGAAACAGAAATAAGGACACAACACAAACATTCTCTACTTCCACGAATCATAGACTCCAACTGCAGTCGCAGCTGATTTTCTATTGCAGACACACTGCATTTTAATGTGACTGACTGGCGACATGCTATGTGTATAAATGTCGGAAACTGAAATCCAAAGAAACAAACCTTGCTACGGTGAAGTAAGTCCATATAAAATGTGCAGGCCAAAGTCCAACCGTCACCGCTGAATTCCCAGCCACGATAATCACCACCGCGACTGGACCAATGATTGCAGCTGTTAACAGAACAAATAAAAAAAGTAAAAACTAAATAAAAAATCCATTTTTTGAACTGATCACTGATCTAACCATCCATTTCAGTCATCCATGTGATATCCAGCAAAGCTTTCAAAATCATGAACTAAATATGTTCTGTTTTTTTCTTCTTAATTCCTTCGATTGTAATTTACCTTTGAGAAGGCCGAGGATAAAGAGAAAAACAAAGCAGGGAAGAAACGAAACAAAGCTCCAGAGCTTAGCTAAGAACCCCGAGGGGACCTCCATGGTTGTTTGCTTGCAGCAAGGTTTTTGGAGATGTTTGAAGGGTAATAATGGAATACAAATATTCTACGTTTTTAACCGTCTCCCATAGTTTTCAAAGTGTAGGAGATTGTGTCCAGTTCTTCCTTTTATGTTTACTAAATAAAATAGAAATAAATTGAGGGTGGAAAGAAGCAGAAGATAACACAGATTAAAAGTGGGAACAGAGCATAGGAGAAAGTTTAAGAAGCTACGTGGCAGAAGAAGGTGGTGTGTTGGACACGTGACGAGATGAGAACTGAGAAGGTGGGCGACATTGACACCTCGCCGGGGATCATGTTTTTTGGCGGGAAACCAACCGACTTTTTTGATAAGACGTTGCAATTATATTATCTAATCAATTTGATAAATACCTAAATAAGATAATTAAAAAATTAAAATCTTTAGAGCCAGTCCCAGCCTCTTTGTTCTAAAATCACCAAGTCCGGTTTCTTTCATACATGCAAGACAGGAGTGCAGTGGTGCTTGCCAACCTCAGTGCATGAGACAATTGACACCCTCGCTAACATGGGTGGTTTCACGGTCCTTTTGTACCTTAATTTTACAGAAATTAAATAAATAAATAAATAAAACTTTGAAACTAAGGGGAGTTTCTGAAAAAAGCTCATCTAAAAGAAGCCTAAAAAAAGTTTCTCATCCCAACCGTTAGATTAAAATGACCTTTAGGGGGTAACCGGTTAATAATGAATTTTACAGGTTATTTAATATATTATTAAAAATTCGATAAAAAATATACAAATAAAAATATTTATATAATAAATATTCGAATAAAAACATTTATAAAATAAATATTCAAATAAAAATATTCATATAATAAATATTCGAATAAAAATATTTGTATAATAAATATTCGAATAAAAATATTCATACAATAAATATTTGAATAAATATATATAAGAATAAAAATATTCGAATAAAAAATATACGAATAAAAATATGCGTATAATAAATATTTGAATAAAAGTATTCTTATAATAAATATTAGAATAAAAATATTCGTATAATAAATATTTGAATAAAAATATTCGAATAAAAAATGTTTGAATTAAAATATTTGAATAAAAAATATTCGAATAAAAATATTCGTATAATAAATATTCAAATAAAATTATTCTTATAATAAATATTAGAATAAAAACATTCGTATAATAAATATTAGAATAAAAAATATTTGAATTAAAATATTTGAATAAAAAATATTCAAATAAAAATATTTGTATAATAAATATTCGAATAAAAATATTCATATAATAAATATTGGAATAAAAATATTCGAATAAAAAATATACAAATAAAAATAATCGTATAATAAATATTTGAATAAAAATATTCGAATAAAAAATATGCAAATAAAAATATTCGTATAATAAATATTTGAATAAAAATTTTTGAATAAAAATATTCGAATAAAAAATATTAGAATAAAAATATTCGAATAAAAATATTCATATAATAAATATTGGAATAAAAATATTCGAATAAAAAATATACAAATAAAAATATTCGTATGATAAATATTCGAATAAAATTTTTTGAATAAAAATATTCGAATAAAATATATTTGAATAAAAATATTTATATAATAAATATTTGAATAAAAATATTCATATAATAAATATTTGAATAAAAATATTAGAATAAAAAATACTTGAATAAAAATATTTGAATAAAAAATATACGAATAAAAATATTCATATAATAACTATTCGAATAAAATATTCGTATAATAAATATTCAAATAAAAATATTCGAATAAAAAATATACGAATAAATATTGTACACAATTCCTTACAAAGTATATACAATGGCTTACAAAAACCGTAAGGAAAAAGGTATGTACACAATTCCTTACAACTTCTCACCATGAGCTAAAGGAGCCATCCAAAGGTAAGGTTTTGTGTACATACACAATTTACTACGATTTTCGTAAGCCGTTGTGTATACTTTGTAAGGATTTGTGTACAAACACAAATCCTTACCGTTTTAGTGTCATATTGTGTATTCTTGTAAGAAATTGTGTATGCACACAAATCCTTACCTTTGGAAACCCCCTTTAACTCATGGTTTTGAAGTGGTAAGGATTTGTGTACATACCTTTTTTCTTACGGTTTTCGTAGGCCGTTATGTATACTTTGTAAGGAATTGTGTACAAGCACAAATCCTTATCGTTTGGGTGGCATATTGTGTATTCTTGTAAGAAATTGTGTATGTACACAAATCCTTACCTTTGGAAGCCTCCTTTAGCTCATGGTTTTGAAGTGGTAAGGATTTGTGTACATACCTTTTTTCTTACGGTTTTCGTAAGCCATTGTGTATACTTTGTAAGGAATTGTGTACAAACACAAATCCTTATTATTTTTGTGCTAATTTATGTATGTACCATTTTTCTTATAATTTTTATAAGAAATTGTGTATATAATTTTATGTGTACAATGTGACCGGATAAACCGATTAAGGCTTATTTTAGACTTTTTTTAGGAGGCTTTCTCCAGAACTACCCTGAAACCAAGGCATTTGACATTGTTGTGTAATAAATTGATGACATGAAATGAGTCATGAAGTAGCCATGTGGATCGTGGCATGCTGCATGTGGGATTGCATTGTTGGACCAGTCTGATAGAGAACAAGCAACAGCTAAACTCAAGAACGAACTGAATTCTAAATTCTCGGTAAAAGAGAGACGGTACTTTTATTTTGTTTTATTGATTAAAAAACCGTAATATCTTTAAATAAGAAAAGATTATTTATACAAAAAAGGAACTGAGAAGAGAAATGAAATAAAGGTTTCTAACAGACCCCTAATCATCACTCTACCAAACTTCATACAGCTACTAATGAATGGTGTAGCACACGTATCCTAAACTACACTCATTCCAAATACCAGAACTAGGCTAAGTATACTGGAAAACAATACTATAACTACACTTACTCAAGCTAGTTTACCTGAATACTTGAACACTAGGACTGTGAAAAATGTAGGATCACCAGGCACTTACAGAGCTCAAGTGCAGAAACCTGTAAGGATATCCATATATGTTGAGCCGAAAAAATTGAAGTTCAAAAGGGTTGGTGAAGGGAAGACATTCAAGGTTACCCTGACAGTTAGCAAAGCTGATGCAGTTCAGGAATATGTATCTGGGCAGCTGATATGGTCAGATGGTGTACACTATGTAAGAAGTCCTATAGTAGTAAAGGCAGCTTAAACTATAAAATGGTTGTTTAAAAACTAGCTCTAAGTTCTAATCCATGGATTCAATCCTATATGTATTTGCTTTTGGCATGGCCTTCAATATGTTCTATAGCATTCTTCCAGGCCCTTGAGGCAATATTTGACTAAAATGCACGAATCATCTTGTCTCAATGGTTAAAAGAACGATTATTGTTCTTAGAGGCCACAAGTTCGAACACCGATAATATCAGTACAGTGATTGAGCAATTAATATCCAATGATTGAGAATATACTCTAAAACAAATACTAGTGTAACCGTTTTAACTGATTCATCGACTAAAACATTAATTATTGACAATAAAGAAATCCAGTTTGATTATGAGACATTTCTCTATCTTTCCTGGATTTAATATCACAAAACAAAAAGGCATGGACTAAATTTTAAATTCTAAAATAATACAAGGACCCTACATGTTGAAATCATAAAAACAATTGTTTATGAGATTAATTTAAGGTAATTATTTGCAATGAAGATGATAAATCTAAATAAATATTGGAATTAAATAAAAATAAAAACTTTCTTTCTGTCACTAGATTTTTTTTATTGAAATTGCAATCTTTGAAGGAAGAACACAAATGGGGAAGAAAGGGATCATTAATCTCTCTTCCAGTTCCTTTTATTTTCTTTAGCACTTTCATGCTACGCTTAACACGATCAATACCTTTTTCAAACCTTTCTGTCACTTTCATGCAATCTCGCTTAACACGATCAAATTATTTTCTTTGTAAGATCTGATCGTACATTTACATAACCAAAGTTCGGAATTTGGGTATTTGGGTTTGTACAAATACGATCAGAAAACAATGTCGTACTCTTACCTATTCAAGTACATTATCATTGGAGATACTGGTATGATTTCTTCCATGGTTCCGTAAGTTAGTTTTTTTCTTTTGGAAATAGAAAATCTGGGTTGTTTCTCATGTGTTTTCTGATTGTTTCTTTTGTAAATTATCATCTGAATTTTCTGGGAAAATTTTTATTGGAAACTGTCGATTTCTTTGCCAATTACAGAGCTAAAGGGTGCATGCATTGTTACCATTTGTATAATCTGATTAGGCCATTAATTCCTTTGTTAATTATAACAATGTGTTGGTATTTCAAATGTTGAGACAATGAAGAGAAATTGCATGCGTCCCTGTGATTGTGAAGCTGTCTTGCTTTAAGCATTTTTGCATATGATACTCAACATGACCACTTTTGCTACTAACTTAAGTTGTTTTTCGTTTCTGCAGGAGTTGGGAAATCATGTCTTCTTTTGCAATTCACTGACAAACGGTTTCAGCCTGTTCATGATTTAACCATTGGTGTCGAATTCGGAGCTAGAATGATCGACATTGATAACAAGTCAATAAAGCTTCAAATCTGGGATACGGTTTGTTTTACCACTTTTTTCTCAGATTCTGAATGTTTTGGTTTAGAGTTGTATCCCATATAATGTGTCAGTATGCGTTCTTGCTCTCTTATTTTTCAACTTAGGTTGTTATGTTGGACAGTGTTTCTCTAACAAAGTATCGAAATGGTATGTCGTAGGTTCGGACTCTCTTATCATGCAACATTATGGTATATTCGGCTGGCCAGAACATGATCATGTGTGAGGCCAAGCTTTTGGGCTAGGATCATAAGGTTAAATTAAGACATCAAAAAACCGAGAAACATGACGAGTTCATATATGATGCAATTGTTTGTAAGAGTGGTTAATGATGTCATCGAAGGAAGATGGGTCATATAATGCTCTTAAGCAGGGTAGTTTAAGATTAGTGCAGTGGAATTTTGTATGCTCTAGCAAATTCCTATCGATTATTCCGAAGTTTTTGTGACATTTTTCTACTTGTTGATTGTTATGTCTATCATAATTAATTATCACTTAATCCTTGCTTAATCCATTTAAAATATGAAACATGTTTCTTTTCTATTGTGGATGATGAATTTCCTTTGTTTCATCAGGCAGGCCAAGAGTCATTCAGATCCATTACAAGGTCTTACTACCGAGGGGCTGCTGGTGCACTTCTAGTCTACGATATTACTAGGTATATATTCGTTCATTTAAAATCCCGTTAGTTAAGCCAATGAAGTTACTCAAGCTTCAAACGACCGATCTTTTCTGTCATACATTCTTTGACATGCATATTTGTTCACCGAAACAATTTCACGTCCTGTTGGCTCAAATAGTAGCATGTTCTCTGCATGAATAAATTGATTAATGATCAGGAGGGAGACTTTCAATCACTTGGCTGGCTGGTTGGAGGATGCAAGGCAGCATGCAAATGCTAACATGACAGTTATGCTTATCGGCAACAAGTTTGATTTGGCTCATAGAAGGGCTGTGAGAACAGAGGAAGGCGAGCATTTCGCCAGGGAACATGGGCTAGTATACATGGAGGCCTCAGCAAAAACGGCTCAAAATGTTGAAGAGGTGGTTATAAAACACTTTTGTCAAGCTTAGTTCTACTTGAAATTACTTAATAGATAACGAGTACGAATAAGGTTAATACTTAATATATTCCTTGTCTTTTGCTTCTGAAATTACCGCATGCATTCATAAACACGGCTGCCAAAATCTACAAGAACATTCAGGATGGAGTCATTGACATATCTAATGAGGTTTAGTTTTGATATGCTTACCCTGCAATTTCTACCATCTCCCTATTCAACTTGGAAATTGGTTTGCATTTCATTTGATAACTGATACGATATCGATAAGGTAGGTAAAAACAACAAGAATCGGATCGGCCGCTTTGTTTTTAGGTTTTAGGAGTGACAAATTGTTGTTGGAGAAGATTAGCTGTTTTCATGGCAGCATTGTGGGAATGTTTGCCATACTAATTGAATCATTATTAACCTTCAGTTCTGCTTTGGTGCAGTCTTATGGTATAAAACTTGGACATCAAACTGGCGGTGGTTCCTCAGGTGGTAGAGACGGTTCAACTTCTCCGGCAGGCAGTTGCTGCAGCTGAATTATTTTCTCAAAGAGTTCTCAGACTCAACTTTTATGTCCTCTGAGTTCAATCATTTTGTTTTTATAGTGCTCTCTCGTCGGTACGACTTGATTCACTGTGATAGTTTTATATAGAGATAAAAGTAATTTTTAGTTTAGTCCCTGTATTTTGTTTCGATTCATATTAATTTATGAACTTGACAATTTTTAATTTTCCAATGATGTTACTCTAACAGTAAATTCAACAAGAAAACAGTCTATTAGTCAAAGAAGGGAAACCTTTCTATTTGATTAAAAACAAGAGAGAAATACAGGTTTTTACAATCCAACAAATTACAACATTCTAGAGCATCAATTTAATTGAGATATGCGTAGTCCAACAAAACCCCATTACTAGGAAACTTGAGAAACTAAAAATGAAAATGGCAGAGCTGGAAGAAAGTAGTCTGTGACTGCAACTTCAAGTACCTCAACGCCAATATAACAGAGTAATTTTGAATGATTTGGAGAGGCTCTTTCTTATGGTGATACAGTGACACATGATTTGCTACCATAGGCTACTTCAGTGAAAATCAAACTGATGAATAGAGATATCATCCTCTTAACATGCCAAAGTCTTTTTCGACTGGTAGCTGAAGATCATGATGAGACTTTTAATCGATCTTTACGGATGAGAAAAGATAGTGGACAAAGTAGAATGATGTGATGAAGCCAATGGTGCCTGTAGACAACATGATTGCAATTGCCATGATCATTGAGTAGCCAAGATAAAGAATAGCTGATACAGGACCACTTAAACTCTGAAGGTCGAAGACCAAGTAATTGATGGAGTATAGGAACACATAGAGTGCAACAGAACCCGAAGCAAAGAAAGACTTCCACCACCATCGCCAGTCCTCGACACAGAGATGCATGTAGGTAAGGACCACTGACACTTCAGCACAAACAATGACCAGTAGGAGGAGAACTATAAGCAAGAAGCCAAACACATAATAAAACCTGCCAAGCCAGATGCTAGAAAGGATGAAGAAGAGTTCAATGAACAGGGTTCCGAATGGAAGGGTCCCAGCACCAAGAACAAGAAGCCAAGAAGGATATTTGCGTGCAGGAATCTCCCTAGGGATCTGGTTGGTCCGTACAGGATATTGAATAGGTTCCGCTCTGGTCCCTAAGAATCCTCCCAAGAGAGTGAGAGGCACAGAAATGCAGAACCAGAGAGACAAGAGTATAAAATACAGAGAAATTGGAATTGCACCGGTACTTTTGCTGCCCCACAGAATAAAATTTAATACTGTGAGGATAACAAAGATAATTCCAGGAAAGAAGCATGCTACTGACCAGGAAACGGACCTCCATCCTTCAGAAGTACCCTTGAGAGTTCTCCAGAGTCGTACAGCAGCATACCCAGCAGCGGTACCCAAGAAAAGATAAAGAATAATCATCCCAGTCAGTAGCATTCCTCGTGAAGCTGGTGACATGAAACCGAAGGCAGCAAAAACTATAGTGACAGCTGCCATTCCTGTGATCTGGACTCCATCTCCGATCATCACACAAAGAAGCTTCGGGCAATCTGGTTCCCTAAAAACATCACCCACAACAAGCTTCCAACCAGAAAGCTCCTCATTCATTTGTGCTTGAGCTTCTTTGTCCAATTCCTCATACCTTGTCAAATCCCTCCTCACAGTCCTCAAGAATATGACAAAAACAATACCAGCTAAGAAAATGATCACCATCAAAGAATTTAGAATTGAAAACCAGTGCACACGAGCTCCTTCCATCTTCAAGTAAGCATCCCACCGAGACGGCCATTTAATATCACTTTTAACAAATTCAACCTCATAAGTAAAAGAGATCCTCTCTCGTTCCCTTATTATCTGTGACTTGTCTAGCTCCAAAGGGCAGTTCACAGGAGAGATACTGTCATACATGTGAAGTTTTGTCATGACTTCAGGATCGTACTTGACACTACATGGAACCACCTCAAAACCAACAATCTCAAAACCAGATGCCTTCTTCTGATCAGCTTCAGAGATCACACCCATCCCTTCTTCCCCGGTTCCAATTATCTGCACACCAGTGCCTTCATACTCATGGATCAAGACCTTGAACTTGAGATGATTGATAATGTAATCATCGTTACTATTTGGCGGAGTATACCCAACTGGGAATCCAGTCCACTGAATATTAACCCCATTTTGTTTTGCAATCCTCATAACCGGCAAATTGTCTAGAATCATATTCACTTGATATAAATCGTGAGTCCTCTGTTTCAGAAGCTTAACCTCATGCTCATTCAAGGGACTAGTAGTGCAAAGGTAGAGAGACTCATTCACATTCATTCGAAACCGATAAGGGGAGTTATCGATTTGATCTCCCATGAGAAGCTCACCTAGATTCTCAGCACTTTTCTTTATTCCAACTAGAGGTTTGCAGTAAGGGAGACTGTAATAACTAAAAGGAAGCTCGGTTTCAATGGAAGTCAATGAATTAACTTTTGCAAATATAGTGTCCGAGGTCGAATAGGTGTGCATGTAACTCCCAGGCAGGTAAAACCCATGGGAATAATGGGCCAAAAGAACCACTAACAGAAAAACAGAGCAAATTCCGGACATCTTTCTTTCCGAGAAAGCCATAACGATAGCAGATCTTGCAATATACTGTCGAATCTAAGCTACTCTAGACCGAAGCATTCAACCCTGAACAAGAAAATCTACAGAAAACAGATATTCAACAATCAGTTTCCATACAAATTCAACTTAACATTAACTAAAACGACAAGAAAAATCTAAAAGGATACCCAGATGCCTAAGTATAAAACAATTCCATTGTATCAACTTTAAAAAGCAGTAGATCCATAAACCAAAAAGCAAAAAAAATGATTTTTTTTCAAACAGCATTTCAAGCAAAAGTACTAAAGTACCATTCATATCAATTCAAAAATCATAAAACAGGTCACAGTACTGAACAAAAGAAGAATTGGAAGACTGGATCTAAAAAACAAAAGCTCATTTAAGTAAAATGCAGAGAAACATGAAATGCAGATCGGATTAAGAACCTAGAGGATTCTCGGCTCCTGGATCCAACGACGACTCAGAAAACGCGTGAGAACGAAGCGGAGAACCCTGGATTTTGCTTCTCTTTGATATTTCCCCCCCTCTTTCAATGGTTTAACTTTAAAGCTACTCAGAACTACACGTATATTTTGAAGAGAAGAAGAAAAGGGGGCATTGTATTTGTGTGATTTATATAATAGAGTTACGAATTGATGAACGTGGGAAACATTAAAATTTTGGTAAATTAAGCCTAAACCACTTAATTATAAATTTAATAACAAATATTTTTTTTAAAAATAATATTTTAATTTTTAATTATAAATTTAAAAATAAATATATAATTCTTAAAAAATAACAATTCAACCGTAAGTTATAAATTTAAAAACAAACATATCATTTAATTATAAACAAATGATTTTAACGTTAAAATTAAAATAATAATTTAATACGATAATAATTTTAATTTTAAAATTTATATATTTTATTAATAAATATTAATGATATTTATTAATAAAATATATTTTGTGATTAAAATTGTTATCATACTAAATTATTATTTTATTTTTAATGATAAAATAATTTATTGTTACAGAATTTTAATTGAATAATTTATTTATTTTTAAGTATATAATTAAGTTGTTAAATTATTAATTTTTAAAAATAATATATTTATTTTTAAATTTATAATTTAATCATTAAATTAAATTATTTATCATCAAACTTATAACTAGTATGTGTAATGTATCTTAAAAAATTTGAAGAAATGAATTGTGGGGTTGAACCCTATAGGGACAGGGCTGTCGGCTCTTTAATGTTCACCGCTCCCACCGTTTGTCCATCGGACTGCCGGTAACGCTTGTTGTCTCAACCGACGCCGTCAATATACTCAATTCTATATGCGGGGTTTAGGCCTCAGGGCCAACCAACAGTTAGGCACGCGGTTGCACAGTGTTTAGCTTCCTTCCTATTCTAGCGCTATTTAGCTTCCTTTTATCCAGATAAATGAGATTTATTCATCCAAGAATCTATAACCATAACTGTATTTAGCTTCCTTCCTATTCTAGCGGTTGCATGGTTTTTGCGATATTTGTTCAAGTTTGTGACTATCTTATAAGGTCAGACTTTAAATAAATATTTTTATAACATCATATTAAATATGATAGCACAAATAAGAAAATATTTAATAAAAATCTCAAATTTTGTATAAATATAAACTATATGTACCCTATTGTAAAAGAAGAAAATATATTGTAAAAGAATTAATCACAAAAATGAATAATCCTCTCATCTCCGAGTAATGTATATGGGGTAGATGATAATCTAGATCAACTCTAAGAATTCAACTATACGTATGCATCAGTTGGATGAACATTAATTGATATACACCATTCTGAACAAAAGAAGAGTAGTTAGTACTTACCCTTCACCGCCCGTTTCAAACCTTCGAATGCTGGTACTGTATGCTCTGTTGTACCAGCTGGTATGACGAATCATCAAAAAGAAGCCAACGGAAGCTACAGATAAAGAGAATTATAGTTGCCGGAACAGACATGCAGTTGACTCCGGGGAATAGTTTGCCGAATGATGAACTTTTAGAAATGTATCAACAACAATTCAAAGCTCAGAACAGCTCCTCGGAATTGAACTTGTTCCACGCTTCCTATTTAACATATATATAAACAGAACCGTGAGGAAGAAAATATCATGGAAATAAATGCGGCACTGTTATCCGTCTAACAGAAATGTAACATGAAAATGGCAATAAGTATATTGTGGGTCTACTATAAATTTGGACAATAAGTGTAAAGTACCTTGAGCAAGTCAAACACCTTCTCTGAAACATATTTCTGTTGAAGATTGGCACCTTTTTGCTGGACTTTATCAGGATGAATGCAAAGCGTCGCCTTTCGGTAAGCCTTTTTAACAGCCGCAGCGGTAATCAGATCCGTCAAAGAAACAGGTTGCCATCCACATTCAGGCCAAAGAACCTAATCATAAAAGAACAAGTTCAAGAGACAAATAACACTACTCGTTGTCATGAAATTTGTGCTAATCAAATTAACAATGATGAAGATAATCAATATGAGATCTAAAATAAAATACATCATCGAATTTAATCGAAATTACAGCAGTACTACTTACCAAAAATGAAACAATTCCAATGATGGGGAGAAAAAATTAAAAACTTTCGGATGATCATAGTTCGTACTTGCAGGCATAATAGCGCTCATTCTCGAGCATTAAGTGTTAGAAATACAATTAGTATCCTCAAATAAAAATTTATAAGCCCTAGAATTTGTGAATGATAAATTATGAAGCAAGTTCCAGCAAGACATAGTAGAAAAGAAAGAGTTAGAGATGGGATACTGGAATCTGTATTGCTTTTTTAGATACTTTTACTGCTATAGCCTATAGTCAGCATTATTAGCTAAAAGGCCACAAAATGCACGATTATACGAAGGTTTAACAAGATGCTTATCCAATTTCTAGGATACAAAAATTTAACTAAAGCATCAGCAGCACAAGATCATTTTGCAGAGAATAGAGTTCAGTTCAATCTCATTTCCAAATTTTGAGTTCTACTTAAAATCAACATCACATGTACAGGTATATCCATTTGGACATATCAGCACTGCATTGTGCACAAGGAGTTTAGCAACTTAAATAGGAGGTTATCAGAAAAAGGATAAGAGCTCAGTCGCAAGGAGGTTATTATGTTTGAATTCATTTTTGTTCCTCCAACAACAATTTTGTAGTTTGCCCTTAAGCCATCTACTGCATGTACAAAACATCTCGAAAAAAGAATATAAGATGGTTGAAATGAGTCAATAAATGAGACCTATGCAGAAGAAAACATAGGGATATGGTTGTTAGAACATCAAAACTGCAAGAGAACAAAAAAATGAATAGTAGTATTAAGTATTAAAACAACATACATATTGCAATGTTGATAGCAGAGCACGCAAATTCCCCTCTTTCCCAGAAGCCCATCTCTTGATCTCAACATCTAGTGTTTCAGCAATTCTCTGAAATAAGCCCATAAATCGTTATTGGACAGAACAACAAAAGGAAAAAAGTGTTGCAGATGTATGCATGTACAAGTAGAAAGTCACTCATTCACACACATTAGATAAATTCCAGACACATTATTACACAGCATATAAGTCCATTATGGTTGGACCTATTGAAAAATAAACTCCAACAAAAACACACTTGAAAAAAAATAAAAACATGAGGAAAATATATATTTACAACATCCACTCACGTGTCTCTCAGCTTGTTCCCTTTGCACTTGAAGATCACGTTGATTTTTCTCGGCTAGTGCTTTTGCCTGGACATACAGAACTCAATAGTAAACCACGCTAGCAAGCAATTTATAACAGGACAGGAGGGCATAGTTAAATGAAATCATGAAACAGAATACATACAGCACGCTCCTGAGTTCTTTGGTGGCGTTCCAATCGGGCTCTTCGCCTTTCTTCAGTTTCCCCTTCAACCTCTTGGAACTCACCAGATGTAGATGGTGCAGCTTACCAAGAGTTCAGTCAGTTATCAATGAAGGAGAAGAATAAACATTAAATTACAAATTATAAAGATAATTATATCAGAATTTACAAATACCTCCAAAAAGAGAGGTGAGATCGACAATATTTGCAGTTGATGAAGCTTTCTTCATGCTAGAAGATACAACAGAGGTTCTCTTAGTTACTTCAGGCCCTCCCTTGTTTTTTCCATCAAACACAGGATCCTGCAGGAGCAGCAGTTTGGGTTAGATACTAGACAGCCGACTCTGCATCTTAAATCAGAACAAAAATACAATACGAAAGCTTTAGGTTCTCACCGAAGCATCAGCTCTCGGCCTTGGTGCACTGCTTGGTCGAGAACCCATACTAAAAAAGGATTCAAGATCATTATCATTATATTGCTGGCTTGCCCTTGCAGAAGCAGCTGCTCTTTCTCGAGCCTCTGCAGCTGCTCTATCTCGAGCTTCTGCAGCAGCCCTCTCCACAGCAGCTCTTTCTGCTCTATGCTTCGCGTCAGCTTCAGATTTTGCTGCTGCAGTCCTCTCCCATGCTTCCCTCTCCCTAGCCTCCCTTTCTCTCGCTTCTGCAGCAGCTCTTTCTGCTCTTTCTTTTGCCTCAGCAGCTGCTCTTTCACGAGCTTCAGCTTGTGCTCTCTGCACTGCAGCCCTTTCTGCACGCTCTCGAGCTTCAGCAGTTGCCTTTGCAACAGAAGCCCGTTCAGCTCTGGCACGCGCCTCAGCTGCTGCTCTTTCACGTGCTTCTCTAGTAGCCCTTTCAACAGCTTGTCTGGCCCTTTCCCTCTCCATCTCCCTGAAACGATCCCTCTCTTTCTCAAACCTCTTTTGTTCTCTCTCCTTCTCCTCCCTTTCCCTCTCCATTTCACGTCTCATTTTCTCTCTCTCTTCCTCCTCCCTTTCTCGTTGTTGCCTCTCATGCTCCAGTCTCTCTTTCTTTTCTCCAACTTCTCTATCCAAAGCATCTTGGGTAGCTCTCTCATCTTTATCCATTTGAGCAGCTTCTTTAGTCCTAGCAGACTTCAAATTCTCTCTCTCCCTCATTTCCTTGGCGTGCCTAAATTTAGCCTCTGCTCTATCCATTGCCTCTTTCATGGCAGCAGCAGATGCAGCAGCAGCAGAATTTGTCTCAAAACCATCACCAGGAAAAACTTCAGCCCGATCAACATTATTCCAGGCCCTACCCATTGCAAAATCTTCGAGCTCATCAATTTGAGATGTAACAGAGATGCTTGCTTCAGCACGAGCAGACTGAGAGCTTTGTGAGTACTGAGTTGAATTCTGGAAAGTGGAAAAATCATCCACCTTTTTTGCATTTTTGGAAGAAAATGAGGCCGTTGTTGTTGTTGTCTTTGAAACTCGTGGTGGTCTTGGAGGCGGAGGTCTTGAAGGGGGTGGAGCTCTAGTAGGTTGTGTAAAGAGTGGAACCTCTGATACAGTGAGCCACACATCATCAGACACATCAAAGTTATCTTCAGATCTTGGAGTTGTATGAACCTGGGAACTAGTCTCATTAGAACCAACATTTGAGTATGGAGGAGGGCTAGTAGTTCGACCAACAGAGCTATGAAAATCAGTTGACATACTGGGCATGTCAAACACAGGTTTATTAGAGTCAAGAAAACCATCCATAGAAGGCATCCTCTTCTTCGTACCATTCTCATGATCCCTGTCTTGTGGTTCTCTTGCAGTTCTTAAAGGGCTTCTATCCTTCCCTCTCTTATTGATCTCAGATGACACAGGAGGAACAGATTGTCCAAAACCATCAAGAGGATCAATATCATCAAATATTACCCCAGTACCAGATGAATTCTCCACTTTTGACTTCCCAAACCCATTAGGTTTACTCATTACTTCAGAGGGGTCAGTAAACAACCCTGTGGATGAATCTGCTGAGTCATGTGTTGGTTCGAAGACACCAAAAGGATCCCCCATTAAATTGGAGGCAGTCTTGCTTGAACTTGAGGGTGGTCTCTGATACTGACCAGCCTCTGAAGTTGATCTGCCACAGGATGAGGACAATTCAGCTAATATTTAAGAAGTGAAAAATAATATGAATAGGACATATATTGAACTGAAAAGAAAGATGCATCATCTGAAGCTTCATTACAAAGAGCGTAGGGTCCAAATATATCATAACATATTTCTTCACATTTAAGTTAGCATTGTTTCCAATTAAACATAGTCGGTAGTACTGTAACAAAAATAAGTTCTATTTTTTCTGTTTATTTTCCTATGCCATGTATGACGACAACTAAAACACTGTGAACGACAACAATCAATTCAAATGGTTTCCAAACTCGTAAGAAAATCTCAAAAGTTTCGGGCAGTACCTATTGTCCCATCTTAACTCAGGCAACAATAGAAAATCAACAGAATGATAACTACCAAATGAGTTTAATCTAGGAAATTTGCCACCTTAATGAAAACAGAAATAAACAGAGGATCACAAGCATTCTTGAAATATGTGTAGAGGTAGGGAAAGGAAGATGAGAACAATGCGTCCAATTCAGTATAAATGTGAATAGTATTGTAATTAAAAATACCAAAACACAGTCATACGCAAGCCGTCCAGATCGTAAACATAGGTTGTTATAGTGGTTGAAGTTCCAAATGAGAATGACCCTCAAATCTGTGACTATTCAAATTAATGTGAATATCTTCCTTTCCATAGTCAGAAAAATTAATTGAAAAATCCAACACAGTATTTATATTTTATAGCACATCAAACTCTATTACATGAGCATACAAGATCAGATTGTTAATTAGCTCCAGTAAAGTGTACCTTGTTTAGAAGAGAGTTAATTGTAGCTTTAATTGAACTAAATATATTAAGAAGAATCTATGCTATACAGTTGAGAAACCAAACAATAAAGAGCAACTAATTGATAAATAATTCTAGAAACACCAAGTCATCTTAGTCAATTTTAACAAGTAAATTGTCATCTTTAGTTTATTTGCATGCTACTTATTTGGAAAAACAATTAACATTTCATTATTTAAAACACACAAAACCAGTAAAAAGAACCTTGATTAAACTCTTACAGCAACAAGAACTAATCTTAACTACAAAGATACGTATTAAATATGTTAGTCTCGTTGAATGTAGAGCGCCAAGTGCATGCTAGATGCCAAAGCCACAGCCAAGTCTCAGAACCTTAATCTAGATTGTAAATTTAAGCATTTATGCAAAAAGATCGTAAATTGCCAATACTCTTTAATATATAAAGCCAGCACTAATACCTATATTGAAGTGTCCGACGGATGCAAATTCAAACACACGTAACATAGAAGTGGTATATCATGCATTAATTTCAAACTGAAAGCCTTATGAACCGGAAGATACCTAGCAGAAGCTGCAGAGCTACTCTGACTGAATCCAGCAAACAAATCATCAAATAAAGGTGCATCTTTTTCTGCTCTCAGTCTCTCGCTATTCGCCTTCACCTCAGTCTCTTTTCTCCCCGGATTCCCAAGCAGATCATCAAACGGCAAGCTATTCATCGACTTATGCTTACGCGGAGACCCCGAAACCTCAAAAACGTCGTCATACTTGGCAGCCAATTTTGCAGAAGAGCTCTTGATCCCTGGCAATCCATCGAAAATATCGTCATCGTATACAGGCTTGTCAAAAACCGGCGGCTTCGTGTCCATGAAAAAGGAGTCGTAATCGAACGACGACGTTTGTGCGCTAGCGGCTCGAGACTCGGAGGAGTACTTACCCTGTCCGCCGTAGGCGTCGTTAAACAAGATCCCTTCGCGGTCCTGGTCATCGAAAATGGAATTGAACGTTGATTTGGCGTTTCCGTATGAGGACCGGGTAAAATCGGATCCGAACCCGTAATTGGAACCCGAAGAAGAGCTTTTAGGAGGTGCCATCGGGGCCGACTTCCCTTGGGGTTTGATCCCAAAATCTTTGGCTAAGCCAGGAAAATCATCCATTTCAACTCGAATTTGTGGACAGAACCGGAGGTTTTAACTAATGTCGTCGCCGAATTACCGAATCGCTTTCACCCGTTGTTGCTGAGAAAGTTTAGATCTGAGCACAACAAAAAAGAAATGGAGAGCGAAGAATCAATTGCCAAAGATAGGAGATGGTAATAATTTCAATGGTAAATTACTCTACTGGCGACCCAAGCCTTAGGAGTGCCTGTGGATCTTTGCATCTAGGGTTATGGCTTTTGCTTTAATAAGTGAGATATCACTCGTGCCTCTTTTCTTTCTCTCGGGATTAATGTCTTAAATGCCTTTTCCTTTATTAGGTTTCTTTTTTTTGTTCGGATTAGCCAATCAAATCAAGCTATAGAACTTCCTGAACCAGATAGTGTGACGGCGTAATTTCTTGCTATCTATCAATTCCCAGAGTTTAGTTCAAAAGGGTGATCTAGGATTTGCTATTTCCTCTAAAGCTCGAACTGGATACTATTTTGATTATTAAACTATCAAATTCATTAATCAAATTATTAAATTTATTTATTTTAATTATTATAATTAAAATTTAAATACAAATATAAAACAATAATATGATAATTAAAAAATTTAAATATTTGTATATTAAATATTTAAATATTCATGTATTAAGTATTTAAACAGAAATAATATATTATTTTCGTTCTATTTTATTTGTCCAGTATTAACTTTTTTAGTTAAAATTTTTAAATTTTGACTCATTACAATTTTAAATTTATTATTGATAAAAATATAAAAAATATATTTTAAAAACTCTTAATCAAGTAATTTAAGAATATATTTTATAAAATTTAATAAATTAAAATATTTAAAATAACTATGGTCAAGTTTAAAAATTTAACTTTGAAAAGTCAGTAATGAATTTGGACGGATAAAGTATTAAATAAACAAAGAAAAATAATTATATATTAAACTTTTAAATAAAAATATTTAAATATTAAATATTTAAATAAAAATATTTATATATTAAATATTTGAGTTTATTTTTTTATAATATTATTTAAAATATAATATTTTAATAAATAATTTTATAAATAATATATTATAAAAGGTTAAATAACAATATTTATGATATTTAGCCGATAAGGTGAAAGAACCCGAGATCCATCGCACGAAACTACGGACCCGAAATCCTGAGAGAAGTAAAAAGAAAAGGGAAATTTTATTAGCTTCGCGTTCTCCTCCTTCCAAACCCTAGAAAAAACTAAAAGTACCAGCTTTCTTCTTTTGCTTGCTTTAGAACTCTCTCGAAGTTTCTCTACCCTTCTACTCTCTTCAACCCCTTTCCAATTCCCTTCATTGCACTGGTCAATTTCTCCTCTCCCTCCTTTTTTTTTTTTTTTTAATTTTCACACGGTTTTTATTTTTTATTTTAATTTGACAATTTTTTGTAATCCTTTTACTGGTAGAGAAGCGTGAGTGAGTTGATTAGAAGAAGAGAAAAAAGTTGTTGTCGTGATCGTGGAAAGTACGACGGCAAACTTGCGATTTCATGTTTGAGGTATGATTGATTTCTTTTAATGTTTATTGTTGAAATTCTGCAATGATAAATTTGACGGGGGATTTCTTTCTAATTTTTCTGTGTGTGTGTAATACACGCATAGAATTCGTAATTGTTTAGGCAGTTGCTCATGTTTTTTCCCTAGTAAATTATCTAAATACGAAGTTAGAAACAATAATGGAATGAAGAATTTAGAAGAATGCAAGTTTGTAATTTTGGTGTCTGTTACGTGTAGAGTATTAGCTGTTATGTGGGAATGGGGGGATATTAGGTTATTTTTCTTAGTGGTTAAAGCGGATTTAGTAGCAAAGTTAGAGGAAACCATACTGGAAATCTGGAATTACATGGAGCTAGAGCCTAGAGTGTCCTGTGTGCGGCTGATTTAAATTTCTCAGCGTGCCGAAAGTTTTATTTCTTGAACTTGTTTAACCTATGACCATTAACTAGGAATTTAGAATTTATTTGAAAGTTTCATATGCTATTATTTGTCTTGCTTTGGCAATTAATACTAAGGTATGCTCAAAAGTTTAACTTATAGTTTTTAAAGTTAGTGGGTCCATTTCCTTCTAATTAATCCACCAATGAACCTTTGTTTGGTTTTATGATTGAGATTGTTGGTGCTTTGATATGTATAATACAAATATTAATATTGGCTCTGCCTCCATTTTTCTTTCTGGTCTGAAAACAAATGGCAATCTGATTACCAAGTTGGCTTTTATCAGTTTTATTTCTCATATCTTTTACCCAAATGTGCATATATCTTTTTGAGCTAGTGATATAATTGTTTGAATATAAACAAATTGTAAGAAAATGAGGGTAAATAAATTAATTGCTATGTTGGAGAACTATATTTGATGTAAAAGTTAGCTTTGGAACTTAAAAGTTGTAATATTCTAATTTTACAAGTGCTTAACAGAAGGGAGAAAAGTGTATAAAAATGTACTTACCATATGTATGCATGTGGAAAGCTGCCTGTGATGATTATGCTTAACTATCTGAAGATCCCCTGGAATCTTTGTTTACCACTATAGATGTTTTGAATGGATATTCACGGATGTTCTCTCTGACTTTTGGCTAAAAACTTGCAGTTGATTGTGGTAATGATTCATTAACATATGGATCCTGAAGGCAAGAAATTTGGAGGAGGTACTATATTTTAGATTGCGGGTTTTATTGAACTTTCTTTGTTTTCATTGCATTTGTTTTTGGATTTGTTCAATCCATTTGAAATTTTTAGATTGAGAATTTCAGAGTCAACGGTAATTTCATGTGAAGTTATTTGGTATTTACTATTTCTATCATTATATTTCTTTTGCAACTGACAAGAAATTGTTTTATATATAAATTTAGGCCCAAGGGAACTTAGCGGTGCTGTTGATCTTATAAGTCACTATAAATTATTGCCTCACCATGACTTCTTCTGCAAGAGACCTCTTCCTGTATCAATTTCAGATACACATTATCTTCATAATGTGGTAGGGGAGACGGAAATTAGAAAAGGAGTAGGGATGCAGCTGGACCAACTTATTGAGAATACATCTCACAGACACATTAATGCCCGTATACAGCCTTTTGACCTTGATATTCTTAAGGAGGCTTTCCAGCTGAGTGAAACCACACCTGTCGAGTTGCCAGTGGTAGGAAATTTACTGCTTTGGTAGTAACTTTATATAAGTGTCTTAAGCTACACAATGTTCCTAGATATTATGCCAATTTATTAAATTGGTAAAACTCTAATGGTTATCCGGTTTGTAATTTCCTTTAACAATTTTTTTTCTTCAATATTTATAGTTGGAGTTATTAACCTTTTTGTATTTCATAGAGTGAAAAAGGGATCCCTACTATTGCTGGGAAATCAAAGAGTGAAGCAAAAGATAAAGACAAAGATAAAGAGAGGAAGCATAAAAAGCACAAGGACCGAGATAAGGAGAAGGATAAAGAGCATAAGAAGCACAAGCACCGGCATAAGGATAAAGATCGAAGTAAAGATAAAGACAAGGAAAAAAAGAAGGATAGAAGTGGGCATCATGATTCTGGTGCCGATCACTCAAAAAAGCACCATGAAAAGGTTGGAAGTTTGTTACCTCTTGCAGCTAGTGCTAGATTAGTCGTTTGCCCCCTTAGGACAGTGGAAAAATCGCTAGTCAACAAGTCATGCTAGCAGACTATAACGATGCTATGCATGAGATATTTCCTTTTTGATCAGTAAAAATAAGTAATTCTGCTGATGCCAGCAATAAACTACTGTGGTCTGTGCTCATGTTTAATTTATCATCTGAAAATTTATCAAAAAATTTATTTTGAAATTAAATTTTAAATGGAATTCCATTTAAACTTCTTTATGATTCATATATTTTCAGAAAAGGAAGCATGATGGAGATGATCTTAACGATGCTCACAGACACAAAAAAAGTAAGGTAATGCACATCATTCTGGATTTAACTCTGTTTTTGTTGCATTATGTGGATTATCTTTATATTTTTATGCATGTAGAATCAACTCTTTTCTTCTTCCTAGAATAGTGTTTGTAAACCTTGTTTTCCAACTACTTTCTTGTCATGCTAATCAAGTACATAATTAACTTGTTGCAGCATAAAAGCTCAAAATTAGATGAAGTTGGTGTAATTAAAGTAGCAGGCTGAAGGGATGGCTCTATAGTTCATTTGTTGTCTCAGATGGTTGTTAGAGCATGGGAGGGTTTGCTTCATGACCTCTACTTTGCTTGAGGTGAATTCCATATCTTGCTGTTTTATTCATTTCGTATTGTAACTTCTTGTTATTCAAAATATTATCCACTACTAATAAACTATTGAAATAAAATGTTCACTGGAACTTATATATGAATGTAACCCTAGATGACTAGATCTTGAATAATTTCCTTCCCCTCCCTATAAGATTATGTGCTTCAATCTTCTCCTTTTCAACTCAGGCGACCAAGGCACAATGAAGAAATAATTGTTAACACTGAATTCCCCATTGTATAAATAGCGGATTAGAGATGACAATAACGTGATGTTCGCTGCATTATGTTCGTACTATATAGTGAACATATGATGTTTACTGCATATTATGTCCTCTGCATATTGTTTGCTGCATAATTGTTAAAACTGGAGTTGGGGTTGGGGAAGCTAGATTTTAAAGGTTCTAACTCACACTGCCTTTGTTTGTTTTTTGTGCAGAGTAACTTGTAAAACTGAGTAAAGAATGTGTTGGTGAATTCATTCACCATTGATCGATATCTGATGGCAGGTATAGGTTGCTGAACAGTGAACATGGTCTTTTTTTATCATAAACATTGTTCCATATTTGCCTGTAACATGCAAAACTTTGATCTTTCTTGTTTTTTTTTTGTAGCATGTTGTTGGATGATTGTGCTGTTCATTTTCTCATAATTCTATTTTGTTAAAAGTTTTAAAACTCGAGTCCTGAGATGAAATACCAGTTTGGTTTAGGTTTGGCAGGTTTTGTTCTGTGAATGTAATAGGGCTTATAGAGGCTGCTGTTTTATTTTTTACCTTCCCTATTTTTGCGGAATTTTGACTTTAAAATTTATTAACGATTTGATTAGCTAATGAAATGTTATTTATTTTTTTAATTAACATATTGATTATACTGTTAAAAATTAATGTTAGTGATATAATAACTTATTTTAAATGTCATAACATCTAATCTATCGCATGTTTATTTGTGAAATATAATTTTATTTTATTATAAAATATAAAATTTATTAAAAGATAAATAAAATATTTAAAAATAATTGAAAATAAAAGCAATAAACAAACGTGGAAAAGTTTACATGTACGTGGTATTTCATCACTGTTAAATTCTTAAAAGGATTTTTTAATGGATTTATTTTGTTTTTGGTTGAATTTGATTTTTTAAATTATTTTTTTACTTAATTTTTTTTAAAAATAATTAAAAACACTAAATCAGAGATGATAGCTTTTGAGTATATTTTTTTTTCAAACTAGCTTCTGAAAACCTGATTTTAGAAACCTTGGTTTAAAGCCAAACCAAAGTTTTCCGGCGCAACAAAAAATAAAGCCTTAAAATATATTAGAAAATGAGTAACTAACGTGTTTTAAGACTTAAATTTATCTTAAAAAAAAGAGAATTAAATTAATAAAAATAATAAATGTTAGATTAAAATTATCTTTATGTTTATTTTATTAAAAACATGGATGAAATTTTCATGAAGTCAAGGGACTTTTAATATTTTTTTTTTAATTTGGTTTAAATAATAATTTGATCCTTTTATATTATAATTTAATCAAATAATATTTTAGTTTTTTTAAAAATAAATGTTTAAGTTTAAAAATACAAGAATTTATTAAACATATAATCAATTAAGAATAAACCTAAAAGGGAATGAGCGTATATTTTTAATTTTTTGATATAATAATAATTTAAGTCCTTACAAATTAAAATATTAAATAATATAAATTTCATCTTATTAATTTTAAATTTAAATACTTAATAAACTTTTAATTTTTTAAATCTAATATTTTAACTCTATCCTGATTAAAAGTAAATGCAAATGATTTATATTTAATTAAAGTGATAAAAATTCAATTCATTACTTATTATCTAGATTTGTAATAATATTTCACATATCAACATTTACCTCTTTCTATTTTCTTTATCATTCTGGGTTAATGAAGCTGTAAACTGGTGCAGGTATTAATTGGAAACGATTGTTTGAATTTGGTGTTCAACTAAATAGACAACATAGCTAAGAAATTGTGTTTCGTCATGTACTATAATAACATGACTCATCAGGATCATGCCTGCAAAACATAACAGGCTTAACAGACCACATTGGTTTATGTTCTGCAAGTATCTCAATTTTAGACTAAAACAGCATCAAATTGCTAATATTGGAAGATATGATCTCCACCTGCTTCACTGACTTCCTCGAGTCAACATCTCCGCATCCATGCGCTCTAAAATACGTCTTGCTTCTTCCTCCGTAGCAGGAACTACGTTCCGTATCTTAAATCCACTCTTGGAAGCCTTTGCCTCCGGCCGGACAGTGAATGTGAAATAAAATGTATTTGATACCTGCAGAACCGATACACATACAGAAATGAATGAGAATATGTGACTTGAAATAAAGGATAATGGTGGGTAGCCTTTTGTTCTTAAAGGGTGCAGTCTGCAAGGCTTGTACCTCACTTGTTCTGAGCTCGGGTCTAGTAACATGAGCAACAACTTCAACATTGATTAATGGTTGATCAGGGTTCTCGAGTTCCGTATACAGAACGCATGATTTCAGACGAAGGAAATCTCCTACATCAACCTGCTCAAAAATACACGTATTATTCACTCAAGTTGTGAAATTATACATATTATATCTGTGATGCAATGAAGTTGATGCTAAAAGCTCCATAGAAAGCAGGGAGGTACTTACAGGCCTTAAGAAATCAACATGATCAACTTCTAAAAAGCAAGGTACTAGCCCAGCAAATGCATAAGCTGTTGAGAAAGCTAACTCAAAAGCTCGATGCATTAAGAAACCTCCGAAAATACGTCCATGGATGTTCCGCTGCTGTGGTTGGCAGATCAAAGCATTTTCAAGACGGGTATCCCTTAAAAGAATGCTGTCTCTATCAGCTAAGGCAGGCATATCACAGAAGATTCGACCCTCAGCCAAGAGTGCTTCCAGTCTATTTACCTCCCCATTTTGAAATTCTATTCTATCTACTCTTTTCCTCTTACTCAATTTGTTTCTCCTTTCAGCTTCTTCAAATAGAAACTTCTCATGTTCAGTTTCTGGTGAGAGTCGGTTGACAGGAGCAGCTTTCCCGGTCTTTGAGTCACGGGCCACGAAGATGAAGTTGGCCGTTAGAGCTACTGAGTCCGAAACACCCGAGTTTTCTGCACGAAAAACATCATCTAATCAGAGTCTAAATCATCATGGCCAAACTTCAAGATCATGTCTATATATAAACAAGAGACTTTCTACAAAATCACACTGCTGACAGCTATGCAGTCTGATAAACTACAAATTACTTTTCATTAACTCAAAGAATAATAATACATGTCTAGGTTATGGAAACTCGGTGGGTGCCATTACCAAGACTATCAAAACATATCAACAGACAGCAGAGCATAAACATTATGTGAGAAGCAATATCCTAAATTTGACGTCAGCTCGGGGCAAAGTATCATTAAAGTAAAACGTTTCCTTGTCATAAGATAGATGATACTTCAGCATCCACAGGTCAAAGTTGCATAAAATGTCAAGGAACGGACAACATGCTTCTACTTCTTAAAGGACAAAAGTATGAAACTATGCAGACTTGTCATAAACATGTGTTGAATAAGGGAAGATGTAAAAATATTAGGGAGCCTCAAGGAGAAATTATAAAGGTGATACATAAATAACCCGTTAACGAAAGGAAATACTTCAGAATCTTTGAGGAATGTAGCAAGATTGATAAAGTAAAAGAGAAGTGAAAACTAAAAAATAGGCAAAGAAGGTCATGCTTTAAGTTTAATTTTCATTGATATTACTACAAAGAACTGAGACTTCCTATTGGCTCTCTAAACATTAGTACTGTATACTATGTAACAACACTGTGCTCTAAAGTATGAAATCTATCTGAACATTAGAAGATATAGAATGGACAAAATGACATGGAATTACAGATATTTGGTACTCGAAAAATCTCTGCAAATGTAGAATTCATATTTGATGTCAATGCAATTTTAATGAGTTAATCTTCTATTTGATAAATAAATCTGCCTTTTTAAAAGCAGAAGCTACGCTATAACTGTAATCCAATAATCTGATTCATTTTCCAGAACTAGAAATAGCATCTTGATATTTCCAACTTTCAAAGGCTAAAATCACAAGTTTTAAGATTAAAGCACCTTTAGTGGACTGGATGACTTCCAGTTGAATCTCAATTGATGACCTACCAACCCATACGACAGAACCAACTATTTTGAGATCAATGTCAACACTAATAGGCTTCTTCAAAACAATCTTGTCAACAGAAGCTGTTACCAGCAAAAGAGGCCTTGTTGTGCTATCATCATCTGAACAATGCTAATTCACAAACAAAGAACACAACTTTAGCCATTCAAAAGGAGGAGACAAAAAAAAGGTTGCATTTTTATGAACCCCATACTGAAAAAGAATGAACTTTGTGAAAGAACAAAAAGAAGGTACCTTAACAGAGATAGTCCCAGCTAAGGCATCAAGGTCTTCAAGCAGCTTCCCGATTCTAACTTCATTCCAAGGATCTCTGTACTGTTCTCTCAAGATGTAATCTGATGAGAAATTATAAAGGATGCTGGTCCTGCTTCTAGAAGGGGTTTTGGTGAGCAACTCACTCTGGGGGGGAGCATCTTTTGGTGGGTCAAGGAGTCTCTCAAATATTTGGGACTTGGCTTCCCATAAAGCATTGGTTACTGGTGAATGGTACATTCCAGGCCATAGGCTGATGGGTTTCCTGGTTGAGCCATTGACTGGAGCAGAACTGTCAAAGGGGGATGCAAAAGTTGAAACCACAGGGATGGTGTTGGGAGATGAGCAATTAAACTCCATGGAAGCGGTAGTTTGAGGTTTGGGTTTGTGAAATTTGATTTCTTTAGGGCAATTCCTTTCAGCTTGACTCACTGTATCAGTAGTAATAAATTATGATGGTGGAAAGGCAGTTGGGTTAGGTGAGAGCATTTCACTATTTTCTATTATAATTTATGATACTATTTGAGAACAGTTGAAAGGAGTAAAGAGAGCTTTTCCTTTAGCTAGAAAAGGAATAAAGAAATATCACTCTTGAATATTAGTGATTAAATAGAAAATTATTTTATTTTTTAAATTATTTTCAAAATTCATATTTTTAAATAAGATATTTTTATGTGCTATTGATTTAATTATAAATTTAAAATTATTTTTTTAAATTAGCTAATAGTGATTACAGTAGTATATGTTCTAAAATATAATTTTTATCATTTGACATTGATCACTGAATCATTTTATTTTATTTTAGTACTTTACCGTTAAAAATTAGTGATAAATTGATTGGAAGAATGAAAATCACATGTATAATGCTGACACATCATTTTCTCTCTCTTAATCAATATGTCATATTTATGAGACAAAATGACGTGAACATATCGTCAAATTTTATTCACGAGATGTCATTTTAAAAATGAAATATAATGTTAAATATAAAAAATAATTAGAATAAAAACTAATAAATATCTGAGATACTATTTAAATAATTTTCCTTTACTTTTAGCATCACTTTAATAGATAAAATATTTTGATATTATATACATGTATTTTAAATTTAATTTTCATCTAAATTGCTTTTAAATTTCAAGTATTTGGTATACACATCACATGAATAAGAGAAAACCCTGAGCAAGATATTTTTTATTTTAACTATAATGATTACAATAGTATCTGTTATAGAGTATATATTCTTAATCATTGGACATTAATCGCTCAATCACTGTACTGATAATATTGATATTCAAACCCGTGACCTCTAAGAACAAAACTATTTTTTTAACCGATGAAACTAGATATTTAGTACCCTTGTCAAGATATACTACTATCACATTAATGAATAAGAAAAACAAAGAATCTTACAATTATAAAATTGATTACACTTTACAATGTAGCTTTGCCTGTGAACTAATCATATCCTACATACAAGATAACTTCAGGTGAAAGGAAATGGATTGATTGGTTCGAATCTTCATCGAATTAGGTCACTTTGATACCCCATTTCCGTTGGAATCAATCAGGTAAGTTTCTCTCTCCATCGCTATTCATTTCTTTTCATGTCGTTTTCAATCTCCTCTCCGAATCTACACTTCTGTTTTTGTAACTTCTGAAAAGAAGATTAATCCCTCCATTTTTCTCCAAATTTAATTAATTTTTTCTTTTTTTAACTATCGGGAACTATGTTTGGGAGCATAATTATCCCAGTTGATGTTTTTCTCGTACAGGTTTTATGCCATGGATGATAAGCAGTCAGTTGCAACACTCAATAGATTCGACAACCTCTAAGATACAGCAGCTTCAGAAAGCATTTGCTGAACTTGAAAGTCATCGTGCTGTAACACTTGATATGAAATGGAAAGAACTTGAGGAACATTTCCATGGGCTTGAGAAGTCCTTGAAGAGACGATTCCATGAGTTGGAAGACCAAGAAAAGGAATTTGAGACAAAAACGAGGAAATCTCGAGAGATGTTGAAGAGGAGTGAAGCTGCTGTTGTAGCCAAAGAACAAGCTTCACTGGCGAGGCTACAAGAAAAGAGAGATGCTGCTGTTTTTGCCATTACTAATGCTCTAGAAAAGCATAGGAAAGTATCACCTGAGGAGCCTGCTGAGGTCAGCTATGATGGCGACAGTGGTGAACTGTCAGTTGAGGAGAAACCACCTGATTCTGTAACTTCCGAAAGTAATTTTGAGGATATAAAATGTTCTGGGAATGGAAATTTTGAGGTGAAAACTTATCCCCAGTTGACAAAACTTTGTGAAGAGATGAACTCTGAAGGACTGCACAAGTTTATATCAGATAATCGTAAGAACCTTGCTGCCGTAAAAGAGGAAATTCCTTGGGCATTGAAGGCTGCAGCAAGCCCAGCTCACTTGGTCCTGGAATCTTTGAAAGGATTTTACCTTTTAGAAGCACCAAATGTGGGCCGAAAGAAAGATTCAAATCTACTGAGTCTTAGACGAACTTGTATTATGCTGATGGAATGTCTTAGCTTTTTGCTAAGTAAGCTGGATATGGTTTCTGTTTCTGCTTTAATCTCTGAAGATATTAAAGAGCAAGCAAAGTTAATTGCTGAGGGATGGAAACCAAAGTTGGATGCTCTTGATCTGGATGCTAGTAATGGTAATTCATTGGAAGCTCATGTTTTCCTGCAACTTCTTGCCACTTTTGGTATTGCTTCTGACTTCAATGAGGAAGAACTCTCAAGGCTGGTACCAATGGTCTCTCGTCGTCGTCAAACTGCTGATCTCTGCTGTCCCTTGGTTTGTATGAAAAAATGCCAGGTTTGTGTAGAATAAACTTACACTGTAACACTGTAAAATATATAGTTTTTCCCTTCCTGGATAGTAGTACTAAGGTCCCAGAGCAAGAACTGCGAATTAAACATACAGAATAATGTTGTGGAAAATCAACCATTTCATTCAGATATTCTGGTTCCGGTTAATTTGTAATTTTCTTTTATTTATCTTTCCGTTATTTGTATTTCAGGTATAATTGAAGTTTTGGTGAATAGTGGCAGGCAGATTGATGCAGTTAACCTGGCTTTTGCATTTGATCTGAAAGCACAATTCTCACCTGTACCTTTACTCAAGGCCTACTTGAAGGATGCAACAAAGGCTTCTTCACCTGTTAAGCCTGGAAATGCTTCTCTCACTGCTCAGGTGCGTTCTTTACTCCTCTACTTCAAGGTGGTTGGTTTGCCTAATATTGGTAATTGGCTGAATATATATTTTGTTCGAAGGAAATGCCCATATTTTTGTTTTTGTCCACAAGGCCTTGTCTGAGGCAGATTGTACCAGCTTTCTGTCCCGTAAACTATGCTTGCACCTTTAATAAATCTGACCCCATTTGATAGTTAAACTGTTTAATAATTATTTGCATGTGGCAATTTGTTCTTGCCGTTTGAATGAAGAATATTTTGCTAAAAATCATGTTGCTTTTAGATACAAATCAATGACAGATCAACAAGTTTCAATCTTCCATGTATGAAGCTGAGAGTTTATGAAAATAAGAGGCAAACCTCCATATTAATGGCATGCACAAACACTGCAAATTCTTGCAATAAAAATGATACAATAGAATCCCTCTTTCACTTTCCCATTATTTCAGATACATAAATACATTTATGTTAGCAGTTACTTGAACTGTTGGGATGTTAAAAGTCGAAGTTTTTCTATTAGTTTAAGAACTGGACAGTGTGAATGAAGACTAAGTTGCCATTAGCAAGTTCTGGGTTAAATTTTTGAACCCATTAATGTTCAGTATGTGTTCAATTTTCTTAGGAAACATGGGTTCATACGGTCACACTGAAAGCAATCTTGTAGATACTCCATATTCAGCCATGGTTGGGGAAATCAGCAAAACCAACATACCATCATCATCCAACATGTTAAAAACAATGAAAACAGATGATGAGATTCAAATTGAACTTTGAAACAGAGACACAAATGTCCTCCAACCATGTGCCCGATATGACCAGAAAAACAAGAGACCGAATCGGGCGAGTAAGTTGGAACTTGATAATATAGCAAACGAAGAAATTGCCTCAAAACATATTCGTCTTTCACGACGAGTTTAGGGACAGAGTGCGTTTGCAAAACAAAACATGAATATGCCAATAGATTAAGGGCCTGAAAAATCATGAAAAAACATCAGATCCAGGCGAGTGATACTGGCTGAGAACTTACATGTCGCAAGTAATTTCAATAAATTGTTTGGGCGGGAAGATTCGATCTACACCCAATCAAGAAGCTGACTTGCTTTAACAGTAAAACGAATTTATCTCTGAAAAAAGGCAAAAGAATATACACAGTGAATTAATTCGATTCTTCCGTAGAGGAAGAAGAAGGCGACGCAGCTGAGAATATAGTGATTGAGAGGAGAAGCGGTACGATACTATATATAACAAAAACGAGGGAATTAGGGTTAGGGTTTCAACTTTCAATTCCCAAATTTAGGTGTAGATTGAAAAGGCTACCCCAAAGTAATATTTGATTAGTTTCGGCCCAAAATTGTTTTTGTATATTGATGAATACAACAATAAAATATTTATCATTCTTTTTAATAACGTACATAAATTTTAATCTTTAGTTAATTTCTTTAAACTTGTATATTGGTAATTTTATGTAAGATAAATTTTAAAAAATAGCATAATTAATATTTTATAATAATTAATAGATAAATTTATTTTAAATTCTTAATCTACTAGTATCATCTATTTTAATTATTTATTGACCTTGTCACAAGCAGCTTCGAGTGATGTTCAAAGAAATTATATTGTGGGTGTAATTTATCGCATCAATTATGGTCTCGTCCAATTATAATCATCCATTTTATTAGTCTTTTAAGTTATTTTTAACGTGATAAGCTGGACCTATGATACAATATCTTGATGTTTAGTGACTATTTTAGAACAAAATATAACTTTAGTGACTAAAAATTAAAATGAAATGGAATTTAACGAGCAAAAATTTTTTACCTATTTTTTATGCGTCTTGTGTCTTCTGTTAAAAAATTTTTTAAATTAAATTTTAAACACTTACCTTAATTTTTTATATCTTAAACCCTATACCTTAAATTATATATCATACCCATAATTCTTTAAGCCGTAACCACAACCCTTAATCTTAAACCTATATCTTAAACCCTTAATTTAAAACGAAAGCACAAATGAATACATATAAAAAAAAAAGTAAACGATTTACCCGAATTTAACCCCGAAGTGCCATCTAAGATAACTTCCTAACAAGAAATGGATCACATGCATTGCTGGAAAACCAAGCAAAGAAGATCTCTTTCCCTTTTTTCATGTATACAATTTCACGAGATTCATACTCTTGCCTTTTAATACCCAAAAAAGCCATCATCTTCAATATCATGAACTAATATTATCGTCAGTTTCTCGAAGAAAGTAAACGAAAAGCAAATATATATATATGAACGATGCAAGACGGTAATCTACGGAGGGATGGCCATGGAAGCCGACAACTTATCAGTGGAAAACTTGTGATTGAACGCAGCCCTGGTTTATCAGGTCCTGGAAAATCAGCTACTGTTCAGATTTATAGTTCAACACAAATCGACCCAAGTTATTGTTTTGCTGGTGATTGTTTAGTTTGTTCATCATTTGATATGATTGATGAAGTAGAAAAACTAATGTTCAGTTTCTGATTTATTTTTCTGTAATGGATTCAACATCGAACAGATACCAGGAAAGGGAAGTTGAGCGAGAAAGCATGCCTCAAGAAAGGAAAGAGCAGTAAAAAAGATGGCACAAAAATCAAAACTTATAAGATAAAGTTGCATGTAGAGCCTGGATTTGGAAATCCAGGAGCTTTTGTTATAGAAAACAATCACAAGTATAAGTTCTTTCTTCAATCTGCAACTCTGGTAATCCCAGGAAATGAGGTCATTCATTTCAACTGTCGGTCTTGGGTGTATCCGATCAAAGACACTAACACTGGTCGTGTTTTCTTTTCGAACACGGTAGGTCTTTATATAAATTTTGTAGTTTTATTGCATTCTTGAAGTTGCAGTTTTTGTATTATGTGTTTGCAGTGTTATGTTCCAAACCAAACTCCTGCTGGTCTAGTGGAATTGAGAAAGGAAGAGCTTGAAAGTTTGAGAGGTGATGGAACTGGAGAAAGGAAAGAATGGGATCGAATCTATGATTATGATGTGTATGACGATCTTGGTAATCCTGAAAAAGGACCAGATTATGTTAGACCTGTCTTGGGTGGTTCCGATGCTTATCCGTATCCTCGCAGGGGGAGAACCGGGCGCCCTGCTAGCAAAACTGGTAATATAAATGCATATATACATGTTGTGTGTGTTTTGATCATGGTTATTACATCTTGATCCTAATTTTGGTACTAATCATTGTCCAGAAACGATGAACTTGGACCTTTATGTTCCGGTGGATGAGCGATGCAGTCCCAAAAAACTATCTGAGTTCATTGCAAGTGTAATCCAAGCCACAACTCATTTCCTTCTAGCAGAGGCGAAATCCTCGTCTCATGATTCGAATAGTTTTGAGTCGTTTGATGAGATTTGGGAGCTGTATTCCGATAACAGAGGCCAAACGGTCAGGGGAACATCGGTGATGGAGAAAGTGAAGGAGGTAGTACCAGCTGAGCTTTTCAAAGAAGTCACTCATAAAAGTGAATATGACATTAAATTCCCACGGCCTCAAATCATAAAAGGTGATATCAAAGTCATAACAACAAGAACCTGCCATTATTAGTCATAGCAAAAGCTAGCTGTGGTTTTGATATGCTTTACCTGCAATCTCTTCAAGCTTTCTGTTTTTCAGCTGACCAATTTGCATGGAAGCTGGATGAGGAATTCGGGCGCCAAATGCTTGCAGGGACGAATCCTACACGAATTCATTGCTTGAGGGTCACTCCACTTTTCTAACTTGCTTTAATCACTATTATCAGGAACCAAATTGTGCTAACATGACTGGTAAACCAACCATATAGATAAGCATCTTCTGAATGTGAAATTGTGTAATAATTCAGGAATTCCCACCTCGAGGAATGCTGACGGAAAGCTACATACAGATATCAGACATTGAGGACAACCTTGACGGTTTGAATTTTGAACAGGTAATGTAATCTGAAAACATGAAATCTAAGATTATATCCTGCTATTTGTGAATGGACTTTCACTTCAGCATATATATTACAGGCTATGATACAGCGGAGGATTTATGTCCTGGACCACCATGATTATCTCTTACCATTTTTAAGAAAAATGTACTCGGACGGTGTCTGCCCTTGTGCAACCCGAACATTACTATTTTTAAGAAATGATTCGACCTTAAAGCCGTTGGCAATAGAACTGAGCTATCCAGGTTCATTCGACAACATCGACGGGACGAAAACCATGGTAATTCTCCCTGAAAAAGAAGGCACCCTTCAAGCACTTTGGCAGTTGGCAAGGGCTCATGTTGCAGTCAATGACTCGGCTTACCATCAACTAATCAGCCATTGGTTATGAGCCATAACTTTTATCTAGAAAATTCTGAATTTTTCCTTCACCATTAGGACTGATTCAGAATGGTTTAAACTTTAAACACCATTTTTCCAGGTTGCATACTCATGCAGTTGTCGAACCGTTCATCATTGCCACCAGGAGACAACTGAGCGTGATGCATCCGGTTCACCGGCTGTTGGATCCTCATTTCAAAGATACAATGCACATAAACGCACTAGCTCGAACCATTCTCCTAAATGCCGGAGGAATCCTTGAGAAGACACTTTTCACTGGCAAATTCTCCATGGAATTGTCTTCTGAACTTTATAAAGAGTGGCGATTCGATAAACAGGCTCTCCCCTCCGATCTAATCAGAAGGTACATTATACATACATACAATGATGCCAAAACAATCTGCCAAAATGGTATATAATCAATGCTAAAACCACAATAATTTCTCAGGTGCCCCCTGAATGAGTCAGAGAGCCCCATAGGAGCTAATTTGCTCTTAGAAGACTATCCTTACGGTGTAGACGGTCTCGATGTATGGCAAGCCATCGAAACATGGGTGGGAGACTTCTGCAACATCTTTTACGAAGACGATACTTCAATCAAATCCGATACCGAAATCCAAGCATGGTGGTCGGAAATCCGGAACGTCGGTCACGGTGATAAGCGCAATGAAACATGGTGGTACCGAATGACAACAAAGGCAGATCTTACACATACATTAACAACACTCATATGGATAACATCAGCCCTTCATGCATCAGTGAATTTCGGGCAATATACATACACAGGTTATCCCCCGAACCGTCCTACTCGGTGTCGGAAGTTCGTTCCTGAAGAAGGTACAATGGAATTTGCCGAGTTCTTGAAAGACCCTGACAAGTACTTCCTCAACATGTTACCTGATAAGTTTCAGGCAACACTTGGGATAGCATTAATGGAGGTTCTCTCACGACACACGTCGGAAGAAGTTTACTTGGGACAGAGGCCGACATCGGAGTGGATAGACAATAAGGAGGTGAAGCAGAGATTTGAGAAGTTCAATGAGCGTTTGAAGAAGATAGGGAAGCGAATCCTGAAGAGGAATAGAGATCCAGAGCTGAGAAATAGACAGGGACCTGCTGAAGTGCCATACGAACTCCTTTATCCTGATGCGACTATGGTAGAAAACGTACTAGGCATCACGGCCGAAGGGATTCCTAATAGTGTATCCATTTAACCGTTCTGTTCTATAAAAAGAAGATATTAATACAATTTGATCCTTCGCCGGAGCAACTTTCCGGTCATACCTCCGGTTTCTTTTACGATTGAAATCGATCAACCCCAAATTTATCCAACGGCTCACGTTGGTCCAGTTGGCTTCGTTTTTAAAAATATTTTACCTGTGTAATGGGCCAAGTGGCTTGTTCATTACAGTCCATATTCCAGCTTCTCTTGCCAGATAAGAATCGACATGGCCGCGTAGCAACTGGTTTAACCACCACGCTTCTCAGAAGCGCGTGTAGAGACAGGCTGTTCCGACATGAAGTATGAACAAGAGATGGACTTTTAAAACGTTCGTAATAATTTAGTTTTTGAATTAATTTTTATGATTTTATCTGAATTAATTTAAATCAATTTATATTATATATTTTTTTAATGATTTTATAACCAAATGCTTATTTTACGACTAATAAAGATTGGTTTGAGACGTTGTGTACGCAAAAAATTCATGTTAAGACTCACACACCAAAAATTAAGTGTGCGATCCGGGTCAGCTCAGATTAATCACACCAAAACCTTGAATACTGAAAGAAGAATAAAAAAATACTTATTTTACATTATAAATTTAAATTAATTATAAATTAAACAATTAAAATTTTTAACAATTAAATAAAATTCAATTTCAATAATTACAATTTTAAATTTATTAGTATACCTCTAATCTCAAATTACGCCACGATCTAATCATACGATAAGGGGAAATCCCAACCAAGATAGGGCCCACTCATAATTGATCATTACCTTTCTGGATCCAAGCTGGCAGACACTTGTCTCCTACTTCTCTCATTCGCTTTTCTCATCATTTCCCCTCAATGTTATTTCTATTAAACCCTAACCCTAATACCCCTTTCTCCTGTAAATCCCCAATCTCCATGTTCTAACGTAAGATTCTAAATGAAGAAAATGGTTCATTTAGTTTCGTCCATATTTATTCACTTTATTTTCTTCCTCGCGCTTGTCAACGGCGAGCAGGATTCTATCTACGATATCCTAAAGGCCCATGGATTACCCAAGGGGCTGCTTCCGAAGGGAATAACCCGATTCGAATTCGACGATACGGGTCGGTTCGAGGTTCAATTGGATCAGGCGTGTAATGCTATGTTTGAAAGCGAGCTGCATTACGATAGGAACGTGTCGGGGACTTTGAGTTACGGCCAGATCGGGGCCTTGTCGGGGATTTCGTCACAGGAGTTGTTTCTTTGGTTCCCGGTCAAAGGGATTCGAGTCGATGTACCTAGTTCGGGTCTCATTTATTTCGACGTTGGTGTCATTTTTAAGCAGCTTTCATTGTCTTTGTTCGAAACGCCGAGGGATTGTACGACGACTCAGGAATCTGGTGATTTGATTCGAGATGGCAAGTTATTAGCTGAATCAATCCAAAAGATTCAATTTGTTAAGATTCCTCATATCTGATTAATAGTTTGTGAAATATAAGTTTATTTAATAGCTTAATTTATTGATTTCTTGTACAAATTGTAGAATTCACGGACAAAACTTGGATATGAATTTGATCAAGAAAGATTTGGGAGGAAAGAGATCTAGAATGGTGGAAAGCAAAAGACGATATTCAATAGCTCAATCAGTTTAGCCTTGAAGTGTATTCTGTGCCTCGCCCTCCAACATTGTAAATTTTGGTCGGAATGTCTGCTGTAGATGGTCTTTACGTCTCCATCCTGTGTGATTTGCGTGCATTTTTTGTCTGTGTTCCATATAGTGCAGAATCATCTACTTGTGAAGTCCAACCGACTTTTGTCTACAGGGGGCTAGCCAATGAAGTGAAAATGGAAGATAGGAAAGCTAATTTGTTGATGAACTTGGTTAGCTTATCATATGGAAGATAAAATGGAGGTGGGAGCATTTGGTTGGATGATTCAGGTGATAAAATCTACGGAATTTAATTCATATGTTAAAATTTTCATTTGTATTATGAACATAAGAATGATTATAAAAGTTCATTGCTTCATTTCCCTTTTTTATTCCTTGCTAAACATGTGATCCGCTTGAATATTGCATTTCAGTTCTTTAATCTTTAGTTGCCCCTGTTCCATGTGAAACATTGCTGTAGTATGAGCTCTTTAATCTAATATAATTTCTTTGATGTGCGCAAAAGGAGGGAAGCATAAGCATTGGTGCACTTAGCTCATTGCTATTTAGATGCTTTTTGTTTTAATTTTAAGGGAGTTGTACTTGCATTGTTATTCTCAAGTCTAAGCCCGACGAAATATGAATTTGATCTCGTTTGGCATAATTCAAACTGGTGTTTGTGACTTTGTGTAGATCATGGTCATGGGATGGGATTTGATTCCCCCTAGGTTTATGAACTAGTAGTCTTGTCTCCCATGAAAAGTTTGATTTATGTTTTTCATTGTATTTCTCTGGCTCTGGCTTTGTGAAGGTTCTTAAAGCCTTGCAGAAGGCAAAATTAGTCTTCTTTTGGTTATCTACCCAATACGGGGCAATGCCACATACTTATTTTCTAGCATGCAATAATTCCTGAGAAACTTTCTGAAATAGCTTGTTTTATTGTTCTGGATCATGGAACTGATGGCTTTTTCTGAATATATCAAGTGTAAAGCATGTCTCTTCTTCATCCTTAGTCCCCCCCCCCCCCCCCTTTCTCCTCTGCCGTTTCAAAAGCTTCTAGATTGTTATATTAGGTATTAGGCTCAACCAATGTAGTAAGCATCATACCTTCACTTTGAACAACTTGGTACTGAAATTTGAATCAGATATTGGATGTACCTATTCTATTAAGGAGTCAAGATTGAATGATTCATCTGAGAATGTTTAAATTTGACAAACTGTAGGCCAGTGTTAAAATCCAGTCTACTTCACTTGATTTTCTCTATGTCTAATTTGCTGCTAGTCTGTACCAGGTGCATCAGATAGCTTTGAATTAGGCCAATGGACTGCCATTAAATATATCTAGTAAGTTGATTTTTTTTTTCCATTAAACATCTGAACCGAGGAGAATATTCAAATGGGTAGAAGAATGATAGGCTGGGTGGAGTGGGGTTGTGACAAGCCATATATACTATTACCATACTATATCATATGGCATGTGATGAGATGTGATCATTGATCAAATGATTATCACACACCCTCCTATTGCACATGCCATGCTACCATGTTTTAAGAGGCATTTTGTTTGTGTTTGTGTTTGTATTCATGACATGTGATGTGATCATTGTTCACATGATAATCACACATCCCATTTCAAATGATTGTCATACATACCATGCTATGCTAATACTTACCCATGATGTTGCTGTTTGTTATCTTGAGCTTACATTTGCATTTCAGTATCAGTATCAAATTTTTGGTGTTCTAATAAAATAAATTATTTTAATCTTTTTTAATATTAAATCTTGAAATTAATCTCCAACATCTTCTCTCTTACTCTTATAAAAAATCATATTACACATAGTTGTTACCATTTACAATATCATTTCCTTTTTCAATTGAGTTAATATACAGTGAATTTATCACATCAAGATTTTAATAGAGATGCCAAAATAAGGGTAAAATACATTAATAATCACTAAACCATAAATAAATATCATTTTAGTTATCAACTTTTCAAAATTTATTAAATAATCATTAAATTTATTAAATTATTATAAAATATCAGTAAAAAGTTATAAAATAACAATTCAAGAAATTTAAAGGTTATTTTATAATAATTTGATAAATTTAATGATAATTTTATAAAAATCGGTAAATTTAATTACTATTTTATAACAATTTGATAATTATTTTATAACTTTAGAAAGATAATAAGTAAAACAATATTTTTTTATAGTTTAGTGACTAAACATGTGTTTTACCCAATCAAAGGGCTCCGTTGCCAATATGGTTGGAGCCTATCACAACCGTCCATTTTCTGATAGATGGAGATATGAACACAACAAACTAACCTGTCCGTTCAACGGCTAGTGCTCTCAAACTTCCCTAAGAAACATATCTAGGAATAGGAGGATCACTTTATTTACCTTCACGTCATCTCCTCTTTCCACCACCACATATCCATCACTACCAAAGCCTCTCCGGCCGGCGCCGGCCGAACGAAAAGCAAACAAACTTCAATTCCCTGTTCTGTACTTTAAAATGATTTCACTTACTCCTAATCTTTCTCTTCCCGCCACCACCAGTGCTTTCACTTCGAAAGCGAATAAGCTCTCGATCTCTCCCAAACCAGTGGCGCCGGTTTGTAGTTTTTATTCGAGAAATGGATTGAAGTTGAGTGGGATGAAGAGTTGTTTTGAAATTACCAGTAGTACAAGAGGGTTGTTTGTATTTCCCTGTTCAACGACGCCGTACGTCCGGCGAGTTGGGTCACGGCCTCAAACCGGCTCTTGGGGTTTTAGTTGCAAAGGCCTTTGGTATGCCGCCAATATTCTGTGCAGGCTTTATCCTAACATCTTGTGTTGCAGAGGCTCCGCTCTCTAGCTATGCCAGCTTTTTGAGCAAAGGAGATGTGGCAGTTAGTATACTTCTCACTAGCTTTACCACCATTGCGTCGGTGATAGTCGCACCTCTTTTAACAGGCCTTCTCATAGGGTCTGTCGTTCCGGTTGATGCTGTTGCCATGTCAAAGTCGATTTTACAGGTAATGTGGTGATTGAACATATGCCAATAGTCTCTAATGGGCATTCTTGTTTCTTGGTGGAATGTAAACGTTTTGCTTGGTTTTTTTGTTAGGTTGTTCTTATTCCTATCACCATCGGGCTTGTGCAGTTGTGCTTAATACCTATGTCCTATGCAAAGCGGTTGTCACAATCCTTCAACCTGTGATACCCTTTGTCGCTATGATCTGTACTTCCCTGTGCATTGGTAGCCCTCTTGCGTTGAATAGAAGTCAAATTTTATCTAAAGAGGATTTTCAGTTGGTTTTTCCTGTTTTGACATTTCATGCTGTGGGTTTTGCTGTCGGATATTGGATCTCGAAAATTCCTGCTATCAGGTAATCTAAAACTTGTGTATTACATTATGATTTAAGCATCCATTTCACCTGGTATGCATATGGAAGATTAGGGGGACAGTTTTTAGTGGATAGATAGTAGACGGTGATATTGTTTCTGTATATCGGATTCGTCGTTCTCATACTTTAGCCTCTATTGATAACATCTTCCATTTTCCAATACTAAATCAAGCATTTGGCTAAGAAATAACAGCTTGCATATCCTTAGAACAGAATCAGAACATGATAGTTGCAGGTCATTTGTATTCTAAGGTTTCGGAGAAAAACAGAATTCAGTATGTTAATCCTTCCATCCTTGTGGTTCATGCCCTCCCAAGTTTTCTTTCAAGCTCCGAGGTACTTCTTTTTGGACCTAAATAAGAACTGTCTGCCAATCAGGCAGAGAACTTGTCGTTCCAAATTATTTGTGGGCTGAATCACATTGCACTTTCAAGCATTTGTTATACAATTTATATTCAGTGCTTTGATTCTATTTTCGGAGTCTGGTTTTACTTGCTGATTTCATTCAGACCATCTGATACCATATGGTTAATGTGCAGACAAAGAGAAGTTTGTCCGACGGTTTCATTATGCACCGGAATGCAAAGCTCCACCATGGCAGGCCTTCTTGCAACTCAATTCCTAGGGGGCAGTAGTCAAGCAGTACCACCCGCATGCTCTGTCGTTGCCATGGCTATTATGGATCTTTGTCTAGCCTCTTTCTGGGGTAATGGTTTCCGTATTAGAGACCTACCTTTTCTACTCATCCCACAAACTAACTCTGCTGTCCAGACTCAATGATGCAGACATCTTCGAGGAACGAAGTGAGTTAATTTCAATTTTCACACACACACAGAGTCATGTCTGAACCGGTGCTCATATGAACACGACCCCTCCCCCTCATAAAACAGCAGCAGTGGTCGAGCACAAGCTGATCAAAAATCGATATTCACGGTACCGGAATCAGAAACAGACATAGAAAGCAGACAGATGACTGTACCTAGGAAGTTATTGTCGTTTCAAAAGCGCTTTCTCGAGCTTCATCTGAAAGCTCAAGAAGTCAGAGGACTACGCTTAATTCTCAGCAGCTCAACTCAGTGTCTGTTTATTTTATTTATCAATCATGTTAAACAGAAAGCAAGCAACTCAAGGGAGAATCAATGGTGGACCCTGGCCAAGGAAAATATTCCAATTCCATAGCGCAATTACGGGCCGTTCCAACCTTGAAGCATTGTTTTCATGTAAAAAGATGAGTTGATTCAGTCATGGACATGGCCTTTGAGCTTGACAGTCATGCTTGTTTTGTTTTAACTTTATACCCGCGTTGCATGGAACATGATTGATAAGCTGTCTGAAAATATTCCTTCCCATTTGTTGATTCATATACCCAAGCTTTTCTTCTTCCCACGCCTATATATTATTCCTTCACTGTACCAATAACCTGTTCTTTGTAATTTAAATTAATCAATTAAATCATATTATCTTCATCAAATATAAACTTATTCAATTTAATTGTCAATATAGGCAGTGTTTTTCTTTTATTGTTACAGTGAGAAACGCTCGTTCATCGACAACAACTTCAAATAATTCATGTATTTATGCATTTTTGATCTAGAAACAAAGAAAAAAGAAAATGTTTTGTATATACTCTAAAATTTTAAGTGGAGAATGAAAATAATTGAGATCATATCGGTAAAAAAATATAAAATACTCGAAATTAATTTAACAAGTTTGTTATTTTTTTTCAATTTGACAAAAAAAAGTTTGAACACCAAAAAATTATAGACTAAAATGATTCTTAAAAAACTTTTAAGTGCCAAAAATTTTCATTAGACCTTTTTATTACTTTACATGTTACAAAAACTTATTAGTAAAACCATTTATTTTAGAATAATTTCAACAGGAGACGAGTTTTACGAACACGATAATATTCGACATAATTCTCAAAATTTCTCCTGACCCACCCTATTATCTAAAAAAATTCACATGGATTATTCTCTAAATTCAACCTTAGCTTTGATTTAAAAATCCCATGAAACTCTGAAAATTTTTATTTTATTTTATAAACTAGCAGAAGATCCCTTGCGAGTGTGAGAGAAAGGAGGGAGAAAACCTATCACAGGTCTTTAAAGAAATGGATCCTTAACAAGTATATGTACATGTATATATAGATTTATAAAAGTTTTTTTCTTTATAAATGTATTATTTTATTTTTAAAAAATATGGATGGCAATAATTAGGGTTTAAATTAGTATCAATTTTAAAATCACACATACCAATTGAAATACACTACTAAATATAATCTGCAATAATTAAGTTTGAAATTAGCCAGCTATTTCATGCTCTAAAGCTTGACCAAGCATAAGCTGAATAGTTCATTAGAATTAAAGCAAAGGAGAATAAAGACATCATTATACTAAATAATAATTAATTAATATTTTCTTTATATTTATATGTTCTTTTAAAAAAGTTCACGAGCCAACTTAAGACAATAATCCAGAATATGATTAGTATTGGAAGAAAGAACATGATGCTTTTGAGATTATCTACTCAGCGAATTTTAATTTTGTGTGGTTCATAATTTATTTAATTATATAATTAAACAACATTTGTCTCACATTAAGATAACTATCTTGACGTATACTCCATGCCAAACTAATATTATTAAAATTATTTATTATATTAAAAATTAGTTTATTTCCTATTTAATTAAATTAGAGAGAGAAATTATGAACCAAAAAGGTTTGGAAACACCAGAAGAAGAAGAAGAAAAGCTATTAAAAGAATCACTCCATTAACCAGATTGCATGTTAAAAAGATTCATATATATATATATGTGTGTGTGTGTATATATATATAGGAATAGAAATTTCCGACATAACTATACAAACACGAGTATGTATAACATGACAGGTTTTGCAGTTTTGTTCACTTGGTTGTACTCATCACTTTCTCTCTAGAAACTATTTCAGCTGGCTATATATATATATATATATGATATTACTTAGAGAGAGTAGAAATCGGCAATTGTTTTCATTACCTGTACCTGGGTGGTAAGACACTTTATGTAATGTGCTGTCTCAGCCAACAAGTTGCATAAATCCATGGCTTCACCTCCTGGAACAAGCTCTCTTAGTTCACTTGCTTCGACACCAAACCAAACCCCATCTTCCCCTGTTGTTGTTGTGTTCTTGTTTTGATTCTCATGTCTTGTTTTTTTCATGACGGCTTGTTGGGACTTAATAAGTGTATTGGTCTTCCCTGATCTTCTGACACAAGATCGGGTCCGAAGCTTCCAAAGCATTGCCCTACTCCAAGTTCTCCTCGACCTAACCGAGTACGCCATGGACTTGTCAGCAGCAGCCTTGATCTTTCGGTACCGTCGGACGATCTCCGTGGGAGAAGACGAGGAGATAGGTTTTTGAGCATGGATTTTGGTCAGAGCCCTGAGGAACCGTATGGCAAACCTGGATTTTAGAGAACTAGGGCTCGTATGGCCAGGGTTATACTTGTTCATGGTTTCTGAGCTGAAAAGTTGATGAAGAGTATTAGGGTTTCCTTTTGGGTAGTTGGATATGGAGATAGACAAAAGATTAAGCAAGGGTCTGCCCTTTTTTGGATGTATCAAAGGTACAAATGGTGAAAACGAGCTCAGCTGTGGCCGGTTGCCTAACCAGAAGTGATCCTGAAGACAAAAGCTGACTAATTCTCTGACACGGTATCTAAACAGACCAACCAGACATGAAAGACAGATGTGGTTGGGGAACTTTCAAGAACAAAAACATGTGACGAGAATGAAGGGATTGGAAATGGGAGGTGTAAAGAGGAAGGAGACCCTTGGGAATTAGAACTAAAGGCGTTTGCTTTCGTTTTCAGATTGGGATTATAGAGGAGATAAAAGGGAGTTTTGTGGGGGCTGAAATGGCCAACCACCATATGAGCGCACATGGTTCCATTTCCCACTTGGATTGTGGGACATATCTCTTCTCACTTTGTTTATCTATCGTAGTTTTAGTATTTATTACATATTTATTATACAGTATTCTATAAGTTTGGTTTGCGAATGCCTTGGTTTTTACTTTATGTTGGAACATTGTTGGTGAAGGAGGGATGTTTTGACGGTGGTGGAGGCCGGTGATGTCGTCGGCAGCAGCAGCGAGACACAAAATCACACGTAACGAGTTTAATGACTAATCTTTCGTATTTTGTATTGTAAACTTATCTACATTTTAGGAATATTATCTCCCTGATAAGTGATGGAACTAAAATACTAAATGAATTATTTTCTCCCTGAAACAAGCATAGTATACATATATACCCTGGAAGAAGAAGATGAACTTAGCTAACTTAGATCTTACCCCAACAACACTACAGTTAAAGGTGCGTACGTGTGAGAGGGACAGATAACTCCGCCTTCATGCACCGCCGCTTACGCATTTGATTTCACCGATGAGATGGAGGAGGAGGCCGGTAGCTGGGGGTGTTTTAGGGTTTGGTTCACCTCCTTAACTAAAGGGTTGTTCGGAGTACCTAATTAGACCGGGTCTGGCTACTCGCTAGGATTTTAAGGATGGAAATCATCTATCTCTTTTTCATAGTTTCTTCTATGCTTTTATTTTAAATTAGATGATTTAGATTTAGGGTTTAAGGTTAGAGTTTAAAGAATTAGAGATATGATGTATTTTTAGGGCGTAAAATTTAGGGTTTAAGATATAAAAATAAGGGTTCAGCTTTAAAATTTAATTTTTTAAAAAAATTCAAAAGATACAGAAAAAAAAATATGAGTAAGAGACAGATAATTTTTATCCAATTTTAAATCATAAGCAAGAGGGAAAAAGAAAGAAAATTATATTGTTGTTTTTGAATTTTGGTTGGCACAACATCGAAAGCTTGAACCTTAACAATCATTTTTCTTTATCATTAATATAAAGATTTATAAAATATTAAATTAAATTTCAATATATATTTCAAAAAATAATATATATAAACATATTAATGGTATGTTAAAAAGAAAATGACTTAAATAAAAACTTTCGTGAACAACAAAGAATAATAATTCAAAAAAAATAGGTGGAGATATTGATAGAGATTATTAAATTCCTTATTATAATTTGTTCATCTGATGTCAATTGTGCTGGCACTTATGTAGTTATAGCGATCCGTCTATCCGTATGCGGATATTATTTTTATTTTTCTTTCATGTTGCGTACCAAAAAATATTTTAAAATTAAATTTACAATTTTAATCGTAATTTTTATATCATAAAATTTAAATCTTGTTAATTCGTTAAAATTTAACCCTAGATTATAAACCTTAAATTGATTATATTAAAGTAGAGGCTTTAAAATATATGATTAAAAACAGATGATATTTATCGACTTAAACTGACTTTAAACTTGACACTTGGACACATTTAAACAGGTGTAATTAAATTATAATTGATTCGAAACAATGAATAACAAGTGATAAACATGGTAACATACAGAAATGAACAGAAGAACCTGGTGGGGGACCAGAGTTGCTTAGAGATTATTAAACATCAAAGCCTTAGAATTAGACTCTTTCACCACTTCATAATTATGCTAATTAGCTTCAGATAAGCAGATTCCACATGTGTCGTTTTAATATTCAACCTCATAAGAATGTTTATATTATTATTTTTCTGCATTAGCCCATTAATTGAATCATCACATTTTTAATTTATTTTCTATGAACCCGCTTTAAGTTTAGAGATACTAAAGTAGATGAATTATAGATGATTTAAAACATGTTACTGTTTCTGTTGTGTTGTCTTTTTGTTTCGATGTCCTAGTAAAATCCGATTTGACTGACACAGTGGAAGAAGAAAACACAGAAAAATAGAGATCTCCGAATCTAATGTGAGCATCGTTTCGAGGCCAGGCCTGTTCTGTTCTGCCAGAACACAAACATAACATGGTTTCTTTGGAAATTCATGTCAAATCAACAGGATGTTATCAGTGCTTAAGTTTAGAAAAACAAATTAGATTACTACATATTTTAGATAGATAGAATCAGGGTTTAGTGGGATAATCGTTCTTCACCTGTGAAGATTTTTTTATTTTTTTATATAAATTTTTAAAATTATTTTTTCATGAATTTATCACTTTTAAATATTTATGTTTTGCTCTATCAATCTTAAATCTTAATTTCGAGACGAAAAATTCTCATAAATATTGATCTTGAAGAAAAATAAATTCAAAATATTATTTCTCTTATTTTATTTTTTGGAATATTAATGATGCTATAATAAATTTAAAATTAATATCTTTACAAACTGATTTTAAATAGTGTAAGAGTGAAGATGGAATCAAAAATCTCCGGCTTTAACATTTTCATGTGAATATTGTATGTTTTATCTTCCCAGCAATGCTCACATGTCAAATCAAAGTCTTTTTGCTCCATTTTTACTCTTGTACCGTTTAAAGTCGATTTCAAAATCGAAACTTTTTGGTTTTGTTTTCACCACTCTTGTACTATTTAAGGTCAAATTTTAAAAGTATCAACTTTAAATCACTTTAAAATCATTAATATTTTAAAAAAATTCAAAAGAAAATTCCTAACATTAATATTTATGAGATTTTTTTCTCCGTCTTTAGATTGAATTTTTGAATTTAATATTTAACGATGGTAAAAATAATTCACAGAATGAAATACATTAAAAGTTACCATTAAAGGACTAATAATAAATTAAAAGGAAAAGGGGGAGATTGAGTGCACAGTTGCACATGTCCTTATCAATTAAACTACTTCCCTGCAAAATAAAAAAAAATATGAACTTTATTCAATCTCATTCCCAGTTTGGCTTCTGCAAGTTTTCAGCTTTAAAACACTGTAAACCCTTTCAGATCCATTACACGACCATTGTTAAACTGTTGAGTGTTGACCAATTGCTGACTTCATCCTCAAGAACCAATTCTTATCGAATCCATAACTTTTGCTTGCTCATCACAGTAAAAAAAAAAAGTAAAATGAAAGATTCAAACTTTGGAATATGCATTTTGATCAAAAGCATACTAACCCTGTTTTACTAATCTGTCTCTCTCTGCTTTTCATCTTTTCATTACCTCACCTTACCCTCTTTGTCCGAGTGTTCCCTACTGTGAAACTTCGTTATCTGGTCTGGGTTACTTTTTCTTTTACCCAAGATAAAAAATTTATGGCTTGGGATCCAACCCCCATACCTCTACTTTTACCGTATCTTCCTCTCTCTTCACCCTTTAAATTGCCAAACCTCACACGCTCACACAAACAAAGAATCAAGTGAAAGGGCTTCTTTGAAAAGTAAAGTCCATCTCCAGTTTATTACAGTATTTCTTTCTCTCTTTAGGAGTATGGATGTAAGTAAAGTTTACCCTTTTTTCATCTATGCTTTTGATTTGAGTTTCAAGTGTGTTCTGTTTTTGGTTTTGTTGTTTGTCTTTCAGGATTATTACAGAAGGAACCATGTTCCGGCTTTTGGCAGCTGGGATTGGAACAACGACCTTCCTTTCACTCAGTGTTTCGAATCGGCTAGACAACCTGGATTGCTTCCTTACAGCTACTCCCAGGATCGTGATTTCTATGTTGCCGGTAATCTTTATGAGAATGATGTTGTTACTCCTGCCATGATTGTCGTTCCTCGTAAAAGGGTAAGTAAACGAAGCAACCTTAAGTTTCTTCTTTCCTTTCCCTGACGCAGGTTTCATCTGCAGACAAAAGTCGGACGGTCGCATGTTAAAGAAGGCAAAAAGCAAAGCTGGGAGGTCAATGGCGTGAAACAACCGCCGCCGCCGGCAGCAGCAAGCCCCATTCCTATGGCTAAGCCAACTCCAAAACCCGTGGATGAAGACCTTTACAAAATCTCGCCTGAACTACTTTACGCAAAACCCAAAAAGGTATGCTTCACAGTTCACTCCATTAATTTTTGAACTGATTTGTAACTTGTAATAATTGTTCTTTACCTTTACTTTGCTGCAGAAGAAAGGTTTGTGCTTTTTCTCCTGCTGCTTGGTGCCATATTGATTATTTTTAAGCTGCCATTGCCGGTTGCCGCCCGTTTCTTGGTGCCTTCTAAAAGATGATTACTTACATATAGTTTTTTTAAGATGATAATTATCATAGTGATTACTGATTTTGTAATATTAAATATTTATGTAGTACGTTAGGTTATTAATCACCGAAAATTTTAGAGAAAATTTTATTTACCAATATTAAATATATATATTGACATATATTATTAACTATTTTAACATGATTAGTAAATAAGTTATTTGTATTTGAATATAAATTAAGATAGTGTGTAGAGAGGGAATGACACACATAATATATTTTAACATTAAAATTTAATATAAAAATGATAAGAATATTGAATGGATAGACGATTACTAGTTTTTTTAAGACAACTAATCGTAAAAGATATTTCATTTATTTCTTTTACATTTTTGAAAAAGACTTCTGCCTCGTTTTTTCAAGAAATCAAATCAGTGAGTTTAATTTTGGTAGTAAAATCACGTGAATCTTTTACTTTTGATTACTCCATTATACATATTAATGAAAACATGAACTTCCTGTCTGATTTACAAGTCATGAGATTGTTTCTGGTTTTGGAACTCTGAAATAGTACTTTCGGAGGGATGGGACGTAAACAAGATGAAGTCGGGATTTATAGTTAAAGATAAAATATAAATATTTAAAATTATAAAAAAATAATTTTAAAAATGTAAAATAAATTAATAAATCTTATTCTATTTACCTCCGTCTTTAAAACAAATTCCTTTCAATAGATTTGCGCATCAAACAAAGAACACCCACGAGATTATTAGGTGAATAACTACATAGTTACTAATTACATGTAAGAAATAAATTGTAATTCACCTTAAAAAAGTTGAAATAAACGGTTTTAATTGATTGAGACCATAAATAATATGTTGAACATGGTTTATCTAATAATTTTTTCTCACCCATAATGCTTTGGACTTGACCATTTTATTTTTAAAAATAAAACATCGACTTTATTCATCGAACGATATTAAAATTAAAAAAAATATATCATTTCCTTCCATGACAAGTGTTTATTAATCTGTTCCAGGACAAGTAGTCCTAATGTTTTTTGAGAAACATGATCACGTGAATGCTTAATTGTGCATTAACTTGTTTCTGTTATTAATGTAATATTGAATATCAAATTCAGAGGCATGCAGGTGCAGCCTTAGTAACCTGACACATTTACTACATGCCGAATGTACAAGGAATATCATATCATTCGTTTTATTCACATTCAAATAAGTAAACAGTGCAAGAAGGATGTGATTTCTCTTTCACGTTGGGTACTCGGCCATGAAATTATTTCTTTAGATTCCCATTCACAGGCCCACTCCATTGAAGAAGTCCACCAAATGAGGGAGACGAATTGATGAAGCAAGAAAAGCATGCACTGGAGATGGACTAAACCAGGTTTGGAAACCAAGAAATATTCCTACATATGCTCTATAACTAGCCACGTTGGTCCACGTTCACCGAGCCACCTGCTGCAGCGGCAACACGTTGGTGGTCAGGACTCAGAAGCCTATTCTGTGGATGTTCGGTAGGGTTTCTGACATGTTATTAAACAATGCTTCTTCTCTCAGGTCACCATCATTCGGTTCCAGGTTGTAAATAGCAGAAGAAAGAGAGGTGGGGACGTGTTCTTGGTTCATAAATAAACTGATCCGACTGTTTTTGACTTTTATCGTGGATTTTCCTTCGAGATTGCGTATCAGAGAGGGGGCAAAAACTGAGATTTCATTTTTGACAGGCATTCTACTGCAAAACCCTAAGAGTACAACTTTGAACGTAATCATAATGAAGAAAACCAACAAGTTGATGACGTTGTCCTGGTCAAATAGACTACACATTCTTACAAAACTATCGAATCATGTAATGAAATTACTTCAAAGTTTTGAGTAGGTGAAGCTTTTCATGTATCATGGCCATGGGGTACGGATGTTTGCTTGGGATTTGTGTTGTGGTTTGGATGTTTAATTACTAACATTGTGGGTGCATTTTGTTCAACTTTTTCTCTCCAATTGGGCAACCCTTTTAGGACCCCCCTCCCTTTCCACTGAAATGTCTCAGACACTTCTCCCCCTTGACCAACCTTTATGATCACCAGTCACCACAACAATGTTTTATATATATATATGAAAGTTAAAATGTATATCAGAAACACAGAGTAAACCGGTTTACTCTAGGGTTCTGAATGAAACTGATCCCAGTCCCTTTCCTTGGCGAAGTTAGTCATTTCGTGATTGAGAAGAGTGAAGATCAAGACTTCAAGTTTCACCACCTTCCTCGAATAATATCAAAGGGAAGTTGATGTTGTATTATGGAAAGGAGTCGGTGAATTCATTATTTGGTTGCCTTGGTCTTAATCTAATAGAAAAAATAATGATATTCATACTACAAAAAGGCTTATGCTCGCCTAGATCCTTGTAGTACCTCGTATCTAGGGATGGTAATCGGGGCGGATTTTTGGTTGTTCCGAGCTCGACCTAATATATTGACTTCTTAATCTGATCTCGTACTATTTCAGATTTTATCCTATCTTACTATACTGCTCATAAAACATAATCTTTCACCACAATCAAAAATTATAATTTTTAAGTAACTTTAAATATATATAATTTAAATTACTTGCATATTAATAAGGGTAAACTATCCCAGTGATCACCGAACTAATTGAGATACATATTTTGACCACCCAACTAAAGAACTCGTCAATCAGGTCACCCAACTTTGAAACCCTACCTATTTAAGTCACTGTCGTCAAAATTCTAACAGAAAATTTGTAACACCCTTGACCCGGTGTCACATTGAACCTCCGGTCCAAAACCTGTATTCTAAAATTTCTTTCAAAAGCCCAATGATTTTTATTTGAATATTTATGATTTTTATTCAAATATTTTTATTTGTATATTTAATATCAAGTATTTTTTATTTTTTATTAAAATTTTATTCATCCTTTAAACTATATTACTCTATTCTATTTTCTCAAAAAAATATATATTTTAAATACATTGTGCTACAATATTATTGCATGAAAGAAGGCTTTGCCCATTGGTTAGCATGCTTACTCTTCATGCTATATATCCGGGTTCAAACCTTCACAAACTCAAAATCATTGGTGAAAAAAATATATTAAATAATAAATAAAATTAATCATACAATTTGATGATGACATGTGTCATCAATTGATTGAGTGATTAATTTTATTTATTAATTTAAAATTAGAATTAAATTAAAATAATAAATAAATTACAGAAATTAAATGTATAATTATATAGATTTTATTTAACTGCCACGTCACTGTCATTAATTTTTCTGTTAGAATTTTAACGGTGATGACTCAAATCAGTAAGGTTTCAAAGTTGGGTGACTTGATTGACGAGTTCTATAATTGGGTGGCCAAAATAGGCTTCATTAATTAATTCGATGGTCACTGGGATAGTTTATCGTATTAATAAAATAAATAATTAAAATAAAAACTTTAAAAATAAAAAAGATTAAAAAAATTAAGCAAACATTAATGGCTATTTTTTTTCTGAAATCAATATTAATTAAATGAATATATATATTATGTAAATTTGAATCCTAATATTTACTTTAAAAATATAAATATTTTTACTTTAAAAAATCAACATGAAAACTCCTCGGAATTGGGCCAAGATTATGGAATGGACTAGACAATGGACCTCAGAGGATACGCGGAAATAAATCAAACATATTATTTTATTTAAATATATATCAGTATATAAAGATATATTATTTTAAATTTATTGCTATTTTTAAATTATTTGATCGATTAAATTACGAGTTACGTACAATTTATCAAGTGAGTATTTTTTTTAATTTTAATTTATAATTTATATTAATTGGTTTTAATTATAGTCGTACAAATATATTGATTAAAATTTTATGTTGTATTTGGATAAGTCATCTACTTGTGCTTATTAAAAATGTGCCTTCAAAAAAGGAAAATAATAAAATAAAATTTTCCCGAATTTCAGTTGAGGTTTGGAAATTCCCGCGGATACCCAACTGAAGAAGAATGCTTAACCTTGCCGCCAACCCTTTCCCTTCTCCTTCTTCTTCCTCTTCCAGTTCATACCCAGAAGAAAAAAACTTGTCAATTCGCCTAAACAATCCCTTTCTTTCCTTCCCTTCTCTTCATTCTCAAGCAAAAGTATCCCTTTTTCTTTCTCTCTATATCATCACTCTACAAGCTATGCCGTTGCCAATCATCCATCAGTGCAAAAACTTAATTCCATTCATTTTCTTTCTGTTTCAGCTCTCTTTTTTCCTGTTTCAATTTCATAACAAAAGATGGAGTCTCAAGAACCAAAGGCTACCGGCTCCGATTTGACTCCTTTCATGTACTCGAACCGGGTGTTGTTGAAAACTATACTGGAAAGTAGTGATGGCGGGATGGGGTTGGTTGGGAAGACGGTGGTGGTTGGAGGGTGGGTGAAATCTTCCAAGGAGGTGAAGAAAAATCATGTTCCATTGCCGCTGGCAGCTGCAGATGATTCCCCTGCTTCGCCGGAGCGGAAAGGCTTAACCTGTCTGGAAATTCTCGAGTCCCGAATCCCCTGTTTCAGGACCATTATCAGGATTTTGTGTGGTCCTGCTAGTCCCCCATCTGTTCGAGAAAAGCTCGAGTCTTTGATTCCTAAACCATCTTCTTCTTCCACATTGTTTCTACTAATTAACGACGGCTCTTGCATTTCAACTCTCCAGGTATTATTTTTCCCTTTTTTTCATAAAGATATTACTTGACTTGCTATGCAGATATTCCTAATTGGTATGGAAATTTCTCGACCAGGTTGCGATAGATTCAACTAAAGCTCCAATGTCAGTAGGCCAAATTGTACCGACTGGAACATGTATATTAGCCGAGGGTGTTCTTCAAAAAGCTTCAGCAAATGGAAAGCAAACAATTGAGCTTAAAGCAGAAAAAATTCTTCATGTTGGTACAGTTGAGCAGGATAAGTACCCTTTGTCCAGGAAAAGATTACCCCTTGATTCTTTAAGGGATTATCCTCATATTCGTCCTAGGACAACAACGGTATTCTCAGCTTCCATGGTTACTTTTGGACTTCGTGTCATAACAAAACTACCTTGAAATTGAACTGAATTTGTTTCTTTATATATGCTTTGCATTGCAGGTATCATCTGTTACTCGAATCCGAAGCACCCTAGATTTTGCAACCCACACATTCTTTCGGAACCATGGTTTTCTACATGTGCAAATGCCAATCATCACAACTACAGATGCTGAAGGTTTCAGCGAAAAGTTTCAGGTTACTACTCTTCTGGGAAGTACAAGAAAGAAAGAGGAGCCAATCGGTGTTAGTGATGCCGATAGTGTTAGCCTTGAAACTGTTAAGGCTGCTATAAAGGAGAAAATGAGTGTAGTTGAACAACTCAAGCGAAGTAACAGCAATAATGAAGCACTTGTTGTTGCTGTTCAGGATCTGCGGAAAACAAATGAATTAGCCCTGCAGATTGAAGCAAGGGAAAAATTGAAACCGGTAACCGCAGTGAAGCCCGACTTGGTGAAATTCAACGAAGATTTCTTTGGTCGCCAGAGTTATTTAACTGTTTCCGGTCGCCTTCACCTGGAGAGCTATGCATGTTCTATGGGAAACGTTTACTCATTCGGACCAAGGTTTCGAGCTGATAAAACAGTGTCCCCCAGACATGTCGCTGAAATGTGGACTGTTGAGGTTGAAATGGCTTTTTCGCAGTTAGAGGTAAGAATTTGCCTACTCAAGGCTCAAGTATGTTATGTAATTTATATCTCTGGTGAAGAAACTGCAGTGATTTTCATGCTTACATGTGCATATACCTGAACAAAAACATTACACATTCATATTGAATGAGTTTTCATAAATTAAGATCTCAGTTATATTTTCCATTGGAGTTTCCAGGAGGCTATGAAATGTGCAGAGGACTATTTCAAATTCCTCTGCAGATGGATATTGGATAACTGCTCGGAAGACATGAAGTTTGTCTCAAGAAGAATTGACAAAACTATTACTCATCGTCTTGAATACATGACGGCAAGTTCTTATGACAAGATTTCCTATAGAGAAGCAGTGGAAATTTTGAGAAAGGTAAACCTGGACAACATGTATTTCCTATATATTAGCCCTATGTTGCTCTAAATCTTCATTTTTCTTCAAATTCTCACACAATGTTCGAATAACATAGATAGAATAGGCCACCAAACATTTCAACCATATCTATAGCAACATCGATCTGACCGAACATCTTAATTTCATTCTTTAACATTAGGTACCAGATAAGGCTTTTGAAGCACAACTTCAGTGGGGTGTCCCTTTAACAGCAGAACATCTAAGGTATGTAATTATGTATTATATAGCTATTAACCTAGTCATGCCAAATGCAAAAGAGAGAAACAGCAAAGACTTTTCTCATCGGTTTGGTTCTTACTATCCATTTACTCAATCACAGCTACTTGGCTGATGATCACTATAAGAGGCCTATAATTGTTTAGATCATCCAAAAGCGGCTAAGCCGTTTTATGTACGCTTGAACGATGATGGAACAACTGTTGCAGCCTTTGAGATGGTTGTACCCAAGGTAAGTCTAAATTTTATTAAGAAAAGCCAAAAACATATATGTTCATGCACCAAAACATGTGTCCTGGTTTAGAATGGTTATAAACTTGAATAATTATATCTGCAGATTGGAACTGTGATAACAGGGAGCCAAAACGAAGAGCGCTTTGACATGCTAAGTACAAGGTAATGCCATCTCATTAGCCTACTGCAAATGTTGTGAAATTTTGGATTCAAAGACAAATTTCATATTTCCTGGAAATGGTTTTCTGATTACAGGATCAAGGAATTTGACTTATCAAGAGATCAGTATGAATGGTACCTTGATCTTCGCCGGCATGGAACAGTCAAGCACTCCGGATTCAGCCTACGGTTCGACTCGATGGTTCTCCTTACCTCTGGCCTCACTGACATCAGAGATGCAATTCCTTTTCCCAGAAGTCTTGGCAAAGCCAATAACTAACGTCGAATATCGCATGATATGGTTCATAAAATTTGAGACAACCAGTTGAAACTTCCTTGTATTCCACACAAAGGAAAACTTTACATACAAGAAATATATGGATTTATGGCTACAGATCACTCTTATTTGATCCACTTACACAATTTATTATACATAACTCTTAGATATACAACTTCATACATTTATGTCCATGTAATATAATCACGTCTCATATTATTTGAATTAGGATTGAATTTTTAAAAGTAAAGTAATAAAATTAATCCAACTATATTTATAATTTATACATAATATAAAGACAAACAATAAAATTCGAAACTATTTAAAATCAAAAAGTAAAAATAATGTAGTAGTTGGGTCTAAAGAATCTAGTTCCCACAATTAGGGTGTGGGTTCGTGGATTAGGCGGAAAGCAATGAGTCTAAGAAAAGTAAGTGGAGTATTTATGCGATTCTAGGCTTCTAGCTTATAATAGATTAGGGTGCGGTCAAAATACGATAAATTTTAGTATTTGTTTAAAATTTTTAAAATATTTTTTAACCATAAAATATTATAAAAATAAGTATCAAAACTTATAAAAAAATATAAAAATTAATCTAAAAATATTATCAAAAACTATAATATTTAAAATTTTTAGATAAATTTAAAATTTATCTTCTTTTAACTATACCTTAAACCTGTCGTACTTCGAACCTACCCGTACCCGACATAGATGTGTAGTATTTAATCACTGTGCTGACTGTATTGGTGCTTGAACTCGTGACCTCCAGGAATAACAATCGTTCCTTTAACCAATGAGCCTGTACTTTTAGTTGAAATGAACTTGGAGCATGGGAAGTTGCTTGGTTGTTTCCAAATGTAGACTTCCAATCCCACCAACCTCCATGAAGATATTCCAAAAGACCTTCAAGATTTAACTCTATCTTCTCTTTTCTTTTGGGTTGCGAAGACTTCACCTTTATGAGTCGTCCACTCTTTTTCTTTGTGTTTTCATCTTCTTGATTAGCAAATATTTTTGTTTCAGAAATCATAAATTTTGGTACAAATAAAAAAGTTTGTTATTGGTAAGAATGGAATGGTGATGGTCTCTAGGTATGATAAACAAGATAAAAATTATATGTATTTTTATAATGTATCATTTCATGTCTCTTTTGAAAAAAATTTAAAAGTTGAATTTACCAAAATCTTATTTTTATATCCTAAACCCTAAAAATATATCATACTTATAATTCTTTAAACCCTAATTACAACTCTTAACTTTAAATCCTAAACCTTATAATTTAAAATAAAGACATGAAAAGAACATAAAAAAGAGGTAAATAATTTCTAACCTGATAAACAATATTGAATTATAGAAATAACGTTGATTGTCGAATAAATGAGACTAACTGATAAACCTAATTGATTATGGTAATTACGATAAAATTCTACCTTTAAAGCTTTGATAGTATTAAAAAAATCCTAAAATAAAAATATATTAAAATAGTATAACACTTATTTTATTAAAATAATGTCTCGGAACATATTATTTTAATAAAACGATGTCTCAAACGATGTCTCATCCCACTCTTAAAATCTCAAAACACGTTACTTTAATTCAATAACTTTATTGTTGTTATACACAAGGTTAAGAGACTGTAATAATTTAAAAATTAAATTTTAATAATAATTATATATTTTAATAAATAAGATATTTTTATTAAAAATATCATATATTACTCAATTAAGAATTAAATTGTGATTACATATAAAATTCGTATTTCCCTCGTGTATATTTTTTATAGAAATAAAATCGTGAGAATAATTTATACAAATGAATAATAAATAGTTTTAAATTATTCTAAACTAAATAAAATAAATTATAATAAATAATATGACATATATAGAAAAAGAAATTACTTCAAATAGTTTTTAAAATAGTTTTAAAGGCATAGTAATCATTATGGAGATGTAGTGACGCTTTACGATGCAATATTAAAATATGTTTAGCGAATAGTGACGTATTTATTTCGTCACCCTTGTATCATCATGGCCCATGGCTCCCTTTTCTTTCCTTTTTCTTTTTTCACAGATAATGACTACTTTTATTTAATAGTACCAAAACAGTAACGGTTTGGATTTGAATTTATGTGTACCCATCAATCAATTCGGAACGATTAGGGTAGGTCGTAGGGGATCACACTTAATGAATATTTCCTTTTTTCTAATAAATATATATTTTTTCTAATTAATATGTTGGATATAAATAATATATTTTGGTATGGAAATGTATTATAAATTCAACTAAAGTATCAAAAAGAAGATTCGTCGCTAATAGAATCCTGAATAGGGATATGGAACAAAGTGTCGTTTTATATACGACTATTGCCAACTGTGACTCGGTTGACTACACACAGCTAAAGCTAGATTCACGGTTAAACTCCTGTAGTGCTTTTGGAATTTATAGTGACGGATTTTGTTTCGTCGTCTTTGCTGAGATGTACACGGAAATTGAATCCTATTCCAGTCGTTTTCATTTTTTCTAGCAGTGTCAAAGAAGCGTCGTGCATTGTCAATTAAGTTCACTTGCACGTCAACTCGTGTTTACTTTTTAGCAAAGAAAGATCAAGCAAAACCTTACCCCTTTTTTCAATAAAACATAATTTTAATTATATTTTTCTGACGGTTTAGTTAGTTTTCAACTTTTGGCGAAGCCAATGGTACAAGCAAAACCATACCAACATTTCAATTTCGCCCCACCGCAACATTAACGACCGTTGGATTGGCATATATAATCTTATAAATCTGGAGATTGGTGGGTGGGTAGGGAACTATTTATTTGATTTTCTCTTCAAAACTATGACCCAAGTAATGGCTTCCAACAGCAATGCAATCCCTCCCAAGGCAATGATCAAGATCTTATAAGCAGTTTCCCATTTATGTTCAGGGCTCAAGATATCGAGACCCTTGAACACGTTGATGACGCCGAGGACGATGATTGTGTATCCGAAGAGGTGGTGGTAGATGTTCCAGTAGAATCTGTACTTGTGATCCTTCTTTGGCCTTAGGAACAAGGCAAAAATCTAACAGAGTGAAGGAGAAACAGTGAGTTGGTAGATTCAGACAATTGTGAATTGTGAAGATCCAAAGATTTACAATCCCAATTTAGTGTTGAAACTATTGTAGATTATAGAAATTCAAGAAATATACCTGCAATGTAGCAAAAGCGAAAAGGACCATTCCAATGTTTCTATGAGCTGAATATGTTATTCCTGGGGATTCACTGCCAAGTTTAAGACCTGTTCCCCAGCCTGCAACTCCTATGGCGTAAGCTGAGACTTGACAGAAGACATGAAGATAAAACCAGGCAGGATCTGCAGATTCAAAGGTTCTCATGTAGCGTGCAATGATTGCACCAAGTGGAAACAGAATTCCCCAACTCACGGCATTTAGAATTCCATGAATCTGGAAGCAGTGATTATTTTGGTCAAATTTCAAAATATTGATTGAAAACCCAAATCAATCTAGGTTTACAGGAAGCTCTAAAGAATCATGGTAATAAATTATTGAAGGGGAAACTTACGTTTTTCTTCTTAAGCTTGTCGTTTCCTCCGGAACCGGCGATACTCTGTCCACTATTCAAATCTAAGATTCCTTTGGCTAGCAAATTAGCGGCGGCGAAGTCATGTTTCGCCAACATGCCACCGGCTCCGACGCTGGGACCCACTTGCCAAACCTGATTGATTTTCCCAATCGCCGCTAAATCCGCCGGTACCTTAATTTTGGCGAAAATCGCCATACTCCCGTCTTTTCTACTCTCCCCTTTCGTATCCCAAACTTCGAATGACAGATCCTTCGGCACAATCGAACCGTACGATGCGACGTCATAGGTATGGACCTGGACGGAGCCGGTGGAGGAGTTTGTGTAGGCGACGAGGGATTGTGAACCAGCCATACCGGTAGCCTTCGGGTTAATGGCCCAACAAATCCAACCGCCCGATTCGGAAGGGGTGGCGACGAAACCGATGGAGAGAGTGGTATTGGCGGAATCGTAAGAGAAGTGGAGATAAGAGGAAAGATAAGGTAGGTCGAGGCACTTTGAGTATACTTGGTTTTGAGAAAACTTCTGGGAGGAGCATGTGAGAGACGCTACCGGATTAATTATTAGCGCTAAAAAGCATATCATAATAACAGCCGACGACGGCGCCGAAGACGACGGAGCCATTATACTTTCCTCTTCTTTTTTCTCAGACGAAAAGAAAAACACAGAAACAAAAGAATAACGGTTACCAGGCTAAGGGAAAGTTGGCGGAATAAATAGAATAAGTCCACTAATAATATCCTAACACGTGTCAAAACCTTTTTATGGAGAGCACGCCCTATATTAAGGGAAATTTACCAAAACTTAATAAAATTACTAATTTTATGAAATTTTTTCTTAAATTAGTTTCCCCTGTTCAGTTAAACACATTAAAAGCCCATGCTTCCTGCCATATTCATAATTGTAACTAGTTTTTTATTTTAATTTTTAAATTATTATCTTAATTAATTTAGATCGATCTGTATTGTATATTTAATTTTATTGTGTGTATGTCAATAGAAATTTTCTTTTATAAAACGTTTCGAATCTAATATTTTTTTAAACAGAATTAAATTACTTAACATTTAGATACCTCTGTTGATAATTATTTTTTTAATTTTATAATATTAACATACATTTTAAATAAAAGTTAAAAATAATTATTTAAGACAAGTCCACCTTAAAGGAAACAAATAGTATAGAAAATCCGTACATAATTTCAATTCTTTCTATTATAAATATGAATGCTAATATTATGGATTTTTATGGCCAATAATTATAAATAAGGATTTTTTTTTAATAAATTAAAAATAAATATACTTAATTATTCACACGTAAATATCAGAACACATTTTTAAAAGAAAAACAAGCGAATTAATAGCTGTGCTAATTGATTTCTCTTTCAGTTTTGTAGATTAACGTATTAATCGAAAATATTAATTTCTAAAAATAGCACTTTATTCCAAGTTTACATGAGCTTAGTTCTTAGAAAAAAAAATTAAAAAAATATTTTATAACTATTGCAGTTTTTTTTCTTAAATTGCATTAAAAACTGTTAATTATTTGACAAAAGATATATTTTTTTAAATGATCATAAGTTAATATATATTTTTATATATATTATAATATACGTACATCTTATAGATAAAATGATTGAACTTAATTTTTTTTGTTAAATTAAAATTATTTTGTTCGTCTCAAATCTCTTTTCCGGATTAAACTCAAATCTTTAGATATGAGTATTATTTTTTTATTAAAATCACTTAATGAGTTTGGATATCAATTTAATCTCGAATCTTGACTACTAAACAAATTAATAATTTTTGGAAAAAAATAAATACCAATAGATTGAGAATTTAAATTTTAAAAAATGTAAGATGATTGTTTTTATATTTAATGCATAAAGATTAAATATCAAATTTTGTCAAAGTATAGGGGTTAGTGGTGTATTTTAAACATTATTTTATTGAAATTTGATATTTAAAATCATGTCTACATGGTTTATATACATTGTTAAAAATAAAAAAAATATTTGTAAATAGATACTAATTTAAAATATTTATAAAGAATTTATTTGGTTTAAAATAGACTGTAATTAATGATATCATTAAAAGTTATGTTTTATTAATTATATTCCCAAATTTTAAATAAGTATCAATTATATAAAGCATAATATTTTAATAATATAATTAATTATATCCTATTAAATTTTACTAATAAAATAAAATAATCATCAATTATAAAAAATTTATTAAGGTGTTATTAAGAATCCTAAAGACTATCGATAACAAAATTCTTTAAAATAATTTTTAAAATATCAAAAAAACATGGAATTTGATTCGCTAGTGCCATGCTTAATTTCGAAGCAAGTTCCTTAAGTCAAGTGAATCGTACGTTAATGGCAGTTCCTTAAGTCAATGCTTGGTGCTTCGGTTATTGACCCATTATTTTTAATTAAAAAATGATTTAAATTGATCTGGCGAGAAGTGGCGATAAATACTAAAGTCAAATTAATTAGGCATTTAAAATAAGGAAATTATTCTGAATAATTTCAACTGTAAAGTTAGGAAGGGGAAATGCAGGTGGGAAATGGGTTGAATGTTTCACCTAACCCTAAATGCCATCCGCATGTTTCTGATTTTACTTTTAGTTAAAACTCCATATCTTAGTAATTAATTTCAGTAATTAAGGGAACAGTTATTGTTTTTCAAGATCGTAGATTATTACGGACAGTAATCGAAACTTGTACAGTCTACCTACCAATGCTTCATGCAGCATAATGAGGGTAAAAATCAAATGTAATTAATATTATATGCTAAATTACCTCAAGAAAAAATGATTACAGTGGAAAATTATCACAATATTTCGTGCTAAAATCATTCATTATGTTTCCCATTTTTTTATTATTGAAATCATTAAAATCACAACAAAATCAACAAAGAAACCAAACCCGATATCCAAAATCCGGATTTCATTTCACTAACCCTGTATCCTGTGTTGGAATTTTCAGCAGCATGTGGTGATGGTGAAGGAGATGATGCAGCCGGGCTCAGTTTCTCAACTAGTTGCAACTCGCCGAGTGAAGCCAAGTTAGGTTTAGCAAACTCATGTTTAACCGGGTGACCATCAACAACACCCGGACCAACCTGCCAGACCTGGTTTAACTTCTCAGCGCTGTCTGCAACTTTTATGGAACCATATATAACCATGTTCCCGTCTGTGTCGGACTCGGCTTCTAAGTCCCAGACATCAAACGAAAGCTTTCCTTCAACAATGGAGCTGTAGGAGCTTATGTTGTAGGTCTTAACAACCATAGATCCATTATCTTTGAAGGCTAAAAGTGTTTGTGAACCTGCCATACCGGTGGCCGTCGGGTTGACAGCCCAAGCGATCCAACCATCTGGTTTTGAAGGAGGCGCTGAGAAAGCGATGGAAAGAGAAGAATTGGTGGCATTGTAGGTGAAGTGTAGAGTTGAGTTCAAGGAGGGAAGCTCTGTGCAATTGGAGTATTGGTTTCTTCCGCCGGTGAGTTTAAGGGAGGAGCAACCGGCTGCATGTGCGGCTGAGATCAGAGTGATGCAAAGACAAAAGATCAATGGTGGTAAAAACTGAGACCCCATTTTCAGAAATTCAAAGAAAAAATCTCCCTTTTTGGTAATGCAAATGGTAGAATGTTTTCTGGTTGAGTTTCGGGAGGGAATATATAAAGGGGAAAGAGGATAAAAGTGGAAACTTCAGGCTTTGATGGATAGGGAACCAATAGACGAATGCCATATAGGATTCCTGTTTTTGAATATTACACGTGTCAGGCTATGATTGGTTTATGTGGTCTTTAACTTATTAAAGTGAGAGGGAATATGATTTATTAGGATCAGATCTCATCTCGTGAAAACGGGAAAATCTAAAGAAAAATATTTAAAATACGGTTAAAATATGATTATTTAAATTTTTTAAAATGATAAAAATTTATATAAATTTAAGTTAAATATTTAGTAGATTTGTTTTAAATAGTGATAATTTTTATTAATTAAATAATAATTTATATAAAATTTATCATAAATAAAAAATTGAATAATTTAACAATTCTTTATAATTATTTTTATAAAATTAATACAAGTATAAATATACAAATTTTTCTTATTTTAACTATATTATAAGAATGTTGTACATCAAGTCACCCCATAAATACGCACGACGAAAAAAAAAATAAGGCTAACTATGTAATAAAATAAATTATAGTAATTTGAGATTATGGGGTGGGGAATGCACGTGGGTGTTGCGTGCTGATGGTGGGTCCAATGTTCAGAATAAATGGGGGAATGATAACGTGTCTAAGCTGTCACGGATCAGAGTGCCGAGATGATGGCTCCATGTTTTCCCCAAAAAAGAATTTGGGCTGAAATGAGCGATGCCGGTTTAGAAATTCAACTTGCTGCACGATATTTGATTCCATAATATTTAATTTATATTTTAGTCTAATCGTTTAAAAAATACTCTAACCGTTCTCTTTTTTTTTTTAATTTTTTTTAATCATTCTTCATTTTGATCTTTCTCTTTGATCGGTGGTCGACAATTAATCTTAGTATTAGTTGTCGACCACCGAATTTATAAATATATTATTTTTATTTTTAATTTTAGTAAAAATCTATGTTTTTATAACACGTTTTCTGTCCTTGTGACACGTTTTTTTCTATCTTTGTGACATGTTTTCGTTTTGTGGTTTGATTTAGCTGCTCTTGTGGCACGTTGCAGGATACCCTAGCGATCGATTGTTGTTTGCCGGTGGTTTGATTTATCTACTCTTGTGGTTTGATTCAATCGACGCTAGTTTCTAATTTATATTTATGTCGGTGGTCTTTCGAAAAGTTTTATCCCCACTCCGGTTGATGGTTGTTTGCCGATAAAATCAGTCTTGGGTAGCGATGTTTTTACATGACAGTTTAGATCGTCTACAACTCCTTCCTTCTTTATGCGTCTCGTTTGGACAGAGACAAGGAGATTCAAGAAGCTTCTGTAAAATGGTTGGATTGTTTAATCCTATTTTTTCACTTCTGAAAGACGATGTAATTATAATTTTTTATGAATTTAATAAAATTCAGTAACATTTGTAAAAAAAAATATAAAATACGAATCGATTAAAATTAGTTAATTTTTTTTAAAATAAATAAATATGAAAATCAAGGTACAACAATACCGAAGGCATTAAATGCGATGAATTCCTATGCCACATTTCCCGCATGGTTCATGGTCTCCCTTGCGTAACGCTTTCGCTCAATTATTTTTAATCATATGTAAATGATTAATTAATTAATTAACATTTATAAATATTTAATATAAAGTATTTATGATGTAAATCTAACAAAAACAGTGAAGTAACATGTACAACAAAATTATTAGATTTAAAAGTGAATATTTAAATTATTCTAAAAAGCCAAACTCTTGACAGATTGACTTGTGGAGGACTCTTTCCATGAGGCATTCAATTCAACTTCATCTTATTTTTAAAATGTTCAGATAAGGACAATTTTTAAAATTAATTTACAGTTAAATACATGTATAATTATATTTCTTCAATTGTGCCACACATATAGTCTTAGAACAAGAGCAACATTAAGCTTTACAATACTAGTTAAGTATAGTTTATATAATATGGATATTTTTAGTATCTTCTTGCCCAGAAAATGTAGTTCAACAAATTGATGAAGTTGAGAATGCAAAGGAGGGTGTAGAACAGATCCAAACGTGTCCGATTTAGATCCCGTCCTCCAAGCCATTCGTTACCGAAATGTCCGCTCACCGAGTTGCAGATCGTTACCAGCACCGAGCTGATGAAGTACCCCATTGATGTCGAGCACCAGGACAATGCTGTGCTCATGCTCCGCATGCTATCTGGGGCTTCTGAGTAGAAGAATTCAAGCATTCCCCCGAGTGTTAACATGTCTGATGTGCCGAGTAACAAGTACTGCCACCCGAGCCAGAAAACGGATATCGTGACACCGTTGTTGTTCGCTGCCTCACGCCTCTTAACCTCGACTATAGCAGCAGCAGCCATTGACCCTGATGCTAGAGCCAGTCCGAGTCCTATCCGCCGCAGCGGTTGGAACATTTTGAGCATTCCTGGACGGTCGTTGTTCTTTAATCTGAACATGCGTGTGAAGTACTCGTATATCGGTATCGAGGCCAGCATGATGAATAAAGGGAACACTGATAATGACTGAGTTGGGATGGTGAAATGGTTAAGTGATCTGTCCATGATGTTCCCTTGTTGAACTGAGAATGTCATCAATTGAGCTAGGCAGCAGTTCATCATAATGGTGCTTGCAAAGATGGGGAGGAGGCCTAGGAATGTCTTTGTTTCTTCGACCTCGGTGACGGTAACCGAGTCTCCGGTTAATGCTTTGTTTAGGAACCTGAGCTTGTTCCGGTTTCTCTTTTCACTACCAATTTCAGTATTCTCTGCCTCCGACGACATTTTCCTGTTTCTGATAGCCGATGCGAACACCTTGATAACCAAAACCGAATCAACAAAGTTATGAACAACAAAGTTATGAACCAAATTAGAGTCCTTACCAACAAAACTAGATGTTTTTACATACCTTGTAAATTCTTGTCAATGGACTTCCACCGGGACGTTTATATCGATAAATCGGGAATCCAATCGAGAAAATGCAGAGTGCTACACTTAGTGTCACCACTGATATCTTGAAACTCCAATTCCAACCCAAATTTTCTTCAATCCAGATCATGACAGTGGAGGCAATGAGGCCACCAAAACATAGTGAAAAGAAGAACCAATTGAAGAAGGAAGAGATGAGATGCTGGTTGCGGTGGTTAAGCTGATCAGCCCCATGAGCAGGCAAGGCAGCCTTAACCCCACCAACGCCGGCAGCAATCGCATAAAGGCCGGTGTAAAGAATAGCCTCTTGAGTCTCGGAAGGCTTGCTGTTTCCCTCCGGCAACAGTCGGCTGTTTTGAGCTTGAATAGTCAGCAGGACGAGCCCCTGAATCCAAAATAAATTGTATATCAAAACCGAACATTACTAGGAATTGAGTAAAAATTTAATACTACCAGTAACTCGAGAGTGCAGAAGATGATGAATGTCTTGAATCTTGTGAGGAAAGAATCACTGACGAAACCACCAAATATCGTCAGCAAAAAAGAGGTTCCCATGAAATTCGTGACCATGTTTGCAGATTCCGCGGCGGAGTAATGCATTGACTTGAGAAAATAGGCGACGAAATTCGTGGCGTTGGATAAGAACACCATGTTCTCTAAGACCTCAACCACTGCATAATTTAATGCCATTAAGCATTAGCAACAATTAAAACCACGAATTATTAATCCTAAACGAATCAAATTAAGTGGTGGGGTTTCACTTAAATTCAACTTCAAAACAAAAAAGGTTCTAAAACCAAACTCACCACAGGCAATGCCGGCAGCCGGAACACCGCCGTGCCTTCCAGGATCCGCCTTTGACCCTCGCCAATCCTCGAACTCTCCGTTTTCAATCACCATTTCTTCAGCCTGTTAACACATTAGCGACACTTCCTTAGTTGACACTAAATGTGAAATCATCTTCAAATACAATGAATCAAATCAAGACATTAATATCATGAATATCTCCAAAAGCAAAAAAAACGTCCCATAAAGTTCTTTCTTCAAGATTTTAACTTTAAATCATTTTATAAACATAATAAATTCAACCCAGAAAACAGAAAATACGTGAAAGATCATATGAATGTATGCTTACCATGATTTGAACACTGAGTTTGTTTTAAGCACAGATCAAGCAGCTGATTGAAGAATTACATGGACTTTGCCACTTGCGCTATGTTTGGTAAGAAAGAAAGAATGGGAAAAAAATCAAGCAACAATAAGAAATAGGAAATACACTCAGCTTAGAGAGAAAGAACTGAACTTGTCTTATATCTACATACATGCATGTGAGTGCGTTGGGTATGGCTTACACTTGTGCTTAAACAACAAGAGAGCAATTAATGCTTTTTGGGGGTGAGGAGGGTTTTCAGGACTCTCCTGCACTTCAACGCAAGTATTTGCATAATAAAAGTTGGTTTCTTCTTTATTTTTAAACGTGAAAATTGGGTAGAAATATACAAACGAATGCTCACTTAAGTTTTATCTCGATGTTGGCCGGTTGTTTTGGTTGCGGATTTTAGTTATGGGTGTTGGACGTAAAATCAGATAATTAAAAAATTTATTTAATATTATTTGTTATTAAAATTGAAACTAAGAGAACGTTAGATACAGTTGCACTCCTAAAAATTTAAAATTTTTTTATATTTTATATATTTTTTATTGATAATCGAATTTTACCCCCTCTAAACTCTTATGATTTTGTAACATCTACAATTTTAATACAATCTCTCGATAGTATCCACTCCTTAAAATCTTTTATCCGTCCTTACTTGTTACAAAGTTATTATTTTTTCTTTTAAAAGATATACGTGATAGGATGTACAATGTCACTTTTTATATAATTTTAAACCTCTTTTTTTTCGGATGTTAAAGTAATGACCTTGACTCTTTTCAAATGACAACTAACTCATTCTATGTTTAGCCCAAAAAAATCTCGGAACTAATTTCTGACAATACATATTTTAAATTTTTGATAATAAATATATATCTTATAAACAATAAAATTTAAATATGAATCAATAATTATCATTTTTTTATTAAAATCACTCATAAGTAGAAGAATAGGAAGCGTTTAAGTATACTAGATTTTATGTCCTTGTATCTATTATATTAATTATATATCAACTGTTTGATCTCATGTGTTCATGTCTATTATATTAATGATAATGTAAATCGGATTAAATTCAATCGACATAAAATATACATTTAAATACGAATATTAACAAAAATAATTTAAAGATTAAGATATGATTTGGTATCCCAATTATTATAATTTCATTTGGTCATTTCTTAGCCAATCTCTACTTCTCTTTAACAGAATTTTTCTGTTCTCTTTTTAGTTTCTTTTTTATTTGTTTTTTGTATTCCTTTCCTCTTTATACTTTGTTTTCTTCTTCTTTATAAATCATGGACCACTTTATATAAAGATAATAACTTTATTTTAAAAAAAATATATAATAAGACTTGCTTAAATTAAAAAGTCTACATTTCAATTAAAGTAATGAACTTAAATGGGAAAATAAGAAAAAGGAAAAACAATGGAATGTTAAGAAATTCATATAATATACGAACGAAATTTCAGATATTTGATATTTTTTTTAACGAGATCTTAATTTTAACGACGATTTTATTATTAATAATCAGTATAAATTAAAAGTTTTAATGAACTAATTAAAAATAATAATAAAATTGAATGAGAATAATAATAAAAGGAAGAGAGATGGAATATGAAGAAATTGAACTTTGAGTTCACCCCTAATGGAATTTTAACTCCCTTTTAAAAGGAAAAAAAGTAAGTATTTTGGAGAAGGCGTGAAGCCAAGGGATTTTCAGCGTACTAGTAGGGTGAGTAAAACTCGACTCGAAGCGAAAATACTTGACTCGTTTTAACTCGATTCGAAATTTCATCGATTCGATTCAAAAAAATTTCAAATAAAATTCGAGTTGTAAAATAAAAATTTGAATAATTCGAATAACTCGAAATTTTTAGTAATTAAAAGATTAATTTTTAAGTTTGAGACAAGTCTATCAATATTTTATGATATATATACATTGATATATAAAAATATAAAGAAATATTGTTACATATGAAATATATATATATATATATATATACATATCCTATATGATTAGAGAAAGTCGTTTAAATTGGAATCAAATCATACTATAACATGATAAATAGTTATAATTAAATATTTTATAAGAACTTGAAAACTCGACTCGATTCGACTCGAACCGAAAAAATTTCAAATAAAGTTTGAGTTGTAAAATATGACTCGTCAACTCGAATAACTCAAAATTTTTTGACTCGACTCGACTCGATCGAATACTTACCCCTACATACTAGTATACCTAAAACGGTTTTAAGTGTTTTAATGTCATATATTAAATACATTATTATTGTAAATAACATTAAACTAAATGAGACATTGTATTAAGTTATATTGTATTTTTTAATATATATTCTTGTCTTATAAGTTTATATTCGGGTTGTGAAATTATTTTTTTAATGATATTATCTCTAAAATTTAAATTTACCTTCTTAAATTTAAAGTATTAATATAAATTATGAATACACGTAAAAGTTAACAGTTATATAATATCTCTAAAGAAGAAGTGCCAATATTGAGATCTGGATTAAATGACAAATATATGAATATAAAACAGAAAACTAGAAAGGGTAAAGTTAACGGATGTCATTTAATTATGGGTATAGTTATATTTTGGTCACTTAATTATTAAAAATTACATTTAAATCACTCATTTATAGGTAAAGTTATATTAGGTCACCCAATTATTAAAGGTTATATTTAGATCACTCAATTATAGGTAAGGTTACATTTGAGTCACTCTTTATATTTGAAAAACATTTTATCAATTAACGTATTAGATTAATCAATGACTTCAAATGAAGTACTCTAATGTTAACAAGGGTATATAAATGATTTAGAAGAAAAAACAATTTTTTCAAATATGAAGAGTGACCCAAATATAACCTTACTTATAATTGAATGACCCAAATGTAATCTTTAATAATTGGGTGACCCAAATATAACCATAACCATAAATGAGTTACTAAAATATAACTTTTAATAATTAGGTGATCTAAATATAATTATACTCATAATTAAGTGACCTTTGTCGCAGTTTACCCGATTAGAAACAGAAGCAGAAACTCCATCAAGAATGTTCTGCAAGTGCAAAGGTAACCCTGTTGTAAAAGTGTCAAACTTTATATTTGAAACAGAAAATTTATTTCAACATTCAGACTGCAAGGATCCACTTTCAGATGTCTGAAAAAACCAAAAACCAAATGAGAAACAATGCAAGTCAAAAGAAAGCAATGAAAACATCTGTTGATGTTAGAGCAAGAAGGGGTGAAAGCCACAGACAGACATAGTTTAGCTGAAAGAATAATGCTCTTTAATATCATTGAATTTCATTGTTTTTCTGGTTTCATTTGCAGATGTTTCATCACTCATTGGCACATCCGACAGATTCCTCGGCATCAGCCTGTTTTGGGCAGCAAAACCCTGAACTGCACAGGGATGTTTGTAATGAGACAATGGTTCTGGTTTAGAAACTATATTAGAGTTTTGACCATGTTTTTGTCTTGTTCTATCGCCAAATTATCCGATTCTAACCAATCATTTGTAAGATAAAATTGTTAATCCATGCTAATCATCTACCAGTCTCCTTTTAACAATTTTGGGACATAAGAATTGGAAAAGGATTCCCAATTTTTTCTTCAAACTTTTAATATGGGTTTACGTTTATTTGTTTAATTGTGGTTTTAGTCCTTATACCATGATGGATTTTGACATTCAATCTCTATACTATGACTAGACCCTTATAATGTAATCATTTATTTTAAAATTAATTGAATTTCTTAAGTTTAATTTAAGCATTGAACAAGTTGATTAGGCCTAATAGTTGGATTGCATTTGCTTTTACCAAAGTGACCTTCAAATGCTTTACTCTTTGTGCTTTATGTATAACTTTGGGATAGCATCATGTTGGTTTCAGGAACTTTTCAATTATCATCTTTTGGACAATAATAAACTTTTATACAGGAAGAGGTTCTTCCCTTAAATTTTTTTTACCTTTCTATTTTTTCTATTTAATTTTTTAAAAAAAGCAATTACCTTTAAGGTTGAATTATTAACGGCTAAAGAGTCATTTTTTAAGATTTCTTTATTCTACTTTATGTAAACATAAGCCCTAATATACGAGGAAAAATCTTCTACCTTTTTATTATGTCTCTATCTATGCTACTTATTAAAAAAATTTAAAAAAATTAATTTTAAACTCTAATCCTTATTTTCTATATCTTAAACCTTAAACCCTACACCCTACTTCAAATTCCCTAAACCCTAACCACAACCCCTAACCTAGAACCCTACACCCTAAACCCTCTAATTTAAAACGGAAACACGAATGGAGACATAAGAAAGAGGTAGACGTTTTATACCCCTGATCTACATTATATCTTAAACTTTTTTCTCTGGAATTTATATTCTTCATATTTCTTTTTCATACTAGTTTGTTAGTGATTAGCAACTGTGGGCATGTTCCGAGTTGATGTTTACACAAAAACGTACAAATCTTAGCTCTAACACTAATAAATGTACAATCACCAACATTCAAGAATGGAACAACGGAATTTGTCTGATACGCTTCAGAAATGAGCAATCGCAGTAATCAAATAAGCCTTGTTTGCCATGCTACAAAATTCGGTTGCCATCTACGGGAACTACACTGTCAACTGTCATTGCCGGGCAAACAAATTAGGTTACACCTGCAAAACAACTCAATGCCATGTGACCGACACGGCAACATCAAAACGGGATATGTGCTTACATGTGAAAGAGTCCATGGCACAAAACCCACGCAACGGGTATCCCCTGTGTTTTCCTGCTGTTTCCTACGTTCCCTAGAAACTAGAGAAAACTAATACTAGTAATAGATCAATGGTACTAGATTAGAGATTATAGTTTAAGAACCAAACTTCCATGTCTTATTTGCGAGTTTCTATTCCCTTTAACTCCTATAAATAATCTTATTCTGTTCACCTAATCTGGGAATCTCAACTTTATCATATCCTTTTCTTTCATCTTTTTCACCTTTTTGAAAGAATAGTGTTCCGTCCCACATTGGAGTTTCCGATAAGAAAAAACCAGCCTTTGATTACATTTCCACGTTCAATTCTCTATAAATCTCAGGCTTGTTGAGCAACTCTTGGCTTACTGATTAAAGATTCAATCTTTCTTTCTTCTGCTCTGTTTCTCCATTGTTTTAACAGAGCTTATGATTATGGGTCTTCTTCCTCTTTACTTTCTCTTCCTTTTCCTTTCCGTTTCGAGTAAGCTGGATTCTTGAACCTTAGAAATAATGTCATTTGTTTTTAGTTAATTTTGGGAGTTCTTAAAATGTAAAATTATTGATTTGATCTTTTTGGTTTTTCAGGTGGGGAAATCTCAAATTTTATGGGAGTAAACTACGGCCAGCTGGGGAACAATCTGCCACCGCCGAAGCAGTCCGTCAAGCTAGTCCAATCTCTCGGAGCCAAACGTATCAAAATCTACGATGCAAATCCCGGCATCCTCGATGCTTTCAAAGATACCGACATTCAAGTCTCGATGATGGTTCCGAACGAACTCATCATCAACATCTCCAACAGTCAGAAGCTAGCCGATTCTTGGGTCAAATCCAATGTCGCACCTTTTTACCCCAAAACCAAAATCAGGTACCTCCTTGTCGGCAACGAAGTCATCAGCGGTTCCCCTAAAGAGATCTGGCCCAGAATCGTACCCGCCATGCGTAAAATCAGAAACTCGTTGAAAACCCATAGTCTCAACAAAATCAAAGTGTCTACCTCGATGGCAATGGACATGTTGGAATCGTCGTTTCCGCCTTCCAACGGCACTTTCCGGTCTGACATTGCCGATCCGATTGTTAAACCGTTGTTACAGTTTTTGAACCGAACCAAATCTTTCTACTTCCTTGATGTTTATCCTTATTTCGCTTGGGCAACGGATCCGAAAAGCATCAACCTCGATTACGCTCTCTTCGAGTCCCGAAATATAACATACACAGACCCGGATTCCAGATTAACCTACACTAATCTGTTTGACCAGATGATTGACTCTGTTGTTTTCGCAATGAAGAGACTCGGGTACCCGGATGTTAGAATCTTTATAGCGGAAACAGGTTGGCCAAATGCCGGCGATATCGATCAAATCGGAGCTAACCTTTACAATGCCGCTACTTACAACAGGAATGTTATCAAGAAACTAACCGCAAAGCCGGCGATCGGTACGCCGGCGCGACCCGGATGGGTTATTCCCTCTCTCCTATTTGCTCTGTATAATGAGAACCAGAAACCGGGTCCAGGAACGGAGCGGCATTTCGGGCTGCTGTATCCTAACGGGTCATACGTATACGGGATCGATTTGAGTGGGAAGACTCCGGTATCGGATTTCGAGCCATTGCCGAAGCCAGATAATAATGAGCCGTATAAAGGGCAGATTTGGTGCGTGGCGGCTAGAGAAGCGACTGTGAATACGACTGCGCTGGGTGCGGCATTGTCGTACGCATGCTCGCAGGGGAATACGATTTGTAACCCGATTCAACCCGGGAAACAATGCTTCCAACCCGACTCCTTGTATTGGCACGCAAGTTACGCGTTCAGTTCTTATTGGTCGCAGTTCAAGACGGCTGGTGGGAGCTGTTACTTCAACGGCTTGGCTACTCAGACGGCTAAGGATCCGAGTAAGCTTATTTTCCCTTCATTATAATGATTACCGAGTTGATTGGGACATTTTCTCGTTTATAATCATTTTCTGTTTGATATTTTCCTCAGGTTTTGGACGTTGTAAGTTTCCAAGTGTGACACTTTGATGAACATTTTACGGTGGACGAAGGGTGGAAGACGCTGTATTTGTTTTATAATTGAATCGGATCGAATTTAATAAAAATATTATGTTTAATTTTATTATTCGATCGGACTTGATTGTAAAACACAATTTCAATATAATTAACGGGGATAGTTTTTTCCTACATTTTGCATCATTTGCTTGGAAGATCGTGAAATTGAATGGAAATTTTCCAGGTGAAGGTGACATTGTTGTAATATTTGGTTCCTGTTTATGTTTTTATGACATGACATAACATGGGTCCTGCTGCCCAATGGCTAACCCTAAGAGAACCGTATTTACCAAGACTGCTTTGCTTTGCTGGATGCTGCCTCTTTTTCCTTTTGGTTTTATGCTTTTAGTCTTTTCGGCTTTTGGCATGTCTTTTTCCCCCACGTAAGCTCCTGGGTATGTGGAGCCAGGCTCCCTTTCTGAAAGTGGTTCACCAACATTGGATCCCTGACATACCATTACCAGCACACTACTCACTACTCAGATTTAGGCTCTTGACTACTCCGGACGGCACAGCTCTGAAAAGCCCTTCCGGTCGCAAATACGACGTAATCATCCACTGCACAGCCAACTTTCCATGATCTACCTTCGAGGCTAACCTCACACCAAAAGGAAAGGTAGTAGATACCCCTCATGGTTTCGGTACTCTGACGAGTGGTGCGGTGAAAAAGATCACATTCGCCAATAAGCAGCTGCTACCCTTGTTTACGGCGGTTAAGCAAGAGAACCTCGATTATCTTGTTAAGTTGATGCAAGCAGGGAAGCTGAAGTCGGTAATCGATTCAACTCATCCTCTAAGCAAGGCTGAAGAGGCTTGGGCCAAGAGCAGTGAGGGTCATGCCACCGGGAAGATTATTGTGGAGCCCTAGATTATAAAGCACTAGTTTTATACGTTTTGTGTGAGGTAAAAATTTTAAATTTATTAAACGTCTCTTTTGAATAAATAAATACTAGTAATTTTATCAAAATTTAAATATTCTATAGACTAACTACGTAGGGTGATTTTAATGATAAAAGATTATATAATTTATTTAAATTATTCGAATTTAAGTATTATGTGTATATAATATATATTATTAAAAATTTTAAAAATTAAAAAAAAATATTACCTTATAATTGTACGAGTATATTAAAAAACTTCCTAAAAAAGAAAATACATATACGTGGCATTGGATTTGGACGTATGTAATAATTTCTCCATTTAAGGGAAAAAACTATATGTGCTCTCCAACATTTGCATTTATTTACCCACACAAATGTAATTTTCTTTAGGAGTTTCGAAAATGGCGATCCATACGCAGCTGATACTCTCCCTCTTCCTCCTCTTATCTCTCTCCGCCGTCGCACTTTCCGTAAGTACCCCTCAACAGCCTCTATAATTCCCTTCCTCCATCTCTAACCTCTTCATCTGTTGCATATGCAGGATGAGGAAGACTGCGTTTATTCGCTCTACATAAGAACCGGATCAGTCATCAAGGGCGGAACCGATTCCATCATCAGCTTAAAACTCCAAGACGCCTACGGCGAGTTCGTCGAGATCGGCAACCTCGAAACCTGGGGCGGGTTAATGGATCCGGAGCACAACTATTTCGAGAGGGGTAATCTGGACATCTTCTCGGGTAGGGGACGTTGCTTGCCTTCCCCTGTGTGTTCCATGAACTTAACCTCAGATGGGTCGGGTCCGGGACATGGATGGTACTGTAACTACGTGGAGGTCACCGTCACCGGCGTCCATTCCCCTTGTAGCCAGCAGAAATTCACGGTGGAGCAATGGTTGGCGCTCGACACCTCACCCTACACCCTCACGGCTGTAAGGAACAACTGTCCCGCGGAGTTTCCTGTTGATCGGGAGTCTAGCTCTACCGTGTTATAAGTCTTTGGAACCCATGTGAATGTCTTTTGATAGTTGGATCGCTCATAAAAGATGATTGATGAACTTATTTTCAGTGATTTGCCTTTTGATGTTTTTCAATAAAAATAAGTATTATGATTATATGATCATATTTGAATATCTTTATTAACTTTTTTAAATTATAAAAGTCATCTGATTTCATTGGATTAATTAATTATTACTTTATACATCTCTTTTCATTACAACTACATTTTATGTTTTTGACCTTAAAACCAAAATAATGAAATTTTTTCAATGAGTCTTCTGGTAAAAGCCACTAAGGACGTTTCATTTGAGGACGTAAGCTTTGGAAATGACTTGGAAATTTCCTGCTCTCTTGAAAATTTCATATATAATCCCCTCCTGTTAATTTCCATCTCACGTTTCGCCGCATACCCCATACTCCGTCCCTAAAACCCACTCCTGTTCGACAGGTGTCCCATCCCAACCCATACACACCACGTGTACGATAATTACGTCATACAGCCACGTAGTTACACTCGAAATCAGTCCGCGTGTCGAAATCACGATAACCAACAAGGATGACACGTGTCAATATAATGGAAGAACTGTTTCCGAAAGTACTTTCGCTACCATAGCTGTTTCCGATTCAATACCAGCCCTTCATGCACAGAGCCACCCGTCATTCTCTCAGAATCCATCCTTGTAATCCAAAACTTAGTATGAATGAATGGTGACACGTGTGCTAATGTGATTGTGGAACACCAAGTGGGCAGATATTCCAGGGCAGAGAACTTTCAATCCCACCACATATGTCCAAAAACACTCTTACGTGTCAACACGAGTCCTTCCTCTCCCCTTCTCCCGTCACGCCACGTGGCCTTCTGGGCCTTCCCTGTTCTCTTCCCTTCCCTTTTATCTCCCTTAAAATCTTAATCCGAAGCAATTACCCGTACAAAGAGAGTACAATTTCCATTGTTTATTTTTCAAATATTTCGTTTCTTCGTTTGTAGCATGAGGGTTTAGCAATAGACGTTGTTTTTGAAGCAATTTGAAATGGAAAACAACTGTGGGATGATGGGGTTAAGAGAGGATGAAATGGAGTTAGACCTGGGATTATCAATCGGAGGAAGCTTGAGGAAAGCAGAGAAACTAAAGCCCACAAGAAACGAATCAAAACCCAGAAATAACTCCGTCGCAGATCTCGGGGAAAGTGTTGTTTTTGATTCACAAACGAATGTGAGGTTCAAGCTTTGAGGCGACGAGAAGCGAGGAAGAAGAGAGAACACAAGCAGAAAAGGAGAGGAATATCTCACTGGAACGGCGAGTTTATCAGCAAAGATAACGACACCGGTGCAATGGAAGAGAGGGAATGCAAGAAAACAAGAGTTGAAGAGTTTTCCGGTAACGTAAATCCTCATTTGAGAGGCGAGTTGGACAACCCGTTGGTCTGCGCGGTAATCCCGGTGCAGGTCCCGGGCCCGTATCCACAGCTCCAGTTCGTGCCGCTCGCCAATGGGTTTGGGTATCATTGCGTAAATGCGGTGCCTTATTAGAGCGGTGTTGATGGGAATGAGATGCGCGTAGTGCAGCCGATGGCTGTGGCTGTGAATGGTGGGTTCTCATCGTTTCAGACGGCTCAGGATTCAGGCGTGAATGGTGGAAATGGATATTATTCAGAATATAACGGTAGCAGAGGTGGAAGGAAGAGAAAAACAGGCTCAAACGGGTCTTCCATGTATAGTTCCTCCACGGGTTCGGATCTTCAAAGCTCTTCTAATCAAGGTACGTCCTTTGCCTTTTTCATGCAATCATCCAAGAACCACACAATTCATTATCAAATCTTATAAATATTGTCAAAAAAACCAAGATTTTTATGTGTTTTTTCAGTCGAGTTTTTGGATTGTTGGAATAACAGGAACAATTGGGATTCTTGATGTTCCTCAATACTCTGCAACTGTTCTAATATTTTGTTTTCCTTCCATTTCCAGGTGTTTGCAGCACTGAAACCGGAACCCCCACACCACAGACAAATCCTTCACCGGAAAACAATCTTAAGGGCCAATCTGAACAAACTGCACAAAGCATTGAGAAATCCAGAAATGGTATTGAAAAAACACCTTCTTTGAATACCACAGTGTCCACTTCATCGAATCCGACGAAAGAATCCAACCCCCAAACTGAATCCGATGTTAACAGCAAGCCTGTTTCGACGAACGAAACAGCAACGACCACTTTCTCAAAAGACACCAAGGGCAAGCCTCCGAAGCCTCGAACTCCGCCGCCTAACGTCCTGTCCCTTCGTGACATGCCTTGCGTCTCTACAACAGGCAATGGCCCCAATGGTAGAACGATCAATGGTTTTCTATACAGATATACGAATTCTGAAGTCAGCATCATTTGTGTCTGCCATGGGAGTTCATTCACCCCGGCCGAGTTCGTTCAGCATGCCGGCGGTAACGATGTTTCGCATCCTCTTAGACACATTACCATGGTTCCGACCGCTTTTTAGTTAAAGACAACGAATGTATGTATATCCATGCCTGTTTTTGTAGACTACGAGAGTTGCTGAACGAATGGGGTTGTAAAGTTGTAAATTTAAAATATAAATTTAAAAGTCTAAAATGCATAAATTTTAAAAAATTATAATATATATATGAATATAAATATGTTTTTTTTATTTAAATAGACAAGTAAAATTGTAAATACACCATAAGTATTCACAAAAATTTAATTTCATATAAAAATATAAATATTTTTAATTAATTAATTTAATAAATCTTTAAAAATATATGTTTTTTTAAATTTATTTAACTGACAAAGAGTAATTAAATTTAATTTCTATATCATACGTAGTAATAAAATTGTATTGACGTGTATATATTTACTTAGATTAAATTCAATTATTACCTGACTTGGAAAAATGTCTTAATTGCTTTCTAAAAATGATTTAAAAATTAATTTAAACTGACTTGTTCTTGTCTTATTGGTTAATTCGCGTTACAAGGAGTCATTCTAATATATATTACGCATTTAGAATCAAATTTAAAAATCACGTAATTAAAAAAAAATCGACTTCTTTGTACCAAAATTTCCATTTTATATCTTAATCAATTTTAGATTAAAATATTTTCCCCTTATTTCTAATTATTTTCAAAACTAGGAAAAAAATTATTAAAATTATTAACTCGCATATAATTTTTAAAAAAATAATAAAAATAATCTAATGGAATGTGATGATTTTAAGCATGTTCGCCCGTCATAATTATAAATCCATTTTACATATAATTTTTCGTAACCCATTTGAAATCACAAATAAAATTAAAAATTATCATTACAATTTACAGATAAACATGAAATCTTTAGATAAACACGTAATAATATAGGTTAGATTTATTTGACGCCGTTAGAGGGGTATAAATACCAAAACCCTGTGCCAACAGACTTTCCATTTTGCAGGCGCCTCTTCAAGATCCTCAAGAACCCTAGAAACCGCTAAACTTCCTCAACGAAGGGAGGTTAGAGAAAGAGCAACCAACGCAAAAGAAAAGAAGATCAAGAAAAGATATTCTCTTCACTCTCACCTCTTTTCTTCTTTGAGATCTGAATCTAAAAGCTCAGGTAAAAAACCTCATTATCAACTATTTCTCTACTTATTTCATTTGTTTTGTAGTATGTTTTTCCTGGATGCCTCAGATTCTTGTTCAGATCAATTAACGATGTTCGATCTTTAGATTTAAGAGATGACAGATTTACATGAGAACTGAAAATTTGAATTTTAGTCGTTGCTTAAGTGTTCAAAATACTTTTTTCTTTCGGTAGGTAGTTTCGTTAGGTGGTTTGGTGGTTGTTTCAGTGGGATATATTTTCCTTTTCTTTTTCTCGGCTTGCCACTGAAAAATGTGGCTAGAGTCTCGTGTACTGATATCAGTTTGGCCTTCGTTGAGTTGCAGGTTACAATTCCTCAATGGCATCTACACAACAAGAACTCCCTGCTGGAATTACAGCTCCTGCTCCCGATGTTGTATGTTTTCAGTTCGTATTTGGATGTTTTAGTGATGCACTGGAAGTTAAGATTTGATCTCTATTTTTGGTGATTTTAGGTTGGGAATGCCTTTGTCCATCAATACTACCTTATCTTACATCAATCCCCTGAACTGGTTCACCGATTTTACCATGATAGTAGTAAACTTGGTCGACCTGAAGAAAATGGTATCATGAGTATTACGACGACAATGCGAGTTTTCTCCATAAGTATTTTTCATGCATCTGTTCTTGTCTTGAGTCGAACTTTCGAATTTAGGATACTAGCCATTATCTTGTAATTTGGTTTCCTTCTTTGTTTTTGTTCTGTAGTCCAACCCTTCATTTGAAAACCATGTTTCCTGCTCTTTTGAAACTATGTCTTTTTAAGTTTGGGTTGGTATAGTTGACCTTTGGTGCTTCATTTGTGGACCAGGCCATCAACGAGAAAATACTTGCACTTGGGTACGGAGAATTCACAGCAGAGATAACAAGTATAGATGCACAGGAATCTCACAATGGAGGAGTACTTGTTCTTGTAACTGGATATTTAACTGGAATGGATAAACTGAAGCGGAAATTCACTCAAACTTTCTTTTTGGCTCCTCAAGACAAGGGTTATTTTGTTTTAAATGATATATTTAGATACGTTGATGATGGAAAATATGGAAGTGGGATCCAGGATCCAGTTAATAGTACTGTAACTTCTCCTGCTACTGAGCTAGGTAATTGGAAACCAATATCATCTGAAAAACTTCAAACACAGAATTATAGGGATTTCCTCCTATTGACGTGAATGGTTGTCTGCAGATTCTTCACCTGCTCTGGAGAATCATATTGAGCAATTTGAACCGTTACCAGAAGAAGCTAATGGGCAAGTGTACAATTCATCTGAAGATGAGGATGGTTCTAATGAAGAAGAGGAAGCACCAGTGGCCGAGGTTGTTGATGATTTTCAGATGATTTCTCAATCTAACTCCAAAATTGTTGATGTGCCAAAGAAATCATATGCATCTATTGTATGTATTAAGTAACATGCTGCTGCATTCTAGACTTGACTTTGTATTTATTTAGGATATATAGTTCCTGTTTTAAGCTAATGGTTTTGGACTCTTCTATTATTGTTCTAGCTGAAGGTTATGAAGGAGAATGCAATCCCTGTATCAATCCCCACACATTCCCCTTTGAAGCCTTCGGCAAAATCTCATGAGCAATCAAGATCTGCTGCACCACCGGCTGCTCCTGCAATAGTATCTGATGCACAGATTTCTGGCAACAATATTGTAGAAAATGGGAATAATCAAGATGTGGAAGGTACACACCTTTTTCTCACGTCTGCACAATTTTCAACTACTTAGCACACAATTTATTTCTTTATGCATCTGTGCCCGTGAATCATCTACTCAAATATACTGTTTTGATCGAGCACAGCTGAAGGTCCTTCTATCTATATCAAAGGTTTACCTTTGACTGCTACACCTAGCATGCTGGAGAATGAATTTAAGAAGTTTGGACCTATCAAGAGTGGTGGTATTCAAGTTCGAAGCCAGAAGGTACATACATGTTGGCTCAATTTTGAAGTTTTAGATTACATATGTATATTCAATTAATGTATTCTCTGTATTTAACTACAGGGTTTCTGTTTTGGTTTTGTGGAATTTGAAATGGCAAGTTCTGTGCAAAGTGCTATAGAGGTATTTAAATTTTTTTTCTATGCTGATCTTTTTATTATGTACGTCGTAATGCATCTAGTTACACACTTAGTATTTTGTTTTGTGGCACCAATTTGCGACAAGTTCTGCATTTCTGTGCTTGCCTTTGCCAGAGCAGACAATACAGGTTTTACTTCAGCTTATGTCAGGTTTTCTAATTTAATCTCTCAAAGATCACTTGAATGAAGTTATGATTGTGCCTAGATTTTAAGTGAACCTTCTGTTACTTTGTTGGAAATGCTGTTTTGTTTGGGGGTGGGGGTGGGGGGTTAGAAATGAGGAAGGTGTTGGCTTATAATGTTCATCGATTAATATTGGGCGGAGTAGCGCAAGGGTGATCCATGCCCTCATATGAAATATTCAAGAGCTTCTTCACCTTTAATATAAGTCTAACTCTGGATTGAGAACTTTCAAGAGCTTTGATGCATTCACTTCAAGAAGTTTTTGGCTTGTCCATGTGTTTTTAATTGTTTTTTATGAAAAAGTAGTTAACATGTTTTTATTGTAATAAAATAAAAGTAATTTAATTTTTTTCTTTTAAAATAAAAATACAGTTAAGTGTCAATTGAATTAGGCTTAAGGTGCACAAAAGCGTCAAAAAGTCTCCCCCAACCGAGTGTATATGAAGCTCCAAATCTAATTTTCTCTGTGCCTGTGTGATTGTGCCCGAGTGCTTTCCTTGGCAACCATGGTGATACCTGTAGAGTTAAGTCTAAATTATCTTTTGTCGTTGGGTTTGATCTGTATTCTTTTCATTTAAAGCCTGTTTATCCTTTTGTGAATGGTTCCAAATCCAACTTAATCCCTGATTTGACTTTTGATGTTCTTCTCCAATAGCAAAGAGAAGGGTTTATTGTTACACCTTTATATTTTTGTCCCAGCAATAGATTATGCATTGCTTTTTTTTTCTTATTTATTTTTTTGGTGCAATAAATCTACATCTTCAGTTATCTATTTTCATTTCTTCAAACATCTTTCAGGCATCACCTATTAATATTGGTGGGCGTAAAGCAGTTGTTGAAGAAAAACGATCTACTTCTCGATGTAAGTGTTTTTTATTGTTAACAGAAGTTTATACTTAAGTGGTCTACATTTGAACTTATGAAATCTGCCATTATTGGCATGAGACTGATATGTCCTTGATTGTATAAAAATGGTTGTTTACAGACAAGCAAATTTTGTGGTATATCCTAAATCCAAATTAGTCAAGAACATGTACTTTTGAACTTGTGTGGATATAATTTGCTTGTTATAATGAGTGTTTTTCACCTGCAGGGAACAGAGGTCGGTCTTCATCTGGATCTGGGTCTGGATACAGAAATGAGGGAGCAAGAGGGCGTGGAAACTACACTGGTGGAAGGTTCTATGGCCGGGGTGATTTTGGAAACAGGGGCAACAATCGAGGAGGATATTTCAACCGAGGAGGTGATGTATATCAGAGGGGTGAGCACATGGGAAGTAGCAATGGTGGCCGCGTAAGTCGCTCTGGTGGACTAGCCAAGAATGTAGCACCAACTGTATCTGCTCCTGCTTGACGAAAATTAATGTGGTAAATGCCCGCAAATGTTAAAAGATTTTAACTTTTGATTTACAGTGTAGTTGGCAGAAAGAACTCAATTTGCTTTGCGATGGGAGTTTACATGAGATTTGACTGTTGGGGTTTTATAACAATGGAAGGTTTTTTGGTGGTCGTGCAGAGTAGATTAAATTATTGTTAACTGAGCTGCTGTGCTGGTCAGTCTTTCCGATGCAATTTTTGTCGGAAAATACCTTCAAATATGATTTTTGGCTTGGACAAGATGAATCTGCAACGTGTATTTCTGTTGGTGGGATTTCATTTAATCATCCTTTTGATATTCAACAATATTCATATATAATGTGTTGGTAATTCCAATTTATCAATGATGACAACTGTTAGCCGCCTTGGCAATGAGCGGCAGTGATTAGTATACCTTTAGCTGGTCATTTCATTTGTGTGTAAATTGAAAGTTCCATGGCTTGTTAGGAAGTTCTTGTGGCTAGCTTTACATGGGATGGGAGGTTACTCACAAATGACGAGCCCAAACGCAGACACTTCGCAGTTGCTGATTTTTTTGTTGTTTCTTCCGTGATAAGGTTGAATCCATAGAACATGCCCCGCGTGATTGTAAACATGATGCCTCTACTTGGAAACGGTTCAGTCAAACCATGATTTTCGGATGATTTTAAAATCTTTTGGAAACGGTTAACTCAACCATGATTTTGGGATGATCTATCTCTAACTATGTTCTACAATAAAAATATTTTACTAAAAGTTAATTAAGAAAAATAAATTAAAAATTTTAACTTTAATTTTTATATTCTAAACGTATTCTAAAAAATATATTATATTTTTAATTTTTTAAATCGAATTATAATCTTTAATTTTAAATTTTAAATAAATTAAATCTTAAATCTATTAAATTGTGTTAAGCTACGCTTTTGTGGTTTGAGAATTCAATTTTTTTAGATATAGTAAAAAAAAATTCGTTGAAGCTTAAAAATTATAAAATAAATTATTTATTAAACCATTTTATAATAGCTTGACAAATTAAATAATTATTTATACATTTCAAAACTTCAATGATTAAACAAATATTTTTACTTAATTTAAGATTGAACAACACAAGAGACTTGGCCATCCTCAAGCTATAGTGGATGAGACCTAAGAGATATGGTATTTAGAAAAAAGGAGAGGGTAAAATAGGAATCATAAATTACACACACACAAAAAAACACGTTCCCCTATAGCTCACATTAATTCAACATTCTCTCTTTTTCCACAAAGACTTGCCTTTGGCTTTGATAAAAAAAAAAAAAACTTGGCCTTTGGCTTTGTTTGATTTATTTTTGTTTCCAACGCCATTAGCAGCTTCACGACCCTTTGATAAAATTGGGATTTTACTCCAAAACTGGAGGGGAGAATTAGCATAAAAACAAACAACACAAAAGGTGGTAGATGCATGCGCCACCACCACATTACCAACTTCTTAAATTCACTCCGTTTCTTCTTTCACTATCTTCATTCTTCTTAACAAACAAACAATCCTCAAATTTCTTGTACCAGATTTTGGTTGTAATCCTTAATAAAAAACTGTTTTTGTCTCATCGGTTTCTACGCTGTCTCAATCAACACCTTTGCTTTCCCGTTCTCAGGTACCAGATTTTGTTTATTTCTGTTTATTTATCTTCTCTGTAATGGGTTGGTTTTTGCTTTTCATGGTCACGGAGTCATGACTATTTTTAGCTTTGATGGGATTAATGAAGGCTTTGGCTTTGTGGGTTACTTTTTTCTCTTTCTTTTGTGTGTTTTGGGGGTTGGGTTTTTTGTTCTCTTGTGTTTTTCAATGCCTTTGCTCCCATGAAAGGTGGTAGGTTGGTGGGGTTGACTTGTTTTCCATGGGGAGATGATTTGGATTTTTATTAGGAAGACTCATTGGACAGCTTTGTTAGCTTCACATGGTGAGAGTTTTGGCTTTACTTTAGTATGACGAATTTACCTTTTTTTTCAAAAAAAAAGGAGAAGAAAAGTATGGCTGAGCTTCCTGTCATCTTGCCCCCTTATCCGGAGCCTGGTTAAATTTTAGAAGTGAATACCATTTTCACCTTAATAGGGGTTGAGGCTTGACTGAAAACGTTTCATGGGATTTGCATTGGTTTGTTCATGGAGTATTATTTTCTCTAATTTCATTTACGAATGATTTCTGTTTTACCAGCATCAAGTCTGCTGTTTTCTAATCCGTGCATGGGCTTTAGATTTAATCCCTGTGGTTCTCTATTAGCATTTTTGAAATCAAAATCAAAACCAAACGTGCGTGTAATGAGAAAATAGTTGGTTTTCAGCCTTGACAATAGAAGTATGGAGTATGTATGGTTGATATTAGTATTTGACAACAAAATGTTGATTAACATATTGGAGTTTTTACCTGACATTTCTATTTTCTTTGAATTTCTTGTCTAAATTGCTTAGGAGAATCATCAATTTACTTGCATTGACCCATAGTTTTGATGGCCTTCCTTGTATCTCTTGTCCTTTCTCTCATTTTGCTTTATAGATAAGTAGAATAGGTGATATCTTAGTTCCTGTTTACTTATATTATGAAGCTGTGTCCTGTATCAGTCTTCAGGTTTAACTTGCCATCCTGGTCATTTTCTAATACTATATTCTGTATTGTTTATCATTTTCTATTTGTTTAATCCACTTATAAATCACCCATCTTTGGTAGCTTTAGGGGCACAGGCATACAGATAGACACAAAGGACGATCTATTTAGCCATTGTTCACTGATTAAAAGGTTGCCAACATGGTCAGCTTACGCAGACGCAGACTCCTGGGACTCTGCTCTGGTAAACTGTAGTTGAGATTTTCTTTATCTTGCATAACTAATTACTCCTATTGATATCAATGAATATGAACTTTTGCTATGAGAGTGTAATCAAGTTCTAAAATATGATTGAGCAATGTTATATAAAGTGTGTCCTTTGATTGTTTGTTCGTATTGATTAAACTATAAGAGTGTAATCAAGTTCTAAAATATGATTGAGCAATGTCATTTACAAAATTTGCTGCTCGTTTGTAGGGAAGAGTTCCTTTTTGACCCCACTTCCTAGATTTTTTGATAATGGAAATGCCCCTGAAAATTCAAGCCAGAATGCAAAATCAGTTAGTGTGCATCCTATGCCCTCAGATTCCATCAACCACATGCACGGGGTAAGATCGCATTAATAATTAATTGACCAGGTGTAGTATTAAATGGTTTCACTGTTAATTTTGCTTCTTGGTTGTGGCGGTGTCAGCTTTTTGTATTCCTATTTCTTTTACCGTTGTGTATGAACTTGGCAGCTTGCTGATATTCTTTGTTTTACCTCACCCCCCCCCCCCCCTCAGACTAGGGATGCTTGCCTAAGTAATGCCTCTTTATGTTAAGAAATAAGAATACTATAGCCACTTTTAGTTTTTTATCGGTATCCAACATTTTTATTGACCAGCATGCTTGCAAATAGAGGTTCATAATGAATATATTAAGTGGTTATGATTCAGATGCTTACGTTCATGATAGATACATACCAAGTGACATGCACTGTTCAATTCTGGCTTTTACTACAGAATTACACTTAAATGTAACTATTTATTGCTCTCTCAGAAAAGTATTGCTAAGGTTATCTGTGGATCACCAAACATTTCTGGTTCTGGTTCATCAAAAGAGCATCATGATCAACCTTTTCCAGGTTTGTATCTCTGGAAGCACATGTTCTATATATTCGCCAGTATTGTCAAAATTGAAAAGTTTACTTGACGAACCTTCTTGTTTTTTCCTCCTTTATCCATTCACTCTGATTCTTTTCTTAACTCTTTTCTTTCGTAATCAACATTGTTTTCCGCCATGTGAGTGCTGCACTTCCTTTATATCCCTTTTGGACTATCTTAGAGTGCTGTTTTCTGATAGATGACATGTTTGACATAAATAGAGAAGCAGTTTCAGGAGTCAGTGTTTTAACTTTTACCCCTTTTGTTTGAATAAAGATGAACTAATATATCTCAAAGCTGAGTTGATGCTGTGCCGCTTCCTTATTAAACATGTAGTTACTCATTAGCATCGAAGTCTGATGCTATGATCCGTTTTAACTTTTGATTTCTACATTTTTACTGATGCTTGTGTACAACGTATGATCTGCAGAGCAACCGATCAAACGAAGGAAGCGACACAGAAGGAAGCAAATGTCAAACCAAGAACCCTGCTTAATGAGGGGTGTATACTTCAAAAATATGAAATGGCAAGCTGCAATAAAAGTTGACAAGAAACAGATTCACTTAGGCACTGTTGGTTCACAAGAAGAAGCTGCCCGCTTATATGACAGGTAATAAGTTAGCTTTTATCTTTTATCTTGCTTGTAATGATTGCAAATATTGTTGATTATTTTATAATGTAAAAAAAGTATTTTATGCTTAAAGATACTATAGATACATTACTAGTTATTACGTTTTGCTTGAAAAATATTTTTTTAGGAAATATATATAAAACCTTTACTGATTAATATTTAAAAATCATAAAATAAAATTGTTTTACAAAAAATACAAAACTTTTAAAACCAAAGTTGATATAAAAATTTGAGATTAACCGAACCAAAAACCAGTAAACTATAAAAATAGTTTAGTAAATTGAACTATTTTGATCTGATATGATTTGATAGTCGTTTTTTCAATCGGATTTTAAGTCATGCGAGTCAAATATATATTTTTAAAATTTTAAAATTGAGTTTAGGGATAATTTAATCTCTTTTTGCAACTTCTTCAGAAACTCTTATCACTATTTGTAATGCAAATATTGCTTTCTGTAGCTTAGTTTGATGTAAATGCAAAAAACTTTAAGCTTTTTATATCGTCTTCTGATGTGAACATGCTGTATTCATTTTTGTTTCCGTATTGTTTACCTTATTTTTTTGTCATCGACCATAAGTAAACAATGCTGGTTTCTACCATTTTATGTTGTGCTAAGGTGTGGTTGTGGCATTGATTTTTGGTAATATAACTTTCTTACTGCACAGTTATGTTGATGATAGATATTTTTATATGTAGGGCTGCTTTCATGTGCGGAAGGGAGCCTAACTTCGAGCTTTCGGAGGAGGAAAAACAAGAGCTTAGGAAGTTCAAGTGGGATGAGTTTTTGGCATACACTCGCCATTCAATAACCAATAAAAGTAAAAACCTATCATGTATTGATTGCCTATCCTTATTATCTCAGCTGTTGTAACTTAAACATTCAATGGGTTTATTTTGAATGGTGGCTACAGAATACAAGCGAAGGCTAGTCGGACAACAGAAAAGCTCTGAACCTGCAATAGAGGACAAGGACTCAATAGCTTCTCAGCTTCAAAACAGTGAGGCTGAATAATCTTGGTTTAGTAATTAAACTCTAGTTGCAGAGTCTCCATTTTTGGGTGTATAAAAGGCCTATTTGGGAAAATCTCAATGATAAATCTCCATTATTATCTTCTGGTAAGCAGATATCTATAGTGTTTAGATCCTAAATAAGTGGTAAATACTAGTTGCATCATCAGGCTGAACCATTGTTATTACACTGATGAAAAGCATGCAACAAGATAATTGCTCAAATGTAACTTTAGTCGAAGATGAGTAATGCATACTAGTACTTTTCGACACAGGTATATTCAGTTTCTTTAAATCTTTTTCCAGATATGAAAGATCATATTTCATATTCCGAATTTATTTTAGATTTGACTGAAACTTCCATTTGTTTCATCAATTCTGCATAATCATCTGCAAAGGGTAAATAACAGACAGCAGTAAACATTGTTTAAATTCAGGCAGTATTTGCTAACATTTTTTTGTTACTGCTGGTATGTGGTCTTTCCAACATTGAGCTTCTGTGGTTTCTACTTGACCGCCATGCAGAAGACATGGTCTTTGTCTAGGTTTCTCGATTGAATCGGATGATTCTTGCATCACGCCTAAACACGGCCGGCTGAAGGCCTCATTTTCAGCAGACAAGCCCTGCTGTATGTTTTCCTCATGGAGGTAGGCTTCATTAAAATCAACGAAAATTGAATTCAAGAACTCAAAATCTTCTATGTTAGTGATATATTGATCTCAAATCCAATTAGAGCTATCGGTTACCTCTGGTTCTTCAAATAACTCATCAAACGATAATCCATCGTCGTATAAAAGTCCTGAAACATACAAAAACAGTTCACTTCTTTCTATCTTTATCATAATATGCGTTAACAAATGGCTAAGAAAAATAGATTTTTACCATCTAAATTAAATTGTCATCAGCAAGATGTCCGAAGCTAGAAGGCACTTTGAATCGTTAAGCTGCACCAACTACATTATGTTTGATTGCTTCTTTCCATGGAGATGGTTTCATCATCACCATTAGTAAGAACTGAACTGCAAGACTTTATTATCCTTTTCAATGGTGTTACACAGTTGGGTGGAATCTGAATCCCTTAACTATGCTCATTTTAGTTCATGAGATTTGCTTTAAAAGAAAATGAAGTGAAGAAAGAGTGCTTGGTTTGTGCCAAAATGTTAACCTCACATGCACACAGACTCCTTGCATGCTATGTTGTAGTATAAATATTCCAAGTGGATACCACTAAACGTGTAAATTGCTATATCCTGGCCAAGTTTGTAATTTACTCCATGTCTGCATCCAGTCCACAAATATAATAATCTTTGTTGGAGTGTTGCCAGTGAAAATGACACTCTTTCCTGGAAGGAAAGTATCAAAAACTGTGCAATGAATTCATCCAAAGAAAAGCAAAATAGTAAATGGAAATTGATGCCAAATTGCCAATACATCTTAAATGCATACAAGCCGGTTCAGAGTGAATCTAAAAGGGGATAAAGAGAGAACATAGTATCATCATATACTAACTACACTGCACTTTCTGACTTCCCAAACATGGCATGTAAGGGAATGCTGTTTGGCCGTCTGTTGCTCTACGAAAGTAAAGATACAAGAGAGACGAACTCCAGCGTTATCCGGCCCTTGGATCTTGTGTTGATGACAAAGTGTTCAGGATATTTTCTCAACAACATAAGCAGACCATACCATGGTTTCCCCTTGGATTCAGGACCAGTCCAGTCCTCGGATGTAAGATATCTTCGAACTCGGCTATGATGCCAGACGGTGCTGAACTGCTCTACCAACTGTAACAAGAAAGGCAAAGTAAGCACTCTTGTAAAATATCAAGACTGGGATAAACCAAATGAGAAAAAATAAAGCAGGAAAAATAATCAAAACTCTTTGGCAAACACTAGCCAATGGATCATGTGTTCTTTTCTAGAATTCTGTTTAACTTTCTAGACATCCAATGAAAAGATGCCAAGGAGATCATAGTATCATACAACTAAATCATTGAATTTATAACAAAGGGAAATTAGGAGAGGAAATAGTTTGAGCAATTTAAAATCAATAGATCATAACAGAATAAATCTTGTTCCCCTCTCTAAATTGCAGAGGCAAAAGGAAACCAAACACACGTGAGGAGAAAAAAATAATTAGCACTAGTGGTGATTGTTGTCATTATCATCTCCTCACAACGTCTCTCTTCCTTTTTCCTCCCCTGATAAGTATATATTGTATTCATGACCTGTCTGTAAACATGACATGAATCAAGCAGGAAATGGCCTAACTTTTAAGTGCACTCCTACTCTGAAATTTCAGAGCAAAATATAGAAGAAAATCATTTCCGTGCCAAATTCTATAAAGCACATCAATAAGGGGAGAATCAAAAGAAAAACACATGGACTATAAGTCAACTAGAATGGAGTGTCATCACCAAAAAGTAATAAAAAGTAAAATGATGCAGGGCCAAAAGAAATGGAATTAAAATAAGATTTAAATCACCCAAATCTAAAACCTAACCTCAGCGTGGAGTTTCTCCATGGCCATCCATTCTCCAGGTCCACAAAGATCTGAAAGCACAGTAGCTACAGAAGAAACAACATCCTTTTCTTCCAACTGCATAAGTTGTTGATTATCAGATTCACGGTCAACTCTTGATCTTCCCTCACCCTTCTTCTCTGCAGGAACTACAGATATTACCATGCCAATGAAATGGTATTCAAGATCAATCAAGTAAATAAAGGAGGAGCTTTTAGTTCCGAAGTTCAGGTAAAATTTTGTTTCATTAAAAGCTTCAATATGACTACATTTGATGTTCTGGCGACTGCAATTCCTAAGGAGTATCTTTACCAACTACCAAAGAAATAGAGAATAACTCAAATCCAGGATAACCCAATGAATTAGTGTGATCTCCAAAACCAGATCAAGATTCAGTAGTTGTAGGTAAGCACTGCTGATCATTTAAGGAATAATACGATTGGATGCTCATAGATAAAAATAATGGCATAGACTAAACTAGGATATCAACAAGAATGAAGCTTAGAAACAAAAAAGAGCACCAGGAAAAAGGATCTGGTTCAATCTAGAAATGAATATTGGGTGCTGCAACCACAATTAATTACCAATGCAAGTTTCTGATGGCCATAAAAAACAAAAAAGAATAACATTGGAAAGAATGAACCAAAAGCTAAATAGATGAGGCAAGTAACAGCAGAACTCAATGTTAGAACATAACTATCCTAAAGCAACAAGCAAATCTGATTCTGCGTCATCAATACAATAACTAAATAATCAAAAAACAATAAACTTTAAAAGGCTATGGTTGAAAAGTGGCAAGTTTTCTTTCTAGAGTTCTACAATGACAACTACCAGGAAATAACAAAAGACAATTTGATCAAACAATATAAACGATAAATTTCAAGAGAAAAAACAATAGTCAATTGTACTAACCTAATGCTCCGGCCAACCCCATCTTCCCTCCGGAACCGGCCTCGCTCCCACTATACCAATCCTCCCTCCTAACCTTCTTCCCACCACTCCCGACATCTTCTTCCTCCCCATAATCCTCTTCATAATAATCTCTTCCTCTTCCTTTCTTTGCTCCCGCCACCGCCGCAGGCCCCACGGTCCTTCCCATTTCCGCACCTCCATGATGACCATAATGCGGAACAACTCCAGCTGCTGACCCTGCACCCGCCGTCTGGTAAATCGAAACATGGTGCCTTGGCGCAAGGGCTCCCCCGAGAATACTCCTCACGGGGAGAAGAAAGTAAAACTGTTTATCCCCGATTTGGAGGAGGTCCTGCGAATCGAGTTTGACGGGAGGGTTACCAGGGAGGTGAAGGACACCTTCGACGAGGCAGCCGTTTTTTCCGATGACTTCGAGCGCGAAACGGCGTCGGGTGAAGTCGTAAAAGATGCGGGCGTGGTTGCGGGAAATGTTCATACCTCCTCCGAGGCTCGCTAAGTCGACATCAACGGTGGATTTCTTTGAGTTGCGGCCGAGCATTATGGAGTAGGTTTGCATGTAGTATTCGAAGTCTTCCCCTTGTAGCTTGGCGAATCCCGCCTCCACGTCGCTCCCACCCGTCGTCCCCATCGTTCAATTGCAGATTCTATTGAATAATTGATTGATCGAATGGCTTGTTCAATGAGAAGGGTATCGGAGTTTGCACGAAGGTTTGTCCCCTCCGGTTCCAGATCACCTTTTAAGATTTTTCAGATTTCATAATTAACCATCGTCATTTTTATAATAATTCAATTAACCATTGTGGGGTTAAAGAAAAATTTGAACTTTCGGCTTTTTCTTCATTAAACTTAAACTAAAGTCCAAACCCTAAAATATCCAACTTCGATATCTTTCTGTTTGGCAAAAGCCCAGTTTTGTTTTCTTTATTCTTTTGCTTTCTTCAAAATCAAATTGGAGCCCAAGTAACCCAAGTTTCGTGACTGTGCATACGAAGAAACCAAACCAGTTGAAAAATACATCTCCCTGCCGTTTGTCTTGCTTTCCTGTTCGATTTTCTTCTTCTCCGGCCGCCGATCCAATTGACTCTTCTCCTCTCTCATCAAAGGTATATTCTTTAATTACTCGATTTACTCGTTATTCTGTTTGATTGTTTAATTGTTGAGGGGGAAAATCATAATTTGGAACTTCCAAATGAAATTTTTAATGAGAATTTGCCATAGGCTTCGGGTTCCTTTGATGCAGAAAGCAAAATTGGACTTCGGAAAAAAAAAATTTCTTTAATTACCTATTCCATCTGATGTCAGTTTATATAGTTTTCGATCTGTTCGGGTTGCTTTTCCTTGTGTGAGTTTAATTTTCTTCATTTAAATTGGTTTTATGTGTTTAGCTGGGGACGTTTTGAGATAGGGCTTTGAGTTACATGCAGCCATGCAGGGATCTAAATCGCCCTCGGATTTTCGGTCGTAGATGAATTGCAGACATTTATTTTGAATAATGACTGAATATCATTTCTGCTCCATCTCTTCCAAGGGAAATAAATACTTAAACTTTTTTCTTCTTTATACACCTGTTTTTTCAGTTTGCACATTGTTTTTGGAATCGCCATCTCTTTAGCTTTGATGGATGAACCTAATAATTGTTCAATGGAACAATGAAAACTTTGTTGCTACTGATTTTTGGGGTTAGATTAGAGTAAACTTGGTATTAAAGATGGGTTTGCTAACGAGTTCCCTTAAGGACATATCTAAAGTTCGTTGATATACTATTTAGTCATAACATTATATTGAATGTAGTAGTTGATAACTTACCATCTCCAATGCATTGGAGGAAGATAATACTATGCAATTTTAAAGAGTGCCGTCGGGCATTTGTTAGCTCGATCCGTTCAATATAACATTGTTGTTTCTGTTCTACTTGTGTTTTTCGTGTGTGTGTGTGTGTGTTTCAACCGGTAATGAAGAATAGACAAACTGATCGTTGCTTTTCTTACGCATTTGTTGCTTCTCATTGCTGATGCATTTCATTTTTCAGCTGCACATTTTTTTCTTTATCTGTTTAAAGGTTCAAGCGGTTTGAAATAAAATCAGGAGTCCTGAGGATCCGATGAAGCATGTTCTTAAGCTTCTCTCGCTGCTGGTGCTCATCTCTGCACTCTGGATCGGCCTCTTGCAGGCATCTATAATACCACAAAACCATACTTGGTTGGTCAGTTTCTTTCCTTGCTTTGGTGTTCTATCATTTGTGTTCACTTATTCTAATGCATTTCCACTTAATTTTTCTAGCTTCCTATCTATTTTATTGTGTCGCTTGGATGCTACGGTTTATTAATGGTTGGAGTTGGTCTGATGCGGTTCCCTACTTGCCCTCAAGAAGCATTGCTGCTGCAACAGGTATTTTTCTTCTCTCGATCTCGTTTTATTCGCACACACTCCCCTTTTATTTTTACAGTATGTTTAGTATGGTAACATCTACTGTTCCGGGACAATTTTTCTTCATAACATCTTCGGAGAAGTTTGAATGAGTTCGATGATGACAATAACTTATTGGTGTGATTAGTTTTCTGTGGTTCTGTAATGTGGTATGTTCATAGGACATTGCTGAAGCCAAGGATTTCCTGAAGCAAAAAGGGATTGATGTTGGTTCTGACTGATAGTTGTCCGATAACATCTCTTCTTGTACCCAAATGCGGCGAACTTTACCGATGGACCTCTGTTTTGGATAGGAGAGAAAAGGTATAAATTGGGAACTAACTTCAAAGTCTGCATAACTTTCATAGAAAAATTATTTTTCCTTTGTGTTCTAACATTGAGTATATTTGGTAAAAGAATTGAGCTACCATTGTTATTTCAGCTCTCATAGATTGGCTACTTACAACAATTTTTTTTAGTTATACTTGTTGAGTAATTTTCCCACCAATAGAACTCATCGAAAATCTGAACAAAGTATTCGTTTGTTGAGTAATATTATTCTGACATGTCTCGAATGTTGCTCGAATTATTCTTTTTGAAGTACTCGTGTTCGACAATGAGTACAGGGATGTGACCTTCAAAGGATCCTCCTAATATGAAAATAATTAGAAAAATCTAACCATATCCGACACCGGGGACGTGACTATACAGAAATAACAATTGCTGTTACAGGTTTCATTGTAGACACCCATTAAGAGTGTCAATTTAGGGGGATTGATATCGAGTTTAGTGAATTTGCACTAAATAAATAAATGTTCAAGTATCTCCAAATCTGCCATACAAACAAATAACCATCCAAATGGAGCAAGAAGTGTTTCATTGGTTGCCATAGCAACTAATTTCAGTCATTTTATTAAGAGCCAAACTAAAACAATTAAGAAGTCTGAGGCAATATGGATACTGATATTAGGTCCTAAGTAAATATTGGTTACTTATGGTTCAAGGTAGCTTTTCATACCTGGAAATGATTATCAAAATTCAAGTGTTGGTGTCAATACCCAAAATAAAGGTATTGATACTCTCAAGTGAACCATAACCTGTCAAAAAGATTATCGTCTCAAACAGAGTTCAAAACTACATGTCAAATGTCCTAATGTTCAGAGAAGGATTTGCTTAACCAGTGCCTATAGGCATTAGTAAAGGATTATTTAATTATTAATTTTGATCCTTTCTTCCTTTTGCAGCTAGGACATGTATCAGAAGGCACTAGTTAACATTTCCCTTCGAAAATCTCCTTCATTGACATGTCAACTCCATCCAATAGCAGTTTGAATTTACACCTGAAATAAAACAACAATCATCACCAGAACATAATTTAAAAGAACAAATTATCGCGTTCCCAAAGCTACCATATATGAAAAGACAAAGGAAAATCATCAAGCTCTGTACCACTACAAGTAAATAAAATGCTTTTAGACAAAGTCCTCATTTATGAGAATACAGTGTTGAATTCCAAGTACACGAGAAAGAATATATGCATGTCTTTGAAAATGGAGTATTCTTCGTACAAACATAACTGATAATTCACATTAACCTATGATTTTGCTCACTTTCATTAATAGAAATTTAATCTTAAAATATAGATATAGAATAGTAAACTTACATTAATAGTTGGGGTAGACCTCACATTTAACTGGCTGATGGAAGGAAGACCCTAATTAGTTCCCTCACGGTGACTCTTTTCCTGCAAGTTGGGCATTTTCCCTGGGCAGCTATTGCAGCTTTAATGCAGGCCTTGCAGAAAATGTGGCCACACCTTGTCGACATTTCCTCCGTTAACGAACCCATGCAAATCGGACAATTGAAAGTCAGTTCCCTCAGCGGTGGTTGCGGCTTTATAATTTCCTTGACCTGCTGATATAAAAGTTATCGAGACTTGCAACATTCATAAATCTAATCGAAGTCAATGATGCACCAGTCATTAGAACACATGGATGGACAAAAATAACAAGAGATGTCCGATCACAATGTCTTAATCTGATGGCCAGCCAAACTCCAACATACTTTCCTGTAAAATATTACATTACGTCTTTTGAATAACGAACTGATGCAAGGGCTCTTACAATAGACTGTGGTGTGCTTTCCAAGTTAATGTAATGATCACAATTGATAACTGTTTGACTCGGAAGAAATCTTCTAACTTTGTTTTGATTATTCTTAGTTGACCTAGCCAGCCGCCCTGTAAGGAGAGAGATGTGAGATGCATCAACTTCAGACATAGAGTAAACTAAGGTTTGGAAGATAAATGAATGAAACACAGAACCACCATTTGCTGAACTTGTTGACTTGGGCAATCTCATTAGTAACATAAAGATTGGACTGGACCAGAGTGTTGCCAAGCAATAACTCTACCTCAGTTGAGGTCATACATTTCTTTTATTCTACTGCTTGAGCCATTGACAAATAATAAATCTTCACAAGTCACAAATCACGAATAAGGGCAAACAGCTATTTGCCAAAGCTAGAAATTTGTGTATATACTACCATATCCCCTCCATAAACTAGTACAAAGTACAGAATTATCAAATAAATTAGTAGACAGTAGGCCACAAAAGTTTACTGCCCAAAGTATCTGCAATTTTATTCAATTTTTAATGCAATTCGCAGAAGCACAATCCATCAGCTTATAATCACTTCAAGGCATATTATGCCACCTACATTTTCACTTGGATTATGTTGTGTTGGTTAACTGGTGTGAGATTATTTTGTTTCTAATTCCCCCCTTTAAGAAATTCATCTGCAGAAAACACATACAAATTCCTTCCCTAATCTTTTTAATCATTTGATATTCATGAAACAAGAAAAAGTGAACTGATGATTCAATAATACGAAGCACCTGAAGAATAAAATTAACAAAAAAAAAATCGACCTTGTGTAGATAAATAGAATGAATTTACATGGTGGAATGATGCATCAAAACAAGCTTTTCTTAAGCAAACAGCATAACATCCTTCTACAGCAACATGATGAAAACATTATAGACATCCTTCCCTCATAAATTAAACTACCTGAATCCACGTCAACAACAGTCCTACTGCTTCTTCTCGAATTATTTTTAGCCTGACATAAAATCCCAAGAAAATTAGTAACACGCAAGATTGAAATGGATCCATTATCCATAAAACAGATTTCACATACAGTTGAAGAGAAGAAAACAAAAAAATGTTGAACAAGAGAAGCAAACCTCTGCAAATGCTGTAGCAGAAGATTCAATCACATCGTCTTCAATAGCTTCTACATCAATGGTATCAAGTGGCATATGCTCTACGGGATGGCCAGTCACTTCCTCAAGGCCAACCAGTTGTGAAGTACCCTCCTCTTCTATAATATCACAGGGAGGAAAATTTAGATCCAACATTATCTTCCTCGGTTGATACCCTCTGAGAGAAGTTCCCCTCGTTTCAATAGTGCTCATGTCCATTTATAATTTTCTATGCACTTCCAAAACACCACAGCCTCAATAAAACCTAAAAGACAACTAAAAAGAAACAACTTTCTCAGATTCAAGCTTTCACTAAACACAAATCAGTTAAATATATATGAAAAAAAAAAATTACAAGATAATGAACAAGCACTTGACACGAAAACCATCATTCTAGAAAGGAGAGAAATTTAATCAAAATTCAAACTCGAACGACAGGCCAAAACGAGAGAAAAACACTCACAACTATGAAGTATAATCAACTAAAAATCGAATAACAATTTAAAATTTAAGAAAAAATATCGAATTGATCATTGTATCCTTCAAAGATTTCCCGAAATCGAGGGGATACGAATAAACAGAAACACCGATCCTTGAATCAAAACGAATTGAAATATGAAAAACAAATTGATAGAGAATTAAAGCGAGCTGAACGATCAAAATCTTACCTTGGAAACCCAAAAGCTTTCAAAATCTTCCAGGCAAAACAGAACCTTCTGAAAATTTTCTCTTTGTTAAAGAGTTTTTAATCAATTAGATTTGAAACCGCAACTCACCAATGAGTTTGGTTTTATAAGATAAATTACATTCTGCGGAAGGTTTTGTATAATAGGAATTTTTTAAATATATTTATATAATAATATATTTTTAATTATATTAGTATATAAAATAATTGATTTAATATATTGCCAAAAAGAAAATAAATTTTAATAATTACCATTTAAAATAATTGTGATTTATACTAAAGAAATAATAAAAATTTTATATCCAGATAAATATAATTTATCTAATAATTCCTTATTACCGAGAGATACATGTTAAATAAAAATCTCTGCAATAACATTGTTTTAGAGATATTATAATTTCTTATTATCTAATAATTTCTTATTATCGAGAGATACATTATTTTCTCAGATGAATTTATTTTATTTATAATATAAAATTTTAATTTTTATTAAATTTAAGGTTTTATCTGTTAAATTAATTAAAAAATAATTGTTAAAATTAAGGTTTAACCTTTAATATATTGTTCGTATAAAAAATATACACAAAACATGTCTAATTTAACTTTTAAGATATAAACCTTTCGTACTAAATTTTAAATCATATAAATTATACCCAAAATCTTAAACTAAATATATAAATCCAAAAATAATTTGTTCATGGAATACTTTCGGAAAATATTTTAACGTACAAATTTATTTAAACTAAAATTTATACAAATCTTTTAATTGTATGTTTAGAGATTTAAATCATGGTTTAAAGATTAAGGTTAAGGTTATAGAGTGCATAATTTAAGAATTAGTTTTTAAGTTGTTAGGGTTAAGAATTTATGTTTTAAATTAACTTAAATATAAAAGATTGTATAAAAAAATTAGGCATAAAGATAATTTTAACCCTTAATATTTATAGTTTTTATTATTTTAGCCTTTATTCTTTTCTGGGAATAAATTTAGCCCTCAATCTATATTTTTTGACAAATATCTTATTTTTTTAACTAGCTTGATGATTGGACCGTTAAAAATTTAACGATGATATATATATAAAATATAATTTTAAATGACATGACATATAACCTATCAAATACATATATATGAAATATAATTTTATTCCAATATAAAATAATTAAAATTTAAATAAAATATTAAAAATTAATTAATTCTAAAATAAAAGGTTATTAAACATTTCTAATCTTAACTACAGTAAAATAAAAATCATATCTTAAAAAATTAATTAATTTTGAATTGTGTTTATATTTTTTAAGATAAGATTTTGATTCTATCGTAGTTAATTAAGATTGAGAATGTTTAGTAGCCTTTTATTTTAGAATTTATTATTTTTTTAATATTTTATTGAATTTTAATTATTTTAAATTTTATATTAGAATAAAATTATATTTCATATATATATATATATATTTGATAGGTTACATATCATGTCATTTAAAATTATATACATATATATATCATTGTTAAAATTTTAACGATCCAGTCATAAAGCTAGTTAAAAAATAAGATATTTGTCAAAAAATATAGGTTAAGGTTAAATTTATCTAAAAAAATAAGGGCCAAAACGATAAAAATTATAAACGTTAAGAGTTAAAATTATCATTATACTAAAAAATTATATAATTTATGTATCAAAATATAATCTATTATTGTATTCTACCACTGTTATATAGGATAATATTTCAATTTTTAATGGGTTATATTTTTTATACAAAACATATATAGAAAGAATATAAAAAATAAAAAAATAATTTTATCAATCAATTAAATATATTTTCTCATAAAACGAAAAGTGTTTATACCTCTTTTAATAATTTCACTTTAAATAATAAATTTAAAATATTAAAGAGTAAGATATATTTTGAACATGAAGTTTAGTTTAGAATATAAAAATTGAGATTATAATTATAATTTAAATTAATTTTTAGTATTTAGGGTTTTGTTATTCTTTAAACCGCCCTTGTCCATGTGATGCTTTATAAATACTTGCCGCCTGTTTTAGTTTTTTCTCCAATAAAGTTTCGGACATTAATCCATGGCTTTCAAGATTGTATGGCATACTTCTCACCTTCAGCAAATCAAGCGCCACAACCGTGAAATACCTCCAGATTCAATCCTAATTGTGTTAACCGTTAATGTCGGCTATATCACCAACGCCAACGCCAACCCTGTCTTCTCCCAACGAACCCTTTGTTTCGGTTTCAGCATCCTGCAAAGCCCCCGCCGTCTTCACCAGCTTCTGTCTCCAAAGCTTGAAGAGCTCGGAGTCGACATGTCCTCCGATGAGTATCAAAGGGTCCTTCAAGACATCATCCAATGTGGGATTGACACTGTGCGCGGAATATTGAACCAGGGATATTACTTCCAGGCCTTGCAATTGCATTCGGATATGTATGTGGAACTGGAACCCAGAGCCATGTCCGACCAGGACACCTCGATGAACAGAGCTTTGTCGGAATCGGAGAGGGAATTCGAAAACAACAACTATGGCATGGTCGGAGCCATAGAGTCATCTGTTAAAAAGATGTTGAAAAGGGTCAAAGTAACAGATGTGGAGAACGGAGACTGCATGGTGTGCTTAGAGGAACTTAGGGTTGGATTTAAAGCATCTCAGATGCCATGTTCTCATGTCTTTCATGGCGATTGCATCGAAAGATGGTTGAAACAGAGTCACTACTGCCCTATTTGTCGGTTTGAGATGCCGACCAATTAGAAAGATCACAATTCTTTGTGTTTCTTGTTCTTATAATTCGTTTGTTTTAGTTTTGGTTTGGTTCAAATCTCGTTCATGCCTGTAAGTTGATCGACCAATTCTTTGTGTGTGTTTTACAGAAAATAAATAAAACAGACAAATTAAAAATAAAGAAAAAGAATACTGAAAACTAAAAGTTTCCTTACACCATTAATTACAGAACAGCAAATTAAAGAAGAATTAAGCTTGTCGAATTAACCTTGAAATTAAGAAAAATTCTATTATGATGTTATTAATATAGATGTAATGACGGAACTTGATATTTGATTTTAAAGAGTTTAATTAAAGAATTTTGTTAATAATTCTTATGTATATAAATAAATATATATTATTGAGAAATTTTAATGAGATTTTTAAAAAATTTTGGAGGACATTCAAATATTTTTAAAAATTAAGGTTTTTAAAATTTTATTTTCAAAATATTTAAAGAGATAAATTATGAATTTTCAAAATTTTGGAAGTAAAATTTAACTCTAAAATATTGGGTGGTTATAATTGGTGAAATCTGTGTTATTTTAAATGTTGTGTATTAGAAAATTTTTATAAGGCTAATTAAATATATGATGAGAATTAATTCAGATTAATTAAAATACTTAAAAATTAAAAGAATAATAAAAAAATTATAACCTTAAAAATTATAACGTTTAAGGAGGAAAAAATCACTCATTGTAAGAGATATTTTTCTTATTAAATTTATATTTAAATTATATTAAAGGCTGTCAAACGGTCAACTCCACCAGTGTGACCGTTATTAGGTAAGCCGCCATAACCAGTGCTGCCTATATATACTACAGTCTACAACGCAGAATTTACCTTCTTTCTCAAGTTTTCTTTGAACTTTGAAAATTTAATCAATGGCGTTCAAGATTTTATCGTATCGCTCTCACCCTCTGCATATCATGGGCCACCGCCGGCAAATTCCTCCGGGTTCAATCCAGATTTTGCTAACCGTTAATGTTGGCTATATCACCGCCACCGACGACGACCCTTTCTTCTCACAACGAACTCTTGGCTTCAGTTTGAACCTCCTGCAAAGCCCCCGCCGTCTTCACCAGGTTCTTGCTCCAAAGCTTGAGGAGCTCAGAGTCGACATATCCTCCGATGAGTATGAAGGGGTTCTTCAAGATATTATGCATGTGGGATTGGAACTGTGTATAGGGTGTGGGATCAGGGATATTACTGCCAGGCCTTGCAATTGCAGTCGAATATGTATGTGGCACCCATGGCCATGGCCATGACCACCAACCAGGACACCTCGATGACCAGAGCTTTGTCGGAATCGAGGAGGGAATTCGAAAACAACAACTATGGCATGGTGGGAGCGGCAGAATCGTCTGTTAAAGAGATGGTGAAAAGGGTCAAAGTGACAGATGGGGAGAAAGGAGACTGCATGGTGTGCTTAGAGGAACTCAGGGTTGGATTTGAAGCATCTCAGATGCCATGTTCTCATATCTTTCATGGCGGTTGCATAGAAAGATGGTTGAAGCAGAGCCATTACTGCCCTATTTGTCGGTTTGAGATACCGACTGAATAGATCGATAACAATTCTCTGTGTTTCTGTTTTGTTCATCTGTTTGTTTGTTTGTTTGTTTTTAGAACTTGAGCTGGTTTCGTTATTTTTCCCAGAAAAAGGGTAGCAATATGAATGAACAGCAATGTTATTTTTCCCAAGAAACAAATATCAAATATCTGTAAGACTGAATAAAAGAAAAATCTTAAATAAACATAACAATTCTTCAGATTCTTCAGATTCAGAAATGTTAATGATCATCCGGAAATATCATATCAGTTGCATATGCAGTAAAGTGGATTTTTATTTATGAATAATTTCAAACAAGCTAAAAAAATTGCTTAAAAGTAATGAACACATGCTTTTGTTTTAACAAAGAAGTTAAAATTGTTCCAATGTTGAAAGCTTTACATCAAAGCTTTTCAGTTAGTTTGACCATGAAGGAATTAACAACACCTGCATCTAACACAATCCATGAAGATTCAAACAGTTCATGGAAGAATTCTGCTCCGGTTTCCTCAGCTGCATGCCTGAATGCAACACCGAATGCATTCCCTTTAAGTGCTCCGAGACGTGGCTTCCCACAGACCCCGACAATCAACACCTTAGATGGCTCTTGCAATATGCAGGCACAAAGCAAAGGCTTCAACTTTGCTCCCTTCTCCTTCAAGGCATCCATTAGAAAGTAACAGAACTTAATCAGAGCCTGGGGGTGACCCAACAGCTTTGTGTCTCCTGAATCTTCTAGCTTCACCCACCTAAACTTTCTCCCACTCCTGATGCACCCACTCTTCGTTATAGCAGCACTTCCTTGCCTAAGAATAGCTCTTTGTATCTTGATTGCTTGTTGCATTCCAGATTTCAACTTATCAAGATTACTTAGGGACAGTGCATCGTATGCCACCCCAAACTGCTTCGAAGCACATGTGCCATCCGATTGCATGTATGATTCAAGCAGTGCAGTAACCCCATATACCATATCTGCAGCTGAAACCCTTGAAGTATAACCATGTAGGCGCAAGAAACTTTTGTAGTAGAAATCGTTAAGACCATATTCAGGTAAAATTTGTTCGAACTGATCTTTCATCTTCTGTTTTACTTCATGATTCATGTACTGGAACTTCTGCTGGCAATCCACAAGTGCAAATCCCATCCTTGCAAGAAGAAGCTTAAGCTTTTTCATACCATTATCACTCCAGGTCTTCAACTTAGGGGCAATGTACGTGGAGCACAGCATTGAATCAAATAAATTCCACTCTCTCAACAACATAAGTCTTGGTTCATCTTCATAGGCAATTCTTGAGGAATCAGGTGCCCGAACCTTGGTACCGTCTTTAAGAGTTACCGAAGTAACAGCATCAAGATTCCCTAAACTGTTAATATGTTGCTGAAGCTCCATAACCCCAGCTTCATACCTCTCATCGGTTAGCCTCTCGTGAACAAACTGATCAGTAAGTGAAACACAAGCCAGCCAAAGCAACTCATTCGTGTTTTTCCTCAAAGAATGTGACAAATCATACATCAAACACCCTGATGGCTTGCCATGGAAAGTTCCCATCCGATAATAATCCCTTTTCAGTTTCTTAAATCGCCGTGAAGCTGGTTCTTCTTCACCTTCTGAAGACAATCTTCTTCTTTTCCTAGAACCATCCCTAGCTCCCCCTTCCTCATCTTCATCCTCGTCATCATCCTCACTTTCACTATCTTCATCTTCTTCACTATCCAATTCTGAATTATGCAAAGAATAGCTAGCATTTGCCAACTCCTTAACCTCAAAATCATATGCCAGATCAGCCAACCGTTCATCATCATTAGTATAAAGAACAACCACCTGATCATTCTGGTCACTCAAGTTATGCAAATGAATCGGCCTATGACTATCAACAACAAAAACCCTCGCAGCAGATCCTAGCTTAAGATCCTCTTGGAGGTCACGGTGGCACCCCCAGTTTATCAAAAGCATAGTAACAGGCTCTTCAGAGGAAGAACTCAATTCAGATGCAGCATATTCTCGAATTTCTTGAAAAGAAGACACCGGATAACACGAGTACCTGACTGAATCAGATTCAAGAATGTGGAAAATGATTTTGAGAGCACATAGAGAATCAACATCTGAGGTGGACGGGAATATAAGTAAAGGCGAGAGAGTAGATGCCTTAGCAGATTCCCTAAGCCTCGAGTAAAATGACTCCACTCTTTCCTCCCTTACCATTTTCTCCTGTTTCCTTCAATTGGGTACTCAAATTTGATGAGAAATTGGAAACCTTTTCTCTGGAAAGTAACAAAAAAAAAAAAAAACTGGAAAATTGGGGTAAAAACTCAAGACCCAGAAACAAAACTCCCTCTCTTTTCTTCACGTTACTCCACTAGACTGCTTCCTAAATATAAGATCTATAAAAAGAAGCTCTGCCCATAATTTGATTCATATCAAGCTAAATTGGGCATAAAAAATTCATAAAAATGGGGCAATCCTAAACAAACAACAAAACCAAAACCAGATTACAAACCGATGATATAATAGAAATACAGAAGAACATCTTTGATCTGAAAGAAAACTGAAAGTAAATAACGTCTTAAGTACCTGAGATTGAAAAAGGAAAAAGAAAAGCTGAAATTTTCTCAGCGCCCTTTGTTTGCTTATTTCAAAATCCAGATCTGAGAGCAAAGAAAAGGAGTAAGAAACGGAGGGGAGCGCTGTCTTTTGTTTTAGTTCATTTGGTTTTTTTTGAATTTTTGGGGCTTTTCATTGAAAATTTGAATTGTTTTGAGCGACCGCCAAATTTTGGCGCTCTTTGAGTTTCAGTGACGCCGGCGGGTTGCCGTTAATATTTTATCCGTCGTTTGCTCTGTAAAAAAATTCAACGGTCAAGATTAAATTCTTTTGTCGTGATGATGATATTAATGGGTTAATTTCGGAAAATGCCCCCAAAATTACTGTACAAATTTAAAAATGATCAAAAACTTCATTATTCAATCAATTAAACCCTTCCATTAATTTAATAACCAATTTAGCACTGATGTTAGTTCGCTCGTATGGGAGATGGAACGTATATAAAATATATGTATTAATATAAAAATTTTAAAACAATAAAGGGGCAATATTATAATATGATATATTATCTTAACTGATTAAAATTTTGTTAAATTTAATCGTTAATGTTGTTTAAAGTGATTAATTAATAAAATTTTAAAATATAAAAATTTTATTAGACAGAAAGTTTAAAGCTTTAATTTCAAGCCATGAAACTTTAATATTAAAGATTGATAAATGTGTGTGATTTAACAGCACAAAGTCGTTGACTTGTTTATCAGCGACCTTTATACCACTACACGTTTTTTTTTATTCTTATTTATTTATTATTATTATCTGTCAATATTGACGCCCTGGTCTGCATTTTATTTAACCAACACTGGTTTTGTATTCAATAGGTGGAGATGTGGATTTGAAGTCAAGACCATATGGAGTTTAGTTGTGGCTAGTGTCAGGGTCAGGTCATCACATTGGCTTCCTTCACTCTTATACTTTCTCTTGTTCTTGCAAGTGTTTGGTTATTTCAGTCTTACATGGTTAGTTCTCGTCTTCCTCATGCCTAGGAACCCACATATCCTCCAACAATTATGGTGTACACATTCCTTGTACTTGGTTCAAGGTGTTTTGGGCAAGAACTGCACTATTTTGTAAGGGCTTGGGGTGGAGGTGGACTCTCACTAACACGGTTTTGAAGTTTCTAAACTGAATAGTTCAATCATTGATCATAAACTGAATAAGTTTCATGCCTGTAATATTGAGTGAAATGATTTTTCTGTTATTGTTCCTTTATTTAGTGATACTGGTGCATGATTGTGACTGCCTGCACTTGATCTTGTAGGTTTTACCCTGTTTCTCGGTTTCGTAATTGATCGAATGCACCATTATATTAAAAACTTGTTGGGTTGAGGAGTAGGGTGGGATCGTCAACAGAGGAAGTCGATAGTCTCGAGCAAGAAAGATCCCGGCTTAAAGACAAGGATGACAAAGGCTCCAAGGAGATAGAGCTACTGAAAGAAGAAATATCTGTCCTATCAGCAACTTTGAAGAAGCTGAAATCAGAGTCCCAAGAGAAAGACAAGAAGATTGAAACTGCCGACAGAAACAATCCGCGGATTTTCTACTCGAGTATGATCGTTTATTAGAAGATAACCAAAACCTTCAGAATCATGCTTCAGGATACAAGAGTCGAGGAAATTTTGAAGGGCTCCAGAGAAAAAATGTGCTTAGGCCTTAGTCTACTGATTCATGTTATTTAAAGTGATATGTGCAGTGGGGGAAAGTAGGCTTCTGCATTGTTGAAAATTTTGTAACACTTGACATAACTAAATTTAGCTTTATTAAGAATAATCAATAAGATCGTACCAAATTCCGAGCAAAAGTAAAAAAATAAATAAATTATGGACCATCTTTTTCACATTCAGAGGCAATTTGGTTTCCAGATTTCTTCTGCAGTGACCATTAGTAGTTTGCCTGTATAATCCTTCACGTTGATGCAGTTTTCTAGCCTCTCAATTTCCCCATCATCAACTCTGCTATTGCCACCAAACTAACTTTGCTCAGTTAAAATCTTATAATAAACACAGCACTGAAGAGAGGCCGGGCCGTGCTTCCTGTTAAAGACAGAAAGGAGGGGATAGAAAGGAGTGCCTACTTATGTACTTCTATATGGAAGCACAAGAGCATAATTTACGAGAGGCTGGATTTCTTTGTTGCATCGTTGAAGGCAGTTTTAACAGTTTGGAGAGAAGAACTTGCATTATAGTTGCTGCAATTATTCTCCATCTACGATCCTTGCAATGATGAAACATGGTTCAAACGGTCATTCTCATCCACCTTAAAAAGATTCTCATGACCAGAAGTGAGGATACATAAACCGAGTTGTTAGAGGCCGAAATCAACAAACCCCCTTCATTTGACCATGAAACTCATTGCACGGTCCAATTTATCCAATGTGGATGCTATAGCTTCGTATTCATGGTGGCTTTTATCTCCCATGAGGAAAGAATGGAGCTTCCCGTTCACATCCAGGACACTGTATCCAGGTACTTTCTTCTTTCCTGAGTCTTTCATGAGTTTCTTTACAGCAGCTACTTCATCCCACATGTTTCCCCAGGCAAAGAAGTTTGAGACCAATGAATGAATTCCCAAGTCATTTGGATTTAACTCAAGAACCTTCTTTGCTGCCACCTCCCCGATGGACAACTTCCCATGATTGCAGCAACCAGACAGTAGAGCAACCCAAACAGCCACCCCCGGTTCATTGTTCATGGACCCTATTAGTCTATAAGCTTCCTCTACAAGTCCTGCACGAGCTAAAAGATCCACCATACAAGCATAATGCTTCTCAGTTGGTTGGATATTATATTCATTAACCATCTGATTGAACCTGTGTCGACCTTCGTTCACCAGTCCCGAGTGGCTGAGAGCTGAGAGAAGTGCAGCAAAAGTTGCATGATCAGGCTTTAAGCTCATGTTTATCATCTGATGGAAGAGTGATAGAGCTTCCTTTCCATGCCCATGTACCCCATAGCCGGCAATCATTGCATTCCAAGAGATAATATCTCTAGAAACTATCTGATCAAAGACTGCACGAGCATAAGAAAGTGATCCACATTTCACATACATGTCAATCATTGCAGTGCCAGAAACTTGTTCCAAATCAAGCCTTCTAGTGATACATCCGTGGACGGATTTACCCAATTGTAACAGCCCGCATTGTGAACATGCCATTAGAGCACCTAGAAGGGACACCAAGTCTGGCATAAATCCACAGCCCTGCATATCCACCAACAGCTCTAGTGCATTTCTAGCAAAGCCATTTTGAGCAAAGCCAGAAATCAATGCACCCCAAGAAATATCATTCTTACTTGGCATCTTCTTGAAGACACGTGAAGCATATTCCAAATATCCATTCTTAGCATACATATCGAGAATGCTAGTCTGAACCATCACATCCATGCAGAGACATTTCCTAATCATATATCCATGAATCGAAAGTCCCAACTTTGAGTCCCCGAGATTTACGGATGCCTGAATCAACCCCAACATCACAACCCCATCTCCTTCCATCCCTTCCATTTGCATTTTTCTATACAAATCAATCGCCTCATTTGTCCATCCACCCTGCACTAACCCATTTACCATAGTGGTCCAACACACAAGATCCCTTCTTGGCATCTTGTTAAACACCACCATTGCATCACCCATTTTCCCACACTTAACATACAAATTCAAAATGGAAGACACTACAAAGACATCATTCTGATAGCCAAAATCAACCGCTTTACGCCAAATCTCCTCCCCCATTTCCAAGTCCATCAAGCTAACACAAGCCTTAATAGCCATGGTAAAAGTGGAGCTGTCAGGCCTAGTGCCTTCTACCATCATCTGATGATAAAAACCCAGAACTTCATTTGTAAACTTTTTACGAGAATAGGCAATGATCATCGCATTCCACGAATCAACACCTCTATTAGACAATTTATCGAACACCTTACGAGCTGAAGAGATATCACCAACACGAGCATAAGATGCTATAAGATTGCTTACCGAGTTTTTATGGATGTAAAAGCCAGTTAGAATCATGAAGGCGTGAATTTTAGCTATGGAATTTTGGTCTTGGCAGGCTAAGAGGAGAGGTTTAAGATGCTTCGCCATTTAAGAAGTTGCATTTGTTTGGAAGTTGTTTAGACGTTGCATAAAAGATGAACTGCGGAAGGGAAAACAAATAGGCGTGAATTAAGACCTGAAGTAATAAACTAAAAGAATCACCGTCTCCGGAAATCGAACCCACGACCACTTGGTTAAAAGCTATGCGCTTACCGGCTGAGAAAAGATGGCTGAAGATTAATAATTTCAAATATTTTACAGCAGTCCAAGATTAGTAAATTCGAAGTGCACAGCAGAAGAAATTGCAGCAGTAGCAGCTTCTCCGGCAATGGCCGAAATCTCTGAAGCTCACGACTCCGATTCCTCCAAATTACAAGACAGCGGTAGTGAACCATCACACCGATCCGATTCTGAATCCGATTTCGATCCGAAAATAATGCGTAAAACCAAACCCGGATTGAAGCGCCTGTTTCTTACCTTCTCTGTTCTCTTCTCCTTCCTCCTTGGTCCGCTTCCATATCTCTGACACATGACACAGATTTGGTTCTAAATTTACCCCCTTTTTCTTAGTAAATAAACTTTTCTTTTATTTTGTATTGAATTTGCAGGTTTCCCATTCTTATGGAAGTCCGTCGAAATTTACCGTTCTCCTCTTCCGTTTCGCGAAATTGACTCGCTCTCGACTCAGCTACGATCCGATAATTTACTCTTCCCGCTCCATTTCCACGCCCTTTTCGTCGGGTTTGATTCCGATCCCGATAGCCTCCGTCGGTCAATCCTCTCGGAAATTGCTAAACTGGCCTCTCAAAACCCTAAATGCTCCAACAACTATACTCTCTCTGTCACCGTGGATTTAGACTCCCATTGCCTCCGCAGCCCAACCTCGTCTCCACATTCGAGTACTTACCAGTGCGGATCTATCACCGCCACTGATTTTGTTCAGAACGATGATGTGGCGATCGATGAGAGGTTGTCGTCAGTTTTTGGCGGGAAAACTAAGGAGTACAGTGTGGCGGTGGTGAAGGGTGGGAATAGGAGAGCTGTCGTGGGGAAGCATAGGCACGCATGGATGGTAGTTGGAGAGGGTAGCGAGGTGGAGGTTGCAGCCGAGAGGGTTGCGGAGCTGTTGGTGAAGGTGTTTATTAATGGAGGAAGAGAGGAAGGGTCGATTCGCAATGAGTTTATGCCCGTAGGAGCCGACGGGAAGATTGTTCTTTCCTTCAATTTGCTCAATGCGGATCCACGTGATTGGGTTTATGATTGGTATGAAGTATTTTGATGTTAACCTTTACTCCTCGTAAATTTGATTGATCTTTAAGTGTTTGTTGGTTTTATTTTGATTCTGTTTGTCTTAGTTGAAGAACTGTTTGTTATGGTTCTGCTGCATTTTGCTCAACTGATATTTCCCAGTAATGATCTGCAGGGATTTTGAGAAGATAGATGATACCTTGTTGGCCCCTATGATTGAGGCTTTGGGACCTGTGGCAAACATCAGTGTAGAAAGTCAGGTCGAGGGTCGTCTTCGTTCTTAATTTCATTCGAATCTTGTATTCTGGTTTCTTCTGGTTGCAGTTTCATTGGTCTCGTATGTAGGTTTTGTACCATACACCAAAGGCCTCATTCTCGTATTGGAATCAAAAGTTGGAGAGCTATGTCTTCAGCACCAAAGATCTTCCTTTCTTTGTATGTGTCTAAGTTTTTCTCTTCTTCTGTTTCTGTATATTATCGATAAAAGAGTGCTGCATTTTATTTGGATTACTGTAGGTTTATGCAATTATTGCTTAATGGCCACAAAAATGTCAGATATTGTATGTAAGTTCCCATGGTTTTAACAGGTAAATTCTAATGAATGGCACTTGGATACTTCAATTGCAGCTGGTGGGAGATCAAAGATATTGCAATTTGCGGTGTATATTCTTTTACTCAATGCTTCTTTTATTTCTTAACTGTAACGATTGCATTTATTGAGTTATAAGGGTGTTGTCAATGTATTTTTGGTTTGATGTCCATTTGGGTGAAAATGCTGATTTCAGGAGTGTCAGCCCAGCTTTGATATGCTTTTTTTAGTAACCTTCTTGTTTGCTCTCATATTGGTGATTTGCTAGCATGCCTGTTTCATTTTCTCATGATGTTCATTTTTCTCTTTGTCGCCAGATATGTACCATCTGCAAAGGAATGCCCTCTTCTTCTCCAGCTGCCAAATGGAGAGATTTCTAAGACAAATGGCTTCATATCTCCAGTTAGTTATCAAGACTATTATATTCATTCCTTTCACTACTAATTATTCTGTGAGACTGCATTACCTTATTACTTCTCATGAAACCTTTTAGATGTGGGGAGGTGTTGTTGTTTGGAATCCCCAAGGCTGTTTAAAGGATTCAGAAGTCAAGCCCAGTGCCAAGAACATAATTCCAATACAGGTTAGCTGAGACTACTAATTCAACAAAAAATTGCTGCCTCCTCCCCTTCTGCTCTCTCTTCCATACACATCCTCCCCTTAACGCTTGTAGATGCAGGAAATTTCCTGAGAAATTGTTGTTTGTGACTGAAAAGTTCATAAATCAGTTTCAAACCATTTAGTTTATGGATTTATTGCCATCCACTTGGACCATGGAAAAGCAGAGTGTAATTGAATGAGTAGAAGTACATGTTCTTTCGTTGCAGGTGGCTTAAGTTTAGTTTTCTTTACTTTGATGCATGAACATTCTTAAACAGGAACTTGAGAACATGTTTGAAGTATTCATTGGACAGTTCCGGCAACTTTTTGGTTTCAAATCTGTCAATGTTTATGCTGGTGCTTCAGGCGATTGGAACCTTCTGCCTAGTGAAAGAGGTTTTACCGAGTGGTAAAGATAAATTCCTTTGCAACTAACAAACAATATCTAATATTTTTGTAGTTAAACTCCAAACTGAACTCAATTTTGTAGTGGTTTGCTCAGCAAGCTTATTCTTTGTTGTTGCTGAAGCCTTAAATTCCATCAAATATTCTTAAAAGAAAAAACACAGTATTGTCTTGATCATTTCATTCTATGTTTGAGTTTCCTTACTTTCAGTTCTTGTCCAGGGAATTGGATGTCTTGTCACGGCAACACACATGTTTTAATCTTCATTCATGTGCTACAACACTTGGATCCCTTTCAAGATTGGTATATGTTCATCGATATTTAAAAAGGACTACGTGATTCGACAAGACTTTCTGCTACTGATAAACTTTAATGCAGGTTCAATCACTGCCAAGGATGATTATCATGGATGAGATAGGAAAACAGGTAAGCTACTAAGTCGGATTCTAAGTTTATTCATTGGAGCACTTGCATCTGTAACTCTGAAAATAAAGATTGAACTATTTATGGCGGTGTTTTTGACTAGGTAAAGTTTTCTCTCGAGGCAGCAAATCTGGCACTAAGTAATGCCTCTAGTGGAGTGTATGAATCTTCAGCTGGTATTCTTCTAAACTTACCTGTAGATTATTGTTCAATTGTCTTGATTATCTGCTGTCTGTATCTCTCGTCAGCTCGGCTGTCTAACAAACTATTTACTCCTTTTTGGTCAGCCTCCTCTAGTAAAGCAAGTTCTCTGGCAGAGGATGCCTTTTTCCACCCATCTATTATGTCTGTTAGCTACTATTCATTCGAGCATTGCTTTGCCGTCTACTCGGTTAGTTAAATGAAAACTTCCATGTCCCTCTCTTTATAGGACTCAAATAACAAGACTCGAACTCAATGTCCGTTCTGTTTTTGCAGCCATTCTTTTTGCCCGTTTCGATGCACGTCTTGCTTGCAGCTCTAAGAGAGTTTAGAAGATATAAGCAAGAAAATGCCAAGTACCTAGCTTGGAAGGGTAAAGTAAAAACAGCATCTTAAATATTTCTCTGGATCAAAGACTGACATCAGAGCAAGCAAGAGGGAAGATACTATAAACCATGGGAGAAATTCAAGCAACAAGATCTGAAACACAATCTTTAAAGCACGTTATGCAAGGCTTGTATCCATTGAAAATGTATTAAAATTTGTAGAACTTGAGGTTGTTTTTATGACACCAAGTTTTCGATGAATGCTGATTGCTGTTTGATGAAACTCTTTTAAGTTAATGATGGAAAAGCAATGTATTCTTGAGCCAATCCTTTTATTTTTGAAGACAAACCCCAGAGAAAAAAGAAAACTACTTAAACCAACCTGATAATGTAGATATATAATCAGTAAAAGCACGAGCTTGAATGTTCACATGACTCATACATAAGTTATGACAATGAAGCACATAAGTTAGTTTAATGTTTCTAACCACTAATGGGGTAAAGAAAACACCCTACCAACTTTCAATCTAACAATATTCCATTTCCATCCTTTGATTTCAATAAAACTGAACATGAAATACCATGAAGAAGCCAAAACACAGCCTTGCAATTCTCTAGGATTGACCATTAACACATCTTCCAATTCAACAGGCAACAACCACTTGTTTGCTAGATTTCTGAATATCAGCTTCTTGACTGCAATTCCAGAATTATTTTCTTTCTTGGGCCCTGGAGATACAACAAAATGATTACTGAAAGAGAAAAGCAAACCGAATATAGGGATAACAGAATGGCCTCAATACAAGCAGGAACACATAACGATGAAGAGTGAAGGGTTGATGAGTGAAGGAGGTTATTTGAAGACATTATATAGGATTAAAATGGAATTAAAGGGACATTACATGAACTTTTTAGACTCCCTTTGGCATCAATTATCAGTACATTCCAAAATTCTAATTTATTTTCAAGAGGCCGGCATTAACTTGCATATAGCTGTTAATTACAATAATTCCTCCAAACGAACACAAGTATGTAGAAGAAATTCTAGAAAAGCAGGAAAGATATAGGGGTTTACTAGGTCATGTAAAAAAAATATTCTTGTAGAGTTAAGAAGGATTTCTTTGGCTCTTTAAAGATAAATAACATTTGGAGCATCTCAAATTTAAAAAACTGAACAAAACGATTTAAAGTTACCATTGGTATGCCTAAAGCTTTTAGATCCTCATCAGTCATGTGCACAAGTGCAGTCATATCGACCTGCAGAAAGAGGTTTATAAGAGGTGCAGAAATTTGTTTAATTTAATACAATGATGTAAGAAAAGGGGGTGGGGTGCTATAATATACATAGGAACAAATAGTACATACTTCCTCAGCTTGAAAAATTATTGCATATTTTTCGAGACCCAAAGACTGGAGGAAGCCCTCCACTGAAGTATCAGCCTGCATATGAAACCACATGGCTTAGACACGAAAAAGTATAACTACACAATAATACATACTGTCCGGACTCATCATAAATTAAATATGGAGGAATGCCTCTTATGTTGGAAACAACAAATAGAAATATAGAAGTGCAAACATGGAGACATTTACCATTCCACTTAAGAGAACCAGAAAGCCTTTACTTGATCTCTTTCTCCAAATTCTACAAATCCCCAACTTGGCAAGTACACTTTAAAGCATCATAAGACATAACATGGTTTGTTGTTCCACTAATCATAGACTTAGAAGCTGCCAATACTATGCAGATTCCAATTTCAGTTAATGTCTTAATGTTAGTTCACTATCCAGACTTGACAACTTAACCTAGTTGACTTCATTGTGCATTCCAAACCGATCTACATAAGACTTGGTGTGATGTATTCCACAATGTGGCAAGTTCCCTCAGTTTGATTCATCGTGCATTGAAATCAAGCCCATGAGACATACATACCATTAGATTGCAAGTTCTTGACCCCCTTCCCCACCCCCACCCACAGAAGCATATAACTCTGACAGAAGGTACAAAAAAACAGAGCTTTGGAGTATCATGCTTGTCCAATAAACATAAAATACTACAAAATGTAAGAACGTTGCCAATAACAAAGGGAGCAGAAGCTAAATACATTTTGCTTAGCCTTCTTTCTTGCTGTAGTATTTGCAGCCCTTTTGAGCTCTGGTTCTGGAGTTTCAACCGCTACACTTTTCCTGGCTTGTTGAGCAACTTTTGCTTTTTGCGTGGGTGGATCAGCATTCATTGGTTGTGAATTCATTGTTCCATATAATTTTTCACGAAGATCACGTACACCTGAGAGAGTTCCCCTTCCACGTTGAGACACCTTTCTGAGATTTTTCCTTTGTAGCTTCAAACGAAGATCTCGAGCATCAACTTTACGATCTTCACAAACCATTAACACACAGTTAAACCCAAATAGAGATGATTTAGTTGGATCCAACTATAGCAACAATATTTTAGTTGCATGTGGCTGTGTCAGGCAATCCATACTTGAAACATTAGGTACGTCTTCTTGGTAAAGATCATGTTCCCACTTATCATCTTGCCTCTGCCTGCAAGATGTGTCATGAAGATGCTCGCAGATTAGGAGAATCAACACCCGAAGTGCAAATAAAACAAACTCAATTGGTTCCAGCTAATATCAGCTTAAAATCTATCCCCATTACATGGAAAAGATACTTTTTTTCTGTTTACATTGGTATCCAAGAGTCGAAATACACACTTAAAAACTCAAACCACAAACACCGAAGCTCAGACTCAGCAAGCACACATAAGAGTGTTGTATAGGGTCAAATGATAAAACCACACCAATACTACTGGCTAGCTCTCATTTTCCTACCTTTACAACAGGGGAAACAAGTAGAGTGCAACCTGCATAATGTTCAGTGCAACCTGCACCCATCGAAAGCTAAAATTCCAAAGCTCATTCCGAGTTTCCAGTTCCTAAAATTACCCATGACCCATACTCTATGGGTATACTTGAATACGAAGATTTAGAAACTCGACCAAACAAATCTATTTCCTGAATTTTGCGAATTTAGTTAAATATTCATTTCTTCGAATTGCGTACACTCTGATGTACTCATGAATTCCACCTCAAATCTTACACATCATATAAAAACTCAAATACTCGAGGGAAAGCTAGCAACGAAACTTATTCGTCCCAAAAGGCCATGAACTAAAGTAAATAAGTACAATACTCCATTTCACTAAAGTAAATAAGGAAAAACAGGAAAACTCCTATAAATGCAAATAAACCCAGTTATTCCCCCGCATATTATCATCGGTCAGAACAAACAGGACTCGGAAAAAAGAGAGAAGCAAACCTCTTGCCAGTGATTTGACGCCGTGAATTAAAGTTATTAGACGAGTTGCCATTGAGTCTCTCCTTTACCGACCTTTTCCCAGCACCCTCCTCCACTCGATCAGCATACATCTCGATCAGCCGGAAGACTTCGAAAGATTTGCCTTGTAAAGAATTTTGAAAAAAAATCTAACTCGCGTGAGGGTAAAAACAAAGAATAAAATCAAAAACCCAATCCCCAAATTTGTACTAAATGAAAATATTTAATTTTTTTTAGTTCTAAGAACCGGGATTCCCTCCCGCTTGTATAGATTGGCGAAAGCCTGTCTGGGTTTCTTTTCAGCTTTCGAATTCTGATTTTTGAGAGTTCAATGTGAAACTGTTTTGGATCCTTTATATGTAAAATAAGAGACGGGCTTACATCAACGACTTATGTTGATGCATGATGAAGCTAAAACGCATCGTTTTGTCAACTAAAGAAAATACACGATAGTAACCAGACCGGGGTTACATTTCCATGCACATGGTCATTCATGGAGCAAATTCCAACACATTATAGGCAGTCGATTCTTTAGTTCGATTAGGCTGTGAAAACGAGTTAGAAATTCCTTACCTTGTAAGCTAGCTTCAGAGATCTTAGACATTCTCTCAAATGGTCACCCTTCGAGCAATAGGCAGAGTTGGCTTCGCTGCATGGTTTTCAAGTGGCAATCCGAATATGTACAAACCGTTGTCGGACGCCACGACTCTTCAAAGCTATCTTAATCCTCCTAATCGGCTAGTCCTATGTATCGGAAAACTAAACACTACTGCATTTTCCAAGAATAAAAGTTGAAAAACTAGGACCGATAGGTCATCTAAAGATCAATGAGGCCATCTTGGTTTTGGCAAGAAAGGGAAAAGCCATACCGGGGGAATCTGTCAATGTCCGGATCATTCTCATGATCAATGAGCCAATATACAGCATCCTCAATATTAGTATTCCCTGCGCCGGTGAACAAAGAATCATATAAAAACATACAAAAATGTCAAAAATATCTCTAAGCTCACCTGAATAACGAAGTCCCCGAACTGCTCTGGTCCATGGGAATCCCAATGATTCAAGTTCCCCAAGCAACTTCCTACTTACTTCCATAACCGGAACATCTGCCGGGAAATGAAACGGCGTCGGATAAAAAAAGACATAAAGAAGAAGATCAGCCATAAATGATAGAATGAAACCCTACCTTGTTGGGGCTGCATGGACTTGGAAGACATGGCTAACGGTGTCACATGAACCCATCCATATACAAACAATGTACGTTAACTTGTTGCTATCTTATCCATTTTTCCGGTCAATTTTAGATTAGAAAATTGATTCAATCATTAATTTAATTGATTTTTTTAGTTAACGATTAAGTCTTTAAATTAATTTTTCACAACTAAAATAATAGGAATCAATTGGATAAAAGTTGACCTCACGTCAATATATTTAATTTTATATTAGGGCTAAAATGATAAAAAAAATGATTTATTTTTTTTACGAATATAAGCAAAAGTAAGTTTATTTTCAATGAATTAAATTTTTTCAATAGATAGTTAATCAAACTCAAGTGATAAGTAATTTAATATTTACTCATATTTTTCATAGAAAATATCTATAAAATATTTTTTATTTTAAATTATTAAACATATTTAGAAATTAAAACTGCTGAAAATTTTAATATTAAGTCCTTCCATGGTTATCGTGACCTAAACTATTAAATTTCATTCGACCAACCAAAATAAATTTTATTAATCTTTAGGCAAAATCAAAGGGCCCATTTCCTTTTAGCCCATTATGAAATGTCAATTTCTCAATTTAATCCTCCCAACTATAAAACACGACCAACGACCCCACCATCTCATGTTTTTAATTAAATAGTTTGGTCCAACTCCACCACCACGCGCCTCCTTCGGCTCTTCTGTTCACAAGGCAGGTATTTCAAACTTTAACTGACGAGAGCGGCTGAATAGTTGAAAATAAAATTTTTAAGATTTTATATTTTGAAAATTATATTTTCATGTTTAATTAGGAAAATTCTTGAAAAAAAATAATCTTATAAATAATTTCATTTTTTCCTATTTCGGTCGTTTACTCACGCTCCATAAACAGTCGCGTGAATCAATCTCCCGGCAAAAAAACTTAAAAAAGGAAAATAAAAGTGGGAAATCTTAGCATAATTAATGACAGATTACCATAATTTAATCCTTCTGAAGAGTCTTCTCCGTTTTGCTTAAGAATAGCATAAAGCAAAAAAATGGTTTAAAAATATATAATACAGTTTTTGTTTCGACCATAGATATTATAGCGCATATCTCAAGTAAAAGCCAAAGAGTAAAAGCTGCTGTGCTGCTTCCACTGCTTTATATGGTACAACTTACAAGTAAAATATTGGTGTATATTTATATATTTACATCTGTATTTGCGTGAGAGTGATTTGCTTTGCTTCGTTTCGATAAAAATAGTGAAAAAAGAAGAAATAGTTGTCGATCTATGTGTAACGGCTACGTTGAGCGTGTTGTTGAACTTGAAGAAGTGAAGACTTGAGATTAAGGGGAAAAAAGGGTGTGATTTGATTCAGTTTTTGAAGGGAAGCGGAAGAAAATGGACTACAACTATGATCAGTAATGTTCTTTTTTCTCTCTGATGTGATTTGGTTTTAAAATGCATGGTATTGTTTCTGGGTTTTTTCTTGCTCTTTTTTTTTCATATAATTTTATGATAATTTGTGTGCTTTTCTTTGGATCATTGCTGGTTTTTCTGAAATGGGTATTTTGTTTTATCATTTGTATATTGTACTGTAACTAAAATGTTAAATTGAAAGAGTGAAGGTGTGGGCTCTTATTAAGATGGTGGGTCACTGTGTCTTTTAATTTGTTCTTTTGCTTTTTGATTAGCTTAAACTTCAATGCTGGAAAACATATAGATTATGTTCCCTTTTCCTTGTTGTTTGGATCATGAATAATTATGGGATCCAATGCTTAGATTTTTCCCTTTTTTTCTTTTTGTTGTTTTACTTGTGAGGTGGAAATTTTTACTGTTTGATGTTGTTTATCTTGATAATTTCCTTTCCTTTTTTTCACTTATGTCTAATTAGTATTATAGATCATGTTGCTGGTTTAGTTTCTGCCCTTTTCAAAACCCCATTTAGGATTTTGCTTAATGCTTGTGAAATGTAGCATGGATTCCACTTTGGTAAAGCAGTGGATGATTCATTGTGAAGTCTGCATTGATTCTTAGCTTTGGCCTGATTGCTTTACTAATTCTTGTCTATTGTTTGGTCGGTGACAGGGAGCCTTTGAATTGCCATGGGGAGAATTATGGTGTTAAAAAGAACAACGATTTTGGTAATTTATTGCCTGTGATTATCTTGTTGATATATTTGAAGTAGCGAAATGAGTAAAAAGATTCAGGACAATAGATTAGTGATGTTTGAATGATATCCGAGCAGGTGCTTCCCCAGGTGCGTGGACTCAAGTGACCTTGAACGAGGAAGACCTTTCCTACATGTTTGATGAAGCAACCCCTGTTAAGGAATGTGGGGATCTGTCATACCATGTTACTTATAACGGTAAGCTTTGTTACTTGATATATGTAAACTTGGTGTCACCGTAACACCTATTCTTCTATTTCCTTTGGATGTAATCACTAACAAGATTGTGACCTTCAGATAATATGAGTAAGGAATCAGAGGATAAGAGGGAGACTGGTTCGCAATTTAAAAGGCGCAGAATGCTTCAATTTGACACTCATGCAACAGATTCTTCCCTTGTGTGCAACGAGATGCCATCTGCTTTCCTGAAATCAAGGGTGAGTGGTAGATAACTCTTCTAATCCCGTGAACCTGAAAGAGGCGTGCCATATTTTCCAAACTTCTATCTGTCAACTTTGTTTTTAATAGTGGACATGGATTGATGTACTAGTTGTGAATGATGGTGCTAGAAACAAATTAGTTGATCATAGTTGTTTGTCTTACTTAGAATAAAAACTTTTTTAAATAGATTGTTATGTGCAACCATTTACTGGCTAGAGGTTCCTGATATTTTCAATCCTTATTGTTTCTACGATTCATTAGTTATTTAAATTAAGTTCTTAATTTCTTCCTAGTTTGATGGCCTTTTAGAAATATTGCATGATTGATCTATATCTAGTTACTTTCTCAAGAGATGCGAATGTGGTCAAAATTTATGAATATTATTGGTTGAAGTGTACCATGGTTATAATATGTTTTGTTTATTTGTTTCTTCTTTCCATGCTTAGGAAAGGGATGAATTCATGGCAGAGGTCTTACCCGATGCATCTGAGTGGGTTGCAGGATTTTCAGGTTTCTCACGCTAGCTCATATGAACAAACAAAAATCAACTTGATTGAAATGCATATTAGGTTATTTAATCATAAAAAAATATTGCAGAAGACGCATCAGCCTCCAGTTATGATGGCCTAGATCAGTCATGTGAAGGGTGGCTTGCTGAATATTTTAATGAAACTGATATGCTTCTTAGCTCTGATGATATGTATGTGTCTACGAACTTTCAACGATTTTGTTTGATCGCGCTATGAATGTGTTCTGGTTTCTGATTGCTTTATGTTGCGAGATTCAGGAATCTTACCGGTGCGTCTGATGTTCAAGTTGATACTTCAGGTACATGAGTTCTTTACTTCGGAAAATATTCCATGTCGTTGTTCCATCTCTCTCTCTCTCTCTAAGTTGCATATTTTCGGAATTGTACATGAAACTTGACCTCCCATTCATAGGGTTCTGCCATGCCCAACCTGACTCTGTGGCTGATGCTGTTCAAAAGCAGACAACTCAAACTCTTGGAAATGTTATTCTCAAAGGTATCTTGTTTACACTCTTGTATAGTGCTATTGAATTTTCTTTTCCTTTTGATTGTCATGTCTTGGCACGTTCTATCTCCAGTATCAACCTACACATTCCTACCATGTCCTTTAAGCAGGACACAATGACCTACCTTCATTTTAAACTAATACTTTACCTCTAAGTCGGGTTGACACTGTCCGATTGGATTTTTCTCATATATATTTTAAATTTAGGCCGCAAGTCTTTCATTCGGATACCCCCCAAGGTAGCATCATCTGTTGCGTACCCATTTGCTTTCATTAAACCCTGTGGTTTCCAAGGAGATGTTACCTTGAAGGATATAAACCAGCGAATCCAGACTCCACCAGCAAAATCAAAACAAAGCAATGAAGATCTCGCAGATGCTTTCCCTACATCTGCTTTTTCCGGGAAGCCTGTTGTTGGCAAAACTAAAATTCGTACCGAAGGAGGAAAAGGCAGCATCACAATTATGAGAACCAAAGGCTGAGTAGATAAGTGTTCTTCTGAAAATTTCCCCCTTCTTTCCCTATCTCTTTGCTTTTTCACTTAGTTAAGTCTGGTGGTTCTTGGATCAGTCCTGGGTCTCACAAGTATAGAGGATGCTTCATAAAACACATCAAAGTGTTTTATGTTTCCTAATAGTAGATTTAATATGTGTCTAGTATGTGCTTTATTTTTTGAGGCTATAAATGACATGACATTCGAGATCCGATTATTTTCTTTCGGTTTCGGAAAAGACCTTATCAATGCTTTCACATGGTCTATCTAGATGTATTTTAGAAGCACAAGGATTTGTAAGGCTGTGCTTCTCTCTGTGTGTCTCAAAGTTCGATGACAACATCGTTATATTGATGTATAAATGGTCATTGACCTCGAGTTCTAATGCATGCCTGTTTAACCTGTTTTTGTATGGATTCTTCTATAGCTGCATTCTTCAATATTAGTTCATGATCATTGAGGTAATGGCATAGGTCTGGTGCCGAAACTCGTCTCGCTAAAATAGCAACGTGGCTCTCTTGCAATGCAAATATGACAGACAGAACTCAGAAGAACTGTTAACCCGAAAGCCGACCTAAATTGTTCTTTTTGGCGTCCACAATAATGGGAAATCACGGTTCATAAATGCACTCATGGCTTCTCTCGGGTAGCAAATTATATACAACTCCTGAGTATGGCTCCGAGCCTCCGACTGATATTTTGCATTATACTTCTATTGTGGGACAGAGCCGAGAGCCAAACCACATTGTTCTGGTTGAAAAATTTATTCTCAGACACACTGGGGCTGCCTTAGCCCCTACCTCATTAAACATAACCCAAAGGGACATTTTCAACAGTTGTGTTTCCATGCCTTGCGTTAATTGTGCCCCAAACATGTATCAGATCTGCAGCCTATTCATCATTAATGTGGTCGCCAAAATTTAAAATTTTAAATCGTTGAATACTCATTAATATTTTGTAGTCAAGAGAAGAACAAGACTCCGTTGAACCTTTAAATCTAAAAATTAAAACTATATATAGTTTCGTCATTGTTCGAATCTCGGGATAATGGTAGAATATCCGATGATATAATATTATAATAGTGTTTAGTGAATGACTATACAGAGCTGGATGGGCACACAATCAGAAACAAATCAGCTTTGTTTGCACTCTGGTCACTACTGTGCTGTAACAATTGAAAACGAAAAGACAAAACTTACTTTTTTTCTAACAGCAAAACAAACAACTCTTCTCATGTTTTTTTCCAACAGTCCCGAAGCTAAAGCCGGAGACAGCTTTGCTTTTCGGCCGACCGATTCATCACTTTTCATTGAGCTGTACAAGAGAAGGTCCACAGTTTCGGAACATACAGACAACATTAGATTACTTATCTATCAACCAATTCCCTTGATTACTTTGCCCCGGTGGTCACCCAATTAATTTGAAATATTGATTTTAATCATCAAATTATTAAATTCATCAATCAAATTATTAAATTTATTGAATTAATTATTTTATTATTATTATTAAAATACTAACAAAAAAGTTGATGTAATTATTAATTGCAATTTATAAAATTAAACTTTTAATTTTTATAATTTATTTATTATTTTAATTTAATAATTAAATTTATTTTTTAATTTATTTTAATTAACTGATATATCACTGTTCTCGTAAAAGATTTTAATAACGATAATCGTAATAGATTAATTTAATAAATTTAATAACTTAAAAGAGAACGTAATAAAAAAAATTTGTCGGATTCCGACAAAATCATTTAAAGCAACATCATTTATTTACCATCAAATTTCTTTACAAATTTCTCCATAATCAAGCACGAGAGATGATTTTAAGTTACTTGTTTTAAGAATTAATCGCTGTTTTTTTAGAGAGAGAGAGAAAAAATTATTACTAAAAGATATCAAGAATTTCCAGGATGATGCCATTGCAGAGCGGGCAGTTCCCTCGCTGAACCCAAAGCTCCCTCGAACAAACCCGACAAAACGTATGACCGCATGGAATAAACGCAGCACCTTTATGCCTAACCATGCACACGCAACACGGGTGCTGCATCCCGACGCTAGCTTCCGCCGTGTCTTTCACCTCGTATTTTTCGTCATCGACGGCGTGTATTTCAATCACCCCCATTTGTTGCTCTGTCTCTTCCAAAAAGTCCATCAATGACATCCTCACTGGCTCCTCCGCCGCTTCTTCTCTCTCAGATAAGGCCCTCTCCAGCGCTAATACCGTTACAAGTTGGCGCGTTTCGTTACGCGCCACAGGAGAGTTGTCATCTTCGCTGCTACGAACACCGTTTCCTTCGGTGATTCCCGACCGAAAGCCTCCCAGCGGTGGAGCATTACTCCGCAAGCCGGTATCGTCTTGAACCCGATTACGTCCGACCCGACCCGAAACACTTCGCGCGACACTTTGACTTCCGTTCCCAACACGAGCCGGGTCCGCCAAGTGAGAACGAATTGAACTATGCCGCGAGAACTGGGATCTATTATTACTATCAACAATGACATCAGATGGCGGGAGATGGACCGAGGAGGTCCAGGCAGAGACCGATCGCTTGAGCCTGAGCTTATCTCGTAATGCTTTCCAGCTCTTCTTTTCCTTGTTAGACTCATCGTCTCGTATAATCTCCAGAAGGGTACGGTTCTCGATCGGCGGTTGTTCAGGCTGCTTAGCGATTCCCAAGATGGCTTCGAGAGTTAAACCGGCCAGATTATCCCGTCCGTTCTCTACCGCCTTCATCTGCTCCAAAAGCGTCAGCCCCCTCCGGTTACCACCTTCCATTGCATTACAGTTTCATTAAATAAAAAAAAATGTAGAGAAAAGTAGAAAACGTATGGAGTACAGAAAGAGAAAGTTCTTCGAATTGCTGGAAGTGACAGAGTGAAGGTTAAAAAATGCGAGAGTTCTTTTGGTTTAAAAGAAAATGCCAAAGCGTGATCTTCCAATCAGAGACTAAGGGAATTAAAAACTGTAATAAAAGATGAAAATGATGATTGAAATTAGATTTTAAAAATAAACATTAACCATAGAGATCCAAAATATTATCAAGGAACATAATTTATTTATTTGCTTTTCATATTTTTTTATATTTCATCAATAAATTTTATGCTATATATATATTAATTGATAAAATAAATAATATAAAATTATTAAAAAAAAACATACGAAAAATACTCCATGGTGTACTGAATTTTGTCTGTTTGGCCTGCTTTAGCTGCAATTATTGGGTTACATGTTTCAAAGAATAAAAATAACAATATCTCATTATTGTTTATATTTTAACCTTTTTTTGTCTTATATATAATTTTTTGTAGGTTATTTTTTATATTATTATTTTTCTTCTCAATTTCTTTTGGACTGTCATTTGTCTTATCAGTTACTTTAGAAATGTCTAAGTTTTAGAAATTATATTTTTATTTTTTAATTTGTAACTATGCTTAATTTGTTTTAAAAAATAAAAAATACATAAAATAGTTAAAATATAGAAAATTGAAAACTTTATAAATATTTAATATTTAAAATTTAAAACATTAAAATGAAAACTTTATAATTTAATTATAAAAGGTTATATAAAAATTTAAAATATAATAATTCAAGCTGTTTTTTCTTAAAAAACTAAACCCCTATCTCGTAATCGTTAGTGCATGAGCATCTAATATCAGTGGTTAAAAGAATGATTATTGTTTTAGAAATTACAGGTTCGAACATCAATAATACTAATAATCAATGTTAGCTGAATAAAAATAATGATTTATCATTAGTGGAAATAGCTGATTATTAGTTTGACTTTAGACCTTATATATTTATAATTATCTTAATATTGCTGAGCTCACATGTAATACCATTACTAATAATATACCCTTAGTCTTAATGTTCTTTTGTTGGTATATGATTTGAAGGAATCAATTAGACTTTACGCCAAGCCTCTGGTAATGGCTTTTACACTTCAACTTGTATTTTTTTAATGTTCATTTTCTCCCAAATGTTAATTAATTAGAGCAGTAATATTAAGTTAATCAAGTCTGTACAATTTGTTGTTCTTTGGTTGGCTGGCTGGCCGGCGTATATAATGTGACAATAGTTGCAAGTCGTAAAAAATAGATGGATTAATTATAGTGTTATTTTTAATAAAAAAATAATAGGAGTTTATATTTAAATTCAGTTATTCAGGTGTCCGTTAGAAAAACTTTAAAAGTTAATTTATAAAATTAAATTTGGTTTAAATTTAACGGGCTTTTAAATTATAATTTTTTTAAATTAATTAATAAAAATTATTGTAATATTTATTTTAAAATATAATAAGTACACGTAGGCCCAGCATAAACGGCCCAAATAAATAATATACGAAACAAAAAAGGAAGCGGTCAAGAAAAGTCTCCTCGAAATCGGACGGTGACAAAGAGATCAATCACCAACATGGTATCCATATTTCCACCCTGCTAAACGACAGCAACTGTTTGCCCAAATTGTTTCAAATTTTAAGCAACTTGTCCAGATAAGAACGAAGATACGCGGCTCCTCGAACCTTCCACAGATCCATTGGCTACCCAAGAACTCTCTTTCTTTTAAAGTCCACGCCTTGCTTCTCCTCCACTAGAAGCTTTCAATTCCCCTTTTAGCAGGTATTTTTTTCTTTCGCACCCTCTCAATCAGTTAATTTACTCGACTCTGTAAGTCTTTAGTTATGCGATTCATTGTATTGTTGATTTATCGATTATTTTGGATTTTTCAGAGGTTAACGTTTGTGGATCGGAGTTTGTTTTTGGGAATCAATCATGACTCATATCCTTTCGATTTGTATGATTAGTGCATAGTTCGTTGAATCTGGGGATTAGTTGTTGATTTTTTTTAGTGGATAGTTTTAATTTCTTGTTAATTCTTTAACTTTAGCTAACGTGGTAACCAGAGAGAGAAAGATCGAGAAAGGGCTCAAGCCCGATCTGCTGGCAAAGGAAAGGCCAAGGATGATGGTTTAACCCCTGAACAACGCCGTGAAAGGTTTCGTATTTTCCTCTTCTTTTTGTTCTCAAAGTTCGTTTTTATGTTTAGTTTTGCAAATTTCAGTTTTCCCCTCCCTGATTTTTGGGATTTTGAATGGGCAGAGATGCGAAAGCCTTGCAGGAAAAGGCTGCGAAGAAGGCGGCTCAGGCGGAAAGCGGAGGGAACAATGCTGGCGGTGGTGGCGCAAGTAAAAACAAGAAATGATCAATGTAACGATGTCAGATTGTCAATGGTTTACGGTGGACGGTAACAATAGTGCTTTGACAATCTGACATTGATTCCTCCACTACAATAGTGCTGTGACAATCTTTTCTTTAGGGTTTTCAGAGTCTTTGTCTGTGTCGTCTTAAATCTTCCGGTGTTTGTTTCATTGACATTGATTTCGACTCTTAAATCTTCTCTCTCTTTGGTACTGTAATTGTTGATTCCTCCTTAATTAAACCCCTTTCGAAATTTTGATCTTGTTGTTGGTTTGATTGCTTTCCACTGTATGAATGAATTTCTAATTGAGGCATCGGGACATGGTTTTACTGTTAGAATTGTTTGTATGTCGGTATAAAACAGCGTCTACTCAAGTCCTTGAATGTGGTCGTGTCCGTTTCTTCATATATATTTGGAACATCATATTTCATACCATGTCTAAATGCGTGTCGGATGCATTCGGAATCAGGAAGTTAGAGTTAGAAGGGCAAAACCAACTAATATGGGACTGTATTTTTTTCTCCAAAACCACCGCCTCAGCTAATAGCAACACTAGAGACGTTACGAAGTAAGAACGTGGGTAGGGGTGAATACTTGATAGAGTCAATTTTTTTTATAGACTTAGATCATAACCAATCGATGGCTATATTTTGAATTATTAATTTAATAATAAAGAACATATTAGGGCCATAATACTACAAAAGCATGTCATTGATATGGCGGATTTAGAAATATATATAAGGGTGGACACAAATTAAAATATTTTTAAGATAAGTATAAATTATAAAAATCTTAAAATTTCAGGGTAGGTACAATTTTAAAATTTTTAATTCATAAAAATTTTTAAAAATCAAAGCTAAAATTTCAGGTGGGTACAAATCTATCTTCATAATGAGAAATTATATCATGGGTCAGTCCCACCACGTCATCCATGGGACCGACCAATGATAATCATTCACCTCATTATTTTTTAATTTTTAAAGTGAAGATTCACCCCAAAAAAATATGACATGAAAAAGTTAACGAAGTAGGTAGTTATCATTAGTCGGTCACCCAATAATTATAATCATTCATCTTTTAATAATTATTCAGCCATTAATTATATATAAAAAAATAATAATTTATCTTAAAAAATTAAAATAAACGGTTCTAATTGTTTAGGACTACAGATTATACAGTAAACATGATTCACCTAAAATTTTTCGATGAGAAGGGTTTAAGCTCGGCCTAAAAAAAACTGTTATAAATTTTTATATATATATATATATATCAAAGTTGTACAAAATACCCAAGACTTTTTGGGATAAAAAATGATATTTTAAAGTATTTGAATTTAAACTATTTTATTTATAAAATACATATGTATTATTAAGAAATATATAAATATATATTATTTCATAATTTTATACTATTAAAAAGTTAATATTTAAAATACATATATTATTTATTGAAAAGTATATGTGCATTAACAATAATATTATAATTTAAAATTTAAATTAAATTTATATTTATTAAATATTGATTCGTTAAAGAAAATAATATGCGGACTTATCATGTTAATTATTGTTAATGATTTAAAATTTTAATAAAATAAAATTATTCGATTTTAATGATCAAAATATAAACACTATTTTTTTTATCGATGACTAAAGTGGAATTATCGTAAAAGTTTAATGACCATGAATTATATTAATGGAATGTGAAGGATTATTTTTTTAAAAAGCTGCAATTAAATATTAGAAAAATATGTGTACTCGCACGTCGCAATGATATTGACAACACCCACCGGGCCACCAGCAAAGCTAATCAAACAAAAACACCGGCTTCTCCATGTTCTTACGTATCAGCTGAGACGAGTGATTTGATATTTGGAACAAAATTTGTTTACACTTCCTAACAATACCGTTGATATTATAAAAACACAGACAGTGGCCGTCAGCACTCAGCAGCAGTCTTTGTTTAGTTCCAAATATCAGACAAAAATCGCCAACAGAGCTTAAAGACGGTGAGTTTCCACTTTCCGATAAGACATCTGTAATCTGTTACCCCATTTTGTCGTTAACAATCAAATACTCGGAAACCGACGGTTGTTCTCTGACATTCTCTTCTGTCTGACGCCGAGAAATTTCCCCCGACCTTTGACCATCATGTCTTTATTAAGTTTGGGATTCTTAAAATGGATGCCCCTTGTTTACTTAACACCCAAGCTTCATACTTCATCTCCTTATCTTAAAAAAAAACTAAATTCCCTGCGAAAGTCCAGGTTTTTATTGTTCCTCATAGTTTGCTTTACTTTGGTTCCTTTTTAAGTTCTTCAGTTTTGGAATTTGAACTTGAAATTCCTTTTGGGCATTGTATTTCTCATACTGGGTTTTCATTTCAGGGCTGATCCGTTTACAAGTGGAGCTGAATTTCTCTGGGGATTTTGAGCTCTTCAAATTGTAATGGTTTCTTGTGCAATTTCTTCATGGACCTTAACGGGTCTTGTAAGATCTTTTCTTGATCTGACTCTAGCTTATTTCCTTCTATGTGGATCGACCTTGGGTTATTTTGCTTCCAAATTTTGTGATGTTATTGGTATTTACTTGCCCTGTCCTTGTTCTGGGTTTTTTGGGTACCAAAATAGCAACCTCTGCTGGCATAACCTGCTTATTCAATGGCCAAGAAGCAAGATATACTCTGTTCAAAATCTGGCTTTGAACAGATTCCCTTTCGACTCGGTTTCGTTCAATGATCGAGAGTTGGATTTGAATGATAAGAAATTTGGCATTGGAGTCATTGAATTGGAAGGTGAAGTATGTTCTAATTCACTTTCTGGTGTAAGATTGCAAACTGTGGTGGATAAAGATGGTAGATTTGATGCTAAGGGAAACCGAACTATGAATCAGAATCAGAAATCCGGAACTCGGCGACGGAGGAGGATGGCTCTCGGTAATGGAAAACCTTCACCAGTATTATTGTCTGATAATTTCCCATCATCAGCTGTTGCAGGTGTTTCATCATCTTCTTCCTCTTCTTATATTAGTGGCGGTGAAATAAAAAGTGAGATTAAGGATGATTCCAGTCCAGTTACTGAAATTGAAGATAGTTTCCCTGGTAAGTTGAATATATTTCTTGCCAAATCTTTATAATGTAATACATATGTATATGTTTATGTTTATGTGACTGTGTATTAAGAATTGGTACTTTTAGCTTCAAATGGCAACTTTTCATGTGAATTTTGCTTAAGGGGATCATTCTTCGAGTCGAAGTTTTCATTGCTTTTCTTTTGAGATCTGATATATTTTATCAGCAATACATGTGTGTTGACCTATGAGAACATGCTATTTCAGATGATAAAAATACTCAAACTTGCACGGATATCAGTGAGGCAACCCGGCATGTTTTTGAATTGAGCAGTGGAGATGAAAAAGGTTCGAATTTTACCAAAAATTCAGCTTGTAACTGCACTAATGAGAAAATCGGGTTTAACCGAGATGAAGTGAATCGGATCAGAATGTTGGAACAAGCTCTTGAAGAAGAGAAAGCTAAACTTGCTGCTATATACTTGGAGTTGGAGAAAGAAAGGGCTGCTGCCGCTTCGGCTGCTGATGAAGCTATGGCGATGATTTTGCGTCTACAAGAGGATAAGGCTTCTATAGAAATGGAAGCAAGGCAATATCAAAGGATGATGGAAGAAAAATTTGCTTACGATGACAAAGAGATGAACATTCTGAAAGAGATACTTGTTAGGAGGGAGAAGGAGAATCACCTATTGGAGAGAGAACTCAAAGTTTACAGGCAGATGAATAATCTAGGAGACAAGCCGGAGGAATGCGATTTTAGTTATACTTTGAATGAAGAAGGCCAACAGCCTTCTATTTCATGTGATGGTGAAACATGCTGGGGACAGTGGATAGAGTGCAAAGAAGTGTGCCAAGAAATTGCAAGCAAAACGGTCCAAACGCATTGAGAAAAAAACTTTAACCGCAGAACAAGAGCTCAAGAGAATGTGGATTTTGTCGAGCCACTAGACTACAATCTACAAGATCCCACGTCTGATGTGGAACCGTCTATCTATGATGTCCATGTTGTTGATGATAAAGTAGACCTTCCGAAGTGGAGCATACAAAAGAAAGTAAAATGCCATCTGGTTCTGCTTTAGATCACAAAACCACACTATATGATTCAGGGAGGACTTTTTCTGCTGTCAGTAATGAAATGCTGGCCATTGGCGTTGAAATCGAAGCCCTTAGAGAAAGGTTGCAGATTATCTGAGGAGAAAAAGTGAAGCTGACTTTCTCATCGGATCAGGCGAAAAGGGTAGAAACTCATCGAGGGGCTGGTGAACCAGCTTCGAGAAATTCAGCAGCTAAAGGAACCTGCTCAACAGGCTTCTTTACCTTCTTCATCTTCCAAGGTGTGTCACTGTCTTCAATTCTATAAACCTGGGGCAACTACCTTTTACATGCTTGTTAGCTATCTTATCCTGATGTGTTATGCTGCTATTTCGGCTACTTAAAAGGATTATTTGTAGTTCTGCAACATCTTTATAAATGCAGAATGCTATGTCTTCATGAAAAACGTACCACCTTAGTGCATGTCAACCGTGTTCACGTAGATTTTACCTGTAAATCGAAACCGGTCATAATTTTCTGATAGTAATGAACGATAGCTGCTAGTTAAGATGCCTTTCTGGTACTATGGATGTGTCATTTGAGGCTTGTTGCTAATATCATTAATTATAGGGTCCTTTTCCATATCATAGAAAACTTCTTTTGCAAGTATTAACTTTCCTTGTGTCAAAATAGCTCTGAAATCGACTAAATCGCGCATCGTTACGATAATGTTAGGGCTGTTTTCCCTTTGAAAGGGTCGGTATCAAAGCAGTTGGAATTGTAAATACAAATGAATGCAAGCTGAAAGTAACATGATAACATCTTCCAGTTAGCATATTTTTACAAATTTGTATTTCAGGATGGGGCTCAAGCACCTGTATCTTCCATTAATGTTCCCTTCATGTTAACTAAAATTGATACTTCCTCTACTTCCAGGTCGGCTTCAACAGGAGACTCTGCCGGAGTGTTTCCGATGAGATCGGAGAAGGTGCCTAAAACCAAACCATGTACAGTCGCCTATCAAATCCGGGAAGAAAATCATTTGTTCTCATTCGTTTTTAGGTTTGTGTCGAATCTCTTTTTCATATAACTGGTTAGAAATTTGTTTATAAAAACTGAAAAATCCATAAATAAGTTATCTGGTGTTTTCTGTATCTATTTTAAAATCTTCCATAAAAGAGCTTGGTCCCCCCTAGTAACTGAAGAATGGAAGCCCAGTTTGTGATCACACTTTTTTGTATCATCAATAAATATTTCTTCTCTTGAGATTCAGAAAGAGATGTGAGTCTATATCCAGTTATGGCGTGCAATAAATGTTCATAAACAGAAATGAGAAGGGGTTATCTTCTTCATGTAATCTCATCAACCAACTTTTGGATAGGTTTGCAAAGTCATATACTCGGATAATTGTGTGTGATTTTATAACATGGAAAGAGAAATAATTTTAAAATATAATAAGAGTATTAGTTAAGTAATAAACTTGATTGAGATATATTCTTTTTAAAATAAATTGTTGTCTCGAGATTATAAACAGAATTATAAATAAAATAAAATTTGAAATATAATAGACATAAACATCGTCAAAATTCGATAATAAAAGATAAAAATTAACAATAAATAACATTAAGAATATGTATTACAATAATAAGGCACATTAACATCACAATCTTTATTATAATTCAATAGCAAATAAAATAGTTGATTAATTGACTATAAAATGATACCTAAAAATTTAATTCGAAGACCTAAAACTAAAAACTCACTATAATAATAAAAAAAATTATTTTCATCAATCGTGACGATATTAAATTTAATTTTAATAAAAATAAATTAATTATTTTTTATTAAAATATGAAAAATCGTGTTAAAAATAAATTATTAAATTTAAAAACTAAAAATTAAACACAGAATAAAAAAACAGTTTCGATATGTTATAACTTTAAAAATTATTCGTAAAAATAAACTTCAACCGACAGGGCAGTCTATTTCCACACTTGGAAGCTGCAGATGTCTGCTTTGAAACTCCCCTACTCATATATTTTTAATTTAATTTAACGGTCTATATAGATGTTGCTACCTGTAACATTATAAATTTTAACTTATTTTTTAAAATTACTTTAAATCTATTTTTTTTAGATGTAACCCTAAACATCATTATCTCCACGATTCTCGTAAATAAAAATGTATGTTTAGTTTATTGATCTAAATTGTAAAATCTTATAGCAATAAAAGTGTATTAATTTTAATGCTTAAAATTTTAATTTAGATTCTAAAATTTTTAGGTTTTGAAGTATATAATTTAAACGTAATAACTAAAATTTAGAATTTAACAGTTGAATTTTTTATTTTAAAGTTTAAGGGTTAAATTTTTTCTTTAAAAATAACAATCCATTGGCATTAATGGTTTCCAATAAAAATTTGATTCACACCTAATTTACCATATACTCCGTCAATGCCTTAATGATAGATTTGAGTGTGTTATCCCACTAATAATTATTATAATATCGATAATTAGTTGGTGAGTAAGAATGAGACGATAGATTTTTAATAAGATTAAAAGTTTAAACTTTATATTATAAATTAAAAAATTGATTAAAAGTTATTTGCGTATTAAATTAAAATTTTAAATTAATTAATTAATAAATCAGTTAATGATGATTATACTCTAAAAATAAATTTTTATTCAATAAATTATTTTTAAATTTAATTTAATAATAAAAATAAGTAAAATGTCACATAATATAAATTAATCTAATAATTATTTTTATTAATTATGATCATAAATAACACGATAACAAGAGATCGTAATATAATTTCGTTCCCTGCATTTCATAAAAATAAATTAAAAATATATTTATCAAGTAATTTCAATAGACTAAAAAGATGGAAATGAGACTTTCATATACCAAACCGCTAAAGTTGCTGAATTGGGTGGCCAACCTATAATAAGTTTCACCTTCATTTGTGGCTACATTTATATGGGAGATACGGTCCTTATTTATTTTAGATATAATAATAATTTTAGTTTTTTAATATTTAATATATTTTTTAAACTGGTCTTTATTCCTTTCTAATTAATTTTGATTTTTTTTCTTCTGAAAAACGTTAAATTCAACACCTTTTAAAAGGTTAAAAGATTAAATTTGATAAAAAGTTTGATTGATAAAATACGTAAACAGAAATAGTTTGATTGATTAAAAGGTTAAATATTAGCAATAATTTTGTAAATAATAATAATTTAGTAATCAAATCAAGAAAATAAAAATATTTTAGTGACTAATAGTGTTGTTTATCCTTTTTAAAAACCGAGAAGGTGTGGTTGGGAGAAATTATATCATGAGCTAGGCTCACCATACGTTAGCTGTGGTCTCATTCAATTATAACCAGTCACTTCACCATTAATCTCTAATTTATTTTTTAAACTAATAAATCTTCACTCAATTTTATATTATTTTAGAAGTATAATTTCTAAAAATTTTATTAATTACATGACTGATTAATGATAAAATATGTAATTTTTCATTAGTTAAGGATTACAATTCACGTAATAGATCGAATCTATGATATAATCTCTATTTTGCTTGGCATTGACACAACCGTTTCACCCGCAGTTCTCACCAACCCCCACAGGGCCCACTCCCATTTGACCTTACCAACCAAACCTACCCCTCTTTTGTTTCCCTTTGTTTTTTTATTTATTTAGTTTTATTTTTTGGTTCAACCTTCACAGCACACAGAGTTTGTGGTTAGTGGCAACCACAAGACAAGGATAATAAATTTGGGTTTAGTTTGATCAGCAAATCTGTGACCTTCTTCCTTAAAACTAGCAAAAAAGAGGGAGGAAAAATGGGTGGAGAAAGAAAGGTCTACACTTTGGCTGAGGTTTCTCAACACAATCATGCTAAAGACTGCTGGCTTGTCATTGAGGGCAAGGTAAAAGCTTATTTTTTCAGTAAAAATTTCGTTGATAAACCTGAACTTGGACCCCCTTTTTTGTGTTTTCGGGTTGCTTCAAAATGGTTTCTTTCTTTTGTTTACATATCTGCAAAAAAATGTTTTTTTTTTTCAATTCAATTTTGAAGTTGCAGGCTTTGGTTTCTAAGAGTTCTTGGATCTGAGTTATTGGTTTGTTTGTAAATCTGGTTTGATTCTGACCATAAGAAAAATTTGAATCTCAGTGGATGGTTCTCTCTTAGAGGCTGACAGGTTATATTCACTGCATATTTGGCTTATCTCTAGATGTTTATAACACTTAAAAGAGTCCATCTTCAATATGAAACTGTGATTTTTTAAGTTCTTATTTGTGGATTATTAGTCAGATTCCAAACAATCTTTTGCTTAGATCTCTCACCATCTTTGGATCCTTTTTACTGCCAGAGCTGCATCCAAGAATAGGCCCTCTGCTATTAAGTTCCTTGGATTTGCTTAATTATATTAGACTAATATGAATCTGTGGTTTTTGATTTAATTTTACACTTAAATGCACTATTTTTGATGAATTCTGCATGATGGACTTTGTACATTATAATCTATTTGTTGTTGGTAATAACTAATAAATTTCATCAAGAGAGTCTGGCCTTTGTGTCTTTCCCCTCGATTTGCAGAGTACTTGTTGGTCCTTGGCATAAGAACATTTACCTTTGGCTTGCTTAGTTATTAGCTTAATCCGGAATGGTGGTTTTCGTCATTAATATGCTGCTTCACTGCCATTAGACTTAGAAACTGGCTATGGTGTTTTAGTTGATTGACATCTTTTTATTGATGTTTGAGTTGGAGAATAGGAGAATTGTATATGAATTTAATGCTTTACATTTGCATTGTGATCTCCTAAAAATTCCTTATCTTATGTTTGAACAGGTATACAATGTGACCAAATTCTTGGAAGACCATCCCGGTGGTGATGATGTGTTGCTGTCTTCCACAGGTATGACAGATATCTGCAATTTTCCTACTCAGTTTATATAATCCGATGTTGGAGCTATTGTAGATGATCGAAAAACGGAGATGATGTTGGTTTGATGCGTGGTTTGGCAGGGAAGGATGCAACTGATGATTTTGCGGATGTTGGTCATAGTACCAGTGCTCGAGCAATGATGGATGAGTTTTATGTGGGTGACATCGATACATCAACCATCCCCACTAAGAATGAGTATACTCCTCCCAAGCAGCCTCACTATGACCAAGATAAGACCTCGGAATTCGTTGTGAAGCTTCTCCAATTCCTAGTTCCCCTGCTAATCTTGGGATTAGCCTTCGGCGTCCGCTTCTATACCAAAACGCCAACTTCATCCTAAGCATTGAGGCCTCAAGAGAGAAATTGAACAATCTTCAGAATAAAATTTATGTTAGTTTAAATTTGTTTGGAACTTTCACATACTGTGGGATGGTAAATGGTTGGATATTTTTGTTCAAACATTTGTTTCCATGCATCCTAAGCTTGATTCATCCCGGATTGTGATAATTTGATAATTGCCTTTTCTCCTTCTGTTTGTTCAACATCTCCCTTTTCTATGATCAGCATTCAAATGAATGTTCATTCATGCATGCATGTAGATCTATGGATTTCCTGTTATGAACCCATGCCAATGATTAGAGTAGTAAATGAACATTTTTTTAGTACAGTAAATTCTGCAGGTAAATTTAATACAGTAAGTTTTCCCCCAAGTGCAAATAAGGGCATGTAGTTTTAGTTACCTACTGAACACTTGTACATGTTCTCTCAATCACCTTTGAATCTGTTCTGTAGGATTGCCTTGAGGGAGAACTCGATCCTATAGAAGATTTTTGTATGAAGATGTGTAGTTTACTGATCATCGAGTAGGAACTCATAAATTTACGAGAATGAGACTTTGCCATGTTTCTCTTCGTATAAATTTGTTCATTCTCTATATCATTTGGTCTCATCCGGAGACGAGAGAGCTTGAGTTTTAGCTCTCAGTTTTCTCGTCTCAAAGATGCATAGTTGTCTCTAAGAGACCTTGCTGCACCGAATGCACCACCACAGTCTGCCATGGCTGGTGATGATGCACTGACTTATGATGACCATCATCATAAGAGCAGCATGAAGCATTTCGAAGCCTTCACTGTTCGAAGTAAAGAACTTGGATCATCGATTAGAGGTGAAGTCGTTCATTTTGTGCTGCGTGTGCATCGACCTCTTGTGAGGGCTTCTGGAAATCAATCAGTTTGCATAGTGTATTCTTGTCTGCATCCTGTATATACCCTGATGAGCCTGAACATGCATTCATTACAAAGTTAGGAGAGTTACAGATGTATGAATAAAAAATAAAAATCTCAAATGAAGTTTCGAATCCTGTTCCAGCACAGAAGAATTATATACGTTGCTCGGAATTAAGTGTTAGTGTCGGATATGAGGATGTCTCCGACACAAATAAATCGAAAAAGGTATCAAAATACATACTTTCAGGTATATATCAATGGCTCGATATTTCTCTGAATTGTGAACGCACCACAAACATGCTATATGACCACAATCTGTATATATTTTTCAAAAAGAAAATAGATAATTCAATGATTATTTTATTTCCAAATTTGAAAAATGAAAAATACCCAATCTATATTTGATTTTTTTAACTTTTTATTTAAAAAAATAATATTTTTTTATCAAAATAGAGAGATATTTATATTTTTAAAACAAATGTTTAAAAAGTGTACAAAAATAAATTACACAGGTTCCATAACTCGTACATCTAAAAGAGAAAGTAAAATTCCACACTTAAAAGAGTCTTTTAACCATTTCAGAATTTTCATTGGACAGGAAGCAAAATATGCTTTTGCTCCAAATCCAATCCATACGTATTTGGATTTTTATAACATATTTTTGGTATGCTTAATTTAATTATTTCCATAGCTTAACCGAACTATCATGACTTGCCGAAGCAACCATTCCGGTGACAGGCGACTGTGCCAATGCTGAAATCATATTCCCGTGAGCTGAAACTGTCATGCTTTTATTCTCGGCCATGTTCCACAGCTCCAACGACTGCAATGCAGCACCACATATCGTAAAGAAACAGAAAAACCAAATCAAATCAAAGCATGACTTTTTCTATGCAACAATGAATGCAAAAGCAATTTCAAGTGTCGCTCGGACTTGAGGATTATTCGTGGCTCGGACATGGTGATTTACCATTGTATGAACTTAATCAATTAGTTAACTTTCTAAATAAACAATAAGTACTAGTTTTGCATCCTAATAGATCTAGAGGTAGCTGTGTTGATTTGAATCAAGGGATCCCATGAATTTAATGATTAAAACTAAAGCAAATAACTTGGTCGATAAACATAAATAAAGCACAAAAAATTACCGAAATTCCTCCGATCACCAAAAGAGTGGAATAATTTGGATGGAAGACGCAAGAGTGGAACCGGTTCCCACCAGCACCGAGTTCTTGAATGCACTCCCCTGTAACCACTGACCATATTTTTACCAAGTTGTGACTGACTGATGCCAAATAGTCTCCGTTTGCATCCCAGCATATATAGTTTATGATTTCTGCATGCCCCTATTAGAAAAAGGAAAAGAGGGAAAACACAGGAATAAGTTATCTGCTAGTGAGGCTATCAGTTATGATGAAACCCTAGCTTTAGTCTTCAATATGACAAACATTTCAAGAATGGAAGATTTGTCATCGAGCTATTACACTGAAAAGAATGAATAAGCCATACCTGAAATGTTAATGTTTGCCTATCAGTTTCCACATCAAAGAGGGACACTACTTTATCTGCTGCTGCTGCCAGTAAATGTCCGGTTCTTGGTTGGAACCTTACTTGGGCCATACCTCCCTGCATCAGGAATTTATGGTAAATGCTGGAAAAAAAAGAGAAGAAACTAAATCTAAAAAATATAATGCACCACAACTGTGTGAAATCTCGAAGAGGCCAGACAATATCACAAAAGCATATAACGAACCTTGGATATCCGGGTGCATGAGAATGTATTTAGATTCATATAACGAATTTCATTGTCATTATCACAAAAGCAAAACAAGTCCGTCTTCTTGGGGTGGAAATCAAGGGACATCACAGGTGAAGCATGGCCATTGTATGCTTTCACACAATAGCTTGGCTGTGACAATGAATTAGCTTGTTAACCACAGTAGCACAGAAAGATTTACCACGCATGCATCATAAAAGTCTGCAATGCCATAAAACTGACGGAAAACACAGAGAATATAGAATAACAAAAGTCGTAATCACAAATATCCACAAAACTTCAAAAAGATTCAAGTTGTAAGCAGAAGAAAATGATTACATTGGCTGCATCCCATAATCGCACAGTTTTATCAAAAGAAGCTGTTGCCAACTGAGATGAATTTGGTCTAAAGCGAACATCTGTAATAACCAATTTGTGTTCTTCTGGAGTAGTCTCTGTTTGCAGGGTATCCATATTCCAAAGCACCACCTAATGAAAGAAATGCAACAAGTCACCACGTCATCTTTTAGAAAAGTAATTATTTCTTCATCCTTTGTTCTTATGCATACTCCAGTAGTAGTAGATCAATTAACCAGATAGATATTGCCAGGCCAGCTTAAAAATTCTCTACAAGAACAACTAAGGTTCCATAATCCAAATCCTCTTTTGCGTAACTTTCTATTAAGCCACAAAAATTAGGAAATTCGTTTACCACAATACTAGTCAGTTTTATTTATATTTTCCCCTATTAACCTTAAATTTTCTCATTTGAACCTACCTGAACATGATCAAGTCCGTTCCCATTGTTTTCACAGGGACTAAATTGCCGAACAATGTATATAGGAGAAAGGATGTAGTTCCCATTTGTTTTTCACTTGAAGAAGTTAAATTTCTGAACGTAATGCCGTGAGGAAAGAATTTGAAAATAGAACTATACAAAAACGGTACCTTCTTGTCATGCCCAGCGCTAGCCAACACCTTCCCATCAGAAGAAAAATGGCAGCAAGTAACTTCACTGTTTCTGGTCTGGATACAACCAACCTCGGAAAAAGTGAAGCCTGAAATAGAGAATTTGAAGTTAACATACTAACAAATTGCATCGAAGGTAAAAGCATAAGATGTACTGGAATTACCTTTAGCAGACCCCTTTTGGTGTTCAGTGGGACATTGTTTAATGGTACCATAGAGGTTCCTTCCATCACTTTCATGTGAAAGTAGTGACTCCATATTTTCATCCAAAGGATCAAACCTGTCCATGTCTTCCTGCATGAGGTAATGATGTTATAAGAATTTAGACGAAATTTCAGAACTCTCTTAACTTGCTCATTAAAGCAGGGATTTAAGAAATAAATATCGAGCCGACTATTAGCTTAACCTAAAAACAAGTCTATCACTTGTATCCTTTCACTAGCCAATGCCCAATGGTATTCTGATTGTCCGTGCTGAAAGATAAATTTATCACTTGGAGCTATGTTAAATGATATATTCGTATATTGCTAGAACAAATACAGATAAAATCCTAGGTGAAGCATGCTAATGCAATAATGCTTTTCTCTGTAAACAAAACCAGAGTGGATTCTGCAGCATGATGGACTCTGAAAGCGATTTTAAAATCTGTATATGGCCTACCAACAGGTTGGAAGATGATGTGAGACCTGCTGTTGCATCTCCACCATACATCATGCTTTTAGAAACACCATTAACATGCTGTAAACCGGTTTAGTATTTATTGCATCACCGGGTGTGTGAGTTGACGGTGATGAATTGGGTGAAGGGCCAACAGTGTTTCCAGTGCCAGTGCTGTTAGCTGCTCCAGAAGAAGAGTGCTGTTTTCTTTTTCTGTTATTCTACAATGCAATGAACAGTTGCAGATTGTGAAATAGTTATAACCAGAAGTTTTGTTTTATAAGAAAAATACATTTACAGAATCATATTTTATTTGGGAGTAACACTAGTTGCAAAAAGAATATTTTTTCTTGTAAAGTAGCTCACAGTTCAGCTCATGAATGAGATCCTTCAATTAATTCTCAGTGAAGTACAACCTGTTGCACTTGCTGTGATGTTTGCTGCTGCTGCTGTTGCAATTGCTCTTGTTGTTGAGAGGAAGAATGTGACATTTGACCCATCTTCATCTGTTAAGCACCACGCAACTACTTAGACACAAGACATTTGCAAATGCTCCATATTAACAGATAAGGAACCCAATTAAACATCATTTAAAAAAAAACAAGCCATAAAAGAGGGTTATAAAATCAACTTAACCCGATAAACAAGAGTAGCATCTACTAGAAGATATGGAACATCCATGTGATGATCCTTATTCCGTAAGAAAATACTAATTTTCTATTTTTTATTTTCCAACTTATTAAAAAATAGTATATAAATATAAAATAATTAAAAATCAAAATCAAAGAATAAAAAGAATCAATAACGAGTAGGTTTTTGTTTAATTATTTTTTACCTTTCACACAATATTCTTATGTTTTAACTTTGTTTTACATTTTCTATATTGATACAAAGTTATATAAAAAAATTTACACAACCTTTCACCTTAAAACTTAAACATTATATGTCAAAGTCTAAATTCCAACCATAAGCCTTGAATTCTACAACCTAGAACCTAAACCCTAAACCACAACCTAAATCTTTAAACCCTAAAATTGAAAGGCTTGTGTAAACTAAAGTTTGCACAAGCTTGTGCATGACAGTATTTTCCATATATATCGTGCTCTATGGAAGCTTCATCCTTATAACTACTCTCTATCATCTCATTTTCCAAGTACAAAAAAATTCATAAAAAGAACCATAATTTTCTACAGGTACAGACTGTTTTAAAGCCAAAAAACCCGTAGATCTTTCTTTAGTTTGCTATAAGTACAAAATGAATGGAATAAGAAATTAGATTTCTTCTTTAGATTTTTTAACTTACAGGAACATAGAACGGAATAAGTTACTAAATAACATTTTAGGTACTTTTAGAGCAGCATGGAAAAGTAGAATAAAAAACTTAACAATTACTTATACATATATAATTTTGAAAAAAAATACATAAAAGGTTGAAACAAATATTTAAAATAAGCTACAACCTTTTTGGTAATTAAATGGGATCATATCTTAAGGCTTCTTAGTAAAGATATAAATGAAAAAGTTCAAACCTTTGGAGAACTCGATTGCGCTGGGGAGCATATAGATCCATCATTTCTAACAGACGGACCAACTTTTGCATTCACGTTATGCCTAGACAATTCTCCGAAGTTTGTTGAGTTTCCAAGATTGCCTTGCATATGAGCTTGTGTCAAAACGTGCTGTTGTTGTGACGTCAAAAGGAATTGATTTTGAGAATGCAGATTAGGCTTTTGCATATGTATGCCCAAATTCGGACGTAACTGATCTATCCCCTGCGTAGAAAAATCCAGTAGAGTATAAAATATCACGGTTTGCATTTAAAAAACTGAAAAACAAAAAGCGGACAAGGTGATTGAAACTTACGGTAAGAGGCCAACCTCGTAACGGGAGACCAGGGATGCCTTGATTCAATACTGAGGGCACAAAGTTGAGAAAGACAGATTAAAAGAAGGAAAAGGTGGTAAAAACACTCTAGAAAATCCAAAATTTTAAAAACTAGTACTGGTAGCAAAGGTTACTGCTTCAATTTCTGAGCAGAATATCTCAGTTTTATACAACTACTACACACGTTTTTGTGTCAAATCTGCAGCAATTTTGTCCCTCCTTAATCTTATGATTCTTATGTTTCTCAAATACCAGATATGAATAGTAACATGCATCTTCACCTCAGGTTGAGCTCTCTAGTCTTCATGTTATGTACGTATTTAGCTTCCCTACATTGTATGCAAGAATTGCTGGTCCAATATTCATGGTTGAAATTAATGCACCTTTTCCAGATTAAATCATTAAGATAATGCTTATCGAAATTTCAGAGAATAAAACTTTACCTAAATTTACCCCATAATCCCAACTGACAAAATTCAACCTTAATGAGGACCATAACAGAAAATAAAAAATTTAACATATAATCGATATGTTCCATCCAGTAAACAAAAGACAACACACAACTTATCCAAAAAAATAGTAAACAAAAGAAAATGAAAACATAAACGTCCTATCAAAATACATGTCATTAATGGAGAAAGATGTAATATATAGCATAAATAGTATTTCCATTGGGAGGTATCATTACCAGCACCACCTAGTCCTGATTTTGGTTGTAAAACTGATTGACCGTAGATAGATGAGGGATCCATAGGTAAGCTTTTCTGATTTCCACCCAAATTAACTTCGCTTTTAATATCCTATAAATAGAAATGCATAAATTATATGGTTCAAATATAGAGAAAAGAAGTGAAAAAATCAAGAGAAGAAAAAGATGACACATATAACATTAGCTCAAATTAATGCAAAGCAGATAATCTGGGCAGTTACAGTGGTCAGTGGTGTTCGTGACTGGAGTTGTTGCAAATCTGCTGACATATTTCCGGGATTACCTTGCAGCAGCTGGCTGCTTAAACAAAATAAGGTAGAAAAAATAAAAGACTTGGCCCAATTACAACATACAGATGTATATTAGGAAACAAAGAGCGCATAAGGATTAATCAATCATACCCTTGATTATTGGCCTGTGTTTTCAAAAGGGCCATCCGATTTGCATCAATTAGTGCTGATGATGTCTCTGAATCTGCAGAATGAGGGAGTTTCACACGTTCTTCATACATTTTCATGGCTAAAACACTGGCTGATGGTTGTCCAATCATTCCTTCAGAGTTAATAGTATTTACAGAACTACCAAGGGAAGGATGATTGGGATCCCTGCGTTGCAACTGTGCATTTCTGTGCTGCATTAGTTGCAGCTGCTGCATCTGTAGTTGCTGTTGTTCCCTTGCTTTAAGTTGTTGAGACTGTTTTTCCAAACCACAAACACACAGCATCATATCTATAGGAACCCAAGTAAAAAGTAAATGTGCATAAAATTTATATAACCAGAGGCACCTCTATATAAGCTGCAGCAGCCTCAGAATGTTTCTCATTTGTCCTAGCAATAAATATGTCCCAGAAGACAGACCACCACTCGAACAGAAATCCTCCAGGTGCATCAATAGCTGCAGAATCAATTAACAGATGAAGATTATGATAGAAGGAAATAGGTGATACTCCCACTGACTTGGACAATTTAACAAGATAGGTAGCACCAAAAATACTGAGACCACAAGCCCACAACAGCAGTCTCAATGGCTTGCATAGTAAATGCATCGAAAAAGAATCAGAATCATCTAGTGATTCAGGCAATTTGGCTTAAATCACGCTATATTATAAATGAATTTGCTTGCAAATATTACCTACTGGATCAGTGGCAACCTTTCCTTCAGTCATAAAAGCTTTTGCAGAAGCATGCAACTTTCTTTTCAACAGATAATCATGAATATAAACATCAAGCCTGTAGCATGGACCGGAAAATGAAGGAAAAAAAACACATATTTCTACTTAAAGCTACTGAAAGAGAGTAAACAAGTTCAACATTAGATAAGCTAATAATCAACAAAAGCATCGGCAACGAAGTAAACAATCACTCTTACATCTTGCCAGCTTCCCAATTACTCTGAGTCATTTTCTTTTCCTGCGAAAAGAAAAAAAGAAAATATCCAGGACGTTAGATCTTTCCTTAAAAAACACAAATTCTATTTGAAAAAACAAGTAAATATTAAAAAAGAATTCACTATATTTTCCGCGTGAGTTCACTGAAACTGAGTTTTACTTTTTCATCTCAGTAACGGGCCAAAAAAAAAATCAAAACTCTATTATTATTATTATTATTATTATTTTTCTCACTTTCTCAGCTGCCAAACAAACCAAAACTCGAAATTCAACAATGTAATTCACAATTGATCTAAGAAACAATTACCGGTGAACTGGATCAATGCTTATACAAGCTTTCAACAAGATCTCCACCTCACAAACTCCAATTCAAGCTAAACAATTTAAAGAAAGATCTCCGATTCAGCAAAAAACAGTTAAGATCTTCATATTTTGACACTGCCTGAATTTGCAGAGCTTAAAGCGATCTAAACCTGGAACCATAGACATTAGACACATATACAATGTATTTTTTTATATAATTTTCTGAATTATGTCAGCCAAAGGAGAAAAAAAATATTTGTAAGAGAACTGTGAATTATTCTTTTGAGTATAACTGAAGTAGAACAGCTCGACCTTTAACAGTAAAAAGAATTTTTTGCAGAATCAGGTAACATGTAATCCGTAGATTTAGTGGAAAAAGTAAAGGCTTATTCTGAAGAAAACTAAGCCGCGGTTCGTAGCTAGATTCTGTTTCTTGTTTTATAGAGTTTTCTGTTCGGAGTCTGGTTCGGGATGGAAAGTAACCGAGCTTTAGTTGGTTCGGGTGGGCCGAGTCGGTCCCCGGTGGGGTTGATGCGTGGGTTATTTATTTGTCGAGCTTAAGCGTGAGAGAAAACGATGTTTATGGAATATATATTTAAAAATTATAATATTTAAATCAAATTAAATATTTTATTTAATTTTAACTAATCTTTATTTTTCTAATAGAAAATAAATATTTTAAAATAACTTAAGCGTTTGCGGTACACGCTCGAATTAGGGGAACGATTGGACTCGAGTAGGGGGAAGGTGTTAGAGGTTTAATGAGTGGCAGTAGAGCTGTATATTTCGGATACTGTTGAGGGTATTTCTGTCATGATAATTAAAGTCATGTACTGCAATTGTCGTGTCTCAAGTTGATTGACCAACACGGTTCCTGTTTTCTCTCTCATTATTTTAATTTTCTCCGTGGGTAAATTTGTCAGTAGCCATCAAACTATTCGAAAAATAGATTTTAATCCTTTAAGTATTTGAATTTTCCATTTTAATCAGTAACGTTAATAATAAAAAATTAAGAATAATCACCCAACTGTCAGTCGTTGGATCGTCCCCGACCACCATGTCTGAATGTCCCAATCCCCCCTATTTCTCATTTAATTTTCAATATTTTATTATTCTTATCTACCTAACACTCATAATTAATATCATGAAATCTAGTTGGAAATTTTAATTGAAAGAACAAGTCTATACCAAATTACCAAGTAACTAAATTTGGTTAGGTTTAGGGTGGATAAATATACATTTTAGTACTTTGATTTGGCTCAAAATTTCAACTCAGCCCAAAAAATTATTTTATCTACCTAAACTTAATTTGAAGTATTAAACTTATTAAATGATTTTAGTGGAAAAAATATATTATCCCTATATAATATGGGTTTAAATTATATGCATGGTGTATTATTAAAAGAATATAACTAATAAATAATAAATATATATTACTTTATAATTATATTATATAAAAAATTATGCATAATATATGATTTAGAGTTTATAGATTTTAAAATAAAGGTTTAAAATTTATGGTTTAGGTTTTATGATAATATAATTAAAAATTAATTACTAAAAATTGAATAACAATTTTTGTATAAAAATATTAAAACAGATAATTATCAAAGTGACGTAGATAAAAGATTATTAGATAATATCAACTTTAATTAATTCGGTAGAGGAATTAAAGGGAAAGATATGATTTTGCCCCCCAAATCGAAGAAAATCATTTAGAAACATAAAAGAACCACTGAACTATTTAAAAAATAAATTCATAAAGTTGTCATTTAATTCGATAATGCAATCTATTTAAAAATAGAAGCATACGATTTTATTTTTTTATAGGTAATATCATTTATTTTATTGGTGTATAATTAAATTAAAATTTATTTTTTGAATTAGCTAATCATCATTATGATAATATTCTTCACCATTTGACATTAATAGCTCAATCACCAATATTAGTGTTCGAACCGTAATTTCCGGGAACAACATTGTTCCTGTAGTTCGGCCGCATGTTGGCGAATCTGTTGAAGAATAACAGAGTGAACAGCGACGGAATTTGCTTCGACAAAGACGCAAAAACCGCGCTGGCATTCGTTACGCTCAAGACCAACGGCCAAAGGGAATTCATGTTTTACCGGAACCCTAACGCCGATATGTTGTTGAAAGAATCGGAGCTGAAAATGGATCTAGTCAAGCAAGCCAAGATATTCCATTACGGATCCATAAGCTTGATATCCGAGCCATGCAAATCGGCTCACTTGGCAGCCATGAAAGCCGCAAAAGCAGGGTGGCGTTTTGCTTTCTTATGATCCTAATGTTCGCTTGCCTCTTTAGCCTTCCCCTTAGGCTGCTAGAGATGGGATCAAGAGCATATGGAATCAAGCAGATTTCGTCAAGGTAAATCTATTTAATCAATTATATTCGATACAATCGTCAGCAAATCAGATAATATCGATAAATCTTTGGTAAAATCCATCTTTCGATTTCAGGTTAGTGATGATGAGGTGGACTTTCTTACCAAAGGAGATCCTCAAAAGGACGAAGTTGTTTTCTGTCTTTATGGAATGACAACTTCAAGTTGCTTATCGTGACTGATGGACCAAATGGCTGCAGATACTACACTAAGGTATAATTTATTTATTTATTTATTTATTTTTGCTTCAAGCCATGAATTATAATCCTAATTTCTGGAAAAACAACTTATGAATTTACATGAACTAATGCAGAAATTCAAAGGAAGGGTGAAAACCGTGGACACCACTGGAGCTGGGGATTCTTTTGTCGGTTCATTTCTACTAGCTGTAGCCGATGATCCAAACATCTTCGAAGTATACATACATTCATACATATATAGAATCCCATATTTTCTTTTGACATTTTCCTTCTATTAAAAGATTTGGGTTTTCTCTTTTCTGTCTGAAAATCTTCTTTTGTTTTGTTTTTGGTAAAATAGTATGAAAAGAAGGTGAAGGATGCCCTGGTGTTTGCCAATGCCTGTGGAGCAATTTCCACGACCCAGAAAGGAGCTATCCCGTCGCTTCCGGACAAGGCACAAGCTGAGAAACTCGTCAAAGAAACCAAATGAGTTGTTGTTAGAATAATTTAAACAGTGTTTCTAGTTTTCAACATTAACAGTTGTAAAATAAATTTATTGACTCGAACAGTATACACCCTTGATCATAATACACTCCTTCACACGTTTGTTCTAATAAAACATCTCCCCGACATTTTAATAGAAAAAGAGGTTAATTGTTTCTGATTTCCTTCCCATGTTACACTATTCCGAGGGGAAAAGAATCTATATTCACATGCCATTTATGGATTTTTATTCACTTCTAATCTGATTTCGGCAATGAATACACAAATTGGGTATTATCAAATCTATATATAATTTGTATTCGAATCAACACACCTTGATTTGACCTGTTAACAGAAACAAGTACAATATCTTCACCGATGAGAGTTTCAGTACATTGCAAGCAGAACTGCCTAAAACCAGAATAACACACAAGACTTTAAATATAGAATTGAAGTAACTTTAAACATCCCCGTAAACCAGCTAGCTGGTGGCTTCTGTTATTAAGCACACAAGGGGACATCAATGTTAAGAAAAGCAATCTGAAATGAATTCCACACGAAGTCGTGTCAACAAACTGGGATTTACCACCCCAAATATCTGACTCCTTTTTCATGACTGATCTTCATCTGACCTTCGCCGCATCCGTCGTCTGCGCCTTCTTGGGATCAGAGATGCATCGTCATTGCTTAATATGCACACATCATATTCGTTGTCCTCATCTTGCAGACCCAAGAGATTTCTATCCCAGAGGAACCTGCGCTCAGATAAACCTCCTGCAGGGCGTCGATGCCTTGACCAAACCCTGGACCTTGCTCTGGGCTCACCACCACTGTCAACTGAACCCATCATCTGAAACAAAAAGAAAGTAGTCCACCACGGTGTACTCACTTCACCTGTGCCATTCTCCCTTTCTCCAGCCAACCTATCTCCATCTTCGATGACATAGTCTCCAACCACAACAGCACCCGGCATAGCAGATCGAATAGCACTTATAGTGTCATCATATCCTCTTTGGTGCTCAAGGCGGCGCCAGGCTCGTTCTCTGGATGGATCAATATCTGAAGGTCGCGTCATTGGGTGAACTCTCCTCGCATGCCGACGCAACTCCTGGTAATTGCCACTGTAGGAGCAAGATTCCTTGGAACAAGTTCTCTTCTTCAAGTTTAGATATGTTCTGGCCTCTTCCACAACCTCCCAGCCAAGTATGTTCCCTCCACAGAAAGGGCATTTCAAACTAGATTTAGGGTTTGATGTATTCTCTGCATCTACTTCTTCAAATTCAGCTCGTCTCTGAAAAGGTTCCCCTGTATCTACAATGTCTTGTGAATCAATATTTATTTCATTCAGATTTCGACTTCCATTACCTTCAATAAACTCTCTTCTCAAGTTCATATCAGAAGTAATAGAATTCTGTGGGTATATGGGTGTGGGAGGAGATGATATCAAACTTTTACTAGAATTATCCCTTAATTTTTTAAATCGGTCTAAGCAATTTGAATGCCTGTAACTTGTATCACAGATGTAAGATCTGCAACCCTTCTCATGCGAGCTGCACAAGAGTAGGACAGCATTGTGCGGATGTTCCATGCAGATTGGACATGAGACTTCATCCAGTTCTTTATGGAAAACATGGGCATCCGAATCAGTAATTGCTCTTCGTTTAACCCCAGCCATCTTGCACATGCTGTGTAAAGTTACTCAGCACATTGAACTCATCAGGAAATGAGAAAAAAGTCCATTAATCTAAACGCATAAACTACATAGTGAATGCTATAACCAACAATTAACACCATGCAAAGAGCATTTTCAAAAGTTTCCACCTCAGTAACTATTGGCTAGTAAAACGAGACAGGAAAAATGGCATCATTTCAATGAATTGAAAAAGTAAGTAGCCAGATACACCCAAGATTTAAGAAAAAGAAAGACGAGCAAAAAAATTCAGGAAAGCTTCATTTTTTTCTTTCCAGGAAAGCCGTGGTGCAGTAGGGGAAAGGAATGAAAATCCCCAACTTCCTTGACAACTGCCTTCTCAACCTCAATTCTTATCCCATTCACACAAGCACACTAATAATAACATGCAGAGTTAATGGTTTAATTCATAACTCAAAAGCCTGTACTTGATAGCCTTCTAGGGATCAACCACCGTCCACCAATACTAGCTTAGAAAGAAGAAAAAGTAGTCTGGAAAAAATCCGTTGGCCTCCGTACAAGGGAGGGAGTAAAGATGAAGTGCATTTCATAAGGATAAACATGCATCATAAAGGAATAATCTGGCACAAACTATTATAGCTTATTTGTTTATATTGCCAGATTTACTGTCTATTGAATATATATATATATATATATATATATATATATATATATATATGTATATCTTACCCTTTGGCTAGAAAAAAAAATCTTACCCAATGCCACTAATTGTACCAAATACTAATTTCGCAAATTGTTTAGAGGAAAAATATTGGCAACATGATTTGTGGTATCACAATGATGTCTTATACCACTAAGTTCACAAATTGATTAGAGGAAAACGTTCATTTCATGTTTATTCATGTAATTTTATCGAAAAACTTTCTTTCCACTACGGTAAACACCTATATACCTATAAATATAGGAAGCTAATTTCCCTTCACAATTTGCAGAATACCTACAAACCCATTTGAAATGGAAAAGTATGCAGACCACAATAGAATTGGTAAGATCTTTATTTTCACTTTTAAGTTGTTTAACAATTCCTCTTGAAATAGCCTACTTCAAGTAGCAAACTAGAAATAGTCTAAAACATGCTCCATTAACAATTTGCAGAATGTTAGAACCAATAATTCAGAAATAAATTGAACTTGGACATAGCATGTCCAACCTTTTTTTTTATCATAAACCCTTTTCTGCGGTTAGGTTTAGGTTAGGCACTATCAGAACCACCAGCCAAAATGTTTCCTATATCTTCACCAACCCTAGTCAGCTTAGTTAAAATGGAAATCTACTAAAATCTTGAACAAAGTTCCGTAAATTGTTCTTTCATTTTTCCACTCAAAACATAAGAGAACTTAAACACATTCAGTAGTCTGTAGAAATATATCTTGCTGTTCAAACTTGAAAAGATTACTTCTCCAACTTTGCCGCATGTATATATAAAGTAAACATGAGAAAAAACATAGATATTTTTGTGCATGAATGATAAACCACATCAATGTGGGCATTGGAAACATAAGCCAGTCTATAAAATGAGTTACATACCAAGCACAATAAATATTTTTATAACATAAAGAAAGCAGTTGAACATTTAACTGAACATAAACTTACCACGAGACTGAACGTTAAATAAATTTCCTACTGCAGCTTTATGTGTCTCTATGTGCTACCAACTGAAAGCTACAGAATCCTTACTTGTTAACTTCTACAAAGAAAATCACAATTCACAAGACAAAGCCTGATGCAAAGCTCCAAAGCTCTGAACAATTTAATGCACTGTAATTAGTCTTAGAAAACATGATCAAACAGAACCATTGATTCAATAACTAAGAATTTATTCATGAACCATAAGACCATCACAACTGCGGTCAGATAAAAACAGAAAAAATGTCGGATACAATATATATCAAAATCTAAAATTTCTACCAACTAGCAATGGAGAGAAGGAAAAATGCATATAACACATCCAAACAGTTTAGAGGTAAAGACTGTAATGGTTGGTTGAACCATCAATGCAACAACACTTCCTAATAAACTTTCTATGCTCAATAACTCAATAAGATTAAATTACCAGTTACTTGATGATAAACATGTGAGACTGCAATTTAATATAACACTCAGTTCAAACAACCCAAAAATCTTCATTTATGCATAACTTCTTTCTGTAAACACACAAAAAAACCTTTTCTCAAAACCGAATATCGAATCGAACATCTATACAGTAGCTAAGATTTGTATTCATATACTCTTTTTAATCTAACCAATTAACCCATATAGAAATTGAAACTAGATCCCCTCAATACACCACAAACATATACAAGATGCTTTATAAGAAAGGAAAAAATCATCCAAGCCCCATGAAAATCTCAGATAGCACCTCATCTAAAATATCAATCTTTCCCACCAATATATCCAAACCCTAATCCAATCCCCCCAAAGGATTCCTCACTTATACCACGTCAATTTACAAATTGCATTCACAACAAATCAAAAGCACCTAACTGGAGATCATAACACAGATCAGTTCATGAATAAAAAACAGAATTTTAACGATTTAAATATATAAAAAAAAGAGGATTTACAGGAGGAAACGCGAATTTGGGAACTGAGAATTATCCGATCTCTAAAAGGGTAGTTGAGATTGCGACGGAAAGGTAGAAACACCGTACAGAATAATGATCAACAATAATTGAATTGAAATATATAAACTTTAAACAGCAAACCCTCTTTCCGCTTATCAATTTTTTAAACTATTTTATTCAGATTTATATAGGTCAATGAATAAAGTTTAAGACATGAGAAGAGAGAGGGCGGGGAAATTATCGGATACAACCGCCTGCTTTCTCGTTGATGGGTTGCTGCTCTTACACGTGTTCTGCATGTAGTAATTTGGTTTCTGTCGGCCATGGCGGAGGCGCATATATATATATATAATTGGGGTGTATGTTGACACTCAAAAATTTTAAAAATTTATATTTTTTTATATAATTTATATAGAAAAAATAAAAATATATATATAATTGATACTTATTTATAAATAATTTAACACCTATTTATAAATAATTAATTTCTCTTAAGTATCATTAAAAAATGACACCCTTTTAAAAAAATCTGGCTCCGCCCCTGCTCTCAGCCTGCGTAAAAATTATTCGTGTTAATTGTGGTCATAAGTAATTAGAATCGTTTATTTTAAATTTTTAAGGTGAATTTTCATCTTTTTCCTACATGTAATTTAACACCCATTTATAAATAATTAACTGCTCTCATTAGTATGATCTGTCATTATTCTCATCGCTCCTCCTGGAGAAATTATATCATGAACCCTTTTTACCACGTTATTCGTAGTCTCAATTAATCAGATTCATATATCTCGTATTTTTTTTAAGGTAAATTATTACTTTTTTCCTACTTGTAATATGTGAGTGCATAGTTATCAGATAATTACTTAAAAATAAACGGACCTAATTGTAGTCCACATGATGAACAAGGTTTATAATATAATTCCTCGTCCTTCTGGGCTACTTTATGGGCTTTGAATTTGTTTTAAACGATGATTAAACGTGTTTATATTAATTTATTCTATAAGAGTTTAAATTTTGATACGTGAATATAATAATTTTTTTATTTAATAAAAACCAGGTCACGTATGTTGTATGTATGTGTAAGATAAATATATAAAAAATTATTTGGTGAATCTTGTTCATCACGTTCGTAATCTCAAATAATCAGAATTGTTTATTTTAATTTTTTTTAATGTGAATCATTATCTCTTTCTTACATGTAATTAATAGATAGATAGTTGTTAAATATTTATTTAAAGATAAACAATTTTAATTACTTAAACTATAAATGACATAATTAACAAGTTGACCTAATAATCTTTCTAAATACAGTCACCGAGATGAGTCGAAGAGCATTGGGTTCTCCAATCTATCTCCATATTAGGTTCAGGAAAAAAGCAAATGGAATGGCTGAAAAGCGACAAATAGCATAGGTTTTTTGCATATAAACATTCAAATTCTCATATATTTTAGATTTTTTTTATATATTTTATATTGATAATCTAATAATACACCGTATCCCTAACATTTACGTCTGACAAAAAGACGATCTCAAGGTTTTCATGGTGATAGATATTTGGCAAAATTATATTAAAAACCCTTTTTTATTATTTAAATACAAATATATACCCCTGTCAGGATACGTAGGAAGAAGTCGTTTCCTGCGAAAAGCGATTAAAGAAGTCGCTCTATGCAGGAAGCGACTTCGGGCTGAGTTGGTCTCCCTTGTCACATAAGCCATTAATTTTAATATGGATAAGAAATCGCTCTGTGCACAGAGCGACTTCCCTAGGTTTGGGAAGCGTAAAACCCTAATTTCAAAAAATCGCTCTGTGCACAGAGCGATTTCAGTTTAAATTGAATCGTCTTAAGGAAATCGCTCTGTGCACGGAGCGATTTCAGTTTAAATTAATCGTGTGAGACCCGCCATGCTATCGAATAACCACGAGATAAAATAACTCAAAAATATTTTTCAAGTAAGAAATAAGAAGGAATTTTGCATAGAACGAGACTTCGAGATGAAAATGGAATGAGGGGGGGCGACAATTTATAGGGAGATCGCTACCCTCGGAAAGCGATATCATAAAGGAAATCGCTTTGTGCACAGAACGATTTCTTCTTAATTTACATAGAAATCGCTCTGTGCACAGAGCGATTTCTTTAAGACGATTCAATTTAAACTGAAATCGCTCCGTGTACAGAGCGATTTCCTTAAGACGATTCAATTTAAACTGAAATCGCTCTGTGCACAGAGCGATTTTTTGAAATTAGGGTTTTACGCTTCCCAAACATAGGGAAATCGCTCTGTGCACAGAACGATTTCTTATCCATATTAAAATTGATGGCTTATGTGACAAGGGAGGCCAACTCAGCTCGAAGTCACTTCCTGCACAGAGCGACTTCTTTAATCGCTTTTTGCAGGAAGCGACTTCTTTCTACGTGTCCTGACAGGGGTATAGATTTGTCATTGAAGTTGGGAGGGGTATATATTTGTATTTAAATAATAAAAACGGGTTTTTAATATAATTTTGCCTAGATATTTGTAACTGAGACCATCCGTACGTGAAAATATAAGCATAAGAATCACATGCAGAAAGCTTTGATTCTGTTTGAGAAAAGTGGACGTGCAGTGTTCTCATACTCATCGGTTGTCTTACACGACAAACAAGGTTGTTTGCCTTCCATTAGTTCTTCACCCAAGTCTAACCTGTCGAGTAGTACTTCGGACCACGTTAAATCCATGTAAAGGTACATTTCCTTTGAAACTGAGCTTTTCTTTTTCTGTTTTTTCCCTGTTCAATCAGTATTATCTTTACTCATATTGAGCTTGAGGTTATGGTTGAATTTCTCATGTTAAATCTGTGCTAAGGGCTTGATGAATTTGATATTTAAGAAAATGTTTTTTTTTTTTTTTTCTCTTTAACCTTAAACAGGACGTGGAAGACAAGAAACTAAAGTGAGTGAGAGCTAGCTAGGGTTTGGTTCTTGTAGTAACATTTTGGAGAGTGTGGTGATGTAGGGAACATGTTATGATTCATAGCTGGGGAAGCCATGAAACATAGAAAAATACAAACATGAAGAATCTGAAGTATGTTAAACAATATTTATGTTTCTGAAAATATCAAGAATTTTCTGTAAAGGAACAAACTTTGCCAATTTGCTGGTTGTAATTTGACTGTGAAAACTCAAAATTGCTGGCGGAGATTATATCATGGACCTGTTCATCACTTCATTAGTGGTTTATGCAATCAGGTTCGTTCATCTGTGATTATTCACCTTAAAAGAATATAAGATAAATGAATCTAATTAGTTGAGAGTTGAGACCACAGATAACGTGGTAAAAAAGTTTCATGATATAATTTGAGAAGGTGAGGCCAAATTTACGATGAAAAAATAATTAGAGTTAAGATTAAAAACAAATATATAGATCAACTACGAAAATAGGAATTAAAAGACCCAATTACAACGAAATTTGGAGTCCCCAAAAGGCCCAAAAGAAGGTGAAGAAATTACGTAAACCAATAAATCCAAATTCAAAGCCCATTTTTTATTTTTTAATATATAATTTAGGGGAGAAAAGAAAATATAAAAGTACGGTGACTTGATCCCAAAGCCAAACACCTATTTGTTCCAAATCCAAGCCCCCCAAAAGCATTCTCATTTCTCAGCTGAACATTGGAGACGTGAAGACGAACCCTCAGCAATGGGTCAAGGAACACCGGGTGGTATGAATAGGCAAGGTTTCCCAGGGGACCGGAAACCTGATGGCTCCGACAAGAAAGATAAGAAATTTGAGCGGGCTGCCCCGCCAGCCAGGGTGGGTCGCAAGCAACGAAAACAGAAAGGATCTGAAGCCGCGGCTCGGATCCCGACCGTAACGCCGCTTACGAAGTGTAAGCTACGGCTGTTAAAGTTGGAGCGGATCAAGGACTATTTGCTGATGGAAGAAGAATTTGTGGCTAACCAGGAAAGGCTCAAGCCGCAGGAAGAGAAAGCCGAGGAGGATCGATCTAAAGTCGATGATTTGAGAGGGTCGCCGATGAGTGTGGGTAATTTGGAGGAGCTTATCGATGAGAACCACGCGATTGTTTCATCGTCGGTTGGGCCCGAGTATTATGTGGGAATTTTGTCTTTCGTTGATAAGGATCAATTGGAGCCTGGATGTGCTATCTTGATGCACAATAAGGTAATTAAAGCCTTAACCTTTATTGGGTTTGTTTTAGTTTTAGGGTTTCTTTTCTTGAAAACGAATTAAGAATTCTTTTAACTAATAGAGTAATGAATTCTTTAATGTGCATTGTCTGTGCTAGGGAAATTATGATATTTTGGTTCTGCATCTGTAAGATGATAGAAACTGCTGTTATTTATATTTAGAATTAGTGGTTACTAAATTATCATATATGTTATAGTTCTTGTGAAATTTGAATAAACAATTAGTTGGGATTTAATCATGATTTCTTGAGCTTAGATTGATGGGATTTAGAATTTTGAACTTTTAATCAAAGCTAAATAGGAAAATGAGTTAAATCCATCTTATAGATCTCAAACTAGAGGTTATCTCAAATAAATTTGTTCTAGGGCTCAATATGTGATTAAAATAAGTAACCCCTAGTTTGGGATTTGCTTATCAAGTTTATTATCATAGTCGGTGATTTTCATGTCTTTATGCGTTGTTAGAGTCGAATAAATCTTGAAAGGATAAACCTGAAACCTCTTCTTCTGTTTAAGGGTTCCACATCTCCTTTCATTGGTTTGTAAGCACCTTTAAGGCATTATGTTCGATCTCATTCTTTTGTTCTTGGAAATAAATTCATGCTTGGTTATTGTATGTTCTCAGGTTCTTTCGGTTGTTGGACTTCTGCAAGATGATGTTGATCCCATGGTATCTGTGATGAAGGTCGAAAAGGCTCCATTGGAATCTTATGCAGATATAGGAGGTTTGGATGCTCAGATACAGGAGATTAAGGAGGCAGTTGAGCTCCCTCTGACTCACCCTGAATTATATGAGGACATTGGTATCAAACCTCCGAAAGGAGTCATCTTGTATGGAGAGCCTGGGACAGGCAAGACCTTGCTTGCAAAGGTCTGCATTCCTTCCAACAAGACATTTTTCTTTCCATGCACATCACCTGCCTATAATAATTAGTGCTTTAATCACCGTGCTCTGCTCCCCCTTTCAAGTAGTTTGATTTGGAGACAAAATATGTCTGGACACATGATAAGCTTCTAAATTGTGGACTAGAGGAAGAGCACGGACTCATATTAACTTGAAATATGTGATTTCGTGTGTAATATGGAATTGCTTTATCTTGGCCATATGTCCATGTTTACACTAGTATCACAATGTTGTTCAGGTTTTTTATGCCGTATAAAATATATCTGAGCTTGTTGCGTCACTTATGTTATTTCAGGCGGTGGCAAATTCTACATCAGCAACTTTCTTACGTGTTGTTGGAAGTGAATTAATTCAGAAGTACTTGGGAGATGGCCCTAAATTAGTTAGGGAACTCTTCAGAGTTGCTGACGATCTTTCCCCTTCAATAGTCTTCATTGATGAAATTGATGCAGTTGGTACTAAGAGGTGAGTTAGTGGAACAGTCAGGCCTCGATGGAAATACATTTGGAATATTTTCTCATTAATCTCCATACAGGTATGATGCCCATTCTGGCGGTGAACGTGAAATTCAGAGGACCATGTTGGAGTTGCTGAACCAGTTAGATGGCTTCGATTCAAGAGGAGATGTCAAAGTGATTCTTGCAACAAATAGAATTGAAAGTCTTGATCCAGCTTTGCTTCGCCCTGGTCGAATTGATAGGAAGATTGAATTTCCCCTACCTGACATCAAAACAAGAAGGCGTATTTTCCAGGTATGTGATTGTCTTATATGATGCATTGGAAACACCATAACAAATATGTTTCACTCTTTTCATTGTACTAATCCACTTTTCAAACCTTTGGGCTGCAGATACATACATCAAGGATGACATTGGCTGATGACGTGAACTTGGAAGAATTTGTTATGACAAAAGATGAGTTCTCCGGAGCTGATATAAAGGCCATATGTACCGAGGCTGGCTTGCTTGCTTTACGGGAGAGACGCATGAAGGTGAGACTCGTAGAAGTTCTTAATAATGAACGGTTGTGCTTTTTTCATATATAATATCCGGGCATGTTTGAGGCATATTTTTCTAACATCTAAGTTTGGTTCCTACCAGATGGACCTAACATCTAAGATTATATTCTGGTCTATAGGTATTATAATTGATAGCTCCAACCTGATTGATATCAATTAGCATTGCCTATGTTTCACATATACCCTGAAATTTCAGGCATATAATTCTCCTTTGCCCAATATTTTAGGCTCATACTATGCTTCCACTACCTGGGTTTACAGTGTTCATGGTGTTACTGATGTTATGTATTTATATCTCACATCACTAGTGTATCGAGTAGTTTCTGTATCCGAGTTTCTGATTTTGAATGGTCCGGCGTTGTAGGTGACCCATGCAGACTTTAAGAAGGCCAAGGAAAAAGTGATGTTCAAAAAGAAAGAAGGCGTTCCAGAAGGACTTTACATGTAGTAAAATTTCAAGATATCCATGTTATTGCCTAATTCTGGATTTCATTTGTGTCCCCCCTGGATTTTCAATTTTCCTGTCAAGAACATACCGCTATTCGAGTGTTTTAAGAAGCATCTGAAATGCTAATCGTTTCAATCCATTTACAAAGATCCATGTGGCTATATCTTGTCTGCTTTGAAGGTCGTTCAATGCTCAACCATATTTTCAATGCTGTCCTGGTTATGAGAGGTTGAAATCTGATTGCCAAGCTCTTAAATTATGTTCAACTCTTAGTGCATATACAAGTAAACAATCATGTGGTTTTAACTTCCTTTGATCAAATTACCTCATATGGTTTAAGCCTTCTTAAATCAGTTCACGTGGCTATGGCTTAGATCTCCTTGAAAATCTGAATCCCATGTGTTAGGTTCCAAACTAATTTCAAATAATGAAACTTGTCATTCTGATATTTACACATTGTTTTTAAAAAATATACTCAAAAAGTAAATTTAAAAAATAATTTTGAATGATATTTTTTAAATTATTTGGTTTAAAATACGAGGGATATTATCATCAAAAAGTTCTTTTAAGCATAAAAATATCTATTTTTCTTATATAATCTTTCGCCCATGTTGAAAGTACCTAAATCTGAGAGTTCCCTTCGCACCTCAATATCTCTGCTATATCCGACTAAAATGCATGTTCATATTGCACCCACAATGCCGAGCTTTTCAGTCACTGTCAAACAGCAATCTTTTCAATTTTGACGATGATTAGTCTACACTAGAGAATAAAGGGAACTCCTGTGGCCTCGACTCTTACATTATTTTCAGCATATATGATATAGATAACAGGTCCTGGGTGGTCTACTCACACCTATGATCTCGGTATTCTACCTTGTTTAGTGGGCACTACATGCTAGGCCTTTCCCCACATTTTATTGGATCACTTTGCTGCAAACTTGTCAATTATATGTGCACTTCAAAGGATAAAAAGAGACCATTTCTCCTATGTAATCACATCTCCAAGGTTCTCAGAATTGGGACACAGCAAAGGTAAGTAGATAACACCGACTCTTCCTTTTCTGTCTTTGCACCTTTATAAGGTTCAGACAATGACACCTCTGATGTTGCATAAGAGACCTCTCCAAAAGTTGAAAACTAAAGTTGAGTCGAGTGGTAAGGAGCTTAATGCCTCTTAATGAAGACCAGGGGTTCGAATTCTATAAAATGAAAAGACAGGGTTTGACCCGAATCAACTCTAGATATAGTCGGAACTCATGTGGATCTTAAAACACTGGAGAAAATATATACTCTTTTAGAACTCTGCTTCATATTCCTTTTTAGTGCTTAGAAAGTCAAAAGCTATATACTTACTGGACCACTATTCCAGGAATAAGTTCATTGATGAAGACAAACTTTCTTTTCACCTTTTCTAGGTCTGACCTGGACACCATTTTTCTCAATCCTGCAAGTTGGGTTTACTAGTCCTAATCAAAAGGTTATGTAGTCTAGCGACTGACTAGATTCATCCTACCACTGGCCTCAGCCGAGCCAAGATAACATGTTTTTCTTTTTTAACCCTGATTTCCACTGTCTAAAAGCCTGCGGGACACAAAGGTAAAAGAGAGTGAAACTTGAACATATGGAACTATTTCTATGGTGATGCTATAATCCACATGTTAGATGTGTCACAAGTTGCAACAAATTAGCTAAGTTGAAAGTGAAAAAGAAGGTTTCTCTCAAACAGGATGTTGTTCTCTTAGGCTACAAAACTATAGAAAGGTTAAGTAAGAACCTTTCGGGAATGATCCACCTTGAATTGTCAACCTGCAATGCACAAGAACTCATTTTTGTCATTAGATGTTGAGGATTGAAAGGGATACACAAGCAACACCTTGACTGGAACTCGGATATCAACACCTGCTATCAGTTTGAGAGTAGCTGATTGCAACTTGTTAATTTTAGCCAGATGAGATTCTAGAGCTATTGTGTCATTTCACCTTCATGATATTACAAAAAGAAATTGAATCAGAAATCACCCATGATTAGACGGTAAACAACAGTTTTTTTAACTAAGTGCTAATAAATATGTTTCATTCTAGTGCAGTTTTAGATAATTGGTAAAACCATGTCATTCAATGTGGAAGCAAAGAATACTTGGTTAAGCAAGGCTCTTTTCGGGCTAAATGCTTCGAGGTGGTAATGGCATGTATTGGCATTACCCATATGCATGCTTAACACTCATTTAATAATGTGAAACTAGAAAATAATGGACCAACCTGATGGGTGATTTTCAAGATTCTCAGGTCCCTTACTGGTACACGGTTTACTGGAACTTGGCTGGGCCATTGCTTGACACTGTAAAGGGATAAATTTGTAATCAATACTTCATAACGGTGAGTAAACTGTATGTCTCAATGTGATTGTGCTGACGTTAGATCAGTCATCTATTTAAATTTCTTGAGGAAAATAAACATGATAAAGTTAGAAATTATATCTGTAAGTTTCCAAGCCTAGAAATAGTTTGAGAAAAGCAGTGATTGAGGACTTATCAATATATTTTTTCTCAAGAAGCTATCATACATTTGATGATAAGCATAAATAAAAAATGTAGGACAAGCTAAACATTACCTGTGGAGGTTGTAACTGCATCTGGTGAAGACTGATATACTGATGATAAGGATCAGCAACATTCGGGATCCGTGACTGGTTTGGGTTTTGCATGCCGAGTGGGTTCAGCATGGCATCTGACTGATTGTTTGATTGGAGTCTCGATGGATCAGGTGGAACTTGTGGCGACATATTGAAGGCTGGCATAGGAAACCTTGGATCCAAATGAGTCGCAGAATGTGGTGTTGGAAAACCTGAGCCAGCCAAAACGTTAGGAAATGGCATCATTGGCCGACTTATTCCCATATCCACGACCATGCCCATCCCAATTCCCATTGTCGGCATGCACTGCTGAACGCCAGGAAACATCATTGGGACCATGCCACAACCCATGGACATCATCTGCAGAAAATTAAAATCTAAAACAGTTATAAATAATGCACAAGCTCATACTTTGTGTATCACAATCCCAACAAAATGTTCTTAGTCTTAGATTAGCCATCTTTCTTGGGAAAAGAACGAATAGAAGAAGCTTGAAAATTCAAAATTTATCTACTCATCTACATCAAGTAAAAGCTAATGACCCCAAAGAGATCTTGCCTCTTGAACTTGGTGGTGTTCGGTGAAATCTTATTATCTTTTTTTCCCACTAAAATGGCAAAAGTCCTCTCTGTGATTAACAGTTCCACAAACATGCATATTAAGGCAGGTAAAAAATTGTTGATTAAGGGCTTAGTGCTATTAAGCCATGGTCCTCAAATGCGACAAAAACATAATATATATTTAAAACAAACAAAACTTACTTCTACTATTTGCATTTTTCACCATCATATTGCTTTAAAAGAACAGTAACTAATTATACCTGAACTTGCAACTGAAGTGACTTCAGGTACTCAATTGCTTCATCCAGCATTGAAGCTTTGTCTGACTAGACTCGGAAAAATGAATGGAACACATTAATAACGGTAGAGTGAGAAATACCCAAATTGGGAAAAACAAATCTTCAATGTTTAGTGCAAATATAAGGGAAACCATACACATGACAAACCTTGTTGCAACGAGGAATAAGTTCTTGCAAAGCTCTCATCTTTTCATTTATCCTATCTCTGCGTCTCTGCACATGAATGAGATAACACATCTAAAGGAATGCAATTACCTAGAGTAAGACGATCATGTACAATAATGCCAATTAAATACTAACCCTCTCCGAGAGGTTATGGACCTCTGCAGCACGAGACCTTTTCGTAGATGTGGATCCACGCGATTGTTTCTTTCTGTCAGCGGGGTCAAACTCAACATCCTTTGGCAACAATAAAGAGTATCAGTAAAAACTAAAAATCATGATAAAATTTCATTGAAAGAAAGGGGATGAATGAAGTCATTGATTTTCTGTTTCAACACATTAGAAATTTAGAACATATAGGTCTATAATGAATCTCAATGTACATGGGATAATGTGTACTGTCCACAAAGAGCTGCCTGGTTTAAGCATCCTCATAAGTTTACAATAAGGGTACTCTAAAACTCGTGTACTTGACTACCCTTATATGTTTGGCTACTTAACTAACTTGTACTTGGGAACCTAGGAAACCTGTGAAACAATATCAAGAGTCAAAGACGAAAGGCTATATTCTCCATATAGTTTTAGTTTTCAATTTTCTGTATTTAAGCTAAACAGTAAACAATAAGAACCCTCCCACAATTCAGAAAGAAGAAGGAATATATATAGATGCTTCCATAAATAAATTCATCCTTGAGTTATAGGAAGATCCTCATTCATACTTGCTGTTTTCCCATACTAAATGGTCTCCTCTAAATTTGATGGGTGAACAGTTCCTAGAGAACATGTTTTCCTTGTTATCTTAACTTTGCCATCAAGGCTCAAATATATGGACAGCAATGGAATAATATAGGTACCATTAGAAATGACTTGTCAAAGAAAGAAGACCCTTTTATTAAAAAAAAAGAATTAAATAATAAATTTTGTTAAAAAAAGTATCTGTCATGCATTTTATAGTAATTTTTCTAGCATTTTATAGTAATTAATATACTGTTTACAGTAGTAACAATATATTTAGTGGAGGAATTGTTGATAATTTTATTCTATCCGGATTGGATAATAACTTTGGATTGTAACCTTAAATTATACTATTTTTAATGGCACCTGCAAGCAGAATTGTTAAATAATTATCAACATGTGTTTAATACTTCATAATCAATGATTAACCGGATTATTCCTTAAATAATGTTTCATGCAACCTAGAATCTAGGATGGCAGAAAGGCTGATTATTTTTTCAGAATTCCCATGCACTCAACGTAAGAAAAGAGAGAAACAAACATTAAGCTGAACGAGAACTGCTAAACAGTAGATATATAATGTCTTAAGCAACTAAAACACAATTTATTCAGAAAGCTACTACCTCCGTAATACTTGTTTTAAATCCATTTTTTCATTTTAAATTCAAACCCATTTTAATATATATTTTAATAAATCTTAATTCTAAAAAAATATTTTTAATAAATTTAAACCTCATAATTTTAAAAAAAAACTGTACGATGCGAGAAATTATATCATAGGTCCGGTCTATCACGTCAACCGTGGTTCTATCCAATAATAATCACCCACTTCACCATTAATCTTAAACTTATTTTTTTTCTACCAATGAATCTTCACTCATAATTTATATGTTATTTTAAAAATATAATTTATAAAAATTATATTAATTACATGATTAATTAATGACGAAATAAATTATTTTAATTGATAAAAATCTATAATTGATGTGGTAGGTCAGGCTATGATATAATCTCTCATAAAATGCGGAGATTTATGCCTAATAATAAAATTTACATCAACTTCCGCAATTATTTTGGCACGTGGCGTGTCTTAACTCAATGTTTTGACATGTGTATGATCCGGATATTATATGGCAGGTGACATGGAAATAGCCCTTTTTCCCTTCTTTCATTGCCCGTTTTATTTTAAATGAGAAAATTTAAAGTTTAGGATTAAAAAGTTAAAGATGAGATATATTTTTAAAACATAAAATTTAAAATATAAAATATAAAATATAAAATATAAAATATAATATTTAATATTTTAAAAAATTTCAATAAAGCAAATAATTTTTACTCAAACAAAGAGAGCGGTGTTCACGTTAAACGATGTTAAGTGTTAACCACCCATCCCGGCGCACTTTAGCCGAGACAAAAGAGAAAAATAATTTGAACTAACCTCGCTCTGACATTCGGCGTCGTCCGCTTCTCTTCCTTTACGCTTCCGGTTCTCAGCTTGGACCGGCTTTTCAGCCGTCCGTTCGGCACTGGCACTGGAGGCGGCAGGTGATGATGTCACCGTGACTTCGCACGTGGCTAAATTGTCTTTGCTAGCACCTAAACTGACACCAGCTGAATTGTTGGTAGCTGCAGCGACGCTCATATTGGCGCAGGCATTGTTGTTGTCCCCGCCTGATGCTGCCTCGGTGCCACTCGGCATAGCTTGAGATGCTCTCGACTCGGGAGCCATCACCGGAGTATCACAGGAATCAACGACCGTCGATTCCCTCGCAAAGTTCTTCGAATTCGACGGTCCAGATTGCTCCGCCCTCGCTGTTCTATGCTTGGAGAAATTAACGAAGTTCTGGATCCTCGCCGACTCCAACTCATTCCTCCTCACCGGCGGTATCGGGGGCCTAGGAGCTGGCGCCATAGCCGAAGCCGAAACCAAAACTTGAGAAACTCTTCCGAGTGGTGGAGGAGGAGGGTTGGAGGTAGCGCAAGGGGCAACGGCGGTGGAGGAGGAAGGATAGAGGAGATCAGCACAGAAATCGTGGTCGAAGTTAGCGTCACTGAGAGGATAGTGAAGCCATGAAGCCATTTCATCTTCTTGCATGAAGAGATGATCGGTAACGGATTGCTGTTGCTGATGATGATATGAAGATGATCGAATCTCTCTGGAAGCTGGTTGGTCGTCGTCGTGGAATTTGAACGGCGGTGGCTTCTTCAAAGATCTTTGATTCTGACTTTGCACAACAACTTGACCATTTTGCCACAATAGCTCCATGATTTCATCCTCTGGCCTGCTCCATAACTTCATCAGTTCTAAACCAAAACACAATTTTCATTCTAAGAATTAGAAACAGCAAATTAGCAGCTTACATGGAAGTTTTTTTAGAGCGATTCAATCTAGAAGATGAAGGGATTGAACAATCGTCATCCATTTCAAAATCGGGAACGCAGTGATTCATCCTATACCTTTCTTAACATAAAAACAAAAAATCAAATAACTCAACACAATCAAATAAAACGCATTTTTTAAAAAAAATAAAGAAAAAGAAAACCCACCTAATTGAACTATTCAAGCTGTTAAAATCAAAGAACTGTTTCTTCTTCTTCTTCCTCCTCCTCCTCCTCCTCCTTTGAACAATCTAAAAGGAATACAATAAATAAAAACTGTTTTATCTCTGTAGATATTGGAGCAGGAACTGTCTGTGCTGCTGAAATTGACTACCAAAGCCCCTTAACGACAAAGGGGAATATAATTGAAAATCTACATCCATGTGAAGGAAAAGACTCTCTTCTGAGTGTTAAGAAAGGAGAAAATATTGTTTTCTTTTTCTTCTTTCTACTAAGAATTTGTGTTTGTTGTCATTTCCGGGAAAATGTCTTTTGCAGCCACACAAAGACAAGGCTTTCACCTTCTCTCTCCGAATAATACGAAGCAAAGGACGCTGGAATATTCATAATAATATTATTATTATAAAATAAATTACCTAAATAATCATCGTATTATGAATAAAATATTACGATTTGGTTAAAATATTTTTTACGAAGCAATTAAACTATCATATTATTAATTTAGTTTTAATATGACTCTATGTCATTAGCTTCTTAATTATAGGATAAATGTAACGATTAAAAATAAAAATTATAATTATATATTTAATATATGTTATATTTATATATTTTTAATGTAATCTTAATATATGTTAATACTTTATTAAAACATTTTAATTATTTATATTTAATTTAATAAATTTATTTTTATTTTTAATCAAATAATAACATGTGTCGCTATTTACGAGGAAAAAAAGCAATTTTAGCAATCTTACTTAAAGGGAAAATCAAACCAAGAAAAGCTTGGGATATAAGCAACAGTTTAGTCATTACACCGAGCACAATTTTATGCTATAACCCACTAAATTAATATATATACGTTTTATTTTTTATTTTTTTATTTCAAATATATAATTATTAAATTAATTTTACGTATATAACTTTAATTTTTTAAATCCTAAACTCTAAACCTCAAACATAAAATCTTAAAATAAAAATAATATTTAAATCTATAAATTTAAATTTCTATCGATAAATATAAATAATATATTTAAATTTTACACAAATGTATAGATTATTTTTTCGTTTTTAGTGGAAAACGAAAATTACAGCTAACGAAAACCTGTGTCATGATGTAAAATTGTAAATCTAATTTTTAATAATGTATTTAAGTTAATTACATAACCCTGCCAACAGGACTGTTTTAATTAATGACGAGATTCAGGTGCTGCATGGCAATGCATGAGTGTTTGAATTTAATATTTAATATCTTCCCTCTTAATTAATAATTTTAAAAATAAAATAATTTAAATTTAACTTTTATTTTTTTTAAAAAAAATACCCGTTCTTTTTTTCATTTAGAACAAATAATGAAGTGTATTTATTTTTCTGACATTTCATAATTTTTCATTATATATTATATAAAGAAGTCCACTAGTATTGTGCATGAACCATATAGCCTCATCGGTTGAAAGAATAGTTATTGTTCTTAGAGGTCACGGGTTTGAGCACCAATGCTATCAGCACAGTAATTGAGCGATCAATCTTCAATGGTTGAGAGTATATACTCTAGAACAAATACTACTATAATCACTATAGTTAAACAAAAAAAAGTCCACTAGTATTGTCTTCACACCTAGGGCTTTTAAAGCGGCTCAACTCATCAAAGGACTCGAGTCGAGTTTTAATCGAGCTTTGACCGAGTCGAGCTCGAGTAATTCGCGATCTGTCTCGTCTCTATTCACACCCTTGATTATTGAATTTATTTTTCTTATAGGATTAAGTTTTTAATCCTACAAATTGAAGAGATGTTATTCTGATCTTCAAATCCTCACAAATTTGGTATGATATGGAGTTTTGGTGTTTTTATTTTATGATTTAGTCTTTTAATTTTACAAGATTTGATTATGATAAATTTAGATTGATCGTATTTCTGATTTTTTAAGATAATAATTTATATACATAAAATCTTAAATTTAAAATTTATTTAAATTATTTATCATTTGGACCAATACCTTTCGAATATCTATTGTTGTATCGATTAATGTGCTATTGAATGAGAGTTGTAGAAAACTGAGGGCAGTTGGGATGAATTAGTGAATAAATAAATATATCCTCTTCATATGCACTGTCCCTTTACTTTCAGGCACAGCATATGACATTAAATACATTATGATTTTATTCATTTCCTTCTTTATATATATATATATAAAAGGATGCTTAATAAAATGTCTACAATCCAAAATTTAATTAATTTAATATAAATTTTTAATTTCTTAAGGCAATATTAATATATTATATTTTACATTATATTTATATTGAGCTTTAGAGTAAATTAAAAATATTTATTTAATGTTTTAAAAATCAACCCTAAACACGTGTTAAAAATATGGTAAAACCATTAAATTGATTGCTTTTTGAGAGAAAGATAATAATTTTGTAAGAAGTGATTTCAGAGTAACAATTTAATTATATAATTTTATATCGGATATTTTAATAGATGAGTTAGATACGATAGATAATTATAATCAGTGAAAAAAAATATTTACGGTTGAGAGGATAAATATAAATATTCAAAAGTAAAGGGATTAATTTACAAAATAAATTATTTAAAAAATTTAAATAAAAAGATAAAAAAAAAATTAGGAGCTACTATCCTTCTTTACCCTAATATAACTCTTTGTTTATAATGAAACCTGTGACAAGAATATCATAAAATTGTGTAAAAAAATTATATCATAAATGATAAAAATAAATCTTAAATTGGAAAAATTAAGAAATCAAAAACAATTTTTCAATAAAAAAATATATAAAGAAATTATAATTCATAAATTGATTTTAAATTTTAAGAGACGATTATCTCCTCCGATTCTCTCGGTACATCATACCCAATGTTTTGACAATTTAAAATCACATTAGAATACAAGAGTCCTCTAACCCAAACGATTAACGGAACGATCGTTAAGAAACTTACATGAAATCTGACCATGTTTTTTTAAAGAAAGAAAGGACAAGTGCATGAATATAAATTTCTGCAAAACCACATTTCTTTATCAATATAAAACAATGTTAAGAAACTGGTGATTACAGCATGGGCATAATGTTTGTGAAATTCCCTATTTGAGTCCCCAACACAAAAACACTCATTCTCCAAAAACCCAGCAAAGTAGACAACTAAGATAATACTTCTAAAAGAATCACCCCTTCAAATGAATTCACACAATATACAAAATACAGAACGATGAATAAGTAAACATTTCCCGAATCTGACCTCACTCGCTGCCCAAATGAACCGGCTAATCATGGCTAGCGTCTATAAGGGTGCCGGTCCTGGCCTGGGAGATCCTATTGGCGTAAATTGTAACCAGCCTTAACTGTGTGCTGTTAAGTCCATCCAAGTGTGGCAAAAACGCTTTCCCCAGCATTATGTAGATATCCACCAAACAGAAAACGACAGTCTGTGCCATCGATAATGACACGGAACGAGACGTTAGGACTCAACAAAAATATAGTAAGACAATCTAGACAGATCAGCTCTTCTGAAATCAGCCTAAAAGTGTCCTAAGAGTTCGTAAATAGAACATCCTACATGTTAAAAATGCCCCAAGGATTGAGCGGCCAGATGCATGAATATAAAACCTTTTGCTTTGGACAATGAAAAAACATAATTTCAGACATTACTGTAAAATGACAAATTTGAAAAGTGCATGAGTATTACCTTACGAACATCGGCACTCTGGTTTCCAAAAGCTTCAAAAAGAGCGGGCAAAAACGAGGGCAACTGAGCAGTTAGTTCCTCCTGTGATAGCCTGCCCACAAGCTGGACAGAAAAGGCAGAAAGCTTAGAAAGCTTAACAGTAATACGGACGATGGAACAATAAAAGGAAAGCAGATGAGGTCTAATCCAAACAGAAAGAAAAGCAATGACAATTCCCAAGAATGTAATTAACTTTATACAAGCATGTAACGGATCTGAGCAAACGTTAGATGTTTATCCTGATTCAGGTTCAGTATACAATGATTTTAAAAATTTTGGTTCCAATTAAAACTCGGAATAAATACCTTTGTTAAACAGTTGATGCAAATAACTAGAGTCTTTTCGTCTTCAGTAACTAATAAAGGTACAATAACCTGCAATCCCAGTCATTTAACAATCAGTTCTTGTAATAACCAAAACCAAGAAGAGAGAGTGCTGAAGGGCTCTCTCTTCATTTACTGTACGGGAAAAAAGTCAGACATTCAAGAGAGAACCACATACGCTTAAACATCTGAACGAATCATACTGGGACAATACAGAGTTCAGGCAGTGCTCAGCTTCGTTTGAAACCTAAAGATGGAGCAGACAAATTAGATGTGAAATAGGAGCAAGAATATATTCAAAGGGAAAGTTCTTAGAAAGTAAATATAAATTACTTTCGGAACAGTATCCTTCATCACATGAAGCAGCTTCTCAATTACTATTTCAACAGAATCTTCCATAACACCTTTCTGAAAGCATGACAAGCCAACAAATAGGTGGAAACAAGCACTTACACGTTAGACAAGGAAAATCCAAACAAAGCCTCAAAATAATAGTACTGAAAATATGAGCAAACCTGATTTTTAAGCATTTGAATTATCAATGACAGGGCAAGTTCTCGGGTTGAGGAATCAGAATCATCTAAAACTTCAAGTACAGCTGTCAAAATCTGATTGGCATACTGCATAAAGACAACTAAATGTTACAAGTTGAAATGCAAGAAATATAGCAGGGATATTTGACTTCGTGAACAGATGACAATATTCTTTAGTAGGAGTGTTGTGGGGTTAGAAAACCATCAAAAGAAGGAAATCAAATTTACACACAATTTTAAGGAAAGAAATATACCTTGGACCAAACAGATAGATCATTAGCCATAGAAACATTTAATTGCTGAAGTGCATGGTGCTTGCTAACAGCAGGGATCTCATCATTCCCATTACAGATCTAAATAAAAATACATTTATAAAGTGTTAAGTTCTTGTAGCACAATATGTACAAAGAGAAGCCCAAAATCCAGTTTCTCCAACCAAACTTGATAAAACAATTATGATCTCTAAAAAAAAAAGGATAAACCAAACTCACCAGGTGAAGAAGTTGAGGTATGCTAGGCCCTGCGTCTGGCATAGAGCTAATTTTTATAGCTGCAGGTTTAAGATGATTAAGATCCAAAGAGCCAGATCTACTCAGGCCATTAATTTCCAGATTTGGAGTGGATAGATCTTCCAAGATGACACTATTCAAGTTCTCAATCTGGTCAGTTTGTGATTCCAAGTTCTGACAAATAGAGTTAACCATATAAGACCATTCTTTGGTTTTGGAAGGAAAAATATTGGTGTTTGAACTAGTCTCCAAGTTCTGGTATAAGTTGTCCTGAGTTTCATCAGATGTCAGGTCAAAATTTCCAGTGATCAGGGTTGATTCCTGGGTGGAACCCCATTTCCTACCACCTTCACTATCAATGGAACCTGTGGAATATCTTCCAAGTAAAAGACTCTTCTTGGAAACGCCAATACATCCTTCTTCGGATGATGTTCCAACAACATCAGATGGATCATATGATGATTTAGTGCGCTGTCTCTCTTTCTTGTTCTGCAAATAGTTAATTAGATCCACCTCAATGCGAGGAGTGTACTGTTTGAGTGCCCGTCTCAGGAAATTTTGTTCTTCAACTGATAAAGTAAGAATAAAATTCAGAACAGCAGTCGGATCAAAATTCGTGTATACGGATATAATGCAAGTAATAGCTACATCCTTAAGCTTGGTATTTTTATCATGGACTAGTGGTGTCAGTTTAGCAAGCCATAACTTCAGGATGCCAATATTACCAGAACCTTCAGAATTCATAGCATGCTTGTTGAAGGAACTTATAGCGAACTCGATAACAGCCAATTTTGCCTTTGGCGAACGCTGTTCATAAAGGGACCGGAGCAAAGCAGGTAAAAGCGAATCTATACTATAAGTTTTGCCTACAATTTCCAATGTCATTGAGCAAGGCTGCCTAACCAACTCCTTCGGATCAATTAACCGTGAGAAAACATGGGGTAAGATCCTTTCCATGTAACTCTCAAAGGACTTTCGGCATGATGGAATGACATCAGCAAGTGTTGAAAGGGCAGCCTGGGCAACTTTATGGTGGGGATCATCCAAGTGCTGGAAGAACAGTTTCATTACCTTCTCGAAGTTTTGAACCACTTCCTGAATACCTTTTGGGCCCTGCTGCAACAATGACCGGAGATAAGTAAAAGCAGCAACCCTGGCAGACCAATCAGAACTAGGACTAAGCCCCTCGCTTAGGGCATCGCTGAGAGAAGCTGGACCTTCAACATAATTTGACATCTCTCCAAGTGACACCTGACTATCATCAAAACTCTTTCTAATTCCAGCAGACACACGCCCAGCTACATGCTTTCTCGATAATGGCCTCTGGAAGTTAGGAATATAATTATTCTGTAAGTCCCGAGAGTTTACATCTCTATAAGGTGTGTCCAAATATTGTCTGTCAATATGTGGATTTATAAAGCGTCTGGCCTCCCTAATGTCACTGTTATCTTCAAAAGAACCATGTTCTTGTCTTCTGGATTCCCTCTTGGCAGAGTACGATGTGAAAGCCGGCAAAGACTCGGTTTTTACACTAGTCCTATATGATAATTTGCCTGAATCTTTGGAAGCCTGGATTTGAGTAATTATATCAGACATAACCAGACCACCATTGCGGTTACTACCTTTACTGACCGTAGATGTAGTGGAATCTAGTGATAAAGCGCTTGTAAGACTGTTAGAAGCTGGAACAACGGCAGGGAACGGAGGATCACGAGACGATGGAGGGTCCACTCCTGCACTAGTGGTCAATAAAAGAGAAATTTAGCCACTCACAATTGAATCGATTTTATTTAATGATGACATGTGGAGCTTTCAAGTTTAAATCCAGAAAAACATAGAAAACTCATTCAATACCTAGATCCAAACTTGTTGACCTCTGTTTTTCAGATATGTCCAGACCTCTAAGCATACTTTCAATCGCGCTGACTTTCTGTTTACTTGCATGCAACACATTCTCCAGTGTACGGTCAGTACCTTTACCGAGAGGCTTTGGTTGGGATAGATTCAACCCAGATGTGAGAGGTATCCCTGAGGATAAAGATGAATTCCTATCCATGGAAACTATAGCAGATGTTTGATATCCAGGTAGATGTGAACTGGCAGAAGACTGAGAGGTAATTGACATTTTAACATTTTTGTCACGGACAGAAGGAGAAGCATGCCGCCTATGCATCCCTCCATCTTCTTCATTAATTATCTGTGTAAAAAGTAAGAATTTAGACCACAATATAGGAAACATAATTATTCCAGAAAATATCTATCAAATATGGAAGCTATATCTACCCTTTGAATAACAGGATCAAAAGTGGTGAACAAGCGACGAGAACGATCCGGCCAAGTTTTGGAGAACATTCTATAGCACATTCTAGCAGTTGATCTTACCTGTTAAATCCATAATAAACTAGTTATCTATCATCAAATTTTACAAAGGATCAAACAGGTATAAGAAAAAGGTAAATAACATAAAGCTTTAGGAATTAGCATTGACACATAAGGTTATATTTTCAGATTATTCTATTTATGTAAAACATAACATAAGTCCATTAAAGATACCAAGTGAAGCATCAGCCAGAACCAGTTATGTTTCCAAGAGAGAAGCCAATCAACATGATCAAATTAAACCTTCAAATGGAGGGTTGACTGATCGACTGCATGACTATGTACTACAACCATATATCAATACAAACTATAGAAGCAAGTCGAGATGTAGATACCTCACTCATTGCATCAGCAACACAACACCTAATCAGATCCTCATATAAATCAGCCGATCTTTGTATTTCTGGTTCATCAGGCCAATGTTCAAGTATCAACAGTGCATATTCACAACACCTGCAGTTAGGATACAAAAATTTAGTATTTAAATAACAGATAAATTGACTTCAATGTAAAATAGAAAAAGATGAATACCTGGCACGGAGTACAGCACTACGATCCTTCTTTGCACAATCAGCTATTCGGGGAAGCACACGGGCAACTTTGCAGTTACGCAACATCTACAACTTGGGGAAAGATATCATAAGAAAAGAAAAGAAAAAAATGAGGGAAAATGGAAGGGGAGATACAAGAAAAATTACCGTTTTTATGCAGTTATCTGCGGACTCTGCAATTACAAGCACAGTAATCACAACCAACTTGAAAAGGACCTGATTATCATGATATGAATTAAGAAGTGCAGGAGAGAATATATTATAAATGCTGCTATGCTACACATGAAAGTTGAACTTACAGGGATGAACTGCTCAGCACATGCCTCAAAATCTCCCAAGAGCTCCTTTGATAAGAAACATAATAAATGACAAGCCTGGAAAAAGGAAACTCTCAGAATCAGATAAAAGCTAGAAAAGCACTTATAGGACAGGAATTACACTGACTGTCTCAAGATTCCTAGTGGGCATTGTATAAAAATTCATCCACTGTGTTAAGAAACAAGAAGCTAAAGCACTATGCACAAACTTGGAATCCAACCAGCTTAGCTATGTCCGGTAAGAGCACAAGAAAATATCCATATAGGAAGAACAGATGTGAAAGCCTCATGGTAAACTTTACAGAAATGTAACCATGACGCCAAAGGCATATCAGAATTCTAGTAACAAATAGCAATATTATAGTTTTATTTTACCAACAGTAAACCATAATCGTGATCTGTACTCAAGTTTCAGTTCTCAGCTTAAATCATCTCTCCTAGGTGGACTAGCTGGAAACACCTTCATTGTAAATTTCAAGAAAGTCGATATGTGGCAGACAGGTATGATGATTGGTCCATGACATGTTCCCAATCATTTAAACATTTTGGTAATACATGGATATGTCATATGTCTAAACAAATAGCAATATTGGCAAACCCAAGAAGAAAAAAGAAAGAAAAAGTGCAGTGACTGAATAATTCTGAAAATCAGTAAAAACATATACGGTTTTGGTGTTAAACTTAATTAAAAAAATGAAGTATTTAGAGATTAAAAAAACTTAATTAAAAATGCATTTGACAGAGGGAAAAAATCTCACTACTAGAATAAACACTAATACACTATTAGTTCAGAGCCTCAAAACAAGCTATAAGCGCAAAGAACATACTTCTCCTAAAATGTTTAAAAAGAATGCAAAAAGAAAAAAAGAGCCAGAAACAGAAAATACAAGAAATATGGTACACACCTGCTTCACAATGCTTGACCTCCTATCTAGTAATTGTGTACTTAGTGGGCCAACAAGCTGCTTCAAGAGTCCCCGGAAACATGGATAATCAGCAGCACCTGATTATTCACGGTAGTCTTAATTGTTAAAACCCCAGTTCTCAAGCAATAAACTATACAGGAGGAATAAGCCATATAAATATGGATTTTTGACAGCAAATAGGCAAAATAACACAACAACTTTGTAGAAGTCAACAAACGGGAAATAGGTTAAAGGAAAGTGATAGTCCAAGAATTTATTACATGAAATTTGGCATCCCCTTACATACCTAAAAGAATAGGACTTAGTATGCATGAGTTTGCTGAAGTCAAAAACAAAGTGAAACAGGTTAGAGGAGATGGATAACCCAGGAATTTATTACATGAATTTTGGCATCCCCTTATGTAAACAATTTGACTTAGCGTGTACGGATCAGGTTTTTAAGATTTTCTTTCAACACAAAAGGTTATTTAACATTACACACAGAACTCTATAATTCTTTAATAGTAGACATATATGATAGGGAAAGCTTGGTGGGAGGTTGGAAGAGAGAGAGAGAATAAAAACCTCCAGAAACAAGGCCTTCAACTCTCTGCATGGCAGCAATGCGTACGGACCAATCTTTTTCTGGCACAAGAGTAGAAGCAATTTTCTCAAATTCCCTTATTAGTTCCTTATCTGAGTAAATTTTAATCGGATCTACAGGTTTTTCAGTGGTATCACTTTCCCCTGTAAAAAAATAAGTCACTTTAGTAACATTAAACTTGTTGAAGCATTATTTGAGAGCAAGTACCGTATATTTGAGAAATAAGATAATATATAATGTAGAAAACATCTATTTCTTCTAACCATCAATGTCAAAATAAAAGCAGCCAATACTGAAGTAAGATTGTTCTAAGCAAAGGTCAGAATATCATGAAAACAATCCTAAACTCCTAATTTGAAGGGGAAAAAATTGTTAGATGTAACCAAACCTCCAAAAAGTGATGTCTCCCTCGATGAACTCTTGCCTCTTGGACTGCTTTTCTTGGGATTACGTATTGCAGGCTTTATCTCTCCAGCAGCAAAACCACCCAAATCAGAAGATCGAAATTGTGGCTCAATTTTCTCTAGTCTGGCATTAATATCTCTCATCTGCAAATTATATAATACCTTGTAAAAATAACAAATACTAAAACAGTTATCGACATTAAAGGGCAGGGTGAGGACTGAGGAGAAGTGAACTGTCAAATGTCAATACAATGTCAGAAAAAATAAATGAAAGGCTGGAGCTACAGGATGATATTTTAAAATCAAATATTAACCATAGATACAGGAAGCTGATAGCGATGAAGTTCATCACGAAATTGAGTTCCAGCTTGCGCATACATTTCCTGGAAAGAAAATCATCAGATCAGAATTTTGCCACCATATATTAAAACCTTTAATGTATGACCCATGAAATCTACAAGAGCAATTTGCAAGAATAACAACAGAAGTGGACCTAATGCTCTTAGTCTTAGTTACTGCAACACTTACTAAACCATCCAAAGAAAAAAAATAAAGGAAAAAACTAACCCAATGAATAGCTATTCCATGGGCAATAGAAGCACGACACTTTACATGATAACTACCATGGGCAACAAAACAAATTCCGGATTCTTGTGTTTATGTACATTGATTTTCTCATTTTAATTTTCATCATCTAAAGGCATGTAAAAACTTATTTTGAAGAGCTCAGCATGTTTTTCTATAACTGAGAAGCAGAGTAGCTGCCTCTGACTGATGTAAGCCCATATTTCAGTCTATTAGCTGTATGTTTAAGTATGGTGAAAGTTCTTACAAACTATCGGTTAAATTTTGGATATGGCTACAACAGAAAAAGAAGACAACAAATAAGATTTCATTTTAAGACAATCAAATTCTTCCTACACATGAGGACGACAAGTTGCAAGTCTCTTCTAAGATTACACTAGAAAGAAATGTTTCACAAACCTCAATGCACAATATAGCTGCTTCGCGAACACCAGGATTTGAGTCATTCAACAGCTGCAAAATCTGATAAAGAATTTATGTCAGCTAATCTCTGTCACATTTCATGACGAGACAATAAATATCCATTTTGGAATAAGTTAATGAGCATACAGGAGGAAGAATTGCCCGTTGAAGTGGAAGTTCAGTAGATGAAAAAAGATTGATTGATGATGTGACTGTTCGGGCAAATTCCTCTCGAACTCTCCAACTCCTATGTGTCCATGCAAAAGAGCCAGCTCTTTCAACAATAATTGTGGGAGAAGAAACCTGAAACAATATATATTACACAAAGATACACACATTTTAGAAATCAAACAAATTCTTCACCACTTAGCCTTAATGTCCCAAACTCAGCAAGAAACTGGCAAGTTTACCTCCATGAGAGTGAGCAGTAGGCGTCTGGCAGCGTCTCTAACAGGCTGCTTGGCGTCACCCAACCGTTCAACAACCGCGGGAACAAGAGCATTGAAGTGCAATTTCAAGTGATCACCAGAGAGAACGGCGGCGGAAGCAAGAGCCTGGAGAGCTCCTTGAGAGACTCTAAAGTTGTTGTCCTTGAGGAGATCCAAGCAGCAGTCAACAAGTGAAGTGACTTCCGAAGAAGAGAGACTCTTTCTAGAGCCTTCAAGGAGTTGGTAGAGGCGCTCCACCGCCGCCATTCGCTCCTTGGTGTCTTTGGCACGTGCTAACTCCAATGCCTCCTCCATAGAGATCCCGATCCGACCGACCTTCACACAGATCTGAACAATTGCTTAACCAATTCCAACAATTTGAAATTCGAATCACAATAAAGTGGAAAAATGTTTGACGATAGCAAAAAGGATTAAATTGAGGAGAATGAAAATGGCTGTTATAGCAAATAGCCAAATACAGATTTAGCGGGCAAAAGCCGTTCCCCCCCCCCCCCCCCCCCCCCCGGGGAAAAAGTATTTTAAGTAGAAATAAATGGAAGACACGGAGAAATTAGTGAAGTGGACTAAGATCACAGAGAACGGGGAGAAGATGATGTTGTGTGGTTAAGCTTGTATTGAAAGGTAAAAACACCTCTTAGCATCTTTTAATTTTACAATTTAACAAATTAGTCCCTCTAAAAAAGCAATTGGAAACAATTTTGAAGAAAATAAACTCACAATGTTTATGTTTTTCATCAATTTATTTCATTTTTATTTGAATTTCGTGAATAAATCTATTTTGAATTTGAGATATTATCTATATAAAAAAATAATAAAAGATTATTTATTATAATTATACGTAGGATATTGATTAATCTAAATTAATTAAGAAAAATAATTGAGAAAAAAACGTAAGGAATTAGATTCAAAGCAGGTATGATTTGATCTGCCTAAAGTGTCTGTACCCAAAGAAGAAAAGCCTAACTTGTTGACGAAGCCAACCCAACCACTGGACATCTCTCAAGCTTCTCATCATTAAATTAAAAATCTTTGTTTTTGTTAATTAAATACTGACTAGACTTGTGAACAATTCAACTCACTCAGGCTTAGTTGTAAAGACGAATAATATATATTGAGTGAAGTTTGAACTCAAGAGTACCTCGAATCATCAAATTATTTGGCCCATAATCGATGAATTTTGACTCATAATCGATAAATTTGATTCGATCTAATTTATAAAGTCAATTAAAAAAAAGTTTAAACGAGATATGAGTCTAAACTTTTAAGAATAAAATCAGATCGGATAAAGTTTGGGGTTAAGGTGAAATATATCTTACCTTACCCTACCTGATATAATAGTATAAATTTATTTTAAATATTTAGACACAATTGTTATAATATCTCTTTTTATATATTTACTTTTCAATTATCTCCTTATTTTTATTTTTTAGTTAATTTCATATTTTATCGAATAATATTTTTTTTATAATAGGTTAGGTTTAATTTTTTATTTAATTCGTGTCAGATTCGGATTAAACATTATAAGTTATATATTTTTTAATTAGTGTATTGATTTTTTGGGTTAAGACATATTGATAAAAAATTTAACCCAATCTGATCTCTAATGATTCTTACTAAAACTTTTATATTATAAAGAATCTAATATCTTAATTTAAGTCGAATGATAATTAAAATTTATCATCATTAATAAAATCTTATGGATGAAATGGATTAAAATAGGTAATACAGATTAATGAATAAAAGAAACTTGCATGGCATTAGTTGAAGATACGACTATTACTATCCAACTCATTAAACGGTTCCAATAATTTAGGCCTTGGGTTAGTCAAATCCAACATCTAACAGACCAGGATTCGCTGCTCTTATCACCGGGTTCGCTGACATAAAATAAACCGATTTAGGGTTTTAAAATTAAAGTTTAAGATATTAATCTTATGTTTTACACGCCTATATCTAAAATTAAGTTTCTAAACCTTAAAATTATATGAATAATTATTTGATACATTAGTGTTTTCATAAAGTAACATAAATTTAGGGATTAATGATTTAATTTAAAATATATAATTTAAGGGTTTAAAATTAAAAGTATAAAATTTATGATATTATAAAATTTAAGATTTATAATTAAAATTTAAGATTTAGATTTTAGTGTCTAAGACATTGCTTTTAGCTCAAGCGTTTCTCTTTATAATTTTGGAAAGATCCGCAGTGTACGTTTTGTTCAGGCTTTGGAAAACTCACCTCCCTTTCCGTTTCTGTGTACTGATAATACAATTCCAAGTTCCAACCACCGTGTTTATACAGGTGACCTCGATGTACGAGTAAAAAGGATTGCAGATGTTTCGGTTCAAGTTTCAAAATTTGTAGAAGATCCTTAAAAGTTATTGAAGTTAAAAGTACTTTGCTTCTGTTTCAAGTTATGAATTGCATGTCTCCAACTAGGTCAAGAAATGGGATTCAAAATTTACTCTTTCAATGACTGGTTTGTTGTCGTTGGATGGGTTCACACTTCATCATTGTCTCGGCTGGAACTTGGAGCGGTAAAGGGACATTAATCCGACGTCGAAACGAAATCATATGATTTCGTAAAAGCAATGGCACAGACAGTAAATGAATAACTTTTGAATCTAGCAACCCAAGGTTAACCATTTCCTTAGGGTACTGTCACTCATCAGGCCAAGTCTCAGTCTCCTAAGCTTTGTTAGTTGTAAGTGGGTCACCTTCCACCTCAAGCTATACTGTCCTTTTGCAAGTACATACAAACAGCCTGGCTTTCCCTCAATTCATTATATAATAGTATTAAATTAGCTAATACATCCATCTGATAACATTGGAATAGAGAAGAAAATATTAAATTTTATACACCAAAAAATATAGCAATGGCCAGAGCAAATGTTCTCATTGATACAACTAATATCATTAATATAAGGCCAAACAGAGAGTGATGGGTGAGGTGAGGACCTGAATTGATATGTTCAATTATACCAGAACATAGGACTTGAGGATGGAGATACTGTCGGCTAATGTCTGATTACATTATTAATTAATAGTTCATGTTTATATCAACATTCATGCAGCATTTAACAAATAAGCTAGCTACAATTAACATTCTTCAAAATCAAATGCACAAATTCACAGATAATATGCGATTGATTGTCTGAATGTGGAAGGGGAGGTAAATGAACACACAAAATACAGAAAAGCTTCAAAATTACTTACCAGTTAAATCGATTACTGCCTCTTCCACTAGTTCTTGTACCAACTTCCATTCTATTTCTCTTCCCAAGTGATCTGTTTCCATTTTCATATTATCAACCCACCCTTTACCCACCACTTCTTTCTGCACCACTTTTTCCATCACCAGGCTGTCGCTGTCCCCATTGTCCCCCACCAAACATTTCACCTCGCCGGAAAACCATTCCTTCATTTGGGCCCATACATGGTCAACCAGCATGGTGGGTGATGTACCCTCCTTGGCTCTTGTCTGGGACCTACCAAATGACATAGCTCTCATGCAAGTGTCTGGTCCATAGCCTGTGAGTTCTACTAAAGCTGCATTGACACAGTCAAACGTGAGCTTCCTGTTTGATCTCCACTGTCGTCGCTTAGCCTCATTCAGAGGCTCCTTGTCACTCAAGTTGGCATATTTGTCTCTCAAGCATGGGTCCAATGGGCTTTCAGGCGAATGCCACCTGGCTACAAATGAGTCGAACTGCACCTCCTCACCGTTGAGACCAGCAGCTGATAATAATAACTGGACAAATAAAATCCAATCATGCTCGTCCTCCTTGGCGCCCGGGGAAACTGGAGACAGTTTTGATGGATATAATAATGTTGCGGTCTTCGAACAAGAATCATCCCATAAGAGGGTGCGAGCAATTGATTCTATAGGTGGTGACTTGTCAATCAAGTTAGACCTAGGTGGCACTCCAATTCCTGTATTAATAGAAGGGTCAACATATGAGGATCAAGGATAAGAGAAAAATAATAATCAGACAAATTAGAAATCTCCAAGTTTAATAAGTGAAGCTTACCTTGGTGCACTTGTTTGATACCACCAGAGGACTCTGAAATTGTGTTCTCATCCTCCTCAAATGGAGGTTCTAAAACCGAGATAGGGCTTGGTTGTTCCCGATTCTCGGATATATGGGCGGGCATTAAAGGTTTTGCTACAGACAAACCTCCCTACACAGAAGGCAACCAAGTATTTAAAAAGTATTCAAGTCAAAAGGAAAACATAGAAGACAGAATATCTGATAACGAGTTAGGTGCTTCTGACCTCTTGTCTAAAATTATGAATGATATTTGTCATTACAAAACCAATTTGATAGAAATAATGACACTCCTAAATACGAGATCAACCCTTAATCAGTTCTTCCAACTGAAAAAGATGACTTTTTTTCTTGTTCATACATATTAGAATTGCTACATTACCACCCTCAATACTTTGTAATGGTAAAATCTATTCCAACCATATAGCAGGATTTATCCCCATTCACGTCCAGCATTCACAACTGCAGCGAATGAGGAATGAACATTTGAAGTTCATGTGCTACCATCTTTCTGAATTAAACAATGGGAGGTAACATATTTAATGCAGAAAAACTAGAGCAGATTGATTTTGTATGCATGTATTCGCGATGTAAACATTTGATAAACATGAGTGTGGACACAAGAAACTAAGTTAGAACTACCTCCACAGCCGTCATGCCTTGTTTCTGTCCCGTGCCAGGCAAATCTGGTAAGGGAGTTTTACTTGCTGATCCACCCAGAGTAGGAGACAGACATTCATGGATGCAACTGTCATTTGCACACTGAGATGAATCATTGCTGATATTTCGAGGGTGAAATAAGGGTGACCCTGGTGTTCCAGGAGTCACAGATGGAGATTCATCTGTAGATGGAGATCCACTATATTTTTCTTTATTTGTTTTTTTATTCTTCGAGAAAAATAAACTTGAAACCTTCCCCTTTAAAGACGATTTCATGATCTTTGCCTTGATAAGTTCATTCGGAACTTGTTCTTTGCTAGCTTCAGGATCTGAAACTTCAACATTAAGCCTGACACCATACATCGTGGAAGACCCAGGCACAGATTTCGACCTCAGAATATTCTGTGGAGAATCACTTGTACTTTCTTCGTTATACAAATTACTAGCTATGCAGGAAGATGATCCCCTAGCTTCTTGTTCCTTACTACTTCCCTCTTCAGCAGATCTCACCAGCTTCTTTGTATCGGAAAGAGCAAGCATCTCCCCCAATGTGCTAGAGCTTCTCCTGCCATGTCTTTGTTCCTGAGAACTCCCATTTGATGTCATCATGGCCCATCTCTCTGATAGCCGCTTCTTTGCTTCCCTACAAACTGAGGACTCGGGAGAACATGATGCACGACTGAAGGGGGAGGAAGAATAAGGACTAGCAAACCTATTTATGTAATCCCATGAATGCATAAATGTTGGTGACATGACCTCTGAATCACTGAGGTTTTCCACGGCATACTCATTTTCAGATATATTACATGAACTATCATCACCGGTGTAACCATTGGAAAACACAGAAGAAAGTAATGTTTCATCCCTCCTGTGGCCCAACATATTTTCACGCATCTGTCTAGTGATCTCCTTCGCTACTTCTTTTGATTCCTGTGCATTGTCTTCTTCAGGTTCCTCATGGAAATCTTCACCAAGTAATGACCTAGGTGAAGGGGAAGATGGAAATGCCGGAGTTCTAGTAATGTTTTGAGTCTTCCCAGGACTGGGCTTCAGTACCACTATTCTAGTCGGTTGGGAAGGATATTCATCAACTTTTGGACTGGGGAAAGGAGAAGATGCAGTGTTATTTCTATCCCATCCAGTTACTTGACCTGTCTGAATTTGTGTCTTGGTCTGCTTATCACCCTTGTCACCTGTTCCAGCAATTTTTTCTTTGTCAACCATCTTAGAAGGTCTAAGAACAGTTATACGCTTTGTCTGAGGAGGTAGAGATAAACTCTGGAAATTGTTGAGATGTTGAGAGAATGTAGAATTTGGCTCTTCCAGAAACTTGAGGAATAACTCTCTATTAGAACTCAAAACTTCCAGTGCATCTTGAAATTCCTTGGTCTGGCGAAGCTTTTCATCCATCACCAGATGTTTAGCTTCCATAAATTTCTGACGAACTAGAGCCATTTTATTCTCATTTGCATCATCAATGTACCTCCCTTTTCGTGGAGAGCTATCTCTTGAATAGGTTGTTCTTGGGGATTGTTGCCAGATTTCATAGACATCTTTGTATTTGTTCGGCACTTCACAGGGACTTGCTTCACAGTGCATTTGCTCATCTGGAAAGCTTTGACCTTGCTCCCAGATTTCACTTCTTATCTCAGAATGACACAAAGAATGTCGAGAAGAACCTTTAAAACGGCATCTCTGCGGAGATGAATTATGCTGCTGCCTTGGTAGCGCATCAAGTCCCATCAACTTAGCAACCACATTGGGTGGGTTACGCTTAGACTCCACATCTTTTGACATTTCCTCAGCCAGGTGCATCTTCATGGGTACATTACCTTTCTTGTTTGACAAAGTTCTCCTTAACTCAGACACCATCTGCACACACCAAAAGAAATAAAACAGGTGAGAATACAAGGTTATTTAATTTTTATAATTCAAGTGGAAAATACATCTGGCCAAAAACGGGTGGAAGATATAGGACAACTTGTGTACAGAATACATTTCCTACTTGGTTATAATAATTACTACTGCGAGACTGAACACCAAATCTTTACCACTTTATCCTCTATTGGATCTCCGAAAGCGGGGCCTAACATCCTAACAACATCAGACTGACTCCTAGAGTGCGAGGAACCTGCCCATCAACCAGCACTGTGTTAAAATTAAAATAGCAAGATAAATATAAACAAACAAATATACCGATATGTGACGCCAGTTTCATGCATACAATTGAATATCAATGTGATTTTTTGGGAGTGGGAGTTGCAACTTAAAACTTCCAGTGAGCTAACACCAGAAACGTAGAAAGGCAAATAAAAGTAAGGCAACACTAAGCAATCAACATGAGCATGAACAAATGGTTCCCAGGATTAAAATTAAATTCCAGTATCTTAAATCATTCTAAAACTTTAAAAATTTGTAAGGAAAATGTAAAGGTATTAGGTACGGGGAGAAGTTAACTTCTGCAAATGACATTTTATAGAAACTGAAATTGCTTCAATTAACATGGGCAAAAAGAATGCTAAATGCATTGAATCCAAGGGGGAAAAGGAATATCGAGACAAATGACAATCATGGAACCAATGTTATAATGCCAGTACCCAAAAGGAAAATGTTAAAACATAAAAAACAAAACAAACAAACAAAATATACTAGCTTCTTCATGGAAAGGAAATCACCATCATGATGTGGCTTATCAGTAAGCATGCGGTTTCCGGGAGTGCCTGAGTTCAGGTCAAACAGGTTTACCATCCTGCCCAGGCATCCTGGAAATTTTTCAATATTCTGACCTTTCCTCTGTTGAATCCAATTCATTTCAACACCTGTTAATCACACAACCAAAAGTACCACATTCACTTCCAAGGTTTCTCTTAACATGCGAAAATATAATTAAATCGACTAAGATAATAAAAAAATGTCAAATTCAAGGTACAAAACAGTTATATGAGAGCAAAGGCATTCCTGGAAATTTCTCAATATACCTTTTCTTTGCTGAATCCCAGTCATTTCAACACCTGCTAACCACACAAAAAATGTACCAAAATCATTACCGATATTTCTTTCCTTACAATACAATAAGAAAAATAAAACTACTAAGAGAAATGCAAAAAAGAAAATAAAAAAGTCAAATTCAATGATGACTCAAAACTAATTGAAATTGCAGGAACACTATAATCCTAAGTCCCAACTCCCTTCGAACTGAAAATACAATACTCCCAGAATCCAAACATGTTTTCTCTACCAATTCCGTAGCTCGAAACACAGCCCCGAACACGCACTCAGGCACGTTCCCAGAAGAAGAAGAAGAAAACGAGGATGCTTGAAAAGCAAAGAAGAAATAGAGAAAAAGGGAACTTGATTTTGAAGAGATTTGATGAAATAAAGTTCAGTTAAAAGACAAATCTAATTACTTAGAGAGTGAAAAATAAGAAAAATATTCTCTTTTCCTCACATGTTGTATCACATCACACGTCGCTATAACCTCTGAACAAAAACTGTAAAGTATTCTTTCTTTTCAAGGAGTCACATTTTTACCCTAATTTGACAGTGATCAAAGCAAGGAACCAACTGCATTCATTGGAAAATGAGAACAAATATATCATCCAGTAAAGAAAATTATTAATATCTAAATCTAGTAAAGAGAACAGAACTTTGAGATTCAAAAACTAGAATATGTTGAATCGAAAAGAAAGAAATCTAAAATAATTTAGAAAAGCTGAAACAACTTCAGTGTTAAAAGAAAGGCAAATCTAGAAACAGAGATGTCAAATTCATTCGGCAGTAACGTTTCTGCTAACGTAATGAAATCTGGGAAGGGATCGAAGAACAAGAAGAACGCCAGAAACAGTGAAACTAAAAAAATGCTCCTTGCTCTCCCTAGAAACCGACAATGCCAAGGAAACACTACCGTTTCTCGTACGAATACGAAGCAGAGACCAGCGAGATATACCTGTTGATAAGAAGCTAGCATCACGTAAGATGCGGCCGTAGATTCACCGGAATCTGACAAACACGGTGGCAAAAGGCGGCTCCGTTCCAGTGAAATGCGCGGCTGAAATCAAAACTTTCACACGGAGAGATAGATAGAGAAGACTTGGCTTTTTTGAGGTTTAGCTTGTTCTGGTTAAGAAGAAAATTGCTTTTTCTCTCTCCACCGACTCTGAATCTCCGAGTGTCGGATTTTAAATGGCTTATTTAATTACGATTCATTTATGAGTTTCGATTACGGAAGAGAGAGAAAGAATGAGAAGGGGAAGAAGAAGGAAGCAGCTGAGAACAAAGAGAGAGGATTGGGGGTGAGTTGGGCGAGTGAGTGAGCCTGGGGGTAACCGAGTTAAATCTTGTTCCTTTTTCAAGTCCAAAAGAGTGAATAATAATGAGTTAATGATTTTTTGGTTTCCGCCCTTTGTTTCTTATATGTTTTGTTTGGCTGCCTTTGTCAATTTGCCCGTTGTTTGTCTCACCTACGTTTCCTACTTCGCGGTAATACTTTTGACTTTCGACCTTTCTTCGTAACGTGTAACATTATATTTTAATATATATCGGTAAAAATCTAATATTTTATTTATATAAAATATTATATAATTATTTTTTAAAATCTAAATTTTTAATTTTTATTTTTTTATCTGAAAGGAGGTGACAAAAACTGATTGTATCCTTATAAAAATAGGAACATGATTTTTCTCTCTAATAAAGCGCGTAGATTTGCTGGAGTTGCATCCAGCTGAAGTGAGCCAGGTTATGTTGGAGGGGATCGGCAGTCTTGGCGAGCATTTCAGCAGTCAGCAGACATGGTTTCGCGTGAGGTTCGTATAATATCAATAGTTTATTTTTTATGAAGAAAAATAAAGATATTTAAATTAAAATTTAATCTTTTTTATAATAAATAATTATTTTAATTATGGATTCTTAAAATTAAAACTGTAATAGAGTCTTCTTTATAATAACCAACTAAGCAATCTGTAATTTTGTTAACACGATAATATATTTTATAAATTTTAACTAGTAAAAAATGTGACATTAATTCATATGCAACAGTTACCAAAGATGTCTCCAACTAAGCACACTTAATCATTCTTTCTTTTTTAGCAGAGTGTGTCAAATTATAAATAAAATTATATTTTGGTAGCTTTTTATTTTAAATATATATTAATTTAATTATTTTTCTCAAAAACACTTGTATACTCTAGTTAGTATTAAAATATTTTATTTAAAATTATCAATTAATTTCTTGCAAAAATTCATATATATTTTTATATAAACAGTGACTCAAATATAATTTTTTACTTTAATTGAATGATTTAAGTATAACCTTTAATAATTGAGTGACTCAAATATAATATTTTTGATGATTGAATGATTTAAATATAATTTTTAATAATTGAGTAACTTAAATAAATTTTACTTATAATTGAGTAACCTCGTTATAATTTACCCATATTTAAATCTTTTGTTAAAAATAGTATTTTATCTTGACTAATTGATAATTAATTACATATATATATATTTATTACGAATTTAGATATGAAGTTTATGATTTTTGAATTTAGAATACAAAGTTTATGATTAAAAATTATTGTTTAAATTTTGCGGTTTTATGTTTTAAGTTAATATGATTAAAGAATTAATTTTTAATTTATAAACCTTAAATTTTAATTATGATCACTAAATTCTAATCGTACGTACTAAATTCAAAATTTATATACCTAAACCCTAAACATTAAATTATGAATGAAGTCTCTAAATTCTAAAACTAAAACATATAAACTTTTTATTTTTATTGTTTATGTATAAAATATTTACTCAATTTTTTCGTAACCAATGAAATAAAGGTTAAAAAACCAAATATTTATTATCCAATAGATATTTTATTTATTTTAATTTTTTTTCTTTATAAAAGACAACTTAGGAGATCCAAATATTTGGGATTTGACTTGTGATCCAAATTGCCTATTCACCTGTGATCCAATTTCAACAAAAAGATCTTGAAAGGGATCGTATCTGCATTTGGGTGACTTATAACACATTCATAATCATAATATGTTTATATATTTATTGTATTTTTATATTATTTCCGTATTTAGCGGCGGATGTACATGTATGATAGGATAGGTTTAGGTCCATCCCGAATCTTTTAAAGTTTATACATTTATTTTTAAGTTTTAAAAATTTTATCTTTAATTTTTTTAATATTTATGAGTTGTGTCTACTCTGAAATTTTAAAACTTCATTATGACTACCCTCAAATATTTTCCTTGATCTACCACTGTTTGTATTTCAAATAATTTTTCAATATAATTTATAATACTACCATGAGAAAAACAAAAATAAAAATTCTAATATTACCCACTCTGCTACTTTATGCAAAATTATACTCCCTCTGTCCCATAAATAATGTCTATTATTGACTTTTTGAAAGTCAAAATTTCTAAACTTTGACTATAATTATATTAAATATTTTAAATAATTAAATTTTATAAAAAATATATTTAAAATCTACTCAATTAGAGGTTTCTAAAATATATTTTTTTCATATTTTTATCTATGATAAATTTTAAATAATCAATAGTTAAAGTTCAAAAAATTTGACCACAAAAAATCAATAATAGACATTATTTTTAGGACATAAAGAGTAATCAAGATGAAACATCGAAAAGAACAAAAACTTATTAAACTTTTAAATATAAAAACGATTTAAAATGATGTTATGTCAAAAAAAAATCTGGAGAAATTGAGTCCTTGCCTACCTCAACAAAGCCTCCAACCAAGCAAACAGGCACATACAAGCTGATACCAGAGATGATGCAAAGTGTCTGAAATTTGTATTATAATAATTAATTTCTAATGACAACTGATTATATATATATATATGCCAAAGAAGAAGGATTTTGTACTATTATTAGAAAAGGGACACAGTTTAAAGACATAATAAACAAATGCCTTCTTGTTTAGTGTTTTTAAGCATAAGTGAAGTGCTTAGCAAAACAAATAGTCTAATTGAGATGATATTCCTTTATCACATCAAATCAAACATAATTAAAAAAGTGAAGTTTAATTCCTATTTATCATGGAAAGGAGCCCTACAAATTTTCCATATAAAATATGTTTTTCCCGACCTAAGCAAATAAGAAGTTTAAGAACTTGGGTTGAAAATATTTTTATTAAATTTATAGTTAAGTTTTATTTTTACTATGTAAAAAAATATTTATATTTTAAATAATAAAATTAGTTTTAAAATATTTACAATAAATTTTATTTTTATTTGCTTAAAAAATATTTTTTAGAAGTATTTATAACAAGTTTGAAATTTTATTAATTATAGTTGAAAATCACAAAATAAAATTGTTTATTATTAAATTTTACTATATTTTTATATAAGTATTTATACTCATATAAGATAAAATAAGATTAATATTCTGCACGAACTATCTAACCAATGTCTAATGGTTGATAATATACTCTATAACAGATAATACTTTAACATTTTTAGCCCTTAGATCAACTAGGGTGTCTCAAACCAAAGCTCCTCTCTCGCCAAGACCTGGAGCCCATTTTAGATAGCTATTGTAACTTTTTTATTGATGGCAAATGGCAGGCAAGCTTGGCAGCCTGGCATGTACAGAATCACCTTTTCTATAGATATTTGGGAAGTGGAACTGGGTAGCTGTACCTAGAAAGATTTTTGGGCTTTAATGTTGATGTTTTCCCTTTCTTATTTTCTCTACAGTTAATGAACAAATAATGAGCAACAGAATTTCTAACAAAAATCATACTACTATACTTGTTCACATTTAATAATACCAGACTAGTAGTTCAGCTGCTAAGAATTAAGTTTCATCAATGCTGTCTCTTTGCCCTATTAAAAGTTTGTAGAAGAAAAAGGTAGAGACTAAGGAGAATCTGACATGATCAGAATTTGTATGATTTCGTTCTAACTTTCTTTCTATTTTTTCATTTCTAGAATTCTACTTAACATGATGCATCGTTGATACTTGATCCTTACCTCAGAATAAAATGTTCATGCCGCCATTGATAACCATGGGTGTTGGGGAAGCAGCAGTGCTGTCAGTCTCAGGTCCAAGCTCTATGTTTCTGCTCACAGTTCCCAACTGCATGCTCCCGAGCAATCAACAGAAGAAACTGCCACAATTAAGGTGCCAGATTCCGAGTTTACTCTTAAGGTTGTCTGCGACCTACATTTCCTGCGACGGATGAATGCGACCATGTGGTTGTAGCAAGTTTTTAACCAGAGCATTGATTCCTGGTCACATGTAATTTACTAGAAAAAGAAATGTCATCAGTTAAGAATTTCACGGTCAGAGTATGAGATTTAAGAAAGATGCAACCAACCACCTTCAGTACCCTACGATTTTCATGGTATGCAACTATGTATTACTGTAACATGACTGAAGAAACTCCACCCACCTAAAACTTTATATTCACTAAAAAAATTAGCTACTGTGTTTGTTGGCTGAAGAGTGCAGGACTGCAGAGCCTTGTTTAGGCTTTAAAAGCCTGTGGATATCTTAAAATAAGGAAGGACCACATCAAAGGCATATCCGACTTGATTATGACTAGTCTATCATATGTTCTTTATCCCAGAGTGGGTTTAGTTGCACCTGATCTTCGTCCTGAGATATTCGGAAATAGGATGATCGCTGGTTGTGGATGTCTAGCATATCTTCATTGCAGTTAATAAGGCTTCTATAATCTAAACCACCCAAGGAAACTATCAGATTCATCTTCGCTAAGAAAGTTCAATATAGGATTTCCCATTGTACTTTATCACCATTGTAAGTAAATGAGCATCACTTTCTTAAACCACTTGATTGTAAGATTTCCATTGTACATTTAGAGCAAAGGAAAGCTGGTTTCCTAAACCAGGAGTATAATTCTCTTCATCCAAAGCACTGCTCATGAAGCCAAGGTGATTTTCAGGAGGTGGGAGAATGTCACCAGTCTCACTGCCTTGACACGCAATTTCATAAGGATTGCAGTCTGCTATGAAATTAAGGCTTTTTGACGAATGTGATAAGGCCAAAGGAAGATGTTGCAAATCTGCAATTATTTCTTCCTCTGTGTCTAAAATAAATCTCCCAAACTCATGTTTGTCGTAACTGGCACTGGTGGCAGGCACTGATGCATAAAATTCTCCAGAATAATTTCTTATTACAGGTGCTGAACACAACCCAAGAGTACCAAATGATTCACACCAGTTATTTAGACTTTGCTGATGGTTCCATGAACTTTGCACAGCAGGGATCAAGGTCCAATTTGTATTCGGACATGTAGATGATAAGCTACTTTCATTTACATCTTTAGAATGCCACTCAAGCAGCGGTAATTGTGGCTGTCTTCCAGGAGAAGATCCGAATGGATCATGTGAATCATCTATGTTTCTGGAAGAACTAAATGGAATATTTAGACTTTGCTGATGATCCCATGAACATTGTAGTGCAGGAACTACAGTCCAATTTGTATTCCGAGAAGTATCTGATGAGCTCCTTTTATTCATGTTTATAGAATCCCATTCAAGCAGCGAAAAGTGTGGCTCTCTTTCAGGCAAAGATCCAGTTGGATCATGCAAATCATCATACTCTTCGAAAGAACTAAATGGTAGAAAAGATCCATGTTTCACAAATGGAAAGCCAAAAGTGGAGTCACCTTCAATGCAGGAGATGAGATTTCTCTCTCTTAGTTTAAAGCTAGGTGACTCTAACTTATTTTGAAGGGTAAAATGGTTGTTATACGGTGGAGAGTAGCTATTAGAGAGCACAGTCTCCCTTGATCTGTTCGACCAGTAAGATGATTTACCATATAAGGAATCCCATTCAAGCAGCGGCAAAAGAGTCTCTCTTGCAGGTAAAGATTCATTTGGGTCATACAAATCATTTGGCTCTTTGGAAGAAATAAATGGCAGAAAAGATCCATGTCTCACAAATGGAAACCCAAAAGTGGAGTCACTGTCAATGAAGGAAGTCGGGTTTTTCTCTCCTAGTTTGCAGGTAGGTAACTCCAAATTCTTTTGAAGAGCGCTGTGATTGTTATAGGTTGTAGAGTGGATGTTAGAGATGATGGTTTCTCTCGATATGTCTGACCAATAAGATGATGTACCATTTTCCAAGTATGACGGTGTATCTTGAACTTCTAAGATCTTCCTTGTCTGCAACCTATCAAGTTTATTGGAAGGAGCATCAGACTTAGGGCACGTAAATAACTCAGATTTGGTAAAGCTCTCCAACGGTGCAGACCCTGCACTTCTGTAACCCTGCAAAAGCTTTTTTTTTTTTTTAATATTGTAATAAAATTAACAAAAGAAATCATATCATGCAAAAGTTGCAAGAGCATACATTCTTCTCATTGCTCCAAGGAAAAAGCCGACTAAGGAATTTTGAAATGACATCATACCTGAGAGAACATCTACTCAGTTCATGATATGAATTGCGAAAAAATGAAATTAATTTTTAATAATGACAAGTCTAACCCCTTGGAATGGAGTTCCTCTATCTCAGGAAATGTGTTGCAAGCCAATTGAAGCAGTTTCTGTCTCTTTCTAGAAAATAACTCCGTTTGATCAGAATAAGAACCTGAAAGTTGAAATTATTTCATTTTAATCCATGAAATGGCTAATAATTCACAGTTTTAAAGGACTAATATCGTTTCAAACAGCAGATGATGCTTTCATGTGCGTGTTTTCTTTCTATTTACAGTTTGAAAGTCCAAGGTCGAATCAATATGCAGCATTTCCCTATATCCTTCTCCCCCTCTTTATCTCCTTTACTTTTGAATTAGAGAGTAAAAAAATTGTATGAGTATCACTACCTCCTGGTTTCTTGTCGTCATTATGATGCTCTAACCAATCTTCTAAGCTGAATATAGGCTCAACAGCTGGAAAGGCTTTCTTTAAATTGACCTCTGTCAACAACAGAAGGAATAGTGGTTACTTGCAAGAAAATCTTCATAATTTTTGCTTCATGGGGATCAGACATGAGAAATTTAAGTAAAGAGCTTCAAATGGGGATTGATCATGAACAAAAAAGTTGGGAACTTTGCATTGATACCAGGACAATACTTAAAACAGTATGAAGATTCAAAATAAAACTATGATTTATGAACTAAACTTTTATGCCGTCGACAAATATTTACATTAATAAACTGAAAACACAACCTTAGACATAAATAGGGTAACAAATGACCAGATAAAATGGTAATTTTTGAAGCACAACTACATAGCATAAAGGTAGCAGTCAGTGAAACAAGAGATCAATACAAACAAGAACCAAAAAATCCACTTTCCAGTGCATACCCGAGTTATTCACTGCTCTCTCAACTGGTAAGGGGAATGAATCCAAGTTGACATCCATCACATTGTTAATGGGAAACGGTGATCCTGAGTCCTTAGAGTTGACTTTTTCAATAGACAGCAGTGACCCCAACTCAGAACTACCCTTTGCAGCAGACACCGGGGACCTAAATTCCTTAGGGTGATTTCTAGCAATGTTGGTCCCCTCTGAGCACATAGAGTTGTTCCAAACTATCCTGGTCCCCTCTTCCCAGTGAGAAGGAAATATCATAATTGTTAAGTGAGAAACAAGGAATTGAATGTACCGAACAATTACAAATGAAGGCGGTATCAGTCAATTTCTGTTAAAGTGAGGGGCTGAGGGCAATACCTGACCTAAACCTACCTACTCCTCTACAACATTTGCTGGAATTCAACTTATGCGGTGGGCTGTTGACCCCTTGCATTGAATGTGAATCAAATCTTTTACCCGCACCTTTCTTCAGTTTCTTGAAAAAAGCAAACTCAGAAGTTTTAGGGCCATCAGCTGCATATGAACCATAAGAAAATCAAACTTCTTTAAACGCTTAGCTTAACAGGTACAAGTAAAAAAGAAAGAGCAGATAATCTAATTGAATTCCGTTAAAATAGTCTTTTAGAAGTAAACTATATCCAGGAAAATGTTTTCCGTCCAAACAAACAAGAGCAGGTAGAGAATTAAACATTGCGAGCTCAAATTTGAATAAACTATAGCCAGAGAAATTCAATTTAAACTCGATCTTAGTATAAAAAATGAAAAAAAATAGGATGAAAAAACCTAGATTTGATCGGGAATCGGACAGGGTTACATGGCTCCTACCTTTGGGCTGAGCTGCAGGATATGAAATTCGAACTGGAGATGGATCTTCGGGGTTAATTTCGTGAGATCTTCTCTTCATGTTGTTTCTTTGTTATTGGATTCATGGGATTGCGTAAAATCAAAAACCCTATATTTATTTGGATGAAGATTGGATTGGGAAAATGAAATTACTGAGGAACTATTGCCGTTATTTTGATAATGAAAATGAAACGGAAGTTTTGGCGCCTTTTCTTCTTTGGTCGAAATTTGTAAATCAAGAAAATCATTTATTTTCATAATTACTTTTAGAAATAAGGAAAATAAGTTTTAGGTAACTTTTTTACTTATATTTTATCCCAATAAAAACTTTTTACTTATATTTATGTAAAATAATAATTAAAAATATTTTATAAAATTAGCAAATCTTGTTTAATTTATATTTGTTCAATTATTTTTGAATTATTTTTTATGCTGTTATTTTTAATATAAGCAGGGTAAAATATATATAATATTTTCTAAAATTATAAAAACTAAATTACATATACTAAAATTCTAAATCATGAATTTTAATTCCTGAAACATAAAATCATAAATTCTAAAATAGATTGATTTGTGTAAATTTTATTAATTTTATAATTTTTTTACTTGTGTTGTTTTAATTTAGTTTGGGATACTATAACTATATTAATAATTAGTTAATCTAACTAAATAATATCTTAAATCTTTAAGATTATGTATTCAAATATTACATTGTGAAGAGAAAAAACGAAATTAAAATATTCGTTCATAATATTTCATTTTAATACTTAAATTAAATTAATTGGATGTAAATTTTATTTTAAAATAATATTTTTTTAGGTGAGCAATTATATTATAAACCTTTTTTATCGTGTTATTTATAATCTTAACTAATCAGGTTGATTTATTTTATATTTTTAAGATAAATTATCACCTCTTTCCTCCATAAAATTAATGAGTGATAGTTACCAGGTAATTATTTAACAATAAACGGATCTGATTATATGTGACACGGTAAAAATAGTTCACGATATAATCTCTCTACTATGGAGATTTTATTAGGTGAACCATGTTCACCACGTCATCCATGGTCCAAACAATCAGGACCATTGATCTTTAAATAACCACCTAATAACTACTCATCCATTAAGTCCATGTAGGAAAGAGGTGTTAATTCGCTTAAAAGAAATTAAGATCAACGATCGTGATTGCTTGAACCATAAATGACATGGTGAACATGGTTCACCTAATAATTTTTCTTCTACAATGATACATGCAAAAGATATGGTGCATAGGTGGCAGCACATCAGTGGAGGAAACGATTTGAGTTCACTCTCGAGATCGAAAAATTATTAGGTGAACCCTGTTCACCACGTCATCCACGGTCCCAAGCAATCAGGACTGTTGATCTTAATTTTTTTCAAAGTGAATCATCATCTCTTTCTTACATGTATTTACTGAGTGGGTAGTTATTAAGTGATTATTTAAAGATCAAACGGTCCTAATTACTTAGACCATGAATTACGTGGTCAACAGGTCTAATAATCTCTCGTCAAGATCAGACAATCCAGGTAGCCAAAGAAAAACAAGGAAAATCCAATTCGTTCAACTCCTCTCAATCTCTCATTCTTTGTTTTTGTTTTTGTTTTCCCTTAAACAATTATTCTACCACACTTCTCTCTGTTACAGAAACAGAGAAAAAGGATCAGAAGAGTGAAGACATGGTTAGCTGCTCCAGCATGGCATCGGCTGCTTCAGTGTTCTTGCTAACACCCAATGTTTCAAGATCAAGCTCAGCAGCTTCTAAGACCAGCAACATGGTGTCTTTCCCTTCAAAAAACAACAAAAACTCAAGGCTTGTCGTGAGGGCAGCAGCTGAGGGGGAGGCTTCACCGCCATCTGCAGCCCCAGCAACTGCCACTGCACCACCAGAAGGTGGCGAAGTCCCTAAGCCTAAGCCACCTCTAATTGGATCAAAGAGAGGCTCCAAGGTTAGCCAGCTCCAAATAGTCTGCCTGATAGCTTAAACATAATACATTAATTATTACAACATATATATCATAGTTCATCTTTATTTCAGATCATTTGGAGTTTAGGATTAATCGAATTTTTCCGTTTGTTTTGTGTTTCGAATAAAAAAGGTTTGATGAATTGGTTTTTGATGCCATAGGTGAAGATTCTAAGGAGGGAGTCATACTGGTACTACAGCTCTGGATCAGTTGTGACAGTTGACCAGGTCACTCTTTTATCTCTTTGCTCTTCCTCAATGTGCATATTTTCCATTTTATGTTCATTGTTTTTTCTGTGCAGGATCCCAAGACTCGGTACCCGGTTGTGGTTCGATTCAACAAAGTTAATTACGCCAATGTATCGACCAACAACTACGCACTGGACGAGATTGAAGAAGTTAAATGAGTCACTGCTGCATTTTGTAATACTTTTGGCTTCCAGTGTTTATATATGTATGTATAGATTCCTCCCATCTCTAGCTTTAAACTTGTTTCTGCTCTCTCGTTTCTTTTCTTCTTTCCCTATCTTTGAAAAGTTCGACAGACATCTTTCGGTTTGCATCACGATATCCATCAGAGCTCCACCAGTTGAATTCGAATACTAAAACATGTTTGACACTCATATATTCAGATTGTTGTCCATGTTCCTGGAGATGTGCAGGATTTTCCGACATGAATCTTTTAAGGAAGAAGATAAATTCGGATCATATAACCTGCAGCCATCAAATAAAAACAAATTAGCATGGTTAAGAAATGCTTTTCCATGTCAGTGAATTGAATCATCATTGCCTAAGAGTGCTTGAGGATGCATCATGTAGAATCTCAAATCTAGCAGTTTAACAATGTTGTCAAAACTATGTTTGGTAGCAATTCCCTTTGATCTTGGTTAATTTATTTTTTAATATCAAAAAAGCTGTAAAACTGTATATAACCCTAAAAGCTCATCTTGAGTGTATGTAGAACATGTTGCTAAACTATGTTGCAACAGTATTCTTGCTCGGATCAATGTTTTATGCATAAAAATGATTGAAGCATCTATCCGATTCGTTTTACAATCATAAAACCTGAGCCTCCCTCCAATTACATAACTGTTTTCTCAATACTGATTAAGATTTTGAGACAAAAACCTACTTTCATGCATGAATCAAATGGCAAAAAAGGTTCATGGCATAACATGATGTGACCATAACTGTTACTCTACTCAATATAACTCGGTTCATCCTGGTTTGATTTCTCATTCTGATTGCCTACAAAAGAAAATCGTGATCACTAGATCGAGGCATCATAGATGGAAGGGTGAAAAATATAAGGATTTGTAGATACATAATGCTGTTTTGGGATACAGATGAGGCAGAGCCCTGTAAGATACTGCAAACCAAGAACTATAGGGAAGAAAAAGGATCATATGTATACTGGTGGACCGTTCGTGTTTAGCTTTAGATTGCGACATATGATAAGTTCATATGTATATATTAAGCTTGATGAAACCTGCATTTTTGTAATGTTTTTATCTTAGATAACCAAGACAGATTTCACAGTAATATATATGAACCTTTCCCGTTTCTTCTGCTTTTGGTATAGTTTTGTAAGAAGGAAACCGTTCCCTGCGATGATTGGTGTTGTAACAACTAAACTCGGTAATTAGAGGCAAAGATGATAACATTCAGACCATACTGCACAATATTTCATTGTTTAAGCAAGAAGAATTCATTGTATCTCTTTTTATATCCCCTTGTACTTGTCTCATCATCTCATTCCTTGTCGGAAGTAAACTGTCATTGTAAGAAAACTAATTGAAGTGAAAAATGTGAACCCTATAGACTTGAATAAAAGCATATGGAAGATAAACTAACCTTCCTTTCAAAGAACTCTTCCATCCATTCCATCAAGAAGACCTGACCACAGTCCCTTTACCGGTGGCAACTGTGCGACAAAAGCATTCCAAGGAAGGTAACCAACTACACTTCCACGCACACGACCATCCAAGCGCAGAGATAAATAACTGCATAATGAAATGCCACACAAGTAAATTTCACTAGCACGGGGATTTCCATAGACTGCTGTCTAAGCATTTGTTCTATATTCGAAGGACTTTGGGCACCATCATATGACAAGAAGATGGTAAGGTGGAGGAACTCTTACACGGGAGATTCAGGGGAAACACCAGCCAACTTATTTTGTTCATTCAACCATCTGTATTTAAAGTTAAAACAAATATATATCAGACAAGACAGATAGCATGGGAACTACAAAAAGAAAATGAGCTCTGCATTGCTTGGAGCATAATCTTACTCAGTCCACTCAGAAACGTAGACCGGGGTCAGCTGCCAAAGCTTCTTTCTTTTCGCAGTGATCTCCTTCATGTCTTCGCTCTCATCAAATTCGAGACTAGGTGAATTCCCATCTGTAGCTAAAGGAACCACCAGCACCACTCTTTCCAGAAGCCTCTCAGTGAACGGCTCACTAAGTTTAAATGACTCTAGGATAAACAATGCAGGGCCGGAACATACACAAGACGAGAAATTCCTCTCAAGCTGCTGACCGAAATGATCTTATTTTCATTCACTCAGAGCTTAAGATTCGAAAGGCTTTCTTCTCTTGATAGCCTAGCTAGTTGTGCGTTCTTGGCAGTGTTCTCCCTGAAATACAGAAATGCGAAGATAGATACCGCTCCAATGTCGATACCAAGACTCGTTAAAGTGTCGGGGACTTCGGATGATCTTGCAGGATTGGTTAGGGAAGCAATTAACTGTGTTGTGGCTATTAATCCTCCCAAGGCACCACTTGCAATGAACGCGAGGTAAAAGAACATTCGCAAGGATCGGAAGGGAGACAGAACTTCACTCCTTATCCTGGCATCGGAACTGAGAACAGAATACAAGATAAATCTATTAATAAGCCTCAATTTCAAAACAAAGCCTAATAACCGTATGCATTCAATACCAAGAAATCAAATCAGAAAAATCCACTGAGAACTCCATCATATTATTTAATGCATCCAAATCCATTGAACTCACAACTTATGCACCAAAAGTCTAAAATTCTCAGCTTCAATTGAGGTATACAAGTTTGCACCAGTGACAAGTTTACATCAACATAAAGAATCTTCAAACCCCATTAATATAAACGCAAAGTCAGAAGATATTTTTCCAGAAAATTCAGCTAGTACCTAATTTCTGAGGAAGAAGAAGGCTTATTTGCAGCTGAACAAACTATGGAAGAAGACAGCAATGGAGGCTTTGCATGAAATCTTGTACTGACAGAAGAGAGTGCATTCTTTCTATAAATGGGGCTTGGGAAGTCTAATCTGAAACTACTGCACTTTAGTCTAAGGTTTGAGGGACCAACAATGTAACAAAACTGTCCCACGGAAGCCATGGCCAGAGAGCTGCCTGGAACTTTGAGTTTTGTTGATTCGTTACATTCGTTTGTTACTTACGGTTAACATTGGTGTTCAGATGTGATCAATAGACTGCCAGTGCCACGCCCACGCTTGCCAGTTGTCGTTGTGAGTTGCCCTTTCGTTTTCGGGTCTTGTTTCGGGACACCCCAACCATAATATTTTGGACCCTTTATTTCGACCAGGACCAGAATCAGTATGGACCCATTTTTATGGGGTTCGAGCCCATTTTTATGAAAGCTTGAACGAAGTTGCAGCAGTAATCTGACAAGTCTTCGTTTCATAAAAACTTTTGACAAATTTCAGAGGTAAATATCATGGAAACATGCAATTTGCAGCTTGTAAAAAAATGCTTAGGGTCTGAATATTTAGTCTGAAAATTTAGCCATGACAGGGAAGAAGAAACATGTAAGAAAATTTAACTGGCGAGTACATGGATGGAGATTTGTTTAACAGGAGTGATATGCTGATGAAGTATAATTCGGAACGAGGAACGAAAGGAGGAACAAAACTAATTAAGTAATCGTTAAACACAATAAATTCTAAAAAGTCAGCATTTGCAACAAAAAATAGTAATGCTACCAAGTACTTGTAACTTGTGTAAGCTGCAGTCTGCAACATTATTTTGATTCATTTCCTTGTTTACAGAAACTCATGACCACTAAATCCTACTGGCTATATCTGTACCCGGGAAGATTTGATAGATATAAAAGCTTTAAGCCATACATACTGTTTTACAGTCAACACTGTTCTATATCTGTTAGGTACATGCTAACTCAAGAAACTTACCAACAAAAAAATTTGGGGCCCTTGGGAACCTGAAAAAAAATAGAATTCTCTATTGTAAGCAACATCAATATAAAGATGAAAGTAACTGACTGCACAGTCCAATTTGAGATATTAAACTTCATGCACGAACCATCTAGCCTCGTCGGTTGAAGGAACAATTGTTGTTCCTGGAGGTCACGGGTTCAAGCATCAGTACTGTTAGCAGAGTGACTGAGCCATCACTATCACGCCGGAGTCTGAGTGGACACAACCATGTGGAAAAAAAGAAAACAAGTTCTGACTTAATTAAATAGCTCTGTATAAGGGAATTGAATTCAATGCTCCCTTTTGTAATTTCTGAATCAATGTCTTTGAAAACCAGTGCAGGCTGTCTCTATGTTCTATTTGTGGAACGTGAAGAGAGGCCCCATGGTTTATACTTGTTTTTTTCCCTCTAAAAAATGGACATTTAATTAAATATATCTATTTTTGACAAATCACATAGAGTGCATGTGGCATAGAATCTGAATACAATGCTAAGAATATGATTGTGATTCCAGTTTTTGCAGGCTTTCCTACTGATATTTAGTTATTTACTTGTGTTGGAAATGTCATCAAGTTATCTGTAAAGGGCACAGTCAGAGCTGGGGATGTTTGGACTTTTGCTTCAGACTTTCAGGGAAAGCAGCAATGCTGGTGTGGTTAAACTTCCTAAATAAGGGTGCAGCTCTATGGATGCAATAACATTGATGAGTTCTGGTATTAGTCATAAACTTTATCAAAAGCAAAAAGAAAATCGGATGTTTTGTTTTAGTATCCATATTGGAATGTATATCAATACATGCCTACAAGAAGGTTTTCCTTGACCTCCCCTGCATAATTCCGCCACCAACACGTTGGCGGTGTGTCCATGTCAGACACTTGTATGGCACCGGTGCAAGAGGCTCATTGCACATCACTCGAGTCAATCTAACAAGTTTATGATTCGAATGTGGTCAAAGATTCTGATAAATTTCTTTTCCATGATATTGTAGTAATCCTTTACACTGTAAACTACACTGGAATTGTATTTAGAACAGATCATAGGACATAAAACTGAGAAACTCATGAATATGCTTTACAGAAAACAACTGACTGTAATCTGGCAAAATGGGAGAGCCTTGAGGTCCTTAGCACATGTGCAAGGCATCAGAGATTCAGAGTTTGAAGCCCTTAGATTATGATTTCATAAGTTGGCCATTCCTTAAAAGGAGAAAAATGAAAGAACAAGATGGTGGTGGGATCTGAGTTAAGTCCCATCGTCCCTCATGATCATGTGACCTTCTTCATCTAATCTATGATGAACGTTTTATGGGCAACTTTCAAAATCAGAAAATCATTGAATCAATTGGGCCTTTTACCTTGATTTTAGTGTTTTGTTTGATTGCTGTTTGTAAGCATGTGTCATGTAACTTCCAAGAGAGTAGGTAAAATATCATGAAAAGAATTATGCTCAAAAGATTTCAAGAATATGAAGTTTAATTCAGTTGGTTCATGCAATCAAGTTTCGTTGCCCGAAACTAAGGTAGGAAGAATCGAAGATGGATCCGGGGTTTAACTTAGTTGATTCATAAATGGTTTTATAAACTCCAACTGTATGAAATGAAAAGCCTCATCATCCTCAGTTGTTTACACTTCACAAAATGCCCAAGGAATCAAAACTGGGCCATTGGAGAGGGCTGTGTCAGCCTGTGCTACCTGTTTTGTTTAGGGTATTTTACAGTATTTTACACCAAAAGAACAAATGTAATGTCCTAGCTGTTGTTGAAATACTATGTTCTTTCCCCACTGAGGATTGAGAATTTAAAACTGTGAAATGCATCTTCTCTGGCAAGCAATGGCAATCTTTTTGTGTTGCTTAGTTTCATCATTCCATAGCTTACCGATATCTTGCGCAATCCTCATGGCATCAGAGGCAGCACCAGAGAGCCCTCTCCTAGTGAACCCAACTGCATATAGTCCAGCATTGCCTTTCCACCCATGTGGAAAAGCTGCCTTTGGGAACCCATTCTTGCAAAAGAAGTCACCTTCCTGAAGCCAGGAAGGAACATTGCTGCGGTATCCGGTTGCCAAAACAACCGCGTCAATGTCGAGTTTTTCTCCATTAACGAGCTCGACTTGTTTGTACGAGAACCGCTTGATTCCAGGAACAACATTGATGTCACCTGATTTGATTCTCTCCAATGCACCAATGTCCAATACAGGGGTTTTCCCTTTAGTGTTCTTGAGTTTCAATGGACCCATTGATGGCCTTTTCAGCCCATATTTCTCAGTGTTTCCAAGCACCAACCAAGCCAAAATCAACATCAGCTTGTCAACCAACCAAAGGGGTAGCCATTTCATCATCAAAACAGCTATTTCGAATGTCGATTTCCCAAAAACTTCTCTCGGCAAGACATGAACCTGTTATGAACAAAAACAGAACAAAAACCACATTAGAATTTAATCTCCATTGTCATGTCATATTCTGGTATGGCATGTTTTAAATTTCAATGACTTACCGAGCTGCGAACCACCATTGATGGTGAAGCATTATGGTTGCAAAGATCAAGAGAAAGTTCCATGCCAGAGTTGCCACATCCAACAACAAGTACTTTCTGTCCCTGGAATTTTTCCCCAGACTTATACTCACAAGCATGGATAATCTCACCACCAAACTCGGCCAATCCTTCGATATTCGGCACCACGCACTCGGCATTCTCACCGGTAGCCACCACTAGCCATCGGCAAATGTACTCGAACTCAGCCTTGTTCGAGACGGTCTTGACCCTCCAGAAACCACTGGTTTCATCATAACTAGCTGACTGCACGCACTCATTGAACTTTGGGTTAACATCAAAATGCTTAGCATATGATTCAAGGTACTCCACGAACTGTTTCTTTGTCGGATACTCAGGGAATTCCTCAGGGAAAGGAAGTTTGGGGAGTTGACAGAATTGCTTCGGAAGATGAAGCTTAAGCCTGTCATAGGTGCGTTTCTGCCACAAAGAAGCTATGCATTCAGCTCGTTCAAGCACAACAAAAGGCACCCCTTGCTCTCTTAGGCAAGCAGCAGTGGCTAGCCCCGAAGGTCCAGCACCAACTATGACCGGACCATTGACCAAAGTCCATTTACGTTGAGACAAATCTTGGTCCTGGTCAAGAAGATGAAACAAGCCCTGATCCATTGTAGGAAAACACAGAGTTCTTTGTTTGGTGTTGCTTGAATTTGGCTTAAAAGGGTGTGTGTTTTTGAATTCTGATAAACACAAGATGAAGTTGAAAGAAAGATGCTTGTTGAGAGAAGAATTGGATGATCTTGGTTTGGAGAGAAGGAGGGCTTTAAATAGGAATAAATTGGTGTGAAAGGTCCATGTGATTACAATAGAAGATAATAATAGTCACGGAAAATGAAAGGAGTCAAATCAAAATCATAAGGTAATGGCTAATTTTTGTTATTTTATAAAATATTTAATTAAATCTCATATATCATACCTGAAAATTTAACATTTTTGTGTTAGTATATTAATGATAACAAATTTTGTTTAACTATTTGGACCAATCAACGTCGTTATAAAATTAAAATATTAAATTATATCAAATTAAAGTATAAAGATATCACCAACAAGGTAATATTCAATTCGAATTAGGTATTTAAATCTTAACATCTTGAATGAAAAAAAATTAAGTTGGGAGGATTATCCTCGTAATAGGTCTATACAGTGCTCAGTCTAGATTAGTCAACTAATAGATTGAATACTGATGATTAAATAAAAATATATAGTAAAATTTAAACTTTAGCATAGTATAAGGACCAAAAATCAAAATTGGACCTTTTTAGAATAGTATTAGGAGGGGAAAAAACACTTGGTTGCCATTGAGAAGGTAAGAGTTTGAATGATTTTGATTTTCCAACATTGAATGTGCTTGTAGATTTCATGCCAATCTTGAGATTCCATGTTATTATTGCATTTCAATTATTGTAATATTGTATATGTTCCACCAAACTCAATAGTAAGAGTTTTTGATTGAATTATTATTATTATCATACCAAACCAAAAAAAAGGAATAAATATCAAATACATGCACAATCAAAAATAGATTACCAAAACTGTTTCATCATCATTTGCAAATTTGTACGAAAATGCTTTAATTTGAGAGGTTGAAGTATGATTTTGGCTCCTTCATGAATATTATTGATTTTGATCGCCTTTTAGAGAGGTAAAGATGTTAATTTTATATGAAAAAGAAAATGTTATGAGTATAACATCAGTAGCGTTACGTATTTTATTAGATATATCTTTTGAAAATATGATAATGATCTTTAATAAGTGATAGAACGATTTTTTGTATGTCTGATTTTACTTCGAATATCCATGGATGAGATAGATAAGATGAACAATTATAACGATAGGATAAATTAAAATGAGTGTTCCTTGAAAATTCATATTAAGACGATGAGTTGGAATAAATGTTGCTTAAATAAATCTATTTAGAAAGAAAGTGCATGGACCAAATCCAAATTTATGCAAAATGAAAGGACTAAAGTGTCATTTGAGAAAAAATGGGTTAAAACAAATAAGATGGGAAGAGATTAGGAGAATTAGGAAGCAAAGAAAATGGGTAGAAATCATCATTATCTCATTATCAAGTCTTTTATTAAATTTTAAAAAAAAAATTAAATTATAACTCTTATTTTTTTATATTCTAAACCCTGAAAAATACACCTTAACTATGATTTCTTAAATCCTAACTGTAACGTTTAACCTTAAACTCTAAAACTTCTAATTTAAAATAGAGACATAAAAAAGAGATAAACGATTTACCAAGAAAATGACCAAACATCCTAATCCGATTCTATGGAACCACTTTTGAAAGCTAAACAAAGATAGAATTGATTATTCTTTTAATAAATTAAACAAAAAAAAGAGAAAGAAAGAATGGAAAATGGAAGGCAAAGTGGGAAAGAGAAGGGTGGTGGCGAGTAGGAAGGATACGATGCTCCCACGTGGAGTGGATGAGCCAAGTTGTTGAATAAGGGGACGGGGGGCTCACTGTCACAATCCCACATCGCCCCCACAAGAATAGACTCTTAGCCTTGGGATTGAGACTTAAAGGCTGTTTCGACCCACAAATGCCCTCGACGCCCATTCTGCCAACCGTCTTCCACTTCCAACCTTCAGCCATTTCTTCGACCTATCCCCCTTTATGCCTTTTGGTTGTACCTTCTAACATATAATTTTCATGTCCTTTTCATATCACCTTTCTTTCTTTGTATCAAATATATTCTCTTCTATGTAAAGTCGGAGTTCGAATAAAGGATAAAGCTAAAATCGAACATCGAGAGAAATTAAAATACTAAATTTAGAAAACGTAAAGACATATTAAGTATTTAAACCAAAAATTCAAAGGTAAGACCCGATTTATCTAATATTTAAAGTTCTAAAAACCTAAATTATTATTAAACAAAAAAATAGACGGCACAAACTCATCATTCGTTAGTTCAACCCTTATTCGATAAAATATATTTAATAAACCTATATATAATTAATTTAAATACATATTTTTTACAAAGACTAAATTATTATCGCATTAAAATTTATAAAGTATAGACCCTTTGAGCATAAAGAGGTGTAAAATTTTGTTCGTTACAAATTTCTCTAAATCTAGATAAAAAAAATACTCGTGATAATAGATACAACGAAATAATCATTAGATATAACGATAACATCACACACACCGAAAATCTATCGAGATAAGAATCGATCAATACCAACTAAACATTTACATAAATATGCAATATTTTTGTTTGGCAGTCACCTGGTGCCATGAGAAGTATTCTTTCTGCATGGCAAAGATATCCTTGTGCAGTACTAGGATAATCTTGAGGCTGAAAGGCAAAGCGTGATATATTAAAATTTTTCCATTTCACGGTACGTGGAAGGCCGATAACCCCATGCTTGCTTTCGGCAGTTTAACGCGCATTACGTCCCCTATCCTGATTAAGAAATATCAAAGCTTCCTATGTGCTGCTCATGATTAGCTGTGTAAAAAGCTTCTTTCTATGGTTTAGGGTTTCCTTTTTAGTTGTACTTTCTTTGATTAGGCCTGTCAAAGTACAACTTTATGATTAGGTAAAGAAAAAGAAAGTTTAGCGTTACATATATTTTTATTATATATTTTTTTATTATTTTTAAGTCGTATTATAAGAGGTAAGATCTTTATATATCATATAAAATTGATTGGTATTAACAATAAAAAATAAGATATCATGAAAAAAGAAAAATGGGCTAATCTTCATCATCCATTTGTTTTTATATAATGATCTAAAAATATATAAAACTAGACGAGTCTTATATGAGGTAAGTGGATTCTAACCGTATATTATATCTACAGTTAAAATCTACTTATACCATATAAAACTCATTTAGCTAGTTTTATGAATTACTAGACTGTTAGATAAGATAAATGGGTGATTGAAATTATTTCTTACTATCTTTTCTCGTAAAAATATTTTTAATTCTTATTATTAATATCAATCATTTATTTTTCTCGAACAATAATTTTTAAAAACCCTAAAAATTTGTATCATAACTCTTATATATATATATAATTGTTTAGGTTTAAACTAAATTGGATAATGGAAAGACTAAAGAGAGAGAAATTTAGGGAAGCATGTGCATCGGCATTGAAGTCGACCTTGAATTCCATCTAAGTCTCTCCTTTTCATGAAAAAGATTGAGAGCCACGTGGGGAGTTTGGCGTTTCTAAGCTTACTTATGTTCTAAAACCAAATCCATTTCAATTCCAACTTACTGGCCAGCTTCCAGACAAATTAATATGAACAAATAACAACTACAAAACAAGCCTCCAAATACAAGCAACAAAGGCAAAATATATATTATGGGGGAAAAAACTTAATCATGGAGAGTTAGCCAGTCAGTCATATCCCATGGCCTGGCCATGCATCATGCAAGATATCGATTTCTTGATCTGATAATGGTATCAGATATGTGTGTATTTTTGCTATGCCCCAAAACACCAAATGAACAGCCTTGCATTGCTCCACCACCCCAACGCTAATTGTAGGGATGGGAAGGAGTTTGCGATGACTAACGCTATGTATCTTCTTTGTTATGATATGATGATGTACCAACAATTAGTTAATTTAGTGGATGAAACGTTAAATTTTTTAAATAAGGTCAGGAATTTAAATTTAACGTTGTGAATAAAGTAAATGGATAAAGATGATCGTCCTATAATAGGCTTCTGCAGCATAAATACAAAGCCTTTGTTTTTTTAGTGCCTTTATCTATATTCTTGTCTTAGAATATTAGGTTTAGGGTTGAGGCATGAACTATCTAGCCTCATCTATTGAAGGAACAATTATTGTTTTTTGAGGTCACGGGTTCGAGCACCAGTACTATCAGCACAGTGATTGAACGATCAATGTCCAATGGTTGAGAGTATATACCCTAGAACATTTAGGTTTTAAAGAATTGAGTGTATGATATATTTTAAGACCTTAAAATTTAGGGTTTATGATTTAAAATTTAAAGCCAGAGTATAGAATCTATTTTTCTAGCATTGAGATATAGAAAGAGACGCAAAAAATAAAACAAAATTTTGTTACAACAATACTTTGTTCTGAGTTAGTCAATTAATAAATCGAATACCAATAATTATAAAAAATAATACAATATAAATTAGTTTAAAGGTTTTTGTTACAATCAGACTCGATGGTCTCGTGGGAACACATAATTGTAATTCATGCACCGTCGGCGCTGTACTTCTCTATGTGAATCAATGGAAATTGCAGCTTTTGGGGTATAAATTTTTTATTCATTCTGCAATTAAATATAAATCCCCCAAAGCTAAATTTCCTAAACCCTATGATTATAGTTTTGTTCACGCGTAATGAAAAGTTGAAGAAAGGCAAAGCAGCTGGCATATAAAACTATAAACAACTGAACTCAACTGGCTTCTCACCGTGGGAGTACACGCTCATATATTGCAGCTGGAACCTGATCGGTTGCCATTGCCAACTTCAATAAGCACAAAGGCCAAAGCTGAGAGTTTCGAGGATGCACGCTTAAAAATATAATTTGTTGGTATAACGGGATAAGATTTTAAGTCTCTTAAATAAAGTTATAAGTTTAAATCATATATTATAAATAAAAGAACTGGATTGAAAGATTATTCATATTATAAACTTTTTATAAAACTTAATTTAAATAAATCAAATAATAAGTTTGGATTGTTTTTTTATTTGATAAATGTCATTGATTTTTTATTAAATTCATAAAAAAATATCATTATTACATCGTATCCGAGAAATAAAATAATTGGATTAAACAATTTAAAAATTCTTACAATCCAAAAACAATGGAAAAAAGAAGATTTCTATAGAGATAAACATACCAACAAAATTCAGAGGCTTCCTGAATCTCATTGTCTCTGTCCAAACGAGACGCATAAGAAAGGAAGGAGTTGTACGCGATCCAAACTGTCTTGCAAAAAGTATCGCTACCCAAGACTGATTTCATCGGCAAACAAACCATCAACCTAGTGGGGATATAACTTTCCAAGTGACCACCGATAAAAACATAAATCAGAAATTAGCGTCGATTGAATCTTTGTGCGAACAACAATCGATCACTAGAGGTATGCTGAGAACATGCCACAAAGACAGATGAATTAAAACGTAATACAAAATCAAAAACTTGTCATAAAGACAGAAGAAAAAACGTGTCATAAGGACAAAAAAAAGCATGCTATAGAAACAAAGATTTTTATTAAAATTGAAAACAAAAACAAAGAAAATAATAGATTTGGTGGTCGACAATCAATACTAAGATTTATTGTTGACCACCGATCAAAGGGATTGAATAAAATAAAGAACGGCTATAGAAAAAATTTTGAGAGAAAAGTGCGGCCAGGGTTGTGTTGAGAGAAAAGTAAATATGTCTAAATTCAAGCATAATAGTTAAGTTTGGATTGTTAGATAAGTAAAACAGATGATTCAGATTAACAGTCGATTATATAAAAAATATTACTTAAAAAATGTAATGAAATAATTTGAAACATCCATTTCACTCATCCAACGACATAAACAATATATAAAACTTAAAAAAATTATATTGTATAACTTAATCTTATACTAAATTAATATATATATATATATATATATCAACATCAATGGGATAATCTAAAAAGAAAATTCATGATGAACATTATGTGACAACCAAAATGACTAGTGCACTCTTCATTTGACTTTGCCTCTCATTTATAAATTTTGTAATATTTTCAAAGTTTTGGATATAGTTTAGATAATGCGAAAGTGACACGTAAATATATATAATATAGTGATAAAAATTTTCTCAAGATTTTTAAAAATTATGATTATATTTTTTAAAATTATTAAAAGTTTTAGTTAAATCTTAAAATTTTTGATTTTTTTGTTTAATCTTTAATATTTAAAAAAAATAAATTAATCTTTTAAATTTTTTATTCTAAATTCTATCACCGATAATAAGTATAAAAAAATAATAAAAACATCAAAGAAAAGAAGATAAATAGTGATATATTATGCATGCAATTATATACATCAAGTTCTGATCCTGACAATGGACCCATATTATCTATATACATTATATATGTGTGTATGATGCATGTTGAATGGCATGGATTTGTACCTCATCAATTCTCACCAACTGCAGCAGATAGAGTTGGAGAGACTCCCGTAAGATTATGAATGCCATGGACCAACCTATAAGGCTATAACCAGGGGTTGGGCAGCTTCATCCGTGTTCATTGGCAACTGCAGGAGTGGGTGGTGGGGCTGCTGGAAATTTCGATTGGACCATGAAAATCATGGTGGGAATTTGATGGATCGCAGAAGGGTGGTCCAGCGGCGGTCCCTTTGAGTTCAAAAATGATTTGTTTTTGTAAACCGAACCGAACCATGGTCCATGTTAGGGTGATGTGAAACTGCGATGATGGCTCGAGCCTTCCTCTCCTCTGTGGACCAGCTGCAAGGCTGAACGCACCCAAAAGTTATGAGAATTATGACAATATTCCATGAGGATTTCACATGGACTGACAAACCCATATCTTTCAAACAATATTTATTGCTTTTTCTTTCTGCATATTCCTCGATAAGGATATTTTGACAAATTCCATTTTTCTTTTTTGATGGGTTTATGATACAACATAGAATATCTTTGGGAATTTTAAAATTTTATATGTTAAAATAATAATATTATCAATTAAATTAAAATTTAATCAAACAATAATTATTTATAATGATTAGTTTTAATTATATAAACATTGTTGTAGATTAAAAGAGAAAAATTAAAAATATCATCCTCGAAGAATTCTTTTAAAATATAAAGTTAAAATAAAATTAATTATCTATTAGCGCAAAGATTAACACCAATACACTCAGGAACGAAACTGAGATAAAGTAGGGCAATCACCCTTGTTCCCGAAGATTTTTTTTTTATTTAATTTTTTTATTTATATTTTTTTCTATTTATATATATATTTATATTTTATTTTTAACCCTAAATTTTAGCCCAATACACGTGTCCACAATTTTCTCTTTTTCTCAAAGCAAAGCCCTCTGACCCACGTAGTCCATTCAAATCCCACGTATTGGAATTTGAAAACCCAAACTTATCATATGTTAAGTAGAACTGGGCTCAATTATGAAGATCGTGGGCTCGGTCTGGGATTGCAAAATCTGCGCTGGAATAGGATTACACTGGGAAACAAACATGGGGATTCCAGTACAATTCGATTTGATTTATCGTTTATCTGAAAACACAGAATTATTAGTTTTATCTGCTGCCTCTCTCAAGCTCAAATAATTAAACAAGCCATTCCATTTCTCTCTGAGTTGAGATTTCTATCTTCTACGGTATTGTTTTCATCAATGGCGACTCAAGGCCAAGTCATCACTTGCAAAGGTACTCTGTTTTTTTTTTTTTTTAATTTATTTTGTTATTGATGCGTTTGCTAGCTGTTGTGAAACCCTATTATTTCTAATGCGGTTCCGGTCTTGATTTTGAAGCGGCGGTGGCTTATGAACCGAACAAGCCACTGGTAATTGAGGATGTACAGGTGGCTCCGCCGCAGGCTGGTGAGGTTCGGATCAAGATTCTATTCACTGCTCTCTGCCACACTGACGCCTACACTTGGAGCGGAAAGGTTTTTCCGTTTTCTATATATCTCAGTTGCTTTTTTTTTTAATATACTTCAAAATGAATCCGATTGCATCTTACATGTTTCCTTTTTGTTTTGAAAATGTATAAGCTCGAATTACTTTATCTCGAAGAAGGAACTGTTTAAGATGATAAAAAAGAAATGGATTGTTTTAGATTTTTTTTGCGTTTCCACCCAAGCAAAACAAACGCTACCGATTTTCTTCTTCAAAATGCCGTGTAAACTGGATTGTTAGGAATGAAGAAAATGTGGAAATTCCATGCTAAATGGGAGTATCTTGCAGACTTTGTATTCTTGCTTTAAAACAGGAATGATGTGTATAATGTTGTTGGTTTCAATACTTTTTTTGTAACTTGAAGAATATAATTTGTTTTTTGTGTATCCTCTTGCATTGGCAGTGATGATGTCAGTCTTTTCTGTTTTTCCTTTTCATTTGATATTTTCTAACCAGCTGTTTACTTATGATAACTAATGTTCTTGATTTAACTTTTTCAGGATCCTGAGGGGCTATTCCCATGCATTCTTGGACATGAAGCTGCTGGGTTTGCTGTTTACCATTAGTTCTTACTGTTTCTGAGCCTCTTTATTGTTATGAGCTTAGAATTGTTTTGAACTTTTGAGTGCAGGATTGTAGAAAGTGTTGGTGAAGGTGTAACTGAAGTCCAACCTGGTGATCATGTCATCCCTTGTTACCAGGCAGAGTGTAAAGAATGCAAGTTCTGTAAATCAGGAAAGACAAATCTATGCGGCAAAGTTAGGACTGCTACTGGTGCTGGAGTCATGATGAATGATCGCAAGAGCCGCTTCTCCATAAATGGGAAACCAATCTACCACTTCATGGGCACATCAACATTTAGCCAGTACACGGTTGTGCATGATGTTAGTGTTGCAAAGATTGATCCACAAGCTCCTTTGGACAAAGTATGCCTTCTTGGTTGTGGTGTTCCAACTGGTAAGCGCTTGTTTAACTTACTCTCTATTTCATGAATCTGTAATTACGTACATATTTGGTTTTATGACTGTATATTCTGCAGCTTTTGCACAAAATTTATGTATTTATATATATTTTTTCATGTTGGATAGGCCTTGGAGCAGTTTGGAACACAGCCAAAGTTGAACCGGGGGCTATTGTTGCTATTTTTGGTCTTGGGACTGTTGGTCTTGCGGTAAGTGTCAATATACATCTTACTCTTTATAACGGACTTCTGTGCTTGTTTGAGTTGTCTTTCAAAATATTTGTTCTCTTCACTGGTGCTAGTCTGTTGGATTAAGTGGTTTACCTTTGAATGTGGTTGTGCAGGTTGCAGAGGGTGCGAAATCAGCTGGTGCTTCAAGAATAATTGGTGTAGATATTGATAGTAAGAAGTATGATATAGGTAAGTAATTTACAAACAATTATACTTAGAAGACCATTTAGTCAGTTTTAATGTGTAATATTTTGTATAATGTGAGTAATGTAATAAGTTGCTAGAAAGTGATTGCTTACTGCTTTGCTTTTCCCTCTTTGTAATAAATCTAAATCAGGCAGTTTATTACTTCTAGATGCTGATTTCCTTTTTCTTGGCGAATGCAACTTGCAGCAAAGAATTTTGGAGTTACGGAGTTTGTGAATCCAAAGGACTATGATAAACCAATTCAGCAGGTTCTTGTTGATCTCACAGATGGTGGTGTTGATTACAGTTTTGAGTGTATCGGAAATGTCTCCGTCATGAGAGCTGCTTTGGAATGCTGTCACAAGGTATGTGATGTCTGAATTTCATGAGCACTAATGACCGTAAATGGAGTACCACTTTTAATGCGCCTGAAAAACTTCCAGGGCTGGGGAACATCGGTTATCATAGGTGTTGCGGCATCAGGTCAAGAGATATCTACTCGACCTTTCCAATTGGTGACTGGCCGTGTTTGGAAAGGGACTGCTTTTGGTGGATTCAAGAGTCGTTCACAAGTTCCTTGGCTTGTGGACAAGTACCTGAAGAAGGTAAATGCAATTTGTATGCAACTCTATCTCTACACCTATAGAGTGTGCAGGACTTTATTATTTTCTCCTTCCCATTGCAGGAAATCAAGATTGATGAGTACATCACCCACAACTTGGCTCTCGGAGATATTAATAAGGCATTTGATCTGATGCATGAAGGGGGTTGCCTCCGATGTGTGCTTAAGTTGCACGAATGAGACTACAGGTGTGATCTAAAGGGGTGATCTGTGAAGAACTACATGCCTATCTTCTGGATCCAGGTGTGTACTTTTACTGCCATCTTTTGAGTATAAACCTGACTATGTTTCTATGAGGCCTAGCATTTGAACCTTGTTAAAAATGTTTGCTTTACCGTGTTAAAAGAGAACCTTTAATGGAAGTGTATGCATGAATACAATAATTGCTTTACCGGTCTCCACTCCCACAAATGATCCAACATTTGAAAATTCTATTTTACTTGCAGTACTCTGCGGTTTTGAATTGGTCTCCACTCCCACTATGTTTTTCTTTTAACGTTCAGAGGGTCAAACTATTTTTTTCGTCTAAAAGATTTCAAAAACAACTAAAAACATTTATCAGTTTGATCTTCAAATCTGGGTTTGTCCAACATTTTTAGCTCTCAAACTTTAATTTGTCAAAAATTTGATTTTTAAACTTTTATAAAACCTTGATTTGACCAAAAAAAAAACATGGCCAAAACCTTAAATCCAACCTCGAGTGTAAAACAAGAAAAAAGAGCTCTCAAGTGTTGAAAACTTGAAAGAAATAAAAATTGCCACTTTAATTACCGAGCATTTTTTTTAATGTGTTAGTATGATTACCGAGCATTTCGCTGAACATATAGGAAAACTCTAGAATGGAAAATTTTCAGTATCAGTCCCTGGCAAAAAAAGTCTTTTAGTTTTAGCACAAAGCAACGGTATCAGTTATTCACGAATTAAAAGATCCCAAGAGGTGTCCATATCAAAGAAAAGCCTATGTGATCCGTTGACAATAGAAAATAAATTGTTAGTTCCAAGTATCCATCGATGAAAATCATAAATTAGAGGTCTAAAATATTAGAAATCTAGAGAGTGTAAAATTATAAAAATACTAGCATGTAAAATCATATTATTGATAAAAAACAATTAAATTATTTTAAAATTTTAAAATTTTTAAAAGTAGGACTGCACTGATAACCCTAGTAATTGAAAAACCACAATATATTAAATTCGAATATTATAATATATAAGACAACATAAAACTTAAATTGTGATTTTTTTAAAATTTTCATACCGATGATAACACAGTTTTTTCATCATCCACCAGTAGTTGACAAACCAGAAATATTATTATAAGATTATTTATTTCGAAGAAACCGAGCCATTCGATTCTTGCCACTCAGTTGAAGAAGCATCATTTTTCTTAATTAGCCTTCTGGTGGTTGGGAGCGTAGTCTATGAATCTTCTTCGGCTTCATCTTCGGCTTCGTCCAAGATTGCATTTGCTTTTTCCATGGCAACGAGTTCACTGCAAATTAAATGCATGCAGCAGTCAAAGAAAAGAAGAACTAAACATTTTCGTGAGATCATCTATATAACAAGGTTTTGCAGAAACAAACCGAAGGAGTCGAGTGAGATTAGCAGCGAGAACCAAATCTCCACTCTCACGAGCCTTCAAGATTCCGAACATGAGAACGAGCTTGGCTCGAGTAATGGCCGACTGCTTCTCGATCATTTCAGTTTCTTCTTTCAGTTCATCGCAATGTTTAGCAATCTCATTAAATCTCATCATTAATTTCCTCTGCTCATCTTTTAAGCATTCTTGTTCTTCCCTTACCTTCCTCATCTCTGCTTTCACTCGTTTGGATTCCATCTTCACTCTCAATTTCTTCTCCGTTTGTGAATTCGAGACCACTTCAACAATCTTTCTCGGTGCCATTAGATACTATAACCGTGAAGCGACAGCTCAAGTTTCGAATTACAGACAATCGAGTAATGCTCTTGATTAGTAAATTAGCGCAAACATGATTTTAAAGAGATGAAACTGTATCAAGTTTCGTCGTGGTTTCAGAAAACGAACGATCCAAGAAAAGAGATCGAACCCAGGAGGAAAATCATAGCTGATAAAACTCAGTAAAAAATTAATTACCTGTATTTATAGCAGATAACTGGTCGCCGTCGCTCCGAAAATCGAGATTCCGACGTAGGTAACGTTCGGTTGTTCAACTGTAATCGCGCGATCGAAAGAATTTCATCGTGCGGTGCTGCCTCGATATGATCATTAATGAATGGACCACAGAAACTCTGGGTTTGAGAAGACCTGATCTGCTGCTGGAGATTTGGGTTTCGCAATCAGGCTCAGCCCAAAAGAACAATCATATAGTAATAAAAGGTTTAATACCTATTTTAGTCCTTATACTATTGTGGATTTCTTTTAAGTTAACTCTTATTATTTTTACTGTTCAGTTTAATCCTAAACTGCCAATATTTCACGCCTTCCCGTTTGAGACCCTCATTTTTTTGAACAGAGAAAATAATATTTTTGGGGGGAGGGGACCTTGCCCCCACGCAGGGGAATTTTTTTACCTTTATTTGTTATATTGAAAGAAACTGATAAATTATAAATTTGCCCTCCAACTTTTTAATATTTATATTTTCCTCTCTTTAACCCCAAATACCGACTTCTCTCTACAGCAGCATCAACTATAATCAAACAGTTTATACAGCAACTTATATTCTCGGCCATTGTATGCGACTCTGAATGTTACTGGATCTGGATTCACATCTGTTCACTTCTTCAATCAAGTTATAGATCAAATCTTTGTAGACTCAACTTCGACACTATTCCTTACAGCTACAAGTGCCGATCATTGCATAAACCACCTTGCCTCGGTAGTTAAGAGAACGATTGTTGTTCCTGGAGGTTACGGGTTTGAACACCAACATTGCAGTACAATGATTGAGCGATAAATATCCAATGGTTGAGAGAACAACAATCCACCGCCCACCGCCAACATACAAGAAAAAAATCTACAGAACCATTTGCTTTTGAATCAATATCTATGATTCACATTGGACAAATCTTTAGGTTGAGTGTGCACATTTCTACTAAGCATATAATAAGATACACCTAGTGTTTTTATTCTATATTATGATAAAAATACAAACTAATTTTGATATTGACTCCTACAGTTGGTGGGGTAAAGGAATCAAACATTTTTTGAGGATGACATGCAAATAATAAAGTTACAGCCAGTCCAACAACACAAGGATGTCAGCTAAAATGACAATAATTGCACCTACCAGATAGCTAGTTCAGTTCGATGAGTTCTGTAGGAGTCCATATTAACTTGGGTAACATAGAGATCATACAGATCAGCTGCAAAAAAAGCATAAAAGTAAGAAGCATAACAGTAAGAAAGTAACCTGTGTAATCATCATTTAGGAGAGGAGAAATACTAAAAAGTAGAGAATGGAATCCTACCATAATCAGATCATTTTTCTTCATCCTCGGAATCTGACTTTGCAAAAACAGGTTCCGGCTGAGTTTTGGAATATGCTGGAGCAATAAACTTTGGTTCTTTGGCTGCAACATCAGCATACTTAAGTATAGCTTCTCTAGGATCTTCTTCCATCCATGTTTCCTTGATCATTCCCCCTTGCTGCAATGAGAGGTAAAAGGTAAGTCCTTCCACCAACTTTAGTTATACAACATTAAAATTTAAGGAACACAAGACAGGTAAGTTGTTTGAGAGGAAAAACACCATTACCTTAAGAAGGTACTGAGTCAACAAGCTTCCCTTGGTTGAACCAACCCTACCACCATGTCCAGGTCCTGTTATAGGAAGTTCGGGCTTATGTGACTTGAGAGGATCCTTCAGTATCTTCTCTCGTTGACGCTTACGGCTTGGTTGGTCTCTAAATAATGGTAGTGCGTGAGGATTGTGAATAACGAGTGGTGCCTCAAAATCATCAACAGATTTCTTCCTAGGTGCACGTGCAACACAAACAAGAGCTCCTCTCTCACTAACTGTTGGATCATATAGTACATGAGTCCCTCCTTGGCTTTTGTCTCCCGATGTTGCAAATATCTTTAACAGACAAATTATATCAGTGTCTCATATTGTTGTTATCAGTTGATACTTTTTTATCATGCAAGCAATAGAATGTGTGCTTAGGCTAATGCACAAAGAGAAAAGAGTATGATCTACCTGATTTAATCTTGGGTGCCAAGCACACTGCACAACACTGCAAGATGGAGATATGCCAACTCTTTGAACAAGTTCAAGTTTCGAAGAATCATAAAAGCACAGCAAACCTCCAGTGGTACTTTCCTTCTCAATGGATGTTCCGGTTACAAAGAGTTGCTCATCAGGACTATATGCAATATTTGTTTGGGCATAGTTATTTGGGAGATCACCAAACACCTTAAGAGGAGCTTTAATTTGGCGTAAATCCCAAACCTGACATATAATTCATGATTTATAACAAATATCAAGAGTCTAGAAATGATTTATTAGGTATCTGGGATGGGGAAGAGGGGATTTCATTATTGATCTGACAAGTCTGTTCAAATCACCTTGAGTGAACCATCGAAGCTTCTGGACAACAACGTTTTCCCATCACTAGAAAACTTAAGCCTGGTGATATCATCAGAATGACTTTTTTCAATGTATATATCTGGTCTGCTTCCCCATCCCGGCTTAAGGGTCCATATCTGCAGAATAGTTCAAGCAATCATGTGGTTAAGGAGAAAACAAAAGCAGTAAAACAACACCAAGATATTTTGCAATAAATCCACATAAAACAAATGTTTCGCTATCCGCAATAAGTACCTGTATAGAACCATCACCAACTCCGCCAGCAATACATTTCCCTTCATGATCCCACACACATGTTGTAACTGGAATTCTTCCCGGCCTTGCAAGTTTTGGTTTGATAACCTACATAATAAACAATTGAAGCATTTTCCTTAGTTCCTTTTCAATATATTTAGCAATTGAAAAAAAAAACATACCTGCTTTTGACTTTTGAAGTCATTCACATCCCAAATACGGAGCGATCCATCTTCGGATGATGTCAAAATTGTCTCCTTGGTTTTTGGATGCCACTCTCCACAAGTCAATCCTGAAATATGTCCCTTGGTATTCTTCAAATCGAGAATATACATATCCCCTTTTACAAACTCACCTAATGTAAGTCCATCTCGGTCATATATCTAAATTGAAAATCAGAATACAACCATGAGCAACTAAGCAGTCAATACTATAACATCCAGATATGCTAATAAGTTAAAGTAAGAAATAACCTTAGCTTGAGCAGAACCAGTGACACATAAAAACCGGTCTGATGTAGGACTCCAACTTAGAGTTCGAACTTGATGGCCTTCGGACGGTTCAAGCTGTCTAAATGATTGTAAACGAGAATTCATTCCTTGGAAATCAAACATTCGCACAGTATAGTCATAACTACCCGAAAGAACCCGAGAGCCAGAGTGATCAATTGCAAGAGCCGAAACAATCTGAAAGCATTGGACATAATTTGGATTTGATTATTTCAGTAATTAAGCTTAAATAAGATTTTTCCTTACAGAAATTGGAATTAAAAGAATTACCTTAGTATGTCCTTTGAGAATAATCTCATTGCTCATTGGGATTCGATAACGGTTCTCCTCTTCCTCCTCGTCTGAGTCCAAACTCGGCCCGACAGGAGGGCGCGGCGGTCCAATCATGACATCGTTATCGTCATCTTCACCCGAACCAGGAGGAGGCGGAGGAGGTCCTACCATGACGTCATCCTCGTCATCCTCATCAAGGACAGGACCAGGAGGCGGTCGAAGCGGGCCTATTACCGAGTCACTGGGATTAGGGTTGGGAGATTTGGAATTGCGAAGGGAATCGAGCCAAGCTTTGGAAGAGGAGGAAATAGAAGGGAGTGCTTCATTGGTTTTATCGTCACCATTCTTGGAGGCGGTAGAAGCAGCGACCGCGGAGGTGGAACGGCGAGTGGAGTTGTGAATGGCTTCAAGAGAGGTTTGCGATTTTTGCTGCTTACCGAACGTGAGAGGGAACTGAGCTCTGATTCCGTCGTAAATTTCTGCTTCGTCTTCCATTTTACTTTTCCCCTCGCTGCTCCCTCGAATTAAAAAACGTAAGAAAATTTGAATTTACAGAGAATTACGGTTATAGTAGCCTCCTGGTATAGCCGGCATGAACATGAAAGGCAAGGAAATCAAGCCAAGTGGTTTAGCGGCTGGAAAATGGAAACAATCGGGCTCGCGCTCGGTATTTTTATTGGGCTTGCATGGAGCTTTTGAGCCTTCGAATGGAATCAATTAAAAATAATACCAAAATAAATTTTAATACCATAAAGGATTAAAATTTAATGTTAAATTTTAGATTTTATAATTTAAACAAAATAATTGTATAATTTTTATATAATTTATATATCAAAATAAATCTTTAATATGAATTACTATAAAATTGGAAAATGTAATTACACAATTCCTCACTATTTACTAAAAAATTGCTATTAAAACATTCAACTATATAATTACATCCAAACGGAACATTTTAAACACGTTCTAAGAGCTTATTTAACAAAATTAATAATATTAAGGGACCGGAAAATAATTTCACCTATAAAAATATTCGAACCTCCGCATCTAATTCCAGGACCTATATAATTTCCCCTTTGCCTTGGTCAAGAAAGAAAACAAACCCTAAAAAAACAAACGGTCAATTTCCCCCAGTTTCAGCTCTTTCTTTACGTGAAAAACAGAAATCCTCCAACGAAAACACACTTTCTCTCGCAGTAAACCATGGCGGCCCAACCCAGACTAGGCGGAGTTTCTCTACCCGACTCCAGCATTCTATCCAGGATCACTTCCTCCCCCATCGTTTCTCGCAGTAAGCAAGCGGCGAACGACGCTGCTTTCGTTTCCAAGAAACTGTTCCGTAGCACCGGCAAAGCCGCTTGGATCGCCGGAACAACCTTCCTGATCTTAGTTGTTCCTCTAATCATCGAGATGGACCGCGAGCAGCAGTTCAATGAGCTCGAGCTCCAGCAAGCTAGCCTCCTCGGTGCCCCGCCCGCTGCACCCGCGCGCTCATAAGTAACCGGGCCGGGTCATATCATGTCAGAGCTCGCTATTTATCAAATTTTATGGCTGTTTTAGGCTATTTTACTTCCGTGATTTGGAAAATCTTTTAGACGCAGTCTTAGGATTTTTTTCTTCTTTTAATTTAAACAAGACTTTACTATTTTTGGTATTAAAGTTTTAATTACTTGTCGGATGTTGTTCTTGTACTTTGATTAATCGAGTTTATTCATGTGGATTTTAAGTGAAGTTGAATATTATTGTGATAAAGTAGAATTGATTTCTGACTTCTGGGAGTGTTCATCGAGTACTTTTGGATGAAACCAAGTGGTTGTGGGATGAGTTTTTTTTTTCTTGATTGATTGCAAATAATGGCATTGAAATTCATTGGGATAGCATTGATGAAGTGCTCTGGTTTGTATCTTGCATGAAAACTGCACCTAGATCATGAGTTTGGAAGCTTATAGAATTGTTGAGGGAATTTCCAAGTCCCTACTCCTCCCCGAAATGGTTTGTGAAGTGTCGCCAGACATTCAAGCCTAACCCCCAACAATAGTACAAGGCAGAGTACGGGAGTCAAAACCCCTGGAGAATATCAATTGTTCGGTGTTTGACCGACTATTTGCAGACGACGCTTCACAAACATCTCCAACAAGAGTTGGAAGAAGTTTAATGTGTCTGCAAGTAGGCGGTCAAACTCTCAACAATTGATATTGTTTTCGAGTTGAGATTTTGACTCACCTACTCAGCTACTCTGCCAGATATGGTTGAATGAATGAAAATGTTGCAGTATGAGTGTACATGCATACATGGATAGATATGTGAAGAGTTTGTGCTTCTGTTTGGGAAGTCTTATATTTGGCTCAAGTGAATGAGTAGGTGATGATGATGGAGAGTACTTTTTCCCAGAGAGGGATGTTTAGAAGAAGATTTATTAAGGACGCCCAAAGTTATTATTTGTATCCAAAGTTCACAATAGCTATAATATGATCCTTACACAGACCCTCTTGGATGATTTGATGCCATACACATAAGCTCTTGTATTTGGCTCATCACCGAGAGATATGCGACAGTTAGCTTCCCAGCAACACAGAGCTGCTGTTAGCATCTGCAGATGAAGGTGGATGGTCGAGTATTGCGAATGCAAAAGCATAAAGAAACAAGCAAAGAATCGTGCTTAGGTACTAGTTATCTTCTTTGTGCACAAGGTAATGTGATCTCAGTTTTGGTCATTTGGCAAACTCAAAAATATCTTGGTTGAATGAGAATTTAAGAGAGGTCGATCCCTAGAGCAAACTAGTGAATATGATTTCTCTGCTTTTAAGATTGAGGGATGAAGGCGTTGAATGAGAATTAAGAGACTAAGATTTGCCTTATCAAATGAAGATAATAAACTCGGATTTCTTTGGCATTAAGCTGTAGAAAAAAAATCTTAAACCTTAAACCTTTATCGGTTAAAAAATGTAAAGTACATAGCAATTGGTGCTGTAGCAGCAAGAAAGATCCTGAAAGTTTGGCGAAAAAACAACCTGAAAGTTGACATGGTTAGTAAATTATATGTGGGGAATCTTCACATTTCCCATGAAAATTCTCATCCCCCTCGTTTCCAAAGCTGCTCGAGTTCTACATCTAAGACCAAAATTCATCTCTGTTTCTCGTTTTCAAGACTTCAGACTTCTCGAGATAATAATGTCCGTTCACATTTATTTTTGTTTGTTCTGGTTCGTTTGTTATTTTAACGAATGAATATTAACTAATATAAACAAATTATATATTTTAACGAATGAACACGAATGCCCAATGGCTGTATACTGATCTTGCGATTGGTTTAGTCAACTCAACAAGCTCAAGGACCATCTTTTTGGACACGTGTCAACTAAGATTCCATATGGACCCTGTTCCTGTCAGAGGAACCACACCCAAGCAACTCTCTCAAAAATAGGTTTTAAATAAGGCTAAGCTAAGAAAGAAGGAAATGCAAGTTGCAGAGTCCCCATGACCAATTGGCCATTCTAGCTGCCGAAAAACCAAGTCTCTAATCATATGAGCATCGAGTTGCAGCTACGCCAATGTGCAGCCAATCGGATAGTTTCCCACCCGCCTATCACAACCTTCCACGTCGACAACCATGTGGACCCCACAGCTATATCCAGGCACCGTGGAATGCTTGTTAAGGACCATGTTCCACTCATCACCAGAGTGGTTACCTAACACGCGCCACGAAAGCCTCGTCTGGCAAAAAACTGTCTCTTATCAGCGTCAGAGACAGAAAAGGACCACAAAGAAGAGGGCAAAAACGCACTCCGCCACCGTTCATTTCCTGGTTGGCTTAACGCCAGTGACGGATTTCATTAAAACAAACCGCCTCTTATTCTATAACAGGTTCCTCTGCAATCCTCCTTTCTTGTTTGGTTTCCATTCTCTTCTGTGGATTTTCAATCATGTGAAGTTTCCATCGAGTTTTTAGGTTAGAATCGCTGTGCCTATTTGCTTCGTTTTGCTTAATTTCGCCTTTCTAGAGGTAAAGTACCTGAAATTTATTGTTTTCTATTGAATGAAGTTTCAGTTAAATTTTGATACGTTTTCAGTTGGTGGGTTCCTTCCTATTGTGTTCTACAATGACTTTGTTTTATGATGGAGCTAACTCAACTCGGGTTTGTTAGGGATTTCAGAATAAGCATCCATTTAAGCACATTGTTATTATTTTTATCATATCTGTGCATCCTAGTTCTTTAGCAGTATTTCCTAGGTGTGTTTTCTGCGGTTATTGTTTTTCTTGTATACGTGAAGATCATTCATTTATTTATTAGATAATGTTTATTGATGCCAAAAAGATATGACCTTTCCTTTTGGTCATTTTCAACCAGGAACAATGATGCTTTCCGGAGATTTCATTTGTTTGTCCGCAACTGTATGAACTGAGCCAGTTAAGCTAATACTGGTTAACCAAACGATTGACATCTTCATTTTTAAATTTGAGGACAATTATGGAGGCACGACCTGCTTTATCCTTTCAGAGATCAGGTGCAAGTAACCTGGGGGTGTCTGAAGGACTATCATCATCTTTACCGGCTATTTCAACACCTATGGAAGATGTGCATCGGAAGTTGTCCGGCACTCAACAAGTTTTGTCAAAAAGGGAACCGATGGGAGGGCCTCTGGTTTGCGCAACCTGTTCTTCCACCAATTCTGGGGTAGTTGGTCATATATTCTCATCATCCTCAGGATTTTCGAGTGATCTTCATTACTCAACTTCATCGCCTCATGAAAAGCATTCAAGAAATGCTCCTTTCATTTCTCAGGCACCAACTAATGTCACAGCTTTGCCATTACCTCATTCGTCCAACGAAATGCTGCCTCAATCTACAATGTCAAGTCATTACTACAAAGAAAATAGAGGTTCTTGGTGTACAGATTCGGGTTTCCCTGATTTTCCTATAAGCAACCCTGTCCAGAGCTGTCAAGTAGAAAACAGTAATTGTAGTGGTACCATGACATCCGAGGACTTGTGCAAAAGTAATGACTGGCAGGAATGGGCAGAGCAGCTTATCACCGATGATGATGCATTGACCTGCAATTGGAATGAGCTTCTTGTTGACAATGTTATGGATATGGAACCAAAAGTGTGTATTTTTCTCATATCATGGAAGATTAAACACATCAACTTTAAACTTATTGACACGGTTTTATCCTTGTTTCATGTTGCTTGACATGGCATATCAGGTGGCCAAACCATGCACAACCATATCTGAACAGAAACTCCAAGTACATTCGCAGCTTCCTTCTTCATCTCTAGCAACTCGCAGTGTTGTAAACTCCCCTTCATCAGCAAACAATGCCCCAGCTAAGCCACGAATGCGATGGACGCCAGAACTTCATGAAGCCTTTGTTGAGGCTGTCAACCGACTAGGAGGCAGCGAAAGTGCGTACTTTTGGCTCTCGTGAAATTGCTTGCCAAAAACTATTGGGCTTTTTTTCAATCTGTTTGGTATTTTCAAATTTCAGGAGCTACACCAATGGGCGTTCTGAAGATTATGAAGGTTGAAGGCTTGACCATTTATCATGTTAAAAGTCATTTGCAGGTACATACACCTCTCTTTTAGTTATTCGTTCCGGGTGATCAAAAGTCCTGGTTGCATTTTCCTTCGAACTGAATATGTGACTTTCTTAACTGCAGAAATATAGGACTGCAAGATACAGACCAGCGTCATCAGAAGGTATATGTCAATCTCCCTTTAAGTTTCCTTTCCTTGCTGTGTTATTTCTCTGCATGCGTTCATGTACAACCTGTTTTGCTTTATTGGATTTTGGGGGGAGGTTTATTGGGAGGTGCTAAGGTAAGGCACCTTAGGGTGCGGCTAAAATGCTGCCATGCACAAACTCTTACCATTTTGGTAAAAAATTGTGTAGGACTGGGTAATAATTTAGGTAGAATTGAAATTCTTTATTACCGGTTAAGAATTTGTATAACTACATAAATTCTTATCAACTGGGTAAGAATTTGTGCAGTTACACAAATTCTTATATTATAACCTAAATTCTTATCAACTTAGTAAAAATTTTAATAGGGCCAACTCATTTTAGCCTCACCCTATAACTTCCTCGGTTTATTCCTTGCTACGTGTTTCAATATTTTCTCTTAGTGGCCTGTGTTGGGGTTGAGGGGGATTGTTCAGTGCTATATATTCGATCATGTCTGTATCCATAAAGTCGTTTTTTTTTTCTTCTTCATTTAGTTTAATTGGTCCCGGAATCTTTATCTGTCCATTGAAAATATATGGTGCATGCTATCGTGCACTCAATAATTCTATCCTCCCATATTGATGCATTGAGATCATAGAAATGTATTTCAATGGATGGAATGTTGAAACCTGAGAGGTGTATAGTCCATGTTGTCCTCTTTGATATAGTGCATTTGTTTATACTGGAATCTTCAGCTGTGCAGTGATCCCCCCCACCCTTCATTCATTCAAAATTTGCCCTTTATCAATTTATCCACGAAAGTAATTATATTTGTAGTTGGCATGGATTTTTTTTCATTTTTAGTGACTTCGGTTTTGGATCATGACAGATTTAAGTTATTTATATTATGCATATTGGGGTTGTCACTGTATATGTGGCTGAAATTATGACTATCGTTTGCAGGATCCTTGAAGAAAAAATCAACTTCTACAGAAGATATATCATCTCTGGATTTGAAAGCGTTAGTGGTTCCTAATGATTTTGCTACAATAATACTGTATTGTGTTTTATATATATATATATATATATATATTAAATTCCATTTTTTATTATTCTGAACTGGAGCAGGGGTATGGGGATCACTGAAGCTTTGCGGTTACAGATGGAAGTCCAGAAGCAGCTGCATGAACAACTTGAGGTATGAATTTGGGGCATAAAAGCATATACTTCATGCTCAACCAAATTGATTTAAATAAATATATCTTTAAATTATGCCTTGGTGGAGTTAGACAGACAACTGAAAATTCTTGTTTCTCCTTAAAAGACCGGTTGGAATTATGTTTCTGGTGTGCTCTCATTCAGTTCCATGTTATCTTTCCTTTCTCTGCAGATACAAAGAAATTTACAGTTGCGAATTGAAGAACAGGGACGGTACCTCCAAATGATGTTTGAGAAGCAAAAGTCAGGCTTAGACAATCTGAAGGTGACACCTTCAGATTCTACCAAAGAGTCGCCTGCAAAATGTGAACCGGAAACCTCCCTCACAAATCATGTAAATTCTGGAACTGACACTGGTAATGTCAAGTTCATGTTGGAGAGAAGTACAGAAGAAATGAGTGTAGAGCAAGAGGCACCTGAAACTGCTGGCGTCGAGAAAGCTGAAACTGGTGTTTCTGAGTGTAAATCACCACCCTCGAAGCGTTCAAGAATCTAATAATAAGTTATGATGGGTTTGAACTGAACAATTATTTCATTGGTTATTGCATTAGTAGGATAAACCAGGTTGAGATGAAGGATAGAGAGTTTTTGAAGTTTTTATAGGTCTTTTTTATGCTCTAGTGGACAATTTGCTTAAGCACTTTGACGTTTAGAAGGATCAACAAAGATATTAGGTTCAGAATACCAATTTTTTAAAATATATATATATATATGAAGATAACTTATAATTTTTTCATACTTCTTAAAAATTATTATATGATTTATAAGTAAATTTTGTTTTGGGTGAGATTAGGGGAATAACCCCTCCCACCTCCTAGGCTTCTTAAACTTTATCTTCTTCTTGGTTGCAGCTAGACTTTTTGTTTATAACAGAGAAGTTAAGCAATCTGAAACTGATTTGCAGGAAGCCATGGATAAAACTTCAAGCATAGTTGACGCCTTGAAGGCAGGTACAAGTTGATAATATCCATGTAATTTCTTATTACAATGATTCAAAATGCAATCAATTCCTTGTTAATGTATTGTACAAGGAAAAAATAAGGTCATGTTTTTGCAGTCTAAATTAAAAGGTAAACTACATATATATAAATCACATAGAACAGAAAAAAGACTTTAAATCTACTTCTAACTTCTAAAACAATCAAAGCTTGAGAAATTACTGGTCATTTCCTAGCTAAAAGGATAAATTTTCAATCTTTGGTTAATTGACAAAAGGCTGCAATTGATTCTAAAAGCCATGTGTGACCAATGACTTGTCCACTTATTTTTGTGGCTAAATCCTGTGCTTCACTAACCCTCTGCCAAATAATGGAAACTTCTTCGCCTAACTCAGATCCTTGGGAGGCATCCAGATTCTACACAACAACCATCTTTGTTTGAGTTGTCTGATCAATGCCGATACCATGTTTAATTAGTTCCTCCATTCTTGTCAAAACAGTACCACCTGCGGTGATAACCAGATTTTGAAGATCTTCCTTGTAACCAGACACAAAATCGCCCATAAAATAAAAGTTAAAGCCATCAAAGAGCTTTGGTGCTTCAACAGAAACAAGTTACTTGCTTGCAAAAGTAATAGTGTTCCCAACTTTATAAGCTAGTAGACTTGAATCCACAAAAGAAACACTTAATTATCCGATTCCCGAGTCTGCCGGTTTAGGGCCATCACGACACCCATGGTTATCAAGAATAACTTCATAAGGTTCCTCATTCAAAGGATGAGTAGCTTTCATGCATTCCTTTATCCCTGTAAAGTTAAGCTTACATATCAGCGGCGACAATACAACTTATTGTTTCCGAAGTAGTGATTGAACTTTAACCAGCACACATTCAAAAGGAAAAGATGCTTATGGATATAGAGTTAAAAAAATAACAATTGAACTTACAATTTATATTGACAACCCACTTCCCATTTGAAATAACCATAAGAACTTTAAGTGTCCTGGTGCATGCACCAGTCCCATTTGTAGAAGCAATCACGTGAGTGACATCCGGCTTCCAAAACTTGGATACAGTTACACAAATCATATTCGCAAACTTGATCAAAATGAACTGCAACAAGGTAAAACAATAAATAAATACAATAAGTCCATTGTTATGATCATCAGTTTCACCTTTTCAACATGATAGAACACATGAACCAATCAAAGATACAGTAGACAAAGCAAAATTGAGTTTTCCTCTAAACTGACCTTCTCCTCAGGAGACAAAGCAGATCCACAGAAAACCCAATCTTTTTTATTATCTGGTTGGCCCCAAAAGGTGTTGGATTTCAGTTGGCCACTGCATGCAGAATTACAATCAGAATGGGTATTTCTAGACTTTTCACTGGGAAACTTGACAGAAGAATGGGCGGGACAGAGCAACAGAAAGTCGTCCTATAAGAGAGAAATTATGAGCATAAATTGTCATGTGAAGCAAATAGAAGGCAAAGGCATAACATCACAGAATAAAAACACATCTAAAAAAATATGGTACAAATGCAATTACATGGTCCCATCGACATTTTGGAATCTCTTTTGCACAAGGGAAATGATAACTTCTGCGGCAAGACTTCACATAACAACCAAGTGCTGCCCCCTTTTGCCCACATCTGCTGCACTTCAGCTTCACACCCCTTGCAAGTTCTGCCTTAAGATTCTTAACAGATTCACCAACATAATACACTTGGGGCGCCCTGCATTTTAAGACAATATCAGAGGTTACAATATATTCTCAACAATTAGACATTTCACATCGCAATTCACAAGGTATAACAACATATAACAATGTACAAGGATGGGCATATTGAGACGAGTTTATGGTGTTTTGGGGCAACAAAAGTAGTCATAGCAACAATGGGCTGTTTATCTGAAGGGATCAACAGGCAGGTGCCGAGTCGTCAAGAACTGCAGCAGCCGGCCTGAAAACATTCGTCTGCTTCTTCTAACAATGATGGAGTGTTTTCGGCTCTGCGAAGCAGACCGAGACTATACCATGCAGATGGATTCATTCTATCGACTCGGAGAGCATTCATCAGCAAGATTTTTACAACAGCATCGGATTGGTTCCGGAGTTGTCTGAGCATGCCAGCAGCAGATATCAAGCTCGGGGCACGATCAGGACCGATATCCAAAGCACTTCAGAAAGCCTTGAGAGCTTCTTTTAGTAAGCCTTCTTCTTTTGTAAAGTACACCTGCAAAACAAAATTGTCTTAAATCCTTCATTTGCTTGTTTATTTCCGAGTAATGCATGGCAGCTCATACCGGCAACAAAGATGATTTCCAATAATCATATCTGAAATCTATCAATCTAATAACAAAAACTGATGCATCTCTTAAAGTCAACTTAGTAGGAAAAACCTTTAGATTCTTCTGCAACATACAAATCAACTACATCAGTTTCTTCCCAGAACTGATGCTTTTGCTCTGTACATGAAGAATGCCAAGAAGTTGAGTATATGTGTCAACAGCACCATTGAGATGTCCCTGTGCAGATTGAAGCTTAGCTTTGGCGCGCAATAATTCTTCTTGGCCCCATTTTCCGGTTTGATCCAAGGCAGCATCAAGAATGGTTTCACTATCCAAAGAACGTTTTAATTTGGGCTGACAAATTGATAATACACAGACCAATAACAGCCAGCCACCCCTTATTGTTCGAACTTAGCAATGACCTTGCCTAATAAAGTGCAGCTTACAACTTTCGCTGCTCAGCAGAGAAATTAAGTTCAAAGCTAGGAGGAATTGCAACAATGGAGTATAGAGAATGATTTGAAAGTTTATGGATTTTTATTTAAAAGACGACTAAATTGATTGAATCTATAAATATAGAGAACTAAACGTGTTATTATCCAAATTTTCTTAATCACAACGTTTTCCTATTAACGACTTTTAACGTGTGAGTTATCATTTCATTAAAAACATAATTAATATTTTATTTAATTAAATTCAATAAAAGATCCATATAAACAAAATTCATTAATTAAGGGATAATATGGTTCAAAGGAGTTAGAATTAACAAATATCTAAGAAAATCAAGGAAATCACATTCCCACTGAATGAAAAAAAAAAACAATACTATTGGAAAATCAAGATTTCCCCTAGAAGGGATTGTTTCCGAATCAACTGTCAGTATATAATTAAAAATAATAATTTTTACAAATCAAACTTTCTTTACAAGTTTAAAATTTATAATTAAAAAATAAATAATAAAATTAATCACTCAACTGTATCTGTATGGACGTGATATAGGACAATTTGAGGGTGTGGCCCCTATTAATTTTTTCAATAATATAGTATTTTTTTATGTATAAAAAAGTAAAATTAATTTTACATCTCTTTAATATTTTAAAATCTTATCATAGTTTCTCTCAAAATATTTATTTTCATTAATAACCACTCATTATAAATTTTTAATTTCATCCTTACCCAACCAATTATGCTTTCTCGACGTTTATGTATACTTGAATACTTTTCTTGCACGTCAAAAAATATAAAAAGTATAATATTCGTCTAGTTAGAAAAAAATAACAATTTATATATTATTTTATTACGTGTTTTAAAAAAAATCATATTTAATCCTTATTTTTTTAATATAAATTTAGCGTTCAACCTATATCTTTTTGATAAATAGCTTATTTTTAACTACCATGATAACTAAAACGTTAAAATCTAACAATGATGACATGTCATATGCATATGATAATATATTTTAAATAAGATGACATCTAACCTATCAAATGCATATATATGAAATATAATTTTATTATAATATAAAATATAAAACAATTAAAATTCAAATAAAATATTAAAAAAATAATTAACTCTAAAATAAAATACTACTAAACATTTTCAACTCTAACTACGATAAAATCAAAATCCTACCTTAAAAAAATTAGTTAATTTCGAATTGTGTTCATATTTTTTTAAGATAGGACTTTGATTCTATCGTAGTTAGGGTTGTGAATGTTTAGTAACCTTTTATTTTAGAATTAATTAATTTTTAATATTTTATTTGAATTCTAATTGTTTTATATTTAATATTAGAATAAAATTATATTATATATACGTGTGTATTTAATAGGTTAGATGTTATGTCATTTAAAATATATTATTGTATGCATATGACATGTCATCATCGTTAAATTTTTAACGATCTAATTATCATGATAGTTAAAAAATAAATCATTTATCAAAGATATAAATTAAGGGCTAAATTTATCCAAAAAATAAAGACCAAAATAATAAAAATTATAAACGTTAAGAATTAAAATTATCTTTATACCAAAAAAAACTAAAAATATTAAATCCGATATAAATCCATAGTAAAAGTTTGTTTTCTCCATAATTTGACCTAAAACAATACATAAGTGTTGTTTAGTCATTTAATATCTTCGTGGCAACCTTAGTAATTTCGTTAATCTGTAAGGTTAATGGTTAATCTCTTCTCTATAAAAGCATATAATCCACTATCTTCCCATTCTCTGCACTCCACACAATTTTCTCTCCTCAGTTTCCCCTTTTTTTCTCATTTATAAAATTGCTATAATTTTAATCTTAAAATCCAGATCCCGGCCACTGAATCTGATCCTTCTTTTCTTTTTCTTCCAAAATTACCCTCCCCTTTGCCTCCAATTTTGTTAAATATTTTATTTTTATTTTGCCTTTACCGATTTTACCCAAACAACCCGTTTCTTCCGGTGCACCGATTTTTATCTGTCGGGTTATATTTTTTATTTATATATGGATGGTTTATTTATAGTAGAATTTTGGTGCTGACGTGTCGTGCATCCAATAAGGCGTAACAAATGAACACCAAAACGATGCGTCTCCCTCCCCGAAGGGTTCCCGATTCTTTGCCTAACAACAATAAGCGCAAAGAGAGAGACGGTTTTGACCTCAAACAGTTAATCCCTCTTCCGCCCTCAAAATCGCCGTTGGTAATCGCCGCCTCTCACTCGGTTATCTCCAACCAACTCCTCGCCGGATACCTTGCCCACGAGTTCCTCACCCGCGGGACGCTCTTCGGCCAGCCATGGGGATCGACCATACCATTACAGACGGTCACTGAATCAAGTACGGCAATCGGAGGAGAAACCGAGCCGGATCCGGAGCGGAACCCAAGGGAGGAGAATAAGCGTCAAAGATACGTGGAATTGGCGAGTTTGCTGAAGACCGGTGGGGCCCACGTCCCCGGCATCATCAACCCAAGTCAGCTCTCTCGTTTCTTAGAGATGTAAGGTCCGCTTCTTTCCATACGTGTCGACATCTCATTGGAGGTAATTCCCCCCTAGTTCCGAAGTTATCCAACAACGGTATTTAATATTTGTTTTGAGCATTTTTCGGTTTATTCTCCGTCTTCGTTTGTTCATACTGGAGAAGTTGAAAGAGTATACGTAGCCATAACTGATATCTCTTACATTTTTTTCCTGTTGTTGTGCATTTGATGTTTTCCCTTATATTCTGAATGAAAAATTCAAATGAAAAATTCAGATTTTGTTATTGATTTTCGATCATGTTTTTAGGTAAATCAAATCTCAATACCTGTTTTTGTTTAAGAACAGATCAATCTCAGTCTCTCGGTATCCATCGAACAGAGATGTATTTCAAAAAACTTTTAGAATTTGTTTGGTTTCTGAAATATTTTGCATTCAAATTGATTAAAAATCTAATACAGTAAATATCCGGTAATCGAAGCAGATATTAGTTTTAGATAATCTAATTAGTAAAGTAAATCTACAAAATTCAAGATTGCAACAGTGGGATCTCCTGGACAAGATTTTCTTTTAATTATCTAAGGACCCACCGATAAGTACTAGTTAACTACTGGATTTTATATTATGGTTGGAAGAGTTTGTATTGAAATTTTACTTACGTCTGAATTAAAATAATTAATTAATAAATTAAATATCGATAATATAAAAAAAAATAAAAATGAATAACTTAGAACGTATTATGTATATTCTCATATCATGTCGCATATTGTTTTACATTAATATTTTTATTCCATTAATGGATTAAATACAGATGATAGTATAAAACTAAAACAGATTTTATTTTTTAATAAATTTTGCTTATTTATTAATGGTTTTCTGTTTATATTATATATTTTTAAATATATTGGTGTGATAGTAAAATAATATTTATTTAATTTTTTTAGATTTTTAATAAAATCTATACATCATGCATAAATAATACTCAAATTTAAATTCTAATCTTCTAAATGAAATATATAATCATTTATTATTAAGAATATTTTATTTTTTTATTTTATTTTGTTGGAGCTTCAAGGCAAATGCAGTCGGCTAGAAAAAGGCAAATGGACCGGGTTCCCCGGCTTGGCGTTGATGTGTCCATGGGACCACTATCTGACCCGAATATGACCCGATGCAGTTTACACGAGAAAATGTATAACTCTACAACTCAATTATTAGATGAGAAAATGTTATAAGAGTTACTAGATTAAAAACCCTTTTTATTGAATAATTTCAGTAAATAAGAGTGATTTTATTTTAAAATTTTTATATAAAATTTTATATATTTTTAAAATAAATATTATTATATAATTATTATAATATAATAATAATTCGTTGCTTAATATCGTCGGTCAAAAGCTTGAAGGCCGACCAATTATCACATTATATTTTTGGAATAATAAATTTAGCCTCATGCTCGATTTTGATTTTTCTAAGTGAAAATTTTATTAAAATTAAATAAAATAATTGATTGAATCAAAATTAAATCAAAATATTTAAATAATATATAAGATATAATTTGAGTTAAAAATATGGATGATCATCCGTATTATATGTTCATGTATTAAATTAAATTTAAATTTTAAATGATAAGACGAATATATTTAACGCAGTTATTTTATAAGATAAATGATTTACATGTGTATTATGATTTTTTTGGGGGGTATATTTTTTATTTTATTTTTATGATATATTTATCTTTTGTTTTTTTAGTATAATTTTTAATGATTTTTAATTACGGTCGTTTTGGTGATCACATAATTTTTTAAAAAACATTTAGCTTTTAATAATTTGTGGATTATGTATAATCCAATCCTCTATTTTGGTAAAATATTTTTGTTAATTAATATAATTAACATGGTGCATTAAAATAACTTATTAAATAATTTAATTTACCCATTACTCTTTTATCATTCGTAAAACGTTTAGTTTAGATTCTTTTAATGTTAAACTTCACCCTTTAAAAGAATTTAATTTTTATATTATTATTTTATATAAGAGTTACGATTATTATCCTAATTTATTCTTTATGCTTGAATCCGTTATAATTTTATTTTATTATTTTTATTAATAAAATCCATATCGTTCAAAAGTATTCTTATAAAAAGAAATTTCAGTCCCAATAAATGGAATGAAAAGGGGCGAGCGCGAGGTTTTGGGTTTTTCTAACTGGTGGTGTCTGTTTTGCTCATCCTTTCTTCTCCATTTCCCGCTTTTGTGAATTGCAGTGTTCCATTTCTTCAAATCCTCGTCAAAAAATCCGGGTAAGTCATAGTTTTTCATTTATCCAAAATCTCCTTAACGTCTACGAAATAGAAAAGGAAACAAATATGATTTTCCCACTCTTCTCCACCTCTGTTGTAAAGTTAATTTTCCACTAGATATGTTTATAAAAAAGGAGAATTACTGTATGTAGAAATGGGTAGGCAAATGCTTTTCTTATAAGCATGCTGGATGATTGTTGTGGTTAAAAGTTAAGCAATTGATTTACATGATGAACTGCCCACTGCAGATTCCTTATTACGTTTCTTGATTGGATTTCTATTGAAAAGAGTATAGTTATCTCAGCTGGACTGTTGTTGATTTTTTGGAATTTTATGGTTGATTATGGTTATTGAAAAAGGGGTCAATTAAAATCATGAAATTGAAGCAAGTTCTGGGAAATTGGTTTTGCCCTTCATTATTAGTTTGGTTGAGATAGTTACTTTATTCCTTTTTCTAAATTTGCTCATCTTATGCTAGGAAATTCTTTGTTGTTGAGAAAATGTTGTCCTTTCAGATTGGTGTTGTTCTGAACTCTTTTTCGCCTAGTTGTGTAGTGAAAAATTATCATAGTTCCTGCAACATGCTGCCTATTTTTAAGGTTACTTCTACTACTCTTAGTCATTCGCACAATACGAGGCCCGCCTTTGTATGCCGCGGAGGTTATTTAAAAACTTCCCCTTGCTTTGCTATTTCGAGAAAATCCAATTCCAGCCCTGACCCTGACACTGACCCTGAAGCTGGCTTTAATTCTAAACCTAAAGCTGAATCCGGAAACCTGAATCATAAGTCTTTAGTTTCCCATAACAAAGATGAAAATCTTGATAAAAGCTTCCCAAAAACCATTCCTAAGAAGCCAAGACGTGGCCGTAGGAGTGAAGCTGTAGCTGTTGAAGATTTTATTCGTGACTCACTTGAACAAACGTTTGAATCAATCCGACAGCAGAATCCAGAAGTTTTTGAGAATAAGGAAAATGTGATGAAGGATAGAGTCAAAAATGAATTTGATCATGACAGTAGCAGTGATGAAGATGAGGATGAGGATGAGAAGGATGGTGAAGTTGGTAAAAGAGGAAAAAAGATGGTGGTGGAAGAGGAGGATCCAGAATGGCCTTTAGATGCAGATGTTGGGTGGGGAATTAGGGCATCGGAGTACTTCGAGCAGCATGCTATTAAGAATGTGGTGGGTGAAGATGGTTCCAAGATTGACTGGGAAGGAGAGATAGATGATAGCTGGGTGAAGGAGATTAACTGTCTTGAATGGGAGAGCTTTGTTTTCCATCCAAGCCCGCTAATCGTTCTTGTATTCGAGAGATACAAAAGGTAACTCTTTTCCTGTCAAATTTATTGTGTTACTGTGATTCTCTTTCAAATGACTCACACTCCAGTTTTTGGAATATCATGGCATTATGACACAAGATATTTAGCTAGTGTACAGTTTTTGCTAATTAACGTTACTTGTGGATAGCAAGATTGTGCCGACAAAAAAAGGCTCCTCCAGATGCTTGATGCATGATTTTAATGCCAAAATATATATATTTTCGTGATTGTGCTTATTATAGAGGCGAATACTTTCCTGATATCTGTCATAAGCAATATTTTAATTACCAGTTAAGAAGGAAAAAATCCATTTAATTTGTTGACAGCGCAACTCAAAATTGGAAGACTTTGAAAGAGCTAGAGAACGCAATCCAGGTATATTGGAACTCCAAGGACCGATTACCACCTCGGGTAAGAATCTTTGCTTTGTCTTTTATCTGAAAATACTTCATTGATAAAATATAAATACTCTCCACAAACTTTATTGACTCTCCATTTCGTTAGACACAAGTTTCAGTGCATGTACAAATCACTCACTCTATTTGATTGCTTGTGAAAGTGGATCTTGATTTATTTTGTCAGGGAAAGCTCCAAATTTTCTTCAACTATTATTATTATTTGTCTGCCGATGCCTTTGAATATTCCTTGAAACAGGCAGTCAAGCTGGATATCAATATTGAGAGAGATTTGGCATATGCTCTTAAAGTCAGGGATTGTCCGCAGGTTTTATTTTTACGTGGAAACAGGATCATGTACAGAGAGAAAGGTTGGTACTATACAATTATTGCTCTGGACTCCTTTATTTGATGCTACAATTTATTGAGGGTCTTGCAGAGTTTCGCAAGGCTGACGAATTGGTCCAAATGATTGCTTATTTCTATTATAATGCGAAGAAGCCTGTGTGGATTGATGAGGCATCAGTGTGTCAACGTTAAAGGATTGTATATTTTGAATACTCCAAATCTACAGTTAAGAATATGTTTATTCATCGTACTTTGTTCTCGATTGTTTTGCTTCTGTTTTTCTTTGGTGTAATGATTTTTGTAATCCTTTTGACCTGGGATTTTATATGCTTCAAAGCAGGTAATCTCCAAGCCTTATCCTTGCTGAAGATAATAGACACCTATGCGGATGTCCGAAGTTGACTCGAGGAAGCATGATCAAGTAATGAATCATCTTTCCGTACTTTCGATTTCTAAACATTTGAAGAATCATATCTTACACCTGTATTCGAATATATGTCGCATAAATATCAATGCAAGTTCAAATTTAAAATGAATACCCCAGGCTTTGAAACTTTTCCTTCATTAAATACCGAATCATAGAACCAGTTCCAAGTTTTTTTCATTTTGTTATTGTACAAGGTTTCCCGGATGTAGTAAACATAAATAGAAGAAAATAAAAAACGAGGAATCTGTAACTTTTCTTGGTAAACTAGCTAGTTATAGTAGCTACCAAAGTACCAATATGTTTATATACCAACCAAAAGAGCCAAAAAAGAAAAAAAATTCCATCTCAACTCAAGTCTTATCCCCTTCTATGAAATCTGAAGCACAACTAAACTGGGACCCTGACTCGGAAACAGTATCGGTGTCCGTGGCTCTGGACCGCCTCGAGCTTCCTTCACCACCCAACTCTTTTACCTTCTTTCTTTTACTTTTCTTTGGCTCTTTCGAGGTCAACTCAGTAGCTTGGTTCGAGTCCTTGGGTTTTCTAGTCTTCTTTGATTGCTTTGATTTATCTGTTTTCTCCTTTGTCGAAGACCCGCCACTCCCATTTGTGGATGTAGTGCGTTTCGACGATTTAGGCAGTTGTGGCATGTCTTTTGCCGCAGAATCCTTCAAACCTTTTTGGCTCAAACTATGGTTATCTGTAAAATTATGTATCCAAGATGATGAATGCATGTATACAAATGATGCAACCAAACTATTTCTTGTTTGTACCTTGAGAACCCCATTTGACAGGATCTTCCACCCTAACTTCTCCTCCAAGAGATGCAGGTGGTGTCTGAAACCCTCCTGGTGGTGCTTGAAACTCATTCATCTGCAGGTAACAAAAGAAAAGAGTCATATATATATACATATATATATTCATTAATCATGTTGTCAACTTGATCTTGTGATTATAAGTTTCATATATTCGAAGGATTTTTGGAGGTTGAATTACCCAGCTAGGTTTAGACTGTACTGCTGAAGGACCATCCATTCCTATATGAGCCACGTGCTTTACATCTGTTGGTAGACCAATCTTCATTTCAGGCTCTTTTTCACTTTCTGTAAAAAAAACAAATTCACCCATTTCTTGCCATTGTTACCAACAAACCAAACAAATCAAATGATTGCTTTGCTTTGTTTGGTGTCTGCATCTTTCAAGGAGAGCTGGAAATACATACCAAACATACGAGTAAAGTATCTAAAACCTTTTAGCAACCCCTTCATCTTGATTTAATGATATCTAAACTAAATCAGCTTATGGAGGTGGAACAAATCAGGCTTGAACTCTGAATCTGAAAACTAAGAAGAAAAGAAAGTCATAATCGGATCCGGCATATATTCGGATATCGACGTAGGCATAATCCTTCGAATACTCGAAAAAAAATGAATCAATTCGTATAGGAATTCTGAATCCAGATAACCTAGAAATAATTTTCTCTTACAGTGTTGAAACATTTCCTCAGCTAACCCATTTCATCTTCAGAGACAGAAAAAAGTTTGTGTGTTACAACAGGCATGCATGGTTTTCATGCATGCAAAAAAAACATAAAAAATAATTTTGAAAAAAAAAACTGATAATATTGGATCTAAAAAGTTGGACTGTTTTGGACAAATCTGTGTTTATTAGGGTGGAAAGCTTCTGTTTTAAGGCAAAACATGCGTTAATTCAATGGAAATGCAATCTAAAATAACAAAAACTTAACGAAAATTTAGGTTTTAGAATTGGAAGAGATATATTTAGGAAGGTTTTAACAAATTGTCTTATTTAGTAAGAAGATAGATTATTGTTTTCTCTTTTTCCTGTTTTCAATTGTGGGATAAAATAAAGGTAATCTACATTAGAAGTTACCGAACTATTCTCTCTCTCTTATTTTAGTCATCAAATTATTTTTTTTTTACAAAAACGTCAATAATATTACTTTTCTTTTTATTTTAGTCACGTACCCTCAAGATTCTGTTAAAAACTAATGGAAATCATGATGTGGTATGGTATAATAATAATTTTAGAATATTAATATCGATTTTTTTGAAATAAAATATAATCTGCAGTTTTCTGGGCAGAAGGTTTCGATATACTTTCATAGGGTATCGATACACAGGCATGATCGACATAGGTAATCTGGGTAAATTAACCTGGGTACCGATACCACATAAATCTGTATCGAAACGGTAGTATGAATATAAGCATGTGTATCGATACGTTTGACAATAATATTGATACTAATTTTTACAGTAACAAATGATATCAATACATGATCTCGACTGTATTAAAATGCAAGCTTGTCAAATAGGACATCAAATGCGATTTTGTTTCATGAACCAGAACTGTTGTTACGAAGATTGCGTATGATATATAGTTTATAGTTTTAGTCCATAACTATGATATAATTGCTTTCAATAAAAAATATATTTTACTAATATTTTGTTAGTTTTCTCCCCTTCTATGCTACCCTTATATTTTATTTAAAGTATATCAAAATAAAATTAACGAAACTCCTATTTTATTGGCAAAAGAAATAGAATAAGATTTCACCAAATTGTTACATCTTTATACAAATACTTGTCATTACAATTTTAGAAAATGTATTAAAGATTTTATACAAATATTTTAACCTGAAAAAATATTAAAAAAACTCAGTTAAATCTCTTTAAGAATTATAAAATTATAAAAAATATAGTAATAAAAATTACATTTTTGACTCTAAAAAAGTTTATAATTCAATTTCGACTCTTTTGGCTGTAAATAGTTTCAATACAGGAGGAGGTTAACTACAGGGACAAAGCTATTAAGGATTAAGAGAAAAAATTAACCTCAAAAATTTTTATTAAAAGTTAATTTATTTTTGAATTTATCCCTTATTTTTGAATATTTATGTTTTACCTTTAATCTTAAATTTTGATTCCGTTCCTACTAACAATAAAAAAAAAGTGAAAAATATTTATAATATAAAATGTGACAAGCTAGATAGATCGATTTGATTAATACAAAGAATTACAAAATTACGCATTATAGGAAAGAAGATAATCCAAAAAACAAGGAAATGTTCCAAAAAGTTATACAAAAATTGATGGTTTGATGAAATTGCACCTCCTATGACTTCTTGGCCTACATTGAAAAAAAACACAAATAGATAAATAAATCCATTTAATTAATTAACTAATTAATTCTTTTCTAATATAAATTAAAACCTTACCTTTTTCAAGTACTTGTCTTGAATCTTCAGTGCATTTTTACATGCTTTCTTGGCATCCAAGTTTCCAGTAAGCTCACCCAATATCTAAAAGAAAAGGAGTTTCAAGGTCACAAAAATGCTGCAGGATCAATGCTTTTCTTGCAATGTATACACACACACAGAGAGAGAGAGAGACAGACATTGACAACGTCATCGAGACCCTTGGCGTCCTTTAGAATCCGTTTATTCTTGGTCTCGAGAACGCTTGCTACGAGGAAGACCGAGAGTGCACTGTTTTTATCAGCATGTCCACACTGCACATTTTTTCTTTGAAATTTACCGTACTGCTTAAGCATCTTCTGATCTATTGGTTGCGCGGTGTCGGTATCTATAGCTGCATCGGGTTGCTCGTACCGCGAGAAGATATTAGGGTTGTACTCCATTGCCCACATTACCTAGAACCAATCTCAGTCTTAGTATAAGCATGAGAAATAGACCACACCACTAATAGAAGCTTGAATCAATGGAATCCATTCCTCTCACCTCCCAAAGATACAAAGCATCGACGAACGAGAACTCTCTCCTGAAAAGCACCATTAGCATGCGGAAGGCAAACAAATACTCCCCACCATCCAGATCCTCTGTCACACAAATTTCTTGGGATATTAGTTGAACAACATAGAAATTGTAAACTACGAAGATGGCAAAAGAAATAAAAGACACGATGTTAAGTAGAACAGTAAATCGAACTAATATAGAAAATTCATGTGGCAAAGACATATACCGAGGTGTTGATGAAGCCTAGGGTCAACAGTCTTAATAATTTGTGAAAGTGTACCAAGCTGGGATTGCACTCCTATTGAAGTTGTATTACACCTAAAGTTCTCCCTCTGTTGTACAAAACAAAAATTAGAAGTCCAATTCCATACTTTTCGGAATATAATCCATAAATATTATACGGAAACAAGCATGAAAGCAGAAGTACTAATCAATTATGCCATCATCGAATCTTTACAAACTAATTTTAAAGATATGGAATACTAAAAGATGGTGCATCATCGAATAAATTATGCTATCAACAATCCCACATGAAATAAACATTTTACCAGTCTGCGCATTGCACGCTCAAAACACCAAAACGCATCAGCTTCATCCTCAAGAAGAATCACCATCGGAGAGCATATGTCATTCATTCCTGCTCAAGAAAGAACAAAGCCAAAAATGTCGGGGGACAAGAAGACTTCAGCTTGGTAATGAATACTGCAATTACCAGCTACTATTCACCTTGAACATATCCGATATCATCATCTACCCAAGAATATATAGCAAGAATATCCCAGAGTTTTGCTTGATTAGCTTCATCATCATAAAAGACAAGTGCTCGATCAGTTCGAACAACATCCAAACCTACAGACCATACATCAAGTACATTTAAGGACCATTAAAATTTAAACAAAGCTACAATTATAATTTGAGATAAGCATGTATGATCTAGAGCTACAGAGGAAGCCCGGGTTCCTCTTGCTATTAACTCAGCAGCATAGAATATAAATAAGAATATGCTAGACAATAATGTTCCAATGCTGTAAAGCATGTGGGAGATCCAATCAGCTGAGCATGAAACTATACACTGTACAGACCAATTTGATGCAAGGAATGCATCCACTGTGCAACTTTCTTGTCCGAAACATCAGGTGGCACATCACAACCTTTGGCTGCTATTGGTTGGCCATCATCAGTAATAATCGGTTCTGTAATGAACTTTCCACTACCAATGACTGGCACAATATTCTGGCATTCAGACTTCCACATGCCATAACGCTCCCTGGGATGGTTAACCAACTTACGAAAAGTATAACATCAAGAGAAAGATAAAAGCTGAGCATTGTGAATGAAGAAAACTAATGGATCCTTCAAAAGTTACAGAGCTATAAAACATTAATCAGGGTAAGTGGTAACCAAATGGAGTGATATTAAAATTTAGAAGTGAAAAAAGGAAACGAGTCATGAATAATTTATACTTGTTGAGATGTTAGAATCCATTTTCTAGTTCTATCTTCTACGTATTGAATCATAAAGTTGTTACCTCCTTTGCTCTCTAAGTTGATTCCGTTCATCAGAGGTACTGCTAGGATCAAAGCAACCTAAAAGGAACTCCCAAACTAACCCTTTGATTGAAGGGTGAACACCCTACCATGCAAATCAAGTAAAGCTAAACACAATTAATAATCAATATCAATATAAGTTTGTTCAACTTTCAACTTATAGAAATAGATAAACATTAAACATATCCTTTGATTGAAGGGTGAACACCCTACCATGACAAATCAAGTAAACCACACCAGTGTAAACAGACACAAGTAGTTATCAGCTATTTCAAAGGTGGAACAGATGGTTAACCACCTCAAAAATTACGAGCAGACACCCAGTTGAATAAGATTCATGAAAAAAGACAAACATTAACAAATAAATATGTTTCACGTAGATGTATGTCAGTTGACAGATTGGGAAAGAGAAAGGAGAGTAATAAGGATTGCCTTTACACTGGTGTCTGGAAAAAGAAAAGGCGACATATGTTATAATATATGATGTACGAGTAATCTATACCCACTAAAACTTGCTTTGATTGCACTGAGAAAATTCAGTTCTCCATATATTAAAAATCACAAAGGCAATTTCGCACTGAACAAACATTCAAGAATTTCATTAAAAACAGAAATCTCATGTAATCAAATAATGATCATACTATTGAAAATCTTAAATACTACAACATACTCCTAATCTGTTAATACAATGTACAATATTTATGTATCCACAAAAATATATGTATGTGTGTAGTCGAAGCAATATAATTATAAATAGAACTCGAAAGAAGCATACTCCTCGTTGGATCCGTCTAAGAACTTTTTCTATATCAAGGCGACCATCTTCAGAGAATGCAGCCTGCCATCTTCTTGCACCAAGTGTTTTCCCTACCTGGTGAAATAGGTCAAGTAAAAAAAATCACGGCATAGTAAACAGAAAATTAAGGAAAATGGAGAGTAAAAGATGAAAACCCTTGGCCGAAAGCGGGTCTTCGGAATATCAGCTAAGCATTCTGGTCTTATGGGATAAAAGCTCTCCAACTCCTCTGTTCCAGCATTTCCACCAAAAATCCCAGCTATTGTCGCCCAATCAACCATCTAAATTCTAAACAAGCGACCCTAATCATTTACTGCCCATTAAAATTTAAAACACATTCAAATTAAAGACATTAACAAATGATACATACAAAACTGTGAATACAAACATTAAATCATTGTCACTGACTCACTGGTAAATAGAAAATGAAAAACATCACCAACAGGAAAGAAAGAAAGAAAGAAAATAAATAAATAACATCCTGTCAACATTCAACGATTAAAGACTTTAACATTTGAATGACAGATCAATTTCATTGATTGAAACCCAGAAATAAACATCATCATTAGACAATCAAATGGTAGATTCAAATATTGATCAAATTCAAAACAACCCATCACCCATTTTGGAGCAGAGTCTCCCTCTATTCCCTCTATCATGGAAGATCCAAATCCAAATACAGGAAGAAAAAAAAAGGAATCCAATAGAATTTCTGAATTAAGGGTATGTTGAAAATTGCATCTTTACATATATCATTGTTGTTATCTTTTGAAAGCTTACTTTGCAGAGTGGTGAAATCAGATAGAAAAAGCCAACTTCTTTACAGGCAAGTAGAAACGGATAGGAAATGCTACAAAAATTCCCTCATTGAAGCATTTCTTTTGTATTTTCTTTCTTTTTCTATTTTCTAGGAGACGATGCAACGAAGAATGACGTGGGTGAAATGAATTACACGATGAAACAAAATCTAGTCCTTAAACTTGAAAATTTCTTTTAATTTGGTCTCTATATTTGTTTCCAGTACATATTAATCTCAAAAGTTAACATTTTTTCGAATTAGTCCCTAAATTTGATATTTAGACATCTTAGAGCACCGTGTCATCAAATGCACAGTAAATAATTCTCAAATGTTGCTTATTGAAATTTAACCACGAATTACAAAACTTGGGTTGCTTTTAAGTACGTTAAAAACGAACATTAAATAAGCTGAGATGAGAATTAATCTAGTAATTCAATTTAAAAATGTTCACAAATACAAGATTCTAAAGATGTTGGTCGAAATAAGATTGTCTACAACTGGGATAGGAAGTTCTTGAAAACATTGGATTACAACTGATAAACTGCTGCTCCATCATTTCCTAATGGAGAGGAGCTCAAAACTTCGAAGAGGGGGAGGGTGATCGTCACGGCTACCTCTAACAATGGCAACACGACTGGATGTTTTGGACTCAAAGGAAAGTTGTTGCCTTTGTGTGGAAGACACGCGGCCGCCACTTGATACTTGTCGATTTTGCAGAATGTCGTTGGGTTCACCGGATGAACTAGGCCTGCTTGCTACTACAGCTTTCCTTGAAGTGCTACCGTATCGAGGAGAACTGCGTCTTTTATCTGAATCTGGGTGCTGAAAATAGGAGACCGGAGATTGTTGTTATTAATATGAGTTAATTCTGACTAAGATAAAGAAAATTCTGACTGGAAATTAAAGCTCACCGCATGTTTTGACAATGTTGCACCCTCTACTGTCTTGTGTCTCGAATGGTCACAACGAGGACTAGCATTCGAAACATTTCTTTTGGAAAATGCTTCAACGGCACCAGAGAATCTATCTCGAATCCCTCTTCCTGCTGAATGTTGTTATCAAGGGGAAACACCCGTAAGAGATATCGAAAATAGAATGCATAGAAGTTAGGTTAACATCATAATAGCTATAGCATGACCATGTTGTAAACCAAATAGTTGAGTATCAAATATTTAAGTTCCACAAACAGAGGTATATGATTATACGACTTAACGAGAAACTTGGTCTTTTAAAACAAAGCAACCTGAGATTTTTTCTGGTTTTTCAATGGCTGCTTCTGCGGTTAAACCTGCTCTTCCACTGGAGTGCTGAGAAACAGATGGAAAAGTTGAGTAATATTCCTGAGATGACGGTAGCCGATCGCAAGAAGTTTATAAGCACTTACCCGCTCTTTGGAGCTGCCACCAATCTGTGGGTACTTCAACACGGTCCAGTCAAAAACATAGTCAAACTGATAACCTGAAGCAATGTGTTTCTTAACGGACTAAAGAGGGGAAAATCCGAATTTCACATTCCATGAAGAAAGAGAAGAGCAACACAGACTACATAGCAACAATGGTGATAACTAACCTTCTCTTATAAACAAGTCTCGGAAAAGTTTCTTCAAATAGGAATAATCTGGTTTATCTTCAAACCGTAGAGAACGACAGTAGTGAAAATACGATACAAACTCGGATGGATATGACTTACAGAGCGCCTGTTAAACATGCATACACCAAAATTACTCAACAACAAATAAATAAGAATTATAAGATGGATTAACACCGAAATCTTGGGACCAGATGAGAACAACTTAACCTTAATGTATTTATACCTCAAACCTTCTGTTTACTAGTTCAGCCAAATAAAACTTTGCCGTAACGGAAATCAAAGAATTTAATTCCTTGCCTTTTATATTAATACTATCTCAAATGAATAGGAATCTCAAACATATTTATCGAAAAAGCATTTCATTAAGAACAATGTGTCATCAAAGAATTCAAATTGCTTAAAAAGGTTTATGGTAATATCATTGAACATTCCATAAAAATGTAACAGGGGGACTACAAATATCAGACCTCTACATAAGGTTAGTAACTCAATCTAATTTCTCAAATGAAATCAGTTTTCTAAAGATGGTGTAAGTAAACACACCTCTACAGAAGTCGAGACTTTCTTTTCACTAATCTTATCATATTTTTGCTTTTTCGTGCCAGCTCTTAGCCCCTGCCAAGGAAGACTGAAGCAAAGAAATTGTGCAAACCGAATTAAAATCAAAATCAATGTGAAGGAAAACAAAGAATGAGGATTTGGTAACAAGCAAAAATCAAATATTATTCATCGAAATGCATAAAACTCTGAATGAGATCAGCACGGGGCGATCAAATAAACAACCTTCCTCTAAGGAAATACATAAGCACATAACCAAGGGATTCCAAATCATCTCTGCGGCTTTGCTCTGCCAATGAAAGAGAAGATTGTATTAACAAAAAGACAGAAGGAAACTTGCATCTATTATATATTATTTAATGCTACTAATTGTGTCGCAAAAGTAACATGACTCACCAATTCCAAGGTGAGTGTTCACACTTGCATAACGAGCAGTACCTGTGAGGTTTTTGTTTTCTCTGCAGCAAAGAATTTGATCAGTTGTTTCACAGACAAATGCATTTGGTACAAGGTTGAACCATATACTCAGTACACCTTTACCAAATATGAATTTGATATAAAGGAGGTAATTTGGTAAAGAAAGAAAATTGAGCGAACAAGAGAGAGAGAAAATTGATGACAATGAAGTATAAGTATACATTGATTATTGAAAACGAGTAAATTTGACTGGCAATTTGGAATCTATAACCGGTTTAGAGTTGAGAGTATATGAACCAACTCCATGATCAATTCTACTGGAAACAAGAGACCTTTCTGACTTTATCCGTATCGAAGTCAATTCCGTCAAGTCAGACTGATTTCACTCCAAAGAGGCAGCATGCATGGTGGATTGGCTCATAAAATGCCAGCCAAAGAAAAAATAGCACGTGATGTGGGTATTGCCACAGGTATTGGTGTTTTCTTTATTTACAAGGGTTCAGAAGGCTGATAAAATTTTCACTATGATCTTCCTTCAATTGTACAAAACGCAAAGGCGGTATAACTTGTTGAAAAAAAAAAAAAGCTGAAAAAAGTAGATAGACAAAGAAGTAACACTCTTAAACTCTTGTGTAGTATCTTAACTCAGTAGTAATGCATGATGATGAAAACTATACAATCTTGGGATCTTCAACTTTGAATTTTGGTATTAACAAGGCAACAGGAAAGATAATCACCTATACGGGATGTGCTTATGAGTTTGAAGATCTCTATACTTCTTCGCAAGACCATAGTCAATGACATATACCTGTAATAACAAAAATGAAAAATTAAGACCATAATAGTTTATGCTTTTCAAGTATAACAAAGTACAATACCTAGAAATGAAATAACATTTTATCATAACCAGAAATTAAAGATTGAAGGTGGTTGTGCCAACAGACCCAACACATGTTATATCTGCCAACATTGCATACAAGAAAAGACGATACTTTTAAGTACCTGATTAGCCTTGCGTCCTAGGCCCATCAAGAAGTTGTCAGGCTTTATATCACGATGAAGAAACCCCCTTGAATGCATATATTCTACTCTATTAATCTGAAAAATAAACAAATAAAGTTAAAAGGGATAATACAAATATGATAAATTCCTTTGTCACAAAAGCCTTAGGCTTACTAGTTGATCAGCAAGCATCAGCACCGTCTTCAATGAAAGTTTCCTGTTGCAGTAGTTGAACAAATCTTCCAAACTAGGTCCAAGCAGGTCAATAACCATGACATTGTAATCAGCTTCAATTCCAAACCACTTGAGGTGGGGAATACCCGCTGTATCAATGAGAACCCTCACCAAGTTAAAATTATCAAACAAACAACTAGCAACAGAATCTTGAGACAAAGCATATGTTATTCAACAAATTGTTTAAGAACTACGTTGGTAGTGTGAAAATCATGTAAAGGAAAGAAGATCATAGTCAAGGTATGTAGGACCAAATCATTTTCTGAGACAGAGGGGGGGTGAAGCACAAATAAAGGCTTACTTCCTCCTTGAAGAAACATATACAATTTTGATTCATAATGAAGCTGTGGATGCTTGGTCTTTGCAGATTCCTGAAAATAGGAAGGGAAAAAAGGTCAAGGTGACAAAACAAATGTCAAAAGAGTAAAGGTAACTGCAGAATGCAAATACACCTAGCCATGAGCAAAAACATGTGGTTTCAGTTTCTCATTTGTGTAGAAACATTGCAATAACAAACGTTCTTTCCCTTCGTACTTAAATGATGAACCATATAAAGCTTAACAAGGCTGGATATGGAAACATTGTCTTGGAAAAAGTAAGCTTTCTTTACCCTAATTAATAAGTGCGTTAGAAAACCACTTTTCCTTTTTAAGAACAAAACCAATCACTAAACTAAAGAACAGATTACTGATCATTCTTTCAGCCAATGTAAAAATTTTAATGCAATTTAAAGCGCAAAGGATTGTTCTTTTTCTTTTTAGAGACAATGTACTGCAAAGTAAGGATAAGAAAAACCAAAGATTGCTTCATTTATAGGTACTCAAGTATCCAAAATCATCATTATAAATACCAGAACTAGAAATAAGTCCATTAGAAGACCAACATAAAACACAACCAAAAACGCATCCTTGAGAAAAGATCACCATACCAGCTTCACAGCAACTTCCTCTTTAGTTTGCACATTTACACCTTCAACAAAAATCCCATAAAAAATCAGGAAACAAGAAGGCACAAGCTGATGAGGAAATGAATACAACAACAGCATATTTCCCATTAATAAGGAAGAGAAAAAAACCATCAACGAGAGCTTTGGAATATTATACCTAAATAGAGCTCTCCAAAAGAACCACTGCCAATCTTTCTTCCTAGCTTGAACTTACCGCCGATCACATTATCCATTCTCAAAAACTAAAGAGCTTAATCTAATCTAAATACTCCCTCAAAGCCTCAAGTGATTTACCAAATTGGCAACCCCAAGCCCCCAACAGATCCCAAAAAAAAGCTGAGATTTTGATCAAAAGAAGAAGAAAAACGAAGGCTAAAAAATCAAAGGGAAAAATTGGAGATTCATATACAGCTTTACCAACTACACAGTTTGAATTTGGAAAGCAGAATCCCCAAAATCTTAAACGGAAAGCTTAATTAAGGAGGAAAACGCAGCTACATTGACTTTGGGGATCAACTGGCAAAACCAAACGTCCAACTGTAACCAGGTCATAAAAAACAACGCTTGAAACAATCAGAAAAGGCCGGAAACAGTAAATCGGATAATTTTTTGGATGAAATAGAAATCAAAACAGTAAAGAAATAATCCTCAGGTGATTGTTAAAGATGAAAATGAAGAAATAAATAGAGAGATTTGACAATGTGAAAAGAAGAAAAAAAAATCATAGCAGCAGATTATAATATATAATAAAATAAAATCATAATATTGGAATTATAAATAAAAAAGAAGATAATTTTTTTTACCGAAAATATTATATTATATTATATATTTTTAGTTTTTTAAGTAAGTATTGATATTTATTTTTTTATAAATTTTTAATTTATGATAAAACATTGATTTTTTTTTATAAAAAACATTTTTAAAAAGTTTAATATTTTTATTTTATAAATAAAATTTAAAATTTGATACTTATCTTTTAATTATACCTTAAACATTCAAATGTTAGATTCATTCTCTCTTTCACCTTTCGTTAAAAAATAATTTTCTTTCATTTTTATCGCACTAAGACTTTATTTAATAGGAAGAGACAAATAAAAGATAAATAATTACAAGTGATAGAAAAATGAAAAGATATACTTCCAATAAAGAATAGGATGTTACGCGGAGGAGGGTCAATTGATACATATTGTTTGTTGTGTAAAACTGGTGTTGAGAATAGAAATCACTTTTATACTATATACTGTATGATTTTTCTCGTCAGGTAATTTTTATTATTTGTGGTTTGGACGTACGAATGGATTGTTAATTCGATATAATGCAGTTTTATATATTCTTATTATATATATATAATTAACTAACAATCGAGTGTAAACATACGAATGAATCGTTAGTTGGATATATGATTTATTTGCTACATGTGATTTCTCTCGTCAAATTTAATAAATAATTCTTATTATGTTTGGTTTAGACTTGACGAGAAAAATCATAAGTAACAAATAAATCTAATCTAAATATCGAATACTATATATGACCCACGTATCGATTTTATTTCAATCATTTGGCTCGGTTTTAAAAAAAATAAACCCATACAAATATTATCCGAAACTTAAATGCTAGTTATAATTTTTTCAAGGTTAACCGTTATAATATTTTAGATAATTATAATAAAATAAACATGTAAATATGTCTGGACATGGATGGCGAAAGTGGTCTGTGTTTGTCGGGATTGACTGACTTGTACTGGTATTGTCTTGTGTCGGAAAAGCTAAGATTTAAAGGCAAAGGGGATGTTTTCTCCCCATCCAAATCCAAAACCAAAACCAAAACTTGAGCTAATATATCCTCACATGTCACGGCCACATCCCTAGAATGTACTACGCCCAATGGGCAGACCGCGAAAGAATCCTAAGCTGATAATCGATGACCGAGAAAAAGAAAGGTACAGGTTTACTGATATGTGCCTTTATAGGTGTACTGAAAAATTTAGAGTTAGAAGGATTTAAATCATGGTCTTGTTTTCGTTTATAATATTTTATTATGATTGTGGACGATATTAGATAAATTATAGTTATTATGAACTGTTATTTTTTACAATAACAATTTCAGACAGTATCAAACCTAGAAATAATGATCTTGATAATCGTCACAGACCCAAATTTAAATTCTTAACTTTATGAACTATTATTAATTTTAATTTATTTATTTGATGTAAACCAATTTCCAATATGTTGTTGATTTCCCTATACAATAGGTAATGCTCGATGAGATGTCGGTTCGGGTCGTTGGAGGGGAGGTATGCCCCGACTGAATCGAACATGGTGGAATAATAATGGAGAGACCCGACAAACCGGTCTAGAAATGATCCACCGTGGGACAAGTCTTGCTCGACCAATGTGATAACTGTGGGAGCCAATTGCTCGATTAGTCTCATTGTCTTCCAATCGGGTCCCATAGCATCATACAATGAATGTTGTAGCCAATGAAGAGCTAGTGTCTCACCTCTTCGGAGTTTTACCGTTGTAACATCAACCTCCCCGAACTTCCTCCCGACCGGGTGGAATTCGAACGACAACCCGAGTCGTTTAGCGAAATTCGAGAGTTGTTTTTCCGTCTCGACTAGAAGCTCTATCGAACTTCCGAAACTGGTCATTGTGACGTGCGGAGGCCCTTCCATACGTGTGGCAAGGATATGAAACAAGGCCGGCCATTGCAAACCCTGCATGATATCGAGGTCGATTATATGAACTCGATCGCGCGGATGAAATGCTTCGAGTATGGCTTGGTTGGAGGTGAAATGCGCGAACTTGATAAAGGGAGAGACATTGTTGAAAGCTTGAAAAGCAGAATGAACGGTTTTGAAGTTGATCAACGGAGAAAAATCCCTAACCAAGAATTAATAACCCTACTAGACATGGACTTAGCGAAATATGCGACAACCCTTTCGGCGCACGAAACAGCATATGGAGAAGCCATTTGAGTCAATTCAAGCAACATCCGATGAGTTTCACCGAGGTTGTCGATGGAGATAGCAACAGCACACTCTAAAAGAAGCGTTATCAAGCTCAAACCTTGCTCATTCCACTGAGCCTCTTCAACGGTAACAGTTTTGCTCGGCCTAAACTCGCCGAGAACCGATGGGGAAAAGTTATCCTCGCATGCCATTGATGTACCAACTGCCTGCAAGCTGCCACGTTGGTCGGTTTCTGTATTCTCAGCCGGTAAGTCATCAATGAGTTGCTTTGTGACATGTTCGACCCACTCGGAGAGTTCATTTCTGTCCGAGTTTATGCATTGTTGTTGCCGGGGAATGGAGCTGACGGTGGTGGTTGTGAAATCCCATATGGGTTCACGATGGGGCTGGATCATGTCTAGAGTCGCATGAACCACTTCGAATCCTCCTTTCATCATTGAAAGATGAAGCAGAAAAAAGGGGAAATGGAGAGAAATTTGGTGGAGGGTGTTGAGGAAAGGTGGAGACCATTTTTAAAGGTGAAAATTGGGGAAGAATGACCGAAGACTAGAACGTTTTGGAAATTTGTTTAATGCAACAGAGCGTCCGGCATAGCCAGACACACAGATGAAGCTAAGAAGCTAAAAGACCAGCAGACGTCATGTCTGTAGTGATTTTCACTGCAGTAATTAGCTTTTAATGCTTTATACCCCCAGGTAATAGAATGATGAAAATTTTTGATTAGGTTGATCAAGGAACAACATAAAACTGTAATACAATCATGAACATCAACAAGGAATGCTGGATGAAGTGAGCGTCTTCTCTTCAACATAAAATTTCCACTATTGTGCAGCTGTCACCTAGAGCAATCTTAGAAGAATAGAATGATTATATTAATGATGCTGCAGCCTGCAGCGACAACTGTTAGTTTTATATTATCTTTCATCTTGGTGTAGCAAGATTCTGTAGGAAATAATTTTCTTTGCTTGCAAACCTATGTTTAAGAGAGAGTCCTGGATGTTAACTTGCCGTAAATGTCTTCTGGCTTAGAATTTTTGGCTATATGCTTCAATTACAACTCCTATTGCTCCCTACTGGCCTGCATCGACTGTGTTATTCCGGAAGATTCCTTGGCATAATCCATTTGATCCAGTTGCATATACATTGGATGGTGAGAGCATTGATATCATGGTATGTATGCATGGCTGTCGAAAATGTGTCGGTTTACCGATTTCTCCTAGTTCCGAAACCGGTGTTTTGGGATACCCTACAGGCTACAGTCTTTCAATTGAATCCAAAAGCATGTCTTAAATCTGTTGTGGAGCTTAATAATTATATAGTTTTGGTTTGGACATGAATATATACTGGAATAATATGTCTAATTTAGCACCCCAGACATCAAATTTTGAGCCCTTCCATGATATGGAGCTGAGCCTAATTCAAGTCATAAGAAACTCGGACTCGAAGTTCGGATAGAGCTTAATCAACATTTGCTTTTAAATCTCGAGTTTATTTTCGGATAACGAATTCAATTTCTTGAGCTCGCTCATTTAGATTTGTATATCTTATAAAATAAACTGATTTTTATGGTTGATTTTAAACATATTTTTTTATACTCGAGCAGGTTGGTGAGTTGCTCGAATCTAATATTAAAAATTTGAGTCTGATATTCAATAATTAAACTCAACTTGATTATGATCAAGATAAATTTCTTAAAATTATTATATTCAGAAACTAACGCGGAACATAAAAAATTTAGGGATCAAGCTGAACAAATTTAAAATTTAGGGACCAAGATGACATAGAAACCCAAGAAAAATATATCAATCATAGGTCCTCAAAATCTGAAAAAACAGTATTACTTTATGATATGAATCACAATTCATAAATTATTACGGATGTCGAAATTCGAATTCTAATTTTACTGGATATATTCGATCCCTTGACGAAAACTCGAGAAGATTGAAACCTAATAATGTGATTATACATTTTAAGTGTTTGATCAGCCTAATAATGAGATTAATCCCTTGAGTAGAAAAATAAAACTGCATGACAAGAAGTTGGGTTTATATTAAACATGAGCTAACTGCCAAAAACAAAACATCAATGTTGTGTAAGAAATCAAAAACGGGTAAATTTGCAACTCAATATTTATCTTGAAAATATAATAATTATAACACCAAACGGATAAGTTTTGACTAATAATTACGGGTAAGTTGGGTTTAAGTATTTTTTTATCAATTAAGTGAAATCTGTTTTCTCGCAATATCAGAATCGTTACATTTTAAAACCTATTGATCAATTTAAGATATAAGTCATAATTTAAAGATATGTACTATGGCGCAATTAACCTCACACGTAATTATACGTATATACGTGTCCTGATATCATTAGCAGTAGTAGTGTGATAGCAATTTTGGTGTTTGGATGGTGGATCCATGTATAATGTAAGATGTATTCGTATTTATCTTGATTTTTTTTAAAATTTATATATTTATTTTTTTATCCTTATAAATTATTAGTTAAATTTTTATAATATATAAAGTTTATACTCATCTTGAAATTTTAAAATTTTATCTATATTCCACCTTCGAATATATTTTTAGAGGTACCATTGGTTTGGCAGCTGCTGAATTATCTGATACAGCTTTCTCCCTCTCCCGCATCATTCATCTTTTATTTTTCCTTCATTATTGGACATGTGATGTAAGAACTGTATCACGAGAGAGACGTAAGCTTAATTATTTATGAAGACAAGGGGTCCGAGTTCAAGTCCAGTTTCTAAGGCTAGGGCTAGGGGGGTGAAAACAACAGCTTGGATGCCAATGATTCACAGAGTTTAGATTTGCGGCGATCAGAAAATTAAAAATTAAGGAGGAGAAAACAATGCGTCTTAACCGAGTTAAATCACCTCAGGACTCCATACACGCCATCTCTGCAATAATAAAAAAACCCTACTTGCTACTTGCTAAGTCTTCTCATTTTCCATGTTAAGTATGAGTATCATTTATCGAAGTAAGAATCATCTGTCTCTTTTTCGTATTTTTTTCATGTTTTTATTTTTATCGGACTGCTCGTATACGCGTCAATTCCTACACCCAAACATGAACTCATTTTCTTTGCCACGTAGGTATGTATATATATATGAGATAATATTTTGGGGGGTTGTTCTTTAATTTTTTTAGAGTTTTGTCTTATTGATTCAAATAGACTCATATGGTATACCTATTTTTAGTGAGTAAATCTTTTAATAATGGTTTTATGGATATTTAAGGTCATAAACTCGAGACATACTTAAACGATATCAAATTGTTTATCACTTGAATCAATCCTCGTTGGTTGAGATAAAATCTTTTTACACTATATTAAACTTAAAAATTCCTCACTTTTTTAACCATTATATGAAACTAAAAGAATCAATAAAATAAAAATATTATTATACAAATAAAAATTAAAAATTTAAATTTAAATTCTTTACATATTGTATCATTATATTCGAATGTTATTAGTAAATATATATTATACTCAAATATATATTTGACATTTATTATGAGATAATGAGCTTCTATATTTGAATAATTATTCATTTTATTTTAATTAAAATCAGTCTATGACTAAAATGGTTCTTAATTAGTGACAAGTTATTAATAGCGTATTAAATACAATTGTCGGAATTGCAATTACGACCGCCAATCACATCCAGAGCTGCGGAATCAACGATGCTTATACGTATAGAGATCAATGTCCCGCGGTTTCAAGCTATCACACGAATCTTTTCATTTTGTTACACGTAGATTTTATTATTGTTAGATTTTATTATTTAATTATTTTTAAATAACTATTAAAATTTTAAAACTTTAATATTTATAACTAATTATATTTTAAAAATAATTTTATGAATCAATCTTATAATTTTATTCATTTTTCTACCTAATTAAATTAACTCACATCAACTTTATTTTTTGCATAATATTTTTTATAAATTAAAATTTTATATATTATTTTTTTACCTTATATTTATTTTAATATAATAATGAGTGAAATTATTTGTGCTACAAACGTTATATAAAAAATAATTCTTGAACCTATCCTAGCCGTTCAAGAATTTATGCCGGATTTCATTCATCGAATAAATATTTATTCTACCCTAGCCTAGCTTTGTAGACAAAAGTTAGACCGAATTAATATTTTTTGTTAATTAAAAATAATTTTTATGTGTCATAATATTATATAATCGTCTTATCAAAATAACTATAAATAAAAAAATTTATTAAGTTTAAAAATTAATGCGGAGAAAAAATAAAGATGAAATCGAAAGAAATTACCAAATTTAAAAACTAAAAGTTATTTTATACCTTAAAACTTATTGAATCTTTAATCGTAAGTTATTATTGATTTTTTAAGGCAAATTTTTAAGATTAAGAAACATGTTGTTTATGGTAATAATATTATACTAAATGCAATAATTCGACAACTCCATGTGTTTGAATCACTTAGTAGAGAAATTAGGGTCAAACATCCATCTTATCGGACTCTTATCCTATAACCTAAGATTATCAACATAATTAATTATTCAAATAGTAATATTTATCATACAAAAGTTGTACGCGTGAATATGTATGGATCGTGCATAAATTATACATACATAATAAATGAAATCAAATTTTATTAAAAAATGGAATTAAATCAAATTTAAAAATTTAATATAATAGTATTTATTATAATTATTACAAGGCGCACATGATGGCTCCTGTAATGATTAAGACAACGACAAACCGTAGCTAAATGAAAATGAAACCAAGTGTCCGATGCACATTGGAGAAAGCCACGTGGGGGTTCCGACACATGTTATTTTCGGGAGGGTTCCGAGTTGACTGAGTTGTTCCAATCTGAGTGGCTCAACTGTGTAGGTGACTCGGTTGATCTCCACCTAATATAATATCGATAGTCATGTAATGATGAGAGATTGGAATTTGGGGGGGAAAAAGATGAGGTGACGATATAGTATTAAGATACGTATTCAGGAATTAATATCACATAAAATTTGAAGAAATCACATACATTACGTTAATATATATCATCAAGAATTATTAAAAAAGTTATTTTAATAAAAAATATTATTATCTATAAATAAATTAAATTTGAATAATTTATCTGTATGATATCCTTTATTATAGAAGGCTAAATTTCTTTGACTGTATTGACTTTTTTATGTAATTTAATTCAAATTTATTTTATAATATTTGATTGGATCAACACCCATCTAATTCGGTCAAATTCCCATCCCTACTGTCGGTCGGTCTTCCAAGGATATCCGGAATCACGAGGCATGTATCCATTTTTTCGTAGTTATGTCCATTTTTTCTGATGACGTGTCGAATACAGATGTTGTTTTATCCGACGACAATCTTTATGATGACAAATGGCTTGGTTGGGCAGAAAAAAGTATTAGGTAGTCATCCGTAATTTTAATTAATAAAAATAATTTATCTTAATAATTTTTATATATAATTAGTGATTGAATAATTATTAAATAATTATTTAAAAATAAATAAATTTAATTATTTGAATTATTGATAATGTGATAAATATAATTTATCTAACAATCTCTTGTCGGACCAGGAACATAATTGTAGCCGAATCCAATCAACGCAGCAGTTAGTATATAAAATTCTATTTCTATTTTATAGCCACAAACTCTCCCTTTATAATAATAATTATTAAAATGAATAACCGTCAGACAGAAAATGGCTTTATTATCAATAAATGTTTTTATTGACATTAATTTTATTACCAAATTGTAATTTTATTAAGATGGGTCTGATGTCTAGTGGGACCCAGATCAAAGACAATCATCAGGCCCAATGATTTTTTTCCTTTATGTGATCTAAAATTGAACAAATCATTTGTGGCTAATAATTTTTATTTTATTAATATTATTCCAGCTATTATATATATTTAATTATTTATTATATTTTTTATTTATTTATTTTCTTTGAGTTTTCTTTTTATTGCTTAGAGCAATCCGATGGTTCACGTGGTCGTGGGAATAGGCTTTTTAACATTTTCTATAGAGGTAGGATGATATGGCCCACACTATACAATTATACGACCAATTAATTATTGTTCCATTTTTTTAAATAATATGTATGAAGAGAGATTTAATAAATTAATCATATATGCCTGTTCGTTTGTAGAATATTTTTATTATAATGGTAAGGTATTAAATAATAATTTATATTTAACATGAATTATATTTTTAAGTTAATATTTTAAAAAATTAAATTAATATTCAAATTTTAAGTTCATTTATTTGTTACTATTTTTATATTTGACACAAGTAAATAATAGTGTCATAAAATGAAAGTTCGGACATAAATTCAAAAATAAAATTCCTCTCATAAATAACTTAAAATAAGACATCTAATAAAAATATCCAAATATATTTAAACTTTTATTTTTTTATCGGTTATTAGTATATTCAATGAAATCAAGCAATTTTGTCTCATTGTAATTAATTAGAAGAACAATAATTATTCTTCGAATTTTCATGCCTTTTCCTTTTCTGGAATAAAATAACTCACCTACAAAATTCTCTTATTTCATCAATATTACAAGCTCCGGCTTCTCAATAATTATTTTAAATTAAAGAAATATGAGTGTATTTTAATTTTTTTTAAATAAAAATATTATTAATCAGATTTAAAAATAAAAAAAGCAAAATCATAAATTTGTAGTCAAACAAAATAAAGTGAGACCAAATTACAAAAAGTTAAATTTAACTTTTAGTCTGCATGAAGTATAATTGTTATCAAAACAAAAGTAAATGATAATGACCATGAATATTACTCCATACTTTATTTGATTAATTAATTATTTATTTATTTAAAGGGATTCCCATATACGCATTATATTTATTTAATTATATTTTTTTGAAGTAACTATATAGTAATACACCCTAGCTTGTATATATATATATATGTATATATCAGATAATATATTTTTAGGGTATTTATAATAAAAAGATAATGCTAACATCCTCACAAATAAATGATAATGACCACGGATATTATTACTTTATTTGATTAATTATTTCTTTTCTTTTAAAGGGATTTTCATATACAAATTATAACTCTTTAATTAATTTAATTATATCTTTTGAAGTAATCATATAATATCATATATAAGGATAGAGTCATTTAAGATTGAAAGAACAAAACATAAGTATTTAAAAATTAGGGAGTAAATTTAAAAATAATTTATATATAAGAATCAGAATAAAATAATTTTTTTAAAAGAATTGCTCTTCCCCACACCTTAATAGTTCCGTCTTCGGTCATATATACTTTGTATATACCTCAAATAATATTTTTTGTTAGGATATTTATAATAAAAATAAAATATTGCTAAAATACTTACAAACAAACTAAGCTTTCTTGTAACCTTGGTTTATATTGAAACTTCCCAATTATAACTAACTAGCCATACAAGCCTGGCTGGTCCCTATATATACTAGAATATTGCTAAGAAATTCCAATTGGCAAAGGCACTTAATTTCTCATCATCATAAATTAGCTACATATATGTACACATCCAAAGCTTCACACTTTCATGTAATATTTTTTCTTTAAGTTCCATCTCTTACCTTTGATTTATTCAATAAAATTCTCATTAAATCCCCACCTTTTCTTTCCTTTTTCCTTTTGTTAGTAACATAAATATGGGATTAAGAGACATTGGAGAAACACTGCCTCTTGGGTTTAGGTTCTGTCCTAGAGATGAAGAATTGGTCTGCCATTATCTCTACAAGAAGATAGCTAAGGAGGATGTGTTGAAGGGCACTTTGGTGGAGGTTGATCTGCATACATGCGAGCCATGGCAGCTTCCTGGTAGGTCTTTTATCTGCTCCATTTGCTGCTTTGAGAAATTTTCTTCTTTTGATTCACTTTCTGAGTTTGGGGTTTAAGCAAAGTATGGAGTTGTGTTTTTTATTTTCTAGATGGGACATGGGGTAGTGCTGGTCTCGCAGGCAAACATGCTTTGCCACTGTCATCTTCCATGTTAGCTGTTAGAAATTGTTGAAAAACAAACACGTTTTCTCTCGGGAAAGAGAGATGGAAAAAGAAGCACATAGATTTTAACTTGGTGTGGTTACAGTTTACACTCACCAGTCACATACATATATTTAGAAACTCATATACATACATGTAAAATATATATGTAGGGTTATGCATGTGATGTAAATATGTCTCATTTTGTTGAATAGTCTTCATCTCGATAAGTATTAAAATTCAAGTCTAATTACCAATAACCAGTTGATTTAGTAGGAAAATACCTTAAATCTTTTGAACATAATCAAGGGTTTGAATTCTAGCGCTGTTAATGGAAAAAAAACTAGGTTGGGAGGTCACTACATGATCTTTATAAAACTCCATCCGAATTAGTACACTAATGAATCGGATATCGATAATTAAACCAGAAATTTGAATCTAATTAATATCCTTTATGATTTCTGTAACATGGATTGAATAATCTTCCCTCAATCTTTTCTTTCCAATTATACAGACATTGCAGAACTAAAAAAAGATAAACTTCCTCCACCTTCCAATTATACAGACATTTGATTCTACTTAATTATAATATATAGACTTTGTCGAATTTTTAGATTTAAAGACATTATAAATACGTGTCCCTCTTAATGTTTGATTTTATCGCTATGATAGAGAAAGTTAAATGTGACATAATGGCTAAACGTTGAGTGTGGTGTTGGAATAACGTGTGACCTAGGAATAACAGTTAACCTCCTCTCCAGCATGTAATGCCAAACAGACCATTATTACCTTGCTTAGACATAACTCATAAGGTGACAAAGACTTACCAGCACTCTCAGTAATTCAAGCGACTGAAAAGGGTTTTTCCTTTGTATTATTATGACACAGTGTAACACTAGATTGAATTAACTAAGGTGACATGAACTTGAAATGAAATTACAGAGGTGGCAAAGTTAAACGCAAACGAGTGGTACTTCTTCAGTTTTCGTGACCGAAAGTATGCGACCGGATTTCGTACGAACCGAGCAACCACATCTGGCTACTGGAAAGCAACGGGGAAGGATCGAACAGTGGTGGACCCAAGAACCCATGAGACTGTGGGGATGAGAAAGACTTTGGTGTTTTACCAGAACCGAGCTCCGAACGGAATCAAAACGGGTTGGATCATGCATGAATTCAGGCTTGAGACCCCACATATGCCCCCTAAGGTCACATTTTATCCTCTCTTTCCTTTCAACTATATACTCATATCACATGTCTGTTCATATATGTGTTGTTTGAAAGTGAGAGATCGAAATTTAGGGTAAATAGGAAACTTAAGGAACAAGCATAGTGAGAATAATACCTGCAAGTTGTCCACTTATTATTCGTTCCATTTTCATAATCAAATACTTATTTATGACACACTATTATTATCATATACTTAATCGGATGGAACTATTTCAACACATATGTCATAACTGATTCAGACACATGAGACTCGAATTCGATCTGCTTATTCGATATTTATTTCGAATATGACAGGAAGACTGGGTTCTATGTAGAGTGTTCCACAAGAGCAAAGAAGTAGAGAACAACACCAGACTGAGCTCACCAATGATTTTGGAGCCCTCGATTCATGTTCCTTTAACAGACCAAACCACCATGGCTTGTGGCTATCACCAACAAATCAGCTCTGTACCCACTAAACCACCCCAACAAGGCCATGGCCAAAGCTTGCTGAATCTACTTCAGTATAATTCCCATCACGAAAAGAACAACAATAATCACTGCAGCAGCAATGAAGTTAACTCGAAAGTCGACGACGACGATTACGAGTTCTTGTGGGGCATGAACATGGAAGAAAACAGCCTGGGCGATCATCATCATGATCAGCATGAGTTTATTCATCATGGGGTGGCTTCCAACTCGGACGACATGAGATTCGAGATCAATAATAGTATGATTTTCCTATGAAGATTATTTCAATACTTTTTATATATAAAGAGAAAAGGAAACAAAAAAGAGTTGGCATTTATTTGTTGATTTGTGATGTTGGAGTGGCGTTTGACGATTCAATGGGATCTTAGATGATCGTCTTGGTTCTTTATTCTAGGGTTTATATATATACTTTTTCTTTTTGTATACAACAGTGGGCATTGTAAAAGTTTTATTTATATAAAGCATATATTATTAATTCTCACTGGAATGATCGAACAACTTTCGACTATGAGTTTATTTTATCAAATATTTTTATATAACCAGTTAATATAATCCACTAGTCATTTGGTTTTGGTAGGCGAGTCTCTAAGCAGTTTTTTTATACACAAGACATTGAACTTGAAACATACTCAAGTGATGTCAAGTTGCTAACCGTTTAAACCAACTTTCGTCGATAAAAATCTTAATTTTAAAATAAATATAAAACTATACACAACATATACTTATTATTTTGAAAATCCCTAAATTTTAAAATTCTACTCGAAACATATTTTAAGAGGCTTTTGTTACAATCCTTAATAGCTATTTTATATGTCTGCTAGACCTATAGTGGCCCAATTAAATGGGTTGATATTAAAAAAAAAAAAAGAGAATATTTTTACACATCAAGCAAATGGTCCTGTAATAGTATTTCAAATTATACATGTCCTTCAAACTAAAATCCCTTACATTGTCCTGTAATAGTAACCAGCAAGCATGCCCAGTGTCCATCAGCAGAGACGACTGTTAATCCAGCCAATCTTCACACACAGGGGGTCATAATTAGCTAGCGCCGGTGTTCCTCACTCTCACTACTAGCTCACTGTTTAGTCCTTGCAACCCTAAACAATTTCACCAAAGATCCCTACAAAAAGCATGCATAGGGACTCAAAGTAAAAGTACATAAACCAATGACTCGCGTAAATTCTTAAATCCTACATAAAATAATTATTAATTACCCGTATATAATGATATTCCCTTGTCTCCATACTTTTTTTTTTTACTTCTGAAACGATGGTAATAAAAAGGTTTAAGTTGTGTAGGGTTGGAATTTTTAGAGTCCGTGTTACTGTTTGTTGTTGTGTCCCATCCCAAGAATCCAGATTCCATCCCAAGGTCTAAGCAGGTGAGGGTTTCACAGCTACAAATATCTAGGTGAGGCAATTAGCAATAGGATAGCAGCTGCAACGGCAGCAACGCACTGAGGGAGGAGTGGTGAAGAGTAGCAGAAACAGTTACATTTGTCTGATACCGGGATCTTTAGATATGAGAAAACAGTTAAATTTGTCTGAAAGTGAAACCTGGAAAACGGACGTATGCTGGTGTTTCCTCTGCATGACAACTCCCTTGGTTTTCATAGTTCACTGGGGAAAAAATTTAGAGCTTCTTCAGTTATGTTTTTCTAACGAATGTTAAAGCGTAAAATAAAACAAATAATGTTTAAAAATTATAAAGGGAATGTTGATTTCAGTTTTTATGATTAATTTAATGTTTAAACAGTGATATTTGTTCTAGAGTATATTCTTAACTATTTGACATTGATTGCTTAATCACTGTGTTAGTATCACTGGTGTTCAAATTTGTGACCTTTAAAAACAACCGTTTAAGCAATAAAACTAAATGGTTCATGCTTATCGGTATACATGGATAAGAGGATAGAAAACTAGAAGGAAAATAAGTTTTTTTTATATATTTTTAATATGATTGAGTCTAATATATTTTTTAAATTAACTAATAGTGATTACAATAATATATGTTATAGAATATACATTAATCGTTTAATCATTCTGTTAATATCACTGGTGCTCGAACCCATAACCTTTAAAAACAATAAACTTTGCTTTAATCACTTAAGCCAAAAACTCGTGACATTAAATTCAAATCATAATTTCAATATTATTACAGATAATACAATGAATGTTTGACTGCCATCTGTAGGTGATCAGACATGGTTGGCAGGTGTGCACGTGGATGGTGGGTCCAATCTCATGTATTGTTTATTTCGTCAAATCCTGATGTCCCATCCCATTGACCGTTGGATGCGAGATTCTCGTTCTCTACCTGTATTACGCTTCGTATTACATGTATTCGTATGTATGTTTGTATTGTTAATATATACATTTTGCATACGTAATATATATAATATTTGAACTTGAAATTTAATTTTGATTTTTTGTCTAAATTAATATTATCGTAAATGATTTATTTTAATCTATTTAAAGCATCAAGATAATTTGAATATTAATTTAAAAAAACATTTTTAAATATCAGTATAAATTACACAGATCACCACGTAACTATTATATTTTTATTTTAGTTATTCAATTATTTTTTTATCAAAACAATCACCAACATTTCATTTTATTATAGTTTTGACCATCAGTAATATTATATATTTTATATAATCATATTTTAATAAAAGTTATCTCAAAAATTTTTAGAGTGATGAACGAAAACTCAAATAAAAACTTGTAAAATATATTCTATTACTTTAGACAATTACTTTAACATTTTATTAATAAACTATCTATAAAACCACAATAAAAATTATCATACATATATATTTTTTTGTTTTATTAAAAATTATTAAATAGTATAACTAAAACAATAAAGAACAATCACTTATTTATTAGATTATCAAAATTACGAAAGTAAAAAGTAAAGACTCTAAGTAAACGTTCATATTGCTCCCCTTATCCAACATCATTAGTTTTAACCTAAAATAACATTATTAGAAAGAACAATTGCGAATATATATAAATTATACAATAAATTAAAAAGAATTAGAAAACAAATGCAGAGATAATGGCATCCACAATTAGTAATATCTATGAATAGATCACGTCGGCTATCCCCTTCAAGGGAAAGGAAAGCTTCTCAAGCATATATCATGCTAGTATTAGTTTAAGTAGACTTTAATTATAGATAAAAATTATTTATTTTTAATAATGTCTCTTTTAGTTTTTTCACTTTAAAATAATGAGATTAAAGTTTATGAAATTAAGGATAAAAGATTTAAAATTTAAGATACAAAAATTACGATTAAGATTTAAAATTTAATTAAAAATATTTTTTAACGTGGCTTTGGTACAGGGGTTGTTGGTTGACATCGCCCATCGCAATCGTGTTCTTCTGATTAGTGAGCTGATTGCACGTGTATGAGACGTTAGGATTGTGCATGCGGGAAGAGAGACTAATGGAGTAGCAGATCTGTTGGCTAAGATCATGCGAAATACTGAGGATTTAGTGCGAGTGTTCTTGGAACCACCTAATGCAGTTCGGATTTTACTTGATCGGGACAAGTCCATAGGTTTGACTTGATGTTTTAGGGGTTTAAGTTTTTGTTTAAATTTGTTTAATGCCGCTACGAGTACTTTTTTCCTCCAATTAAATTTAGAGAGGTTTTTAACGAGGCTCGTAGTTACATTCCTTTTTACATAAAAAAGACATTTTTTTTTTTGTTTTTATAAAACCCTCCCATCGGATACTTCAAACTTTAGAGTGATGTCTCCATTATTCTTTAGAGGCAAATGGTAACCTGACCCAACTCCTTTGGCAATTATATATGTCCTGTCGGCCATCAGCGAACTACGTGGCCTAACAAAAATATGTACTTATGTAAGTCTGTATTTACCCATCTCATCATCTTAATTTCGTTCGGAGAGAACTTTAAAATATGAAGTCAATTAAAAAAGAGGATAGACCGGTGATACAACTATGTCAACTCTGAGAGGCCCCGTGCCCTAAACTTTTAAAGTCTATTAATTTTTAGGTCGTATAAGGTTTAAATACACAATGGATTAGAAGTTAGTTAATTTAGCAAGGTTATATGACTTGCAAATGTAATTACGGAGAAAGTTAGGATTAAACTACGAAGGAATAAGTTAATTAGTATTAAAATAAAAAAATAATTAAATCATAAAAAATGATAAAAAACGATTTTAAAATATCGATGACATAAAATATAATTGAACCATCAAAGTTGAGGTAAGTTCGTCGATCGAACTTATTATGCAATAACAAATTACGAAGTTTTAATTAACACTAAGTTTTAAACAAAACTTTCCCTCTACATATATAGAGAGAAACACTTCTGAGATCATGGAAGTCCCCTTAGTATCTAAAATAACAATTCAATCTCCTCTTCCTGGAATAATAGGCTGACTTACCTGACATATAAGGAAACTAGAAGATGAAACTCCACAACACTAGAATAGTAATCTATTAAGGTTTCACTCTCATTTACCATGGGAATTATATGTTAATAAAGATTATATAAAACCATAAACATTGTCTGCCATATTTTCCTGCATTGAAATGACAGCACCAAGGAGGAAATGGCCACTAAATGACTTTCAAGTTCAGATTCAGTGAACAAAACTATGCTATGATCAATCATTCAAAGGGTTTCATGTCTATGCATATTAAATCAATTCCAGACAGTAAAAGCAGTGAAATTAAAGTGACAAGACAGGTAATAAAAGGGAGAAAAACAGGAGGGAAGTCAGAGGTGAAAAACACCAACCATTCTGCAACAAAAACACTAAACAACTATAGTGGTAGACATAGCTGAACAGACAAATGAAGGCAGTTGGCATTTGGAAAATACTAAAAGAAATGAAGTGATATATATGGTTTTTTAGCAAATTAGGTTCCTGGACTTGGAAACAAACTGATAGTACAATCACTTCCTGGATGTCTTTTTTTGTGCTACTAGTAGTCATTACTGAGGAATACTAATACTGTTTGCATCAAAAGTAGATTAACAAGAATCCCCCGAAATTTTTGTAAAGGAAAGCTTGCAATATTACCAGTTTTCACCACTCTTAAACAGGAAACTGAGAGCATAGGAAAGTGGGGGAGAAACTACCCTAGAAATATAGTACTTTATGGGAGAATTAAAGATAAACTAAGCTACCCCACATAGATCAAGAGATGGGTTTTTTTGTTTGATGCTAAGTTGCACCTGGTGGCGGTGGTGGCAGTTGCAGTGGCAGAGATGGGATTTGTTGAGGTGGTGGTCGTTTACGCTTCTTCTTCTCGTAGCTAATCCCTCTTGCTTTCGACTGCAGATCACGAACCTCACGAAGGTAAAGTCTCACGGCTCGTGCACCGAAAGGGTTTGCTTCGGGTTTTCCTCCGTTTTCTTCGAAGGCGGCACGGAGGCGACCGATGAGAGCGTCGAGGCTGCCCCAGGCTTGACGGAGCGGGCAGGGACAAGGCGCTGGAGGGTTCGGGTGTCCATAGAAAGGGCAGATTGGGGTGTGGACTTTGGTCTTTCCGAATTGGTCAAGGTAGCGAAGGAATTCGAGGACGTGCGCTCCACTACACCTGGACAAGCAAAGTGGAGGGCGATGGTTCTTCAGGTACTGCCCGAAAGTGTTCCAGTCACGGCGCTTTTGGTTCTCGTAGCGGCTTGAAGTCGGAGAAGACGAAGTGGCACTGTGTTGGGCAACGTTTACAAGGCTGGTGACTCCGTTTTCGAAGAATGAGCTATCCATTTCTCGAATTGAATCCATGGAAACAACCACAGACTACACAGTTTTTATAGCTCGCCCCCGAATCTCTTAAAAAACAAACTAAAGGAGATCGTGCTGGTCTTTGCCGTGATAGCTTGGTGGTGGTGGTGGTGGTGATGATGGGATGTTTCTTTTAGGTTGGGATCTAGAATTAGGGTTTTGCTGATAAGAACAGTCTTATCAGTGACCATAAAGACAGTAACTCAAAAGTTGAAACTGTTGTTGCAAGATAAGTGATGGAACTGAAAACTTTGTTTCGTTGTAGTAATTCTCAGCTCTAGATACCAGAAAAGTCCACCTTTTGTTTGGCAGATTTCTACTGTTCATATGAAAACAACACAAGCAAGATGAAGGGAAATTTATTAAACAAAAACACTGTAGGGTTAATAAACAAGGAAAAACACTGATAATTATTGATTGATATTTGACCCTATTTCCAGTTTGATTTATTAATATTTTTTATTTTTTATTTATAATTTATGATCTTTTCTCGATAATTTTGTCTTCACAAGTATAATATAATTAAAATTTATTTTATTTTGTATTTATCATGATATCGTTTCTCATAATAACTTCATCTTTTATCGTTTTGTCATATTTTTTTACATAACTTTTATTATTTTATTTCATATTAATATTAATGGTTTCATCAACAATCAGTTGGTATATTTAAAGGCATACATTCAATCGGTTGGTTAATTCACGAATCAAATTATCTAAAATTCTTTAACTGATTTTTTTTCTCGTTTTAACCGTTAATTGATATTTTCTTAAATTTTTTAATTGAAAAGAAAATCAGTTACTTTGATAAAATTTTAAATTAATCAAATTTTTTAATAAAATTTTAGATAAATTATACAAATGATCACTATATTATTCTAAAACAATTTTTTAGTCATTAAACTTTTAAAAATTATAAAACAATCCTTAAATAATCAATCATTGCACATTATAAATTATTTGATCATGCATGTAGCAGTCCATCATGTATCGCCTAAAGCTCGGCCATAAGAATCGAACATCGTCCAACAAACCTTGAAAAAACAAACAACCAACATTTTTATCATCTCGAAGAACACTTCTAATCATAACTCGATCATCTGTCGGATTAACCGTCACATTTACGTTCCCCTTGATCCACCTTCGCCTCGGACTAAGTCAATGTACATCGCTGCTCGACATAGGCTTCCCACTCGCTCCATCATGAGCATAAACCCGACGGCATTACTCGATCAATTTATTTCCCCTATCAAAGACATCCTCCTCATTACGTAATAACTAGGACAATAATATTAATGCAATGATTAAACGATCAATGTCTAATGATTAAAGAATATACTCTAAAATATATACTATTATAACAATTTTATATTATAAATAAAATAAATTAATTTAGAAATAGTGAACTTATAATAAGATTAATAATTCTCGATCTTAATCGATCGATGAATATAGTAATATTAAAAGAAGTTAACGTGTTGAATATCCGTATAAAATTTTAAGATTAAAAAAATAAATTCATAAATAACCTAATTTTAAAAAAAATACATATAAAAATTCTATTACGGCTACTCTTAGTATTTATATGAGTTAAGTTTTAACATTTAAATAATGTCTAATTTCTTATAAACGTTTTTATATATAATATAAGTTTTGAAATGA